>CM043697.1:54765000-55495000 GCA_023935145.1 Bretschneidera sinensis | reverse complement strand
TTGTGACCCTTTTAAGGATGAGGTGTTGTATTATCTTTCTTGTTACCTCGACCATATGAAAATAGTATTGAGGTTTCCTATTGATCCTGATATTAGGGAGATCATAAACCATTATGGTATATGCCTTACTCAATTATCCACAAATGGGATGCGGTGTGTTATGGAGTTTGTGCTAGTGTTGAGGAAGTACATTGGTTATAGTAAGGGAGATAGAAAGTCAAAGGTGCGGATATCTAGATAGGTATATAACTTGAAGAAACATACCGACAATGGGTTGTTCAATTTTTATCCAACGAGTAGGAAAAAGATTTTAGACACCCCTTTTTCGATTGAGGGTTAAATGAGCAGTTCTTCTTTGTGGAGGGGTCATAATCTCATCAAGTATTACTAGAGTGGAATTCCAGAGAGATACTTGATCAGAGTGAACCTTTATTTGGTGATGAGGAGTGACAAGCAATTTATAAGGTCTTAGGGGCCGAGACTAAGATGTCTGATAAGGACTTTTTGGACGAGTCACTACTGAGGACCTACCAGTTCAGTTTGCACCTTTCTAGTTCTCCCGTTGGTAGTGAAGATTTTTTTTTAAAAGTTGTTTTCCTTTTTTCCTTTGTTATTTTTTGTTGTTTCTGATAAGTTGACCTTTCTTTTATAGAGGATACCATGTTCAACCAAGCTAAAGTTGCTAGGATGGCTAAGGAGAGGAAGAAGGCTAAAGTTGCCAAGTTTTTTTTTGAGGAAAAAGGGTAAGACAGAGGAGCCTTTGACTCAATTGGCTTAAGCGAAGCCGTTTGAGGTTAAAGTGGCCATGGTGTAGCTGGTTGAGGTACAATAGCCCAATGTCCAAGAGGCTGAGACTCATACGGTTATGGAGAAGACATTTGAGGATCCGACTTAAGAGAGGCTAAGGTTCTTCAGAGGGTCGAGTTAAAGATAAGCGATGAGGGGGTTCTTGTCGTTCCTCCATTTAACTCAGTGTCTATCGTCTGTGATAACTCCACTCCCTTTCTTGGGGACCACTCTACTGCACTTAAAGATGCCACTCCTAACATTGAGGCTTCTCTTTCTTCTCTTCGGGACTTTAATTCTGCTGTTAGCTTGAGTTCTGATGCTTATCACATGAGCTGGAATGTGAAGTGTACGGACCTGGCTTTCTCTGATGTGGATATCATTTGTCAATTGCCAGGAGGTTATGTTATTCCTATTGATGCTGTTCTGATGAGGTCCATGACCTCTAACTAGCTGATGGTCAACGCTCTTGACCACTGCTATAAGGTAAGGATCCTTTCTTTAGGACCTATTATTTTTTGGGTATTCATCAATTTTTTTTTCTTTCTAAATGTTCTGTTTTTAGTGTAGGCTGGCATGTATACCTTTTTCTTGAGCCACTTCATCAAATCCATGGATGCCACCATTGTTGGAATTTAGCGGAGTGATGTGGATATTGCAAAAATAGTTAGAGAAGGGCAGAGTTTAAAGATATGCTCTTTAGAATCAGATTCGTGATTTAGAGCTCACGAGAGAGAGGTTGCAGGCTTCCTTGGTCACTGCTAATGCCAACCGTTTGGATGAAGAGGTGGCGTCTTTAAAGCCCGAGGAGGCTAAACTTTATGGTGTTGGGGATCAATTTAGCTCCGAGATCAGCCGACTTCACGAGGTGGAGAGTTATCTTAGTGGGAAGGTGACTGGTCTTCAAGATACCAAATGAGAGTTGAGGTCTCAGCTGGTCCAAGTTGAAGTCTCTACCGTAAAGAAGTATTATAGCTCTGAAGACTACAAAAAAAATCTATTGAATGAGTCTTTAGAGTATTATTCGGTGGGCTTTGAAGTGAGCAAAGAAGAGGGGGCCAAGAGATGGCCTAACCTCGATTGGGCTAACTTGGAGATCCAAGACTCTCTTAAAGAGCAGGTAGAAGAGGAGTCGATAGAAGTGATGGAGGTCGTGGAGAGGACTGAGGAGGCCGAGGTGGTTGAACCTGTCGAGAAGGATGAAGAGCCATAGTCTTAGAATGTGTCCACTTGTAAAAACATTTTTCTTTTTAGGGAAAATTACATTGTATTACCTCCAAGTTTGCATAAATGATACTAACATACCAAACCTTTTTAAGATCCACGATTCACCCTAAAACACCAATTTCCACCATCAAACAACCCCAAAATAAATTTCTTTGAAGAATCAAAATTTTAACTGGATATTACTTTTCATGATGACTAAAGTACCCTTAGGGATGACATGGAATATTTCCTCTGTGTTTGGAGTGAGCGAATACCTATAACAAAAGTCTCTCGGAGAGTTGTGCTCCTGGTAGAACCCTCCGATGGTTAAGTTAGTAGGTGTTTAATATAGAGATAAAAAGGAAATAACTATGTCGAGGTAAAAGAGTGTTTGGAATGAGAGAGAATTGGAATAGTTCTCTTTGGTCTTCATGTGTTTTCTCTTTATACCTAGAGTTCTCTCTTGATTTTTTTTTGTTTTCTTTATTTCTTGTATATTGTATATATGTATACATTTATTTTTTTTAGGGTGAATGTCTCTTTATATAGGTGCAGGTGTGTTCCTTGCTTGGCTCTCCAAAGTGCGACACTATTGGGATATGGTCTTTAGACCTCGAGCCACAGGGGATGGTATTCCATCCGTAAGGAATTACCTTTGCTTGAGTCATCATATTAATGTGTCTGGGAGTAGGTGACATACTTTCTTTTATGGCTAGGTCAAGTCACTTCACTTATTAGAGATAGTTGGCTACGTGTGCGATTCTTATTAGTCTATATTATTTGAGTCACATCATTCTCTCTCTCATTTCCTTTCCTTCATTTTCCCTTATCTTGATGTTACGAAGCAATAGTCTAGAAAACTTTAGACTTTTTGGGATAACTTGAAAGAATGAGAGGAGCTACATCCCCTTATCATCAAATCACAGTCTCATATCAAATATTTATCAATGGTCAGCAATCACCAAAATTCAAACCCATCATGAGTCTCAAACCAGGTGACCCTTTGTCACCTTATATTTTCATTCTATGTGAAAATATATATCTTGGTGAAAGCAGACATGCTCTTTCAATCTCCCACATTTTCTATGTCGATGATTTCTTACTTTTCTTTCAATTGGATCGTGATGGTCCAACTAATATATACAGACTCCTTCAACAATTATACTTTTAGTCAGATAAGCAAATCAACTTCACTAATTAAGTTTGAAGTTTTGTTGAGCCCCAACACTACTCACATGTCCAATGAACAAATGCAGTATACCTTTAATTCACCTATTGTTGAAGAGTTAGAGAGGTATTTGGGAATCTGTATTAACTTTACATGATGTAAAGACAGTCCTTCCTCATGATGTTGGACAAACTTTCTCTCATTTAGCTTGTTGGAAGCTCAACAACCTTTCAAGTGCATTAGCTGAGAGTGACCACTCTCTCTCAAGTGGCATCTAAGAAAAGGAAGAACCACCAGAGCTGGTTTGGCCCTTTGGGAGTGATCGTAAATACTCAATGAAAAGTTCATCATTTACAGGATCTTGGATGAATTTACAGGTTCATTTGGTTATATGATCTTGGCTGATATAACAATGCACAATAGCCCAAGACTCTTCAGCTGAGTTATAGTCTGTCATCTAGTTGCAGCTTTAACAGTGAACAAACTAAACAATAAATTCCAGTTAGAGTAAGTCTATAGTTATCGGGATCTCTATTCCCCCCTTGGAACAACGATTCGGATCCTACGTTCTGATTCGTGGTACATTCACGTATTGGATCCCTAAAATTAACAATCCAAATTTTTCTGTAGACTTTTAGCTAAAAAATTGAAAAAAAATATATATTTCTAGACACAAGAAAGGCAATAAGAGAATACTTAAACTTTATTTTAAATTTATGTTTTCTAATATTATGTTTACTATTTTGTCAAAACTGTAATATTTTCTAAACTATTATATGCACACATTTCTATTTAAATTGTACATATAAATATATCTAATATCCTAATTTTATATGTATATATATATATATATACTTATACATAATAAAAATTATTTAAGTCTACCCCCAACGTACCACATACATGATGAGTGATGTACCATGTTTCCGTACCTGTACCGCAAACTAGACATACCGAGTTCCTAGTAGCTATGGGAGCAACACAAATATGATCCCAATAATGTTAAGATACAATTAGAAAGAGTAGTTGATCATTCAATAATGTAAAGATTTTACATAACTTAATGTAATTCTAGACATAAACCATATAAAAAAAAACCTCAATCAGAAACAAATAGGTTAATGAAATTCTAATATCACACAACCTTAACTTTGCATTCAAACACCAATCACAAACACAAATGCAAACTCCAATCGCAAACACAAAGATTGACAAACACATAACAAGAAGTAGGTTAAAACAAGATAAGAGTCCTCTTGTAGACACCACTTTGTTTCTCTTTAATATTCATCTTTCTATTCGTTTCTTGAATCTTCGTTCTTCCAATTCTTCGAAGCAATCAATTTATGACATCATTGGCCGCTGACAAAGAGGAGGATTATAACAGAAAAAAGATAACAAGCTCTTGACGCTTGCCATAGTTAACAATGTAAGCAAATTTCTTCAAAATTGAAAGTTAAAAAAAAAATCAAACATTTGAAACCTACTTACTCATAATTTTGGTATCCAAAAAAGCCTTCTCAGTGTGTTTGATTTAGTCCAAAACATGCAAATGATTGCAGATTCTCCACAATAGAGAGCAACCATAATCGTTAGAAGAGAAGAGAAAATGAACAATAAATGTTTTATTCTAATTAGTTAATTTATGGTTTAGGGAGATGAAATTTCACAGAAGATAAGATGAAATATTGGGGTTTCATTGTAGTGAGAAAACAAAAAAGATGAGATGAAACTTAAGGATTTGGTTTCAGTTAGGTTTTTACACGAGAAAAATAGTATGCAATTTTCACAAAAAAATGAGGTGAATTATGGATGTTTCGTTTCAATGAGGGAACAAAGAAGATGAGATAAAATTAGAGTTTGGTTTCAGTTATAACTTTTGCAAGAAAAAGATAAGTTGAATTGAAGGTTTAATACTGTATAGAAATTTTTGAACTTTATTTATGTCAGATTCGATGTAAATGTCACTTAAGATCTTATTAATGAGTTAATTGAGAAAAAAATTGATTGAATCGAAAATATAAATGTAAGGATATAATAATAACATTTTAGGAATCCAAACGATTCTATAAGAACACTTTAGAAATCCAAACAAAAAAGCGGGGTAAACTTGAAACATGTAAAAGGAATCTAGACAAAAAAATACCCAAGTTGTTTATGCTTATTTAGTTGTATTTTTTTTCTTTTTTATAATGTTTTCTAATTGTCTACATGTATTCTAGAATATCTTATAAGTGATGTGCGAAAAAATTGGGTCATCAATTATTATAATTTTATGTTTCTCTCGGTGACGTCGCAATTACTGATTTGATAGCACAACAATCTTTCCATCCTCAAATCTATCTCCATTCGCCCTTTTCAAACAGTCTCCATTCGCAATCTCACTCTCGGCTCTGTATCAAGTGAAATTCTTAATTGTACCGATGTAAAATTTATATTATATAAAAATAATTTTAATTGATAATTTTTAAAATTTTTATTATATTATTTATATATATTCAATTAATATTATTATCAAAATCAGTGTTTTCAGAGGCAAGGGTATTGGGCGAGGTGTTTTGCCTCAATGAGCCGAGACGTAAGCCCTGAGGCGTTGGGACATAAACCTTTTGAAACGTTGGGACGTTTTGAATAAAATAATATTAATTAAATTATAAAAATATTAAAAAATTGAAATAATATAAATTAATTAATTATCAATAAACTTTACTAACTTGAGACCTATAAATGAATATTTATCAAAATATTTTTAGACAAATATCAAACAATTTGATGAAATATGATATTAGACGTACCCTATCGTTTGTTGCATATGTATCTATCAATTTACACTATGGTCCTCCAACATAATGGTTACATTTGTAATGACGTCTAATCAAAATGTTGAAAATTTAAAATTATGACATAAAAAGTTAAAAATCCCGGTAAATCTTTTGAATTTTTTAGGGTGTTTTAAAATTTTAATAAAATAATATTAATTAATTAATTAGAATAATAAAATAATTTTTTTAATTAATTAATTAATTTTTATTAAAGTTTTGATTGGACGTCAAAAAAAAGCTCTGAGGAAGAATTTTTTTTATGTTTTTGTTGAACTAATTAAACGATGCGTTTTCATATAACACTGATATTTAGCCTATCCCACCAGTCCGGGCATTGACAATTGGGCTAATTGAAAAGTACAGACAAAAATGGTAAAGAAAAAACAATCGATTCAATACCAAAGGACACTCTGTAGTTGACCTTGTGAGATCAAGCTGTTGTCACACAATGAGCTTAAAGCAACTGGAGGTGTGTTGTGCCTTGCGTCGCGATTTGGGTTGGGTTTCGTGTCGGAGAAGACAGGGATGAAAGGATCACACCGGAGAAGCACTGGGCTGTTTGGCGATGGCCAGAGAAGAGGTTGCGGCGAAAAGAGAGAGCTTGTTGAAGAGACGGAGGAAAAAAGGTGTTTGGGAGGAAGGAAAACTCAAAAGAAAGTCTCTCTAATTTATTGAGTATTTTCAGGTTTTGCTATGTGGTTATTGGATAATTTATGGGTATTTTTTGGGTTTGATTTTTGTGGTTAATTATTGGAAATTTTTTGAGTTCCCTTTATTGGGTATTTCTGGGTTTTGTTCATAGTTGTACAAAAAGAAAAGATATACGTTTATGGTAATACTATGACATGTTAGATTACTGTGTTTTTGATGTCTTGATGCTATGGCGTGTTAGAGCCAAAAAAAATTATCGCTGGGCATATGCCCAAATGACCCAGGCGTATGGGGCGTACACCCCGAGTCTCTCTAAACACCCAAATCCAAAAGACGAACGCCCACGAATACTTACGCCCCAACAATTACCCCCTTGAACTTTTTTTCTGGGTTTCACCCCAGGGCACGCCTCACACCCGTTTTTTAAAACACTTATCAAAACCTTAAAAAGTTACAAATCAAATTTCTATTATAATGTAAATATAAATTTTGCCGAAGATAAGAACAGCGGCGGAGTGGAAGCCTTCTTGAAAAACCCAATGCCCCTGTAAAAATAACCTAAAAAACAGAAGAAATCTCCATTAAAATGAAGCGCAAGAAATGGTCAGAGCTAGAAGAACAAGCCCTCCTCAGCAAGTACTCGGATCTGTTTAACTCTGGATCAAGACCCGAGAGAAGAAGTTCCGGCCTACAGCAGACCACGTTAACACGGTTCACCATCTGCAGGACCCAATCAGCTTTCCCTTCAAGTGGTCGTGGTGTGACGTGTCTTTCAAGGTCCAGAACATGAGCCACCGGTACCTGGGCGTGAAGCAGAAGATCAGAATTTCCAAAGATGAATTCAATTGGAAAGATGGTGATAATCACTGGGAAAATTTCTTGAAGTACAAGGAAGTGTTTGGAGACGTGGAGCTTGAAGTGAAAGGGAAGAAAGCAAGTGGCGAGTGTGGTGATTTGTTTGAGGATTGCTGTGATATGGGGGTTGGGATTGATTGCGAGGATTTGGAGGAGGAAGAGAATGAAGATGCGGAGAATGGCGATGATTGTGAAGAGAAAGTGGGTAGTGAGGGTGAATTGTTGGGGAGAGGGAAGTTGGAGATATGGTTTTATTCTGGCACGGAAATTGAACAGGAATTTTGGAGGGTTGCTTGGGGCGCAGGTGATGGAGTTGAGAGATGTGGTGGTGAGGAGGGAAGAGAATAGGAAGGAAAGAGAGTTTACAAGAGACAAGGGTGAGATTGAGAGGAAGGAAAAGAGGAGGGAATCGGAATTCAGACGACGAAATGAGAGTAGGCCGCAAATATTGGAGTTGGACGACAGGGAGTGGATGTTGGCAAAGAGGGACTTTGAGAAGAGAGTGAGGTTGGAGAGGGAATTGGATGAAGAGAGGAAGAGGAGGAGGAGGAGGAGGATGGAAGAGAAGAGGGAGAAGGAGGAGATGGAGTGGAGGGAGAGGATGGTGGGGTTGCAGAATGAGCATGTCAAGGCAATGATGCAAATGCAAGCAGATGCATTTCAGAACCAAATGCAGATTCTTGGGGTGATGGGTAGGTTGGTTTCTCAGTTTTTGGGTCAGCCAATGATGATGGGTTGAGTGTTTTGCCTGCCCAAGTTTTGCACTACTCTGGAGGAATTTGGTGACAACGGCAAGCCTAATGCTATTTCGCCTTCTGAACTCATGTAGCGTCTCTTGGTCTAGATAGTGGATATTTTCGAGTCTTTCATATGAAAAACTCGGGCTGATCACTGTCCCCATCAATTTACCCAAAAAAATGTAAAAATTTGGTCGAAGTTTAACGTGTTTATGTTTCCTGTAAAGTTATGAGAGCGTTTTTGAAAATTATTATGGTAACCTTTGGTGGAAAATATTAGATGTTTGATTTTAGGGCTGCCAATTCTACTTAAAACTGATAATGCAAATTAGATGTTTTATTTTTTTTAAAACAAAAATCTTGTCTGAAGATTTCCTATTTCCGGCAATCTCCTGTTTACCTTAAGGTCCATAAGTTATGGCTTTGAATCATGGATCTAAGTTAGCGCGGTGAGCTATGTGACTTTTACCAAGAAGTTGTTTATAAACACACGGATGTGGGCTTCCATCGTTCTAAATTCTAAGGTACAAGTCTATATGTACTTTTAGGCGTGGCTTTTTACTTCCAACTACCAATTTAACCCAGAATTGTTTTTTCTGTTCCATTCGCTTTTCCTTTATTTTCTCTTTATTGCGTCTGTAACGATCCCTTTCTTATCATTTTCTCACTTTATTTTCTCTTTGTTGCGACTGTACCGATCCTTTTCTTACTTCCTTTATTTTCTCTTTATTGCGACCGTAACAATGATCTTTTCATTTTCTCACTTCGTGTAGGTAGGATGGAGCTATGAGATTTTAGGGTCTGTATAATCTCAGTACTCCACAATGAAGATAAGGGCAATGTTGGGAGTTAGGAAAATTGAATAGAGGAAATGAGTAAGAGGAAGTTATGGTAATGAATGGTTTGATTAAGAGGGGCAAAAAGATAAAAGAAATGAATATAAGATCAAAAAGTGGTAAAAGGGGAGAGAAAGGAAGGGAAATTTTTGGCGGGCTCAATGGTTTAGACTATAGTTTTAAAAAACTTCATTACTAACTTCAATATAAGAGTGGAACCCAAAAATTAACATTACCAATAAAACTTTTAAGATTACCAATAAAATTTTCAACTGATTTAAACCATTGGATTTAGACCTGAGCCAACTAAGAAATTCTCGAAAGGAAAGGTAGAAGATGGTGAATTGAATTTAGAAGTGATACGAATAATGGCATCAAGGCTGAGATAAAACAAGAGCTTCGCCAATATTGGTTGAGGAGGCTGAGTTTGAGAAGATACGAATGTTTCAAAGGAGGAAAGAAGGAAAGAGTGAACGGAAAAGGAGGAAAGAGTAAATGGAATATCATACAGTAAATCGTTTCAAAACTAATAAATTGTTTCTGCCGCTAAGTCAAACAGGACCTAAATTAGGCATGCTAAAAGCATGTTTAAGCTCCAATACCTGATGACACTTTAAAATCCATTCACTTCTTACCAAGTGCTCTAAAATTTCACGTTCAAATCCATTAAGTTTACAAACAGAAGCAAGCAAATAGAACAAAAGCCACCAAACCTCACATAGGAAGTAGAGCTTTTGACAGTTCAAATAGCAGCATCATCCACTAAGTAAAACAAAGCAAGCTTCAGGAAAGGAAAAATTGATGCCCTATCGACCAGTATTTCAATATGAAACTGAGGTACAGAAGTAAGTTCTCCTGCACTTCTTCATTAGGTGCAAAAATCACTTGAGTAGGGATCTTGTTATATGTTCCCGTGCAGTGGCCAATGCTTGACTTATTGTCTGCAAAAATACAAAACGAATCAAATATGGTGGCACCTGATTTCATATTTTAATTGATTTTCTTTTCGGCGAGAAATTCTAGAAGAAAAAAATGTGGGAGTGATGTGTTTGGTTCAATGTTAAAGAGTTAGAATACCTGCTCAGACAAAGGAGCCCCAGCATCCATGCTATGACTAGCAACCTTCCCGGCAATAACATTTGCATCGGTTTCAAGAATAATCCTACACAGGACAGAAATGAGTTAACAAGGGTGCTGAAACATGAACACCACCTCCCAGAAAGAATTAATTAAAAACATTAAAATTAAGAGAGAGAGAGAGAGAGAGAGAGAGAGAGAGTGAATCTAATAGCTGTCCGGGCACATTATTATTTATTCATTCATTTTTTATATTTATTTTTTTGCCTAGAGTTGCAACCACCTGACCTTTGAATTCAAAGTTAACAATTTCTATCTGCAGGTTCAAAAAGAGAGCTAAGTCTCCAAGCAAAGTCTCTAGTGTCAATAACCATGCCTGTTTGGGATTGCTGAATTGCTTTAATCAGCATCAGATATAATCTGGCTCTTAAAGTGGGTTTATAAAATTAGCAGTTTGACGCTGCTGTGGAGCTATTTGGTAAAAAAGCATTGAAATCATCTCAAAGCTGTCAAAACTCAAAATGACCAAGAAGGATACGTGAGAATATGGCCTCTTTTATTTGTTTGATGTATTGATTTTCAACTTAATCTTGTTTACTACTTTCGGCTTAAGTAGTTGCTGTTCAATCTTTTCTTTTGTTTTTATAACCTTCAGGCCTTATAACTTGTATTTTGCTTTTTTCCTTGCGGGGTTTTGGTTTTATGTCCCCCATTTTCTTTGTACATTTTTTTTTATTAATAAACCAATGAGTTCTTGCCAAACCCCCCTCCACCTCAAGGAGGCTTCTATAAAAAAAAATGGTTTTGTTTAAATAATCATTTTTGACTTACTAAAATGAAATTAATAAATATATTAATTTTAATAATTTAATAATGATATAATAAATTATTAAATAATGATGTTAGTTTACTAAGTTATATGTTAAATTTGTGCAATATAATTTAAAGTTTTTAACTTACTAAAATGGAACTTCATAACTAATAATTAAATTACGAATTAAAAACTCATTATAAATGTTGGAATTTTATTTGGATAGTATATGGCTGGAATTTTAGTTGAATAATTTGAAAAAGAAAAATAGAAAGAAAGAAAATTTTATTTTATTTTTCAAAATAAAATATATTGGAAAAGAATAGAATTCACAACTAAAATTCTCAACCTCAAATTCTTAATTTACCTAAAAAAATCAACATAGAATCATCTTACCAATTAACCCACAAACCTATATTTTGGTTTCAAATAACTCTTCTCATTTTTAATTTTAGTAATCAATAAACACCGAATATTCAAATCAACAAAAAAAAAATCAAGTAATATTACACAAATTTACCACCAAATCTTTTTTGATAAGTAAAACTTAATATAAGACACCAAAAGGGTGCAACTCTAAGCCAAAGACTAGCTACAAGAAAGAAGCTCCACAAAATATAAAAAATCATCCTCATTTACAAAAAAAATATTTTTAAAACAAAAACTAAAGGTATTAAACTATCTATATCTAATCACCTCTGAAGACCTTTCTATACCCTTAAACGTTTTGCGGTTCCTCTCATCTACACAATCCAAAAAATAGAAAGAGGAATTAACAAATAAGCCTTCTTAATCTCTTTAGAGGCCCGTAATCCGCTCCAAACCCATACTTCATCTTTAACGACGCCGACCACCACCCAGAGACTCCTAAAATTCTATAAACCATCTCCCATAAGCTTCTAGCTAACGGACACTCCAACAAAAGATGAAAAAGGGGCTCGGCACAACTTTTGCAAATGTAACACCTATTAACAAGCACTTTCCCCTTCTTTTGTAAATTGTCAATAGTAAGAATCTTCTCCCAGGAGGTCTCCTACACAAAAAATAACTTACTTTCCTCGGGGCACGAGGGCACCAAATAGCTTTCCAAGAGAAGTTTGGCGAGCCTTCCAAAGTAACCCCACCAAGAAGAGCTTTATAAAAAGATTTCACCTCAAAACCTTTGTTTGGGCTAGGCCTCCAACTAATCAAATACTCCCTTGCCAAATCAACCTTCACCCGATGCAAGGTCTCCAAGAACCTTACAACCTCCTCAATCTCCCAATCATGAACATTTCAAATACGGCTATTTCCAGGGTCCGGCTAGCGCGCCTCTTGAGGCTGTTTCAGCTTGCACGGGAATGTTCGGGTCGGGATCTTACCCGGGATATCCGGGTCAAGTCCTGGTTGATAAGACCACTGGGGCGAGCTACAACTCGCACGGGGTGAACGGGAGGAAGCACCTTTTGCTCGCCATGTGGGACCCTCAGACGTCTGCATGCAAGACGCTTGTGTGATAAGGAAGGATGGACAAACACGTGGCAGATAGTCTGTGGGAGAAGATGTTGGTAGTTGTACATGTTGCAAGGATAGGTGTAGATATCTCGGATTGGATTGGGTTGGGTTAGTTCGGTGTAAGTGGGTGGATAGAGTTTCTGCTTTTGTTGTTTCGTGTGACGTGTAAATTCTGTCCTGATCAAGAAAAAGATGGTAGTAAAAAAATATGGAAATGGGACATAAGAATATAAATAATATAAAAAGTTTAGTTTTGGTGATGATGAGAATAAAGTGTCTCCTTTAATGATGCCTGGGGCTGGGAGACCATTATAGCAACTCAAGGAGATGACTATGTGCATCTCATCAGCATGAATGATAATTGGGTGGGTTCAGAGGTGGTAATATCTGACTTTGGTAAGCCCGACTTTATTTGACATGACTCCAATCGATTTAAAATTTTATAAAAATAATATGATTTGAAGTTGTATCAAATTCAAAATGATCGAATTTAAATAGAAATCGAAATGATTTTATTCCATTTGAACTTCAACGAAGTTGAAATGATGAAAATTTTAAAGTAATTTTAAAAAATTGATTTACTTATTAGACTGTAATAATAATTAAATAATTTATTGTTAAATAAACAAATTTATCATAATTAATTATTTTTTATTAATCATAATATTTTAAATTTTCAAACGTTAATACGTTTTATCTTTTTGGGCACAATAATTTTATTGATGTTGAATTTTGGGAGATTTTTTTGGGTGTTGTGAATTTTAATAATCAATTAATATGAGCATTTTTTTTAGTTTCAAATAAAAAAAAAGAGTCCAACTGGTTAATTTGTAATATTTTTCATGTTATAATAAAATTTTATTTTAATTAATAATTAAAAATAAAATAAAGTTTATTTTTTAAAAACGTTTGGATTAGTTTAAGTAATCCGGCCAAACAAAACCATCGGTGAGATGACAATTAAAAATTCACACAACAAAGGAAAGCAAAACAGTTTTATTTAAGTGGACGTCTATAGGTAAACATCAATCTCGAAAATTTAAAATTATTATTATAAAATTCAATATCATTATAATTTACTGTGCAAACTATGCGTTTAAATTAGGGGTGAGCATGGGTCGGGTTATCCTAAAATTTCAATCTAATCCATTCATACTGAGTGAAAAAATCTCAACCCAATCCAACCTATGAACCCATCCAACCCATTCTAATCGGTTTGGACCGGTTTTGGTCACCGAGTTAATATATATATATATATTTTTACTAAATAATTAAACCATATATATTACATAACAAAAAAAATATCCTATTAAATCCAAAACTAAATCCATTCATATTACAAGTAAAATATGTGTCTGTCAGCACAAATAATATTTAATAACATAGAAAAGAGAAAAATTGTCTTATGGACTACAATAGTTGTAGGCTATGCTAAATTTTGTTTTTTGGATATTGCTAAGAAGTTTTTTGATGACACGTAAGAGAAGGATGTTGTGCCATGGAATACTATAATTGGAAGGCTATATTGAAGCCAAACTTGATAAGGATGTTTTGGCATTGTTTCATGAAATGCAAACGAGTAATATAGAGCTTGATGAAGTGACCATGGTTAATTGCTTATCTGCATGCTCACAACCTGGAGCCCTTGATGTTAGAATATAGATTCATCGTTATATTAAAAAACACAATCTTCATTTGAATGTTGTGCTAGGAACTGCTTTAGTTGATATGAATTTAACTTACTTTAGAAGACTATTCAATTACGAAGGAAATCTGGATTTCTGGACAGTTACTAATAATATATTTTAGTAACTCAACATTTGTTGGCTGTGCGAGTGTTTTCTCATTAATCAATCTAATTTTTGAACTATACTTTAATGTACTTTGAAGCAACATGGGGCTCTTAAAAGGTCATAGAGAGGCAAATTGAATGGTTCAATAATGCTTGTATGAAAAGTTTCCAGCAAGTTGGTATTACTGAGTTTTATCATACATTCAACATTTCTTCCACAAAATCCTCCGTCGAGTTACCCTAAAGGAATCTCCTTTGGATGCTTTCCGATCTATTGACCACCGACCTAGGAATAGGAAAAAGAGACGTAAAATATATCAGTTGGCTAGAAATAGTGCTTTTAATGAGAGTGAGTCTACCCCCTTTTGAAAGGTAGTGATTCTTCCACCTGGCCAAGCGCTTCTCAAACTTTTCCACAATCGAATTCCAAATACTTTTGTCTTTAAACCGAGCCCCGAGGGGAAGACCAAGATAAGAGATAGGGAGCATTTCCAATTTACAGCCCAATAAACCAGAGGGAGGTTCCCATTAGCACCTCCTCCAAGAGGGATTAGAACACTTTTACTTAAGACCCGGTACCACCTCAAAGCAAAGAAGAATACCCCGAAGGTGCAAAATTTGTGTCGTCATCCCCACAAAACACGATCGTATCGTCGGCAAAGAGAATGTGAGATACATTAATATTACCATCATTACCTCCCACTTTGAAATCGGACAAGAGACCCAAATCAACACCTTTCACCAACATCTTGCTTAGAGCTTCCATAACTAAAGTGAACAAAAAAGGAGACAGGATCCTCTTGTCTTAGTCCTCTAGAAGCTCGAAAAAACCAAAAGGATACCCATTAACCAATATGGAAAAAGAAGTGGAAGATAAGCACTTGAGAACTTACACCATTTTTCTCCAAAACCCATACGTTTCAATAAATAGATAACAAAACCCAACAAACATGGTCATACGCCTTTACATATCAAGTTTGCAAATAACTCCTCCCCCACCATTCTTCAACTGAGCATCCACCACTTCATTTGCTATCAAATCCACATCCAAAATTTGTCTTCCCAATATAAAGGCATTCTGCACAGGGCTAACCACTTTCCGAATCACACTCTTAAATCTAGAAGTTATCACTTTTGATAAGAGCTTGTAAATACAACCCACAAGGCTAATAGGTATGAAATCTCTAATATTTGACACCCCATTCTTTTTTGGGATCAAAGTAACAAAAATGGCATTTAGGCTACTCACAAATTCCCCTGAAGAATGAAATTTCTCAACAAAAAAAAAAAGATAAAAAAAGAACCACATCTCCCTTAATCACCTCCCAATTATAAGAAAGGAAAGTCATCGTGAAGCCATTGGTACCTAGAGCTTTATCACCATCATAGGTCTTGATGCGACAACTATTTATTCCTCAATTAAAGGTCTTTCAAGCCAAACTACATCAATCTCATCAATTCTAGAGAAATTCAAACCGCCAAATTTGGTCTATTCCCACAAGTCTCTTTGCAATGATGGCACCTTTAATTTCCTTATCCTCCTCAAAGACCAAACTATCAACCTCAATAGAGTTAATAAAATTAAATCTCCTATGAGCATTGGCCATACGATGAAAATACTTGGTATTTTTATCTCCCTTCCGAAGCCACAATTCCCTTGATTTATGTCTCCAAGAAATTTCCTCTATGGTAATGAGCTTAGCTAACTACTTCTTAGCATTCGTTCTTCTATCAGACTCACTCCTCAGCAACCCCTCTCTAACCTCTTTATCATCAAACCCATTAATTTCCTCCACTGGAGCATTAATAGCTAAGTTAATGTTACCAAAGGACTCTATTCCATTTTTGCACTTCTTGTTTAACTCTCTTTAGTTTCTTAGCTACCACAAAACTAACCACTCCATTGAAATGAGCACCCTCCCACCAGCCCGTGATGAGATCTAGAAAACCATCCACCCTTAACCACATGTTCTCAAACCGAAAAGGAGTCGGACCCCACATCTGATCCTCCATCAAGAGTGGGGTGATGATCAGAAGTAGGTCAATGGAGAAGCTTTTGGATAATAGGACATTGAATTTCCCAAGAAGCCTACACAAGGAACCGGTCAATCCTTGAAAAAGGAGATTCTATGAAATTCGACCGAGTAAAGGACCCTCCCGATAACAGCAAATCAAGAAGATCATTACCCCTCACAAACTCTAGAAACTCCCTCATAGACCTAGTTTCAAGGATCCCCCGATCTCTCATGAGGAAAAAGTAGAACATTAAAATCTCCCCTAACACCCAAGGTAACTGCCAACGATGACTAGTAGCCACCAACTCTTCCCAAAACAGACTTCTATCACCATTCTCGCAAGGCCTATAAACACTAGTCATAATCCATTCCCCACCTTTAAAGAGCTCCTTAAAGACATAAGAAATTGAAAATGAACCCACATGGGCATCAACCAATTCCAACACATGCATGTCCCACATAATTAACTCCTCCCGAAGCACCTGGCGATGACAAAGCTTCCAACCACATGATCTAATACCCCAAAGACTACGGATGATAGACACATCAACTTGCTCTAGTTTAGCCTCGTGAAGGCACACCACAACTCCCTTCCATTCTCTTAGAAAATACTTAATAAAATCCCTCTTCGTCAAGTCATTAGCCCCTCTCACATTTCACGAAATAACTTTCCATATCATTGGATCACAACCTCTCCCCTCGACTCCTTTAACAACTCCTCTCCTCCTCTTCCTACACTTCCACCGATCTTGTCATAGTTGACATCAAACTTTAACCTCTTCAGTTCCCTATTACTCCTCTTAGCTTGCTTCTTGCCCGTAGATTGACCTCGACATCAAGATTTACACTCTTCAACTCGAAGACGCTCGATTTCCTCAAACAATTTAATAGCTTGATCTTCCACCCCAACAATAGAAACCCTAACCAATTTGTTAAGTTTTTTAACCCGATTTAGAACCCACGCTGACACCTTTCTATTCACAGCTAGCTCATCCCTTACATCCACTCCCCCCACTGCTCCAACAAAGCATCACTCTCCACTAAGGCCAAATTAAATTGAAAGTCCCTTCTGTTAACTACATTGAACCCACAAGCTTCCAAACCAACCCTTGAACAATTAAAATCCCCGGAGGAACATAGATCCAAGGTTCAACTAAAGAAAAAGCCACCAAGCTAATTATCAACAGGTTCAGAAAAGGAACTTTCTATAACTGGAGGAGAGTCCGTAGCCTCTTCAAAGAAACCACTCTT
This sequence comes from Bretschneidera sinensis, assembly GCA_023935145.1. Taxonomy (NCBI): domain Eukaryota; kingdom Viridiplantae; phylum Streptophyta; class Magnoliopsida; order Brassicales; family Akaniaceae; genus Bretschneidera; species Bretschneidera sinensis. Next base: position 55,477,499 of record CM043697.1, on the reverse strand, counting down.
CTCTGCAGGTCTAGGAATAGCACCGGCCTGCTTAAAATTTGCATTGACCTAATCTCCGTCACCAACACACCACTCCCGAGAAACTCTCTGAGAAACGGAAAAAGGCACTGCATCTTTAACACTGCAAATCACCAACGGAAGTGGACCAACAACCTCAAAAATTGCCGGTCTACAGTCGCCGAACTTCCCTGCATCTAACTCGGGACGCTGGCATCGACGAATCACAATTCCATAACGCTTGGGACTAAAACACATGGCCACCCAGCGTTTTGACAGCTTCCATCCCCAGGTACCAGGCTTTTTGGGACTTTTTCTATTCAGTTTCTTTTTCAACCCCAAGTTGCGATATGGACCTCCCAAGTCCCCTTACCAGGCCCAGCCTCCTCTGAGTTACCCAACCCAACATAATCTTTCAAAAGGCTTTGTTTACTTGGCCCAGGGTCCTTAAAAGAATTTTGAGCACTAAACTGAATAAAACCCGGCCTCTGACCCAGGCCATTCCATCCTTTTGACCCGCTAAGCTGTCCAATTCAAAATTTGAAAAAGAAATCTGATTAGTGTCCACCTACCTCTTGCCCTTATCACTAGGCTTCCCTACGCGCCCCTCCACGTGCGTCTTTCCCGTTGTCTTCTCCAAAAACAGAACCTTTGACCACCATTGCCCATGATTTCGCTCTCTCTGCGCTTCTTGATAACACCAAACTACCGGAAAGGTTCACTCCACAAGACGGGCAACATCCCATAAGAGACAAAGACCCACCATCTTTGACAGTCATCTTCTCTGAAGGAGCTTTCCTTCCTACCTCTTCCGACCACCTGCCAGATTCATTCCTAGAGAGCGTAAGATGACAAGGCTCCCTCCCAATAACACTTCCCTTTTGATCCCTTTGAAAAAGCCCAAATCCTTTGCCGATCTCAGAGACAGCCACAAGGAAATTCCACCAACTACCAGCAGCAACCCCTTCTGGGAAAAGGAGAAAGCTGGATTTCCCACTCAAGATTCCAGTTACAGAGACGAAACGTCCATTTTTGTTCCTATGTAAACCCACTAACAAAGATCTGTTCGACTCTCTCTTCCGAAACCAATTTTCTTCCCCCTTATCAAACAAAAATTCTTTCCAGACCTTAAGAAACCAAAGAAACTCCTGCTTATATAACCAGATAGAAATCTTCCTTCCTGGAGCATCTTCTGAAAACCTCACCACGTTCCCAGCAGCACCTTCCCTAACAAGTTCAAAAAACTTCTTTTGAACAACGAAGGATTGACAAAGCACACTCTTTTCCCTTTGCCTTTATGTCCCTTGCATCAATTCAAAGTGTCTCATAGCTATATAATACACTTAAGCACTCATATAGCAAGCATTTTCCAGAGTACAACTCATACCAAAAAAAAAAAAATACTAACTAGCAAGCCCTGCTCAAGTCGGTGATCAACATTTCAACAGGTAGTGACTACTGTTCACCTTTTAAGATAAATTCCATCAAGGCCCTTCATGTATTGACTGTTATGATTCTTACCATTAATTTAAACATACTAGATTGATTAGAGTAATAAGTAGATTACATTTTATTTTTGTAGGGCAACTGGTTGTTTTACGGGTAACCATAAAAGTATGCATAAATAACAAGAAGCATATTGCATACCCGCCATCAATGATTTCATCAAGGCATAACAAAATGAGATCTAGGTTCTCCAGTGCTTCTCTCTTGTCCGCATTACCTCTGGAACAACAGACAATTTAGAAGTTGCCAAAAAGTTAGTTAACCTGTACGTAAACACCTGCATCTGTACAAAGAGAGGGTAAATAGTGACGGTTGTTATTGGACAGACCTGAGTAGAAGGCCCACTGCATCAAAGAATCCCTGAAGAACCGTGGCTAAGATAAGCTCGTTTTCATCTTCACCCCCAGTAACAAAAAATTGAAGATCTTGAACAAACTTGTAAACGATAATGTTGTTCTCAAACATTGCTATCTCTGCTGTAAATGAAGAATTAGAAACATGTTAGTATATTTGTAGCAAGACCAAAAGCAAAACAAAAATCAAATACAAATTTGTCAAAACAGAAAAAACAGAACAAAAATCGTATATAATTAATAAATTTGTAAAACAAAAGGATGTCCTTTACAAACAAATTCAATAATGTGCAGACACCTTTTCTAAATTCTCACTTCTATCAAATTAAGATGATTTATTTTACCACTGTCCAATTGCCAACCTTAATAGCATCCCACAAATGCCTACAATAGATGTCACAGCAGCAATAAACCTGCGTATCAATTTCTGTTGCATTTATGTACAGGGCAAAGAAATTATGACTGCAGATATATGCTAAAAGGCCATGTTACATGGACTTGACTCACTAAATGGTTAAAACATTTGACTAAGGGACTTGGTTAAAAAGGGTCCAAAAGTTGGACATGGATACATGGACATGTCAAAAAATAATGTTTTTTACACTTTATTTGTACTTTATTCTTTGATGTGTCCAAGTATCCATGTCCAACTTCTGGACCTTTTTTAACCAAGTCCCTGAGTCAAATGTTTTAAGCATTTAGTGAGTCAAACACCTCGACATATATATGCATATATGTTTATATGTGTATAAAACATAATTTTTTGAAAGTACAAATTAAGTGTAAAAAACATATTTTTTGACGTGTCCAAGTATCCATGTCCAACTTTTGGACCCTTTTAACCAAGTCCCTGAGTCCAATGTTTTAAGCATTTAGTGAGTCAGACACCTATATATATATATAGTTACTTCACGTCTTTATATTTTTCAAATTAGAGGTTCTATTTACGAGCAAAAGTGCAAAACATATATCAACGGTAAACAATTGACTTCTTAGTTTTAGTTTTAAAAAACTTGTTAAATTGTTCTTTTACACGGTCCATTAATATTTCATTCTGTTAATAAAATCAATTAAGTTGATTTTTTTTATAAGCAAAAAATTGTAATAAGAAGAAGCACTACGGAGGTTCAACCCATATACAAAAGAATGCGCCTTGTCCAAAAAAACTTTGTAAAAAGCTTGACCTCAAAACCTTTGCTCGGGCTATCTCTCCAAAAAATCAAATCCTTCTTAGAAAAATCAAAATTAAGTTATATAAGGTTTCCAAAAAGCACTACACTCTCTCAACCTCCCAGTCATGAACATTACGAACAAGTGGTACGTCCCACAAGATGCTACCATTAGGCATAGAGATGCAAGAAGAGATAAGAGCTTCTTTATCCCTTACAATAGCAAAGATCTCCAGAAAGCGGTCTTTAAGAGACATATTCCCAAATCACAAGTCAAGCCAAAGGCGAGTTCTCCTTCCATCGCCCATCGAAATAGAAAGGCTAGGGGAAAAAGCCTCCCAACCATTTTGAATCCATTTCCAAACATCGACACCATGAGCTCCTTTCCTTTTCTAGACATCCAACCACAAGACTCCAAACCGAATTTAGCCGCCATCATTATTCTCCAAAATTGGTCTCTCTCCACAATGAATCTCTATAACCATTTCCCAATAAGAACTTATAAAAAAAAAACATTTCCCAAGAAGAGCTTTATTGAATAAAATGAGGGATTTAATACCAAGTCCCCCCTTTTTCCAAGGGTTGCTTAACAACACCCCATCTCACCAAGTGGTATTTGGACTCTCCCTAGTTGCTCCAAAGGAATCCTTTTTGAATATCTTCTAACCTCTTCGCCACCACACCCGGGATAAGAAAAAGAGATGTAAAGTAGATAAGGAGGCTAGAGAGAGTAATTTTAATAAGAGTGAGTCTTCCTCCTTTAAAAGGAGATGATTTTTCCATCCGGCCAATTTCTTTTCAAACCTCTCCAACTACGAGGTTCCACACACTAAGATCTTTAAATTTGGCTCCAAGCGGGATACCAAGATAAGTAAAAAGAAGTAAGCCCACTTTGCAACCCAATAAGCTCGCAAGAAACCTGTCATTAATGTTGTCACCAAGAGGGATCAAATCACTTTTACTAAGGTTGACCTTGAGCCCTGAAACGACCTCAAAACACAACAGAACAAAACGAAGGTATAAGATTTGAGAAGTTTCCGCACCACAAAATGATAGTATCATCGACAAAGAGAAGATGGGGCATGCTCACACTCCATTCCCTCTCCACCTACTTTAAAGTCACCCAAAAGACCCATATCAACTGCCTTCACCAACATCTTGCTCAATGCCTCCATCACTAAGGTAAAAAGGAAAGAAGAAAGAGGATCCCCTTGCCTCAAACCCCTTGAAGCTTTGAAGTGACCGGACGAACTTCCATTAACAAGGATTGAAAACGAAGTCAAAGAGATGCATTTGAAGATCCAATTGCACCACTTTTTCCCAAAACCCATCCTTTTTAAGAGGTAGATCACAAAAGTCCAACAAACATGATCAAAGGCTTTCTCCATATCAAGCTTACGTATCACCTCTCCCTCTCCTTGCTTTAAGTGGGCGTCCAAAATTTGTCTACCCTCCACAAAAGCATTTTAGAAAGGACTCACCACATTAGAGATGACCCTTTTCAATCTACAACTGAGGACCTTCGAAAGAAGTTTATAAATACAACCCATAAGACCAATAGGCCAAAAATCTTTGACATTGAAGGCTCCCACTTTCTTCGGAACGTGGACAAGAAAAGTAGAGTTAAGACTATCAACAAACTTTCCCGACAAATGTAACTCCTCAAAAAGTCTAAGAATATCACCTTTAATGACCTCCCAATTGTGCTTAATGAACGCCAAAGAAAAACCATTAGTATCTAGAGCCTTATCCCCATTGCAGTTCCGAAGAGTACAAAGAATTTCCTCCTCATCAAAGGGGCGCTCAAGCCAAGTAGCCTCTCGCTCATTAATCTTGGCGAATTCCAAACCATCCAAATTCGACCTACTAACACAAGTCTCCTTGTTGAAAGACTTATAGAACATACATAAAGCTTCCTTCATACTATTTTCTTCCTCATAAACCGTCCCCTCAACCACAGTAGATGCTGTAAAGTTGTCTCTTATGATCATTTGCCATCCTGTGAATTTTTTTTTTTTTTTGTGTTTCTATCTCCCTCCCTCAACAAAATTTCTCGAGATTTCTTTCTCCAAGAGATTTCTTCCAAAGCAATGAACCTAGACAGATCCCTCTTAACCCCTTCTCTTCTCTCTCTTCCCTCCCCCAAATAGCCCTCTTTCTCATCAAGCCCACTTACCTCCCCTATTAGAGCATTAATAGTGGAGTTGACATTCCCAAACAACTCCTTGTTCCATCTCTTCAATTCTTCTTTAAGATGTTTCAATTTCGAAGCCACCACAAAACTAGCAAAACCCCAAATAATACACCCTTCCCACCAAGATTTTGTAAGATCCTAAAAGCCATCCACCTTAAGCCACATATTCTCAAAACGAAAAGGAGTAGGGCTCAATGCAAACCCCACACTTCAAGAACAATTTGATGATGATCAGAAGTGGGCCGAGGCAGCAGTTTCTGAATCACACTAGGGAAAAGGGCTTCCTAGCTACCTGGCACAATGAACCGATCAATCCTAGAGAAAGAAGGAACTTCTCTGAAGCTCGACCAAGTAAAAAACTCGCCAGAAAGTGGTAAGTCAATGAGATCATGACCCTTAACAAAAGCCAAGAAACTTCTTATAGAGCTATCTTCATGTAAAGAACCAGATCTCTCGTGAGGATAAAAATAGCATTAAAATCTCCTCCCACCACCCAAGGAAGATCCCACCGGGTTCTAACCTTAGCAAGCTCCCCCCAAAAAAGATTCCACTGGAAGCAAGCGGGCCATAAACACCTGACAAAACCCAAGCACTGATTAAAGATAAATTTCTAAACACATAAGAAACCGAGAACAACCCCACATGGAAATCAATCAAGTCTAGCACCTTCTTATTCCACATCACCACAATACATCCCGAGGTCCCAACAGCTGGTAAAACTTTCCACCCACACGACCTAATACCCCAGAAACTACGAATCACCAAATCATCAATCGAGTCCATTTTAGTCTCCTGAAGACAAACCACATCCCTTTTTCCAATCTCTAAGAAAGTGTTTCACCACTAACCCTTTATTCAAGTCAGTCAACTCTCTCGTGTTCCAAGAAATTAATTTTGTCTTCATTGATCAACATGAAAACCCCTCCTCCTTTGACTCTACGGCCTTATTAGTACCATCCTTCTCATAGTTGACATTGAATTCCAATCTTTTAAGTTCTCTTTTGACCTCACCCTTCTGATTTCTACTCCCAGAGAGACTTCTACATCTAGCTTTACCTTCCTCCCGTCTAATCTTTTCAATTTCCTCAAAAAATTTGATAGCTTGTTCCTTTACTCCAACAATGGAAACCCTTATCAACTTACGTAATTTCTTAACCTAATTCAGAGCCCCATCAAAGGCCAACATATTTGCATTTTTAGCATCTAAGTCCTCATTAACCATCCAATGATCTTGATAATCAGCATTCACAACAAGAGCCAAATTGTTCTCAAGAGCTCCGAACTAACACTGCCTTCAGCCCCATCAGAAAGCACTTCTCCTCTCAAACTTAGTCCCAAGGATGCGTTAAGAGGAGCCACACGATCTCTCTCAACATCAAAATTTGATCTCTCTCTCTCAATTAGCATCCTCTCGGTTAGAAAACTTGCCATGGAAAGGCAAGAAGCCTAATATCTCATATTTTTGTACATTTGGTTTTAAATGCTTCATCCTAAATAACAATAAAACTAACATTGGTAAATTTGACTCTAAGACCGATGAAGGAATATTTTTAGGATATTCAACCTCTAGCAAGGCTTATAGAGTCTTCAACAAGATAACCCTACTAGTAGAAGAATCTGTACATGTAACTCTTGATGAGTCTAACCCAATTAGTAATAAATAAGTTTCTTTTAATGATGATGCAGATTTTATTCCAAGAACAGCACCTCATCAGCCTTCAAAAAATCCATAAAACCCACTGGGAGAAATCTCTCCTCATTCCTCATAGATCCCTCTGAACCAGATAGGGAAGCAAAAGAAAACCCACCCAGTTCTTCCACAAAATTACGGCTCACAACAAAGGAGGAGACATACTACAGGGAGCCATCGTTGAAAAAAGTCCCACATATAGGGTCGGCCGACAAGAGCAACGGCTACCCATGAGTTAAATCCGAGAGACTCATCTCAAAGCTCGAGGAAACAGGGTGCAAAAGACCAAAAATAAAGGAAAAGGAGATCATCGGCACCAACTTTGGCCGGGACACTCCGGGGACGATCGGACCTGCGTCACTGGTTAGGGTTGCCTCAACTGGCACAATCACCGCCGTTGCAACCTTATCCTGAGCGGAAAGGTCAACTGTCGGTCTAACATGGTTCGCAATCCACTTCTGTTTGGGTCTGAGCCTTCCCTTCTTGCCAACTTTGCCCAGCCCACCAACCTTTCTCAAGAGGCCCATCCTAGGCCCATTCCTCATTAGTATTTTTAGAGAGCTCACAGGTTTTAATGAAGCCCGCTAGCTGACACTATTACTAGGCCTAGCTTCATGGCCCAAGAGAAAATCTGAGGCTGACCCAGATCCCTTATGCCCTCCCCTGAGGCTTTTTCACTCAAACCAAGGCCAAACGCTGCTTTAACCTTATCAACACCTAAGAAGTTTGAATTCAAATTCAAACTCTTATCCAACTGTCCTCCACTAGATCTCTTAAGTCTCTGCCACCTCAGCTAAAGGGCACATTACCCCAGATGTTGTCTTCTTCCTCACATCCTCATCTTTCTCCTTCTATGGCAGCACTACATCGCTGAAGTTGCCAAGTTTAGAGTCTGACTGGAAAAGGCCATTCAGGGAATTGCCAAAATGAGGACATCTCCCCTTAAAGAAAGGCTGCCCACCTTCGGTATAGGAGAGGGGAATAAGGCAATGAGCGTCGTTGACAGAAGATGACAGATGACGGCGACAACAAAAATTTTTCCAGTAGAATAAAGGCAATCAGATCTTTACAGACCCTAAAAACACGCCACCAACCTTCTTCAGCAACACCTTCTGAGAAAATCACCATTCGAGATCCATTCTGTCTAATCTCAATGAGAGAGAGAAATCTTCTATTCCTATTTCTGTGCAGCCCCAACACCAGATTTACTCTTTCTTTTAAGCCTCCGATTCCACAAACACTCCCCTTTTTCAAACCAAAACTCATTCCATAAACTGAGAAACCAACTTATGTCTTGCTTTTCCAAGAAAATCGAGGTCTTTTTGCCAAGACCATTTTCTGTGATTCTAAGCTAATCATTCCATTTACCTTCGATGGAAAAATCAAAAGATTTCTGCTCCACCCAAAGAAAGCGCTTGAAACGAATTGTTGAGTTGAAATAGGACTCATGATCCAATAAACCATATTTTAAATTTGCATAGCTAGGATTTTCCATTTTACATTTATGGCTCAGTTGAAGCGAAGAACTGAAACCTTGGAACACTACTATCGAAAACTTCATAGTCCATATCATAGGACTGCATCTTGTCCCAAGAATTCCATCATTCCCGACTGAGTTATTCCCAAGATGATTCTTTTGGCTTTTAATCCAGAGTTAATTTTTGAAAGAATGATGAGTTTGCTTCTCTAGCACTACAAAGCAAGAGCTTTACAGAAGCAGCCAAGATTTCGAACCTTCAATTAACTGATATAAAAGAATTTATCCATAAGAAAAGATATCATTTGATGAACATTAAGAGTCCAAGCGAAGATCATGGAGATATTTTAGTGATGCACGTGGCCAAGAATTCAAGCTGTTTCAAATCTCTCCATCGAACCTACTACATACACCTAGGGTGACATAAGTGCATAATCACAATCAAATGAGAGGTTAAAGATTAAAAAGTAAAGCCAATTAGAATTGATGGTCACCTAACTAAAAACCACTACAAGTCACATTAACACTTCCCAAAAAACCTATATAAAAAAGGAAGAGTTCGCTTCTTCTACACTCTCGTGCGAATTTGCCGTCTTCTTCCTCGACTCTTCATTTCTCTATTTCACTCTCTCAATTGATTCAAAACCAAAAAACTTTGTTTTTCTCTCTCACTCTCACCAACGATCTTCAATCACCAACTCATCAACTCCTCATCTTCATCTCAATTTCTCTCTTAGTCTCTCACTATACGACATTCACCAACGTCTCCACCACCCCACCAGCCACAAACCAAATCCTTCAAGAAGGAAGCAAGATGAAAACAATGAGCCATTGAGTCAAAGTGTCCAAATTGCAGTCAACGGATCTGGTATGTATTCCGTACCTGTACCATGCGTGTCGTATTAACAGAGGTACTCTGGCTGGAAGTGTCAAGTCCATTTAACAGAGCTAAAAGGAACAGATAAAGACACTACCATGTTTTAGTTCGCTAAAATATGAATCACACAGACACCCACACACAACACAGATAGAGAGAGAGAGAGAGAGAGAGAGAGAGAGAGAGAGAGAGAGAGTTTATCTTTAAATAAATTTTGAACAAAATTGGAAAGAGCTTACCTTCGGTCCTGGCATTTGTTTTTTGGGTCTTAGTAAATACAGCTTTCTCAAATGCTTCCTTTGCACTGCTTGTTGGCCAGTCATCTGAATAATACTTTACAGCTACACGTTTCCCTTCAGAATCCAAAAGGAGGATATTTTTTATTAAAGGGCATGACTCCTACAAACAACATTAGAGAAACAGAAATAAAAGAAATTAGATTGCTAACAACCTCAATGTTGCTACTTTAAGCATGTTATTATTTCTTCTACCCATAATAATCTCTTAAATAATGCTGAAAGTATCCTTCATCTGGTCAAGAGGTTTATTCATCTCAAAGAAACAAGAGCAATGCTAGGAACAACCACTGGAATTCAAAAACAAAAAGCTACAATTGGGAGTCATAAGAACTTGCAGTAGTAGCTCCCCTCTTGGTCCATGCTCAGAAGTCAACTCCACCAAAAGACAATCAATACACCAAACATACAAGATCATGAGTGTCCAATGCACATGACACCTACAATTAATCCTGGCACTTCCCTAGTAAACAGTGGTAATCTCTTCAAGCACTTACCAGTTTTTTTAACACCCATGCATTAGCTTTGAAATTTTTCTTGTTATATGTTTGTTGTAATGTTGTTGCAACAGAAGGTCAACTTTTGGTTTAGTTAACAATGCCAATGAGATCTAATCAACGTTGTTAAAATCAGGAAACCACCTAGGATCTTTCAAGAGATGTAAAGGATCAAATAGAGGATCGCAAGATCCTACCAACCTATGGGAAATAATGTTTCAAAATCAATGAACAATGTAAAAACCTCAAAACTAATTGTAGGCACCCCTATGTTTGGGAGTTTGAACTTTGAAGAGGAAGAGGGGGAAAGGAGGGAAGGATCTTTAAAGGGACAGGCAGGAAGGGGAGGGGAGGGGAAGATTGGGTTATTACCCTTCCCTTGTTTCGATGTTTAAAGGGAAGGAATGGAAAATCAGAAGTATCTCCTTTATTAATAGACAAAAAAATAAGGGCAAAAGTGAGTGTACAAAATATTTATATTTAAAGCACTTTCCTTCTCCACACTTAACCCCCAAATTAGGGGGTAAGGAGAAAACACTAATTGGAGGGGATGGGAAGGGACCATCCCCTTCAATCCCCTTCAGCTCCCTCTCCAAATAAAAAAGAAAAAAAAAACTCCCAAACGGGCCTATGATACCCCATTCCCTCCTTTCCCCTCCCCTCCCCCTGACTTCCCTCCTTTCCAAAGACATTGACAAGACATATGCATTTCACATAGCAAAGAAAAGGGAAAAAAAAGCCATCACAACAACAAAGCCACAAGCTGCAAACAAAATTATAAACCTATTGTTAGCAATATAGAACAAAAATGATTACTGAATTCCAAAATAATGACTCCTTCAGTATCGGCAGTCCAATTTGCAGCACATAAGATCATACTGTCAAACATGATGCTTTAATAAATTAACATTTTAATAGCTCATTCATTGCTTAAGGTTTATAACAACAAATATGCATGCATCTATTCTGACCAAAAAAATGCATGCAACTGCTTACTCGTATAAACCCAAAAAGAGAGAAGGAAGAATGAAGATCGGTTTGAAAAAGGGAAAAAAATGACAGAATAGGGAAAATGAGAGAAAATAGGGAAGTGTGTTAAAAGAATATAGCTGCCCTGCAAGCTGCCATATTTAGATATAAGAGTACAAGAAAGAAGAAAGAAGAAAGAAGAATGGACAAGAAAAAAAGGAACTTAGATATATGGAGTTTGGATAGATTTACAGCATCACACATTCACTGAGGCTCTGTTTGTCTCAATGTAGAATTGTAAGAGGAAAATGAATTACATGTCAAATGATATTCTCAATGTGTTTGGTCTGGAATGTAATTGGTTTTACACCAAAGAACAAAACTAATAAAAAAACAACATACAAAATATTTTGACGTAAGTTGTTTTCCATCACAAGGGGTTTGAATCTTACAAATAACTAACACATTTAACTACCGACAATCTACAACTATCCATCTTTCTTAATTTCTTTCTCCTTCTCATTGGTTAAATTCTCCATATTTTTCTCTCTTAAAATCTTAATAATTTTTTAACACCAGAATATTATAAGGAAAATCACATTTTACAATGAAAATGTTTTATGATGTAAATGGTTTTCCATTGTAATTCAAATTTTGGAGAAACAAAACAGATCCCAAGTTGAGGAACAGCTCCACCTTCTTAATTCTATGGCTTTTGTAAATCGCTAACATGACATTTGGGCTTTAAAGGAAGATGCAGTTATCATTTGGGCTTAAGAAACAATGAAATTTAAAAATCCAAAATCTTCAAGGAAAAAGAAAAACTCACAACAAGGAGCCCAGTGGGATCCTTAGGATTGGTTGTAAAACCCTGACACAACTGATCCTATGATTTAACTCCAGATTCTATTAAGGGCTGATTCTGACAGCAAGTTGGATTCATAGTGTGATCCTACAAACCATATCATAATTTCGATAACCATGGATCTAACATAGTACGGAGCATATGGTAATTCACATCATTGGCTTCACAAAATTATCAATTACCATCCTAAGAAAAGGAAAAGACGATTAATCAAGCTCATAAAACTTAAGTAAAAGTCCGCCCTACATTTTCAATTTGAAAATATGCATTCAAAATGTCAATTTAATCTTAACTGAAAAAGACCCATTTGCACTTCCCTGACTTAGGCTTTTAGTTGGACTTTGTTTGCAATTCAATTATGTTCCAATACAGTGAGTTTTCCATAATACAATATACTGTTCATGTACCCCATGCTATGATGGGCGATGTAAAAAAGATTGTTTTAAACACGTATTGTTAAAATGTTTAAAATATTTTCTTTTTTGATAAGTATTAAAATATTTAAAATCTTAAAAGAATAATCTAATAAAAAAAGGAAAAAATAAAACATTTTTGTTGTTGTTGTTGTTTCAGGTAAAGAATGAATGATCACATAAGTTTAATTTGTTGAAGCTTTATTTGAGCAAGTACATAATATATATGCTAACCATATAGAATAAAGTATGCAAAGACTTACATTCAACATCTGAAATTTATCTCACTTTTGTATTAGCCCCATTGACGAGTCATTAGTTGATGGCAGAAACAATGATTTTTAGCTTGGGGGAAGTGAGATACCGAGTTTAGATCTTTTTTTATTTTATTGGTAATACCAAGTTTAGATCTTAAAAATGATTAGAAAGAAAAGAAATAAATTTCTTATGGTCATGATAGAAAACCTTAGGTACCATATTGCTTGTACCTTTCAGAAAGACTTATCATTTATATCTAGATTATATGACTTGAGAATCAACAAAATTTTGAATTTCAATTATCCTTTTCCTCGAATGTTGCCCCAAAAAGAAAGGATTATTAAATATACAATTAGTTTAAAGATAATACACTATGTTTTTCTTTTCTTTTATTAATTAACACCACATTTGGATGAAGGAACATCATGTAAAATTTCATTTTAAAATTGAATTTATAAACTTTAAATGTCATCACTTATTTATTTAAATAAGAAGAAAAAGATTTCAAGAATTTCAAAGAAAATAAAACTCGAAATGGCATCATTTTATAAACTCCGTTGTGACATTTCTATCGCCACTGTTATACACCAAAATATCAGTAATATTTGTCATCATCAGCATTACCAACACCATAGTTACTATCACCACCATCATTGTAATCACCATTGCTGTCACCATCATCACTATATTGTCGTAATTTTCATGTTTCCTTCACCACCACTGCGACCACACCACTACCATCACTACTATCAGAACCCCACCACCACCGTTAACACCACCACAAATTCCATGGCATGCTTTTTCACTAATTCTTTTCGCTAGTCAATAGACTAATCCAAACAGTGAAATTCATATAATAAAAAAGACTTGAATTATAGACTTTTTAAGTTTTTACTATTTTAAAAATTCTTAAGACATGACAACTTTTCCATCTAAACACCCTCTCATAAAGATTGAATTCATCAAAATTCGCCACCCTCTCTACAGCACTAATTTGAGCAACTATATAGGCTTATTTCTTAATGCTACGTACCCCATGACACCTAACCTAATAGCCATCCACAGTTGAACCGAAAATAAACTAACATTAGAGGAAATACTTATGAAAGAACCTAAACTCACACTAATTTCCTATTTAAAATAATAAAAATATAATGAAATTTCATTACAAAAAATCCACAAAATAAAGCAAGATATAAATCTTCAATTTTTCCTATTTCTGCATCATTTTCTTCTTACACTTCCATATCTTTCGGCAATCGGGTAGTTTGGTGCAAAGGCAGTACATCAACGTACATCAGTTTTCTCACTTTTATCCATGCAAATTTTTCATCATCCCCTTTTCAAATCCTTATGTTTTTTTTGATAAGTAAAATGTTATATATATATATAGGCACTAATGGGGTGCCACCCATTTACAAAATGACTATCTACAAGATAGTGAATATATGACCTCTACAAGATGAAGTTTATTCACAAAAAAATTCCCTCTAAGCAAAAGATAATGAGATTAAACCAACCCTCATTAATGGAGGCACTATCCCTTTCCGGATTCTCAAAAGCTCTATTGTTTCTTTCCAACCAAGCCATCCACATAATGGAGAGAGGAATCAAAGCAGTGGCTTTCCTTTTCTCTTTAGAAGCTAGAATACCACTCTAAGTCCAAACTTCCTCATGAATGGAGCCAACCTAAACCCTTGAGAGACCCAAAACCTGAAGAGCCAATTCCCATAGTTGGCGAGTCAAAGAACAACCAAGTAAAATGTGATATATGGATTCAGCTTCCTCCTTGGAAGGTAGCACTGATTAAGGTTATCAATGGTCAAAATTCTTCATCAAGTAGCCTCCCAAGCAAACAATACCACTTTGGAGGGGGCAGAGGTCTTCCAAATAGCTTTCTATGGAAATTAGAATTTCCCTCAATAGGAGAGAAGTCCTTGTAAAAGAAGCTAACTTCAAACTTCCATCCGCCTTGAGGCACCACTTCGACCTGTCCTCACTTAGGAAATCAAACTTTTCTTGGTAAATCTTTTCAAAGAAGCCTTCAATGTATTGAAATTCTCAATCTTGCACATTTTGACTAAAGGGAATGTTTCAAACCAAGTCACCATTAGTCAAAGACGCAAAATTAAAAATCAAACCGCTTTATCTCTCGCTAGAGCATACACAATTGGAAATTTATCTTTCAAAGTGGTAACTCCACACCACACATCATGCTAAATACTAATAGTATCACCTTCCCCCACCTCAAAGTGCACCCTTGGAAAATCAAACCCGCTTTATCTCTCGCTAGAGCATACGCAATTGGAAATTGATCTTTCAAAGTGGTAACTCCACACCACGCATCATGCCAAATACTAATAGTATCACCTTCCGCCACCTCAAAGTGCACCCTCGGAATAAAGTCACCCGATTCCTTCCTAATCCATTTCAAACCCTCACCCCATTAGCCTTCCTCGCTTCTTTAAAAGTCCACTCATTATGATCCATCCCATACTTAGCCCAAACAACTCTCCTCAAAGGATGATCATTCTCATTAGAAAATCTCCATAACCATTTCCCTAGTAAGGCTTTATTGAATAACGTAAGTGATTTGGACCCCAAGCCGCCTCTCTCAATGAGTTGTTTCATAATACCCATCTCACTAAGTGGTACTTATACTCCTCCCCTTTATTCCCCTAATGGAATCTACTTTGGATACTTTCAAGCCTTTTAACCACTCAAGGAACTAGAAAAGGAGACATAATAGATATGAAGGTTTGGCCAAGTTCTCTTAATAAGAATTAATCTACCCCTAGAGAGAAAAGGTTTCTTCACTCTGGCTCCCTTTCTGTTAAATCTTTCAGTAATAGGATATCACATACTTTTGCCTTTGAAATTGGCACCCAAGGGATACCCAAGTACTTAAGTGGTGGAGTTTCCATGGTACGGTGCACCCAAATAAGCTTGCTAAGTAACCCCTCCATCAATATTCTCACTAAGAGGAACTAATGCACTCTTGTGAAGATTTTCTTAAGAGCATAAATCGCTTCACAGCTAAAAAAGATACATCTAAGATTGAGAATTTACTCAACATTCGTTCCAGAAAAAAAATAATAGTATCATCTTCAAAGAAGAGATGTTAAACCAAAACCTCATTCCCACTTTTACCCACATGAAAACCAACCATTAGGCCAACATCAACCGCTTTAGCTTTACTCAACTTAGATACCCACGAGTGAGGCTTATTTTGGTCATCTTATAAATGCCCTAGCTAAACCTATTGATGGCCGAGGTGAGATTGCACCTTCTAAATCTAGGTTAATTGAGTCCCCCACTCCAGGTATTATTTCGAGACCTTCCGTATATGAGCCTCTTCAAACAGAACTTATTGTTGTTGATTTGATGATCGCTATAGGTCGTGGGCAGCGAGAATTAATTATTGTGGATAGACCGCAAAATGTAATATGTGTTTTTGATGCTGAAACAGTTTTTTCGTTATCCATGGCCAATGAGTTTTGCTGTATTTGGGATATCTGTTTTTATAGAAACTTTAATTTTTGTGCTTATCCTAATTGTTGTCATTGCACATAAATCCAGCCCTATCATTGCTATAAGCATAGTATCACATGCAACTTTCTTTTTAATTACTACCTCAAAGGACAGCAATGCAGCGCCAAAAGACCAAATATCACAACTTTAAAAAAAAAAATCATCAAATTAAAGCCTTAAATCTCCTAGATCACATATATACTTTCTACTAAGCACAGAAAATAATAAAGAAAGATGGAAATGAATTAGATTTACAGCATTCAAACACAACCTATTGAGATGAGTCCAACAAGTGAGACCTTAATGGACTGTTTGATTGCTGAGAAGATGCAAGAAAAGATTTAAAGGGAAAAATATAGAAGAGAAGAAACGAAATGGAAATCAAAGGATCCAAGCTTACCATTAATTCGAATTTCTTGAGATCGCGATCTCCTCCGATGATGACAAAGAACAAAAACGCGTTGTTCACCGCGGAGAATCTGTGTTTTGTTATAAGGCTCAGCGTTTGCGAGCGGCGATCGTATAAGCCCTCTAGTTACTGCACCTTATGCCCCGTTCAGTGCCTCACTGGATCTGGATCCCCGACTTTGGGTCTTGTTGGCTAGTTTCTCAAACGGCTTCCATCCGGAAGAAAAAAAAATATAGAAGGTACGTGTTTGAAGTGATTTTTTGATAAATTAAAAATTGAAAATAAAATATTTTAGGCACAAAATCAATTATTTTAAAATAGAATTTAGTTATTTTTAAATGAACTAAAAATAAAATTCTTTTATAAATGAATTCACATTTCTTTTTCAAATGAATTAAAGTTATAATTTGTTTGTAAATAAACTTAAATGAATCTTCATGGCTAATGTCTTTGAAATTTGAAATCGTGCAATGTCAAGGTTAGAAAACGTTAACAATCATATTACTAGTGTGAATGTTTATGTCCGATACTTAAAGGAAAAAGGATATGAAGCCTAGTAAGCAATCAAATTGAGAAAAAAAATCTTAATTGCAAGTTCAACTACATGTATCTCACCCATTAGCTCTCATATAAATAAATTTTTAAAAAATTAAAAATATTAATAAAATATATATGTAAACAAAAAAATTAAAAATAAAATTAAAAAATGTCAAAAATAAAATATCACCACTTTTTTTTCAAAACTATAAAATTTAAAAGAAAACAAAAAAGGTTTAAAAAAACATATTTTACTTCTTTCATTTTCTCACCATCCAAACAAACACAACTCATAAAAAAAAACAAAAAAAAAACTCATTTCCCTTCTTCTTCTCCTTTTTCCTTCCTTCTTTAAATTTTCAATCAAAACAAAGCACAATATATCAATTATCCCAAAATAAAAAATCTCATTTCATTTCATTCATTTCTCTCACAACCAAATAAACGTACCCCATTTCACTTCTTTCAAGGCGGAGGACACATGGCGGTTCCTAGTCGATAACGGTAAGCAATTTTTCCACCAGTCCGATTCGGGTTCTAGTGTTGGTGACGGCGACAGTTCCTTCACCGAGTTTTAAAAAATAACGAGTTGAGCACGTCCAAGATAGAGAAGGTGATGGAAGAAGCATTCATGGAGAAAAGTCGAAGTTTGACTGACATGTTAAAGTCATTGTTGATCCCATGCTACGACCTCTATAGTACGGTGCCATTTATGTTATCTAGGGTCGATTCTCTAGAGACAGATAGATATGACTTTCGTCAATGAGAGGTGTGTCGGTGACCTCAGCTAAACCGGGCCTCTTTAAACTTTTCCATATATGGTCCATTAACGGGCAGACACAGTACGTGGCGATAGACGGTGGTTTGGTTATGAGCAACCTGAAGGCTGTAGCGATCACGCAAATGTTACACAAACAAGCAAGAGTTCTCTTTCATTAGGGGTGTGGAGGATTTATTGGTGTTATCCTTAGGGATGGGTCAACTTCTTGATGTGAGATATGAGTATGAGCAGGTAAAGAATTAGAGGGCCAAGGATTGGGCTCGACCCATGGCTCTAATATCTAGGGATGGCTTGACTGACTCCGTGGTCTAAGTTGTTGCCATGACATTTGGTCAGAGTAAGAGCACTAATTATGTGCATATTCAGGTAATTTTTTGTTAACTTATACATTTTTAAGAAAAAAGGACTAAAGTGTACTAATACTCAATAACCCATCGTTATAATTTTTTACTTGTTATGACAAATTATACTAATACCAAGTTACCCATTTCGTTCTGTTATGGGTTGTGTTCGTTTGGATGTGAGAAAATGAAATAATTGAAATGGGTTTTTTGATTTTGAGTCATTGATTTTTGGTTGGCAATTTTAAGAAGGAATGAGAAGGAGAAAAAGGAGGAGAAAGAGAAGAAGGACGAGGAGAAGAAGAAGGAGAAGGAGAAAGAGAAAGAAGAAAGAAGAATGAGAAGGAGAAGAAGGAGAATGAGGAGGAGAATAAGAATGAGAAGAAGAAGAAGAAGAAGAAGAAGAAGAATGAGAAGAATGAGGAGAATGAGAAGATGGAGAAGAAGAAGGAGGAGAATGAGAAGAAGAAGGGGGAGATGGAGAAGAAGAAGGAGGAGAAGAAGGAGGAGGAGGAGGAGAAGAAGGAGCAGGAGAAGAAGAATGAGGAGGAGAAGAATGAGGAGAAAAATGAGGAGAAGAAGAATGAGGAGGAGAAGAAGGAGGGAGAAGAATGAGGAGAAGAAGAAGAAGAAAAGAAGAATAAGAAGAAGAAGAAGAGAAGAAGAGAAGAAGAAGAAGAAGAAGAAGAAGAAGAAGAAAAATATTTCCATCAAACAATACCCACTTTGGATCTACTACCTTGCCCAACGTTGCAACGAGCCCAGCTCTTGACGACAAGACTAGTTGAATCTTTCTAATACGATGGCACTAAACTGTAAGAAGTGGAGGATTTTGACATCATATAAGGATTCACAGAAAACCAAACCTTACCCATTTCCAACAAAAAAAAGGCTAATTCCTCCACCACCCACAAGCCTTTTGATCGACGATAATCGAATTTCATTTCAATATAGCGGATCTTTCATTGTCTCATATTAATTTAACATTTGGGCTGAGAGTTTTCTTAGTTATGGTTGGGGACATCAGAATCAATTAAATTTTTGGGTATTTTTTTTCTTTAAATTCAAATTTCCTAATGATGGTTAGATTGGTTTTTGGGTTGAAGGTTTGTTAACACTCTATTTGGTATAACTTAAGTATTGAATTTAGTTTATTTCCAAATGAATTGAAACTATAATTCATTTACAAATGAATTCACACTTCATTTTCAAATGAATTGATACTAGAATTTATTTACAAATGAACTCAAATGAATTTTCATGTTTGCTATAGTTTTACTTAAACTATAGAATTGAATTGAATTTTGTGTTTGGAACCAACATGAATTCAATTCATTTCATAAACTTTACTTAAATACCTTTAGTATTATCATATAGTTTTATAACACTTTTTATCCCATTGTCTTTTTTACTTGTTTTTCTTTTTTACAGGGCAAAGTAATCCTTTGAGCTTACGGAATATCACAAAGACTAAATTATACTGCAATCATAGATGAAAACAAACTATAGATGAAGCATGACATGGTACAGCAGATCACGGAACAAACTAAACAACATATGAGACTTGAAGCCACAAAACACATCAAGCAGTAAGCAGCAAGTATGCAATAGATTTAGCATAAGAATATAGTAAGTCAAACATGTAGTTGTAACAATAGATTGGGCATAATGAAGTATATTAATGATAGTTCATTAATAAAAACATTTTAAAAAATGCAGCAAATTAAGCACGTCATATAGACATATGCCAAGAGAATTTCTGCATTTTTAATTTAAATCAATAAGCATAAGCCATTGAATTATACATAACAACACGAGAACAAAAGAAAATGAAAAGACTTTAATCATCATTATTGGCCCCATTGGAGCCTAAACACGCATATAAAAATGAAAAAAAATGCAAACAAACAAATTCATTAACTCAGATGATCGTTCGTTCGTAGCTTTGACAAAATGTAACGTGCCTTAGATTTATCCATATTTAACCAAGACTAGTCACCATACATACCCAAACAAACATAGAACAAGCAAATATGCACACTAAAAAACACCACTGATCAGATGAACCTAAGTTAAGCAGCAACACAATGATGACTGAGGGAATAAAGTGAAGCCTGAAGTTATCGAGAGAGAGAAAACAAGATCCCTATTAAATAAATATGGAGAAGAGCGGGAGACTATGCTGTGTAAGCGCATGAGACTCGTGTAGAGGCAGAGAAATAACCTAGAAATAGAGTAATGAAGAAGGACAATTTGGTATTTTAAGTTTATAAAGGCTCACATGTAGAGTTCATTTGCAATTTGTATAAAGCTTACTCAATTCCTGATAATTTATTTGTAAATGAATTCTACACTTTTAGTATTAAACCAAACATAAAATCAATTCATTTGTAAATAAACTCTACATCTAATTAGCAAGCCAAACACAATAACCTATGAAATTCAATTGAATTCCATAAAAATTGTGGAATTCATTTAAACCAAATACCCTTCATGAATGAGAAGCATTGTGAATGGTTTGATTCAGTTTTCATTTATTTGCATTTAAGTTTCTTGTTATTGATTTTCTGATGGTTGGCTGTTTAAGATTAAGGTGGCAGATTTCTGTAAAATGGATATTTGAATTTCCTTTCCTTTTTTGTTGTTTATGATAGTTTTGAATTTTGATTGATTATTAAAAATAAAAATAAGAATTATTGTGGGTAGTTGAATTGTGTATTGAACAAACAAGAGAAATTAGACCTTTTCATACATTGTTTGGTCATTTTGATAACTAGAAGTTGAATTTAGCACTTTATTACTAAATATGTTCACAACTTATTTATCACTTCAACACTTATTACCTAATCATTAAACAACTTATATTTTAAAAATAATTTAAACATCATATTATAATATGATATTGATAAGTGATAAGCTGATTTATTCAGTTATCGCAAACAGGATCTAAGTCAAAAAATTCCCAACCCTTTCTCTTATTATATCTTATAATCAAAATCCAAGGGAATTTTTTTTGCGATTCTCAAGGTTTTAAAAATGTTTTAATTTATCTTCAAGGTTTTAATTTGCGTTTGCTGAATCTTTAACTCTACAAATTGTTTCAATATCTTTCTTTCAATCAATTTCTCTAAATTTCCTTATTAAATTATACGTGTGCCATCACTAAGAGCAGAATTAGGTCTAATCCAATTTTTCAGGACAATTTGCCCTTGGTAATGGCACATGTGTGTTTTACATGCGTTATTTAACTAGTGAATTTGACCAGAGTTGACCCGAAGAAAGATATTAAAACAATTTATAAAGTTGAAAGTTCAATATGCTCAAATTAAAACCCTAAAGATAAATTGAGACATTCGTGAAACCTCAAGGTCTCAACATATTTTTCTCAAATTCTAAACTGAAAAATATGTTCCTATTTCTCTCTCTCCCCTAAAAATCCTTAACTTTCCTATAACCCTCCAAAATCCCAATCCAAGTCCCATTTTTTTAAACACATTACCACAAAATTGAGTTAGTTGAGCCAATTTTGTTTTGAGAGCATACAAATATCTTGTTTGCTGAAGTTTTCATGGACCTCAACATATGACAACCCCCATTTTCATTCCCCACTAACCACAACAAAGTTAATTTCAAATCAATACATGGCTTCATTTAGTCATTGGATGATCAACTCTGATAGTACTACAAACTTTCTTGTTCAAAGTGGATTCATTTTATCTGTTTGGATCATAATAATAAATGATCATTGATATTTTTCAAAATATTTGGTAAAGGTTTCTTTTTTGTTCATTGATTATTTGGTAGCTATAAAATCAATAGGTAAGTGTTAGGTGCTTCTTCTTTTGACATTCCCATAGTGTTTCCTAAGATTTTAATCTGTAGATACGAAAAAATGTACATTGTTACGTGGACAAATATCATTGAGGAACGTATTCAGAAATAACGTTCTATCCTAAGCACGAAAACATCAAATCATCTCTGTTATAACCACTTATTTAATCAGTTAAGCTACTCTGATTATGACGACCCATCCCTGGGTGGACTATACACAAGGAGGTATCATCACCTTTCAGCACCAGACACCTTGACTTATGATGCAATCAAACAAAACATTCAAAATCAATTTAGATTCTTTACTGTTGGTATTTGTCTAAGGATTAAACAGATGAAGAGTTCAGTATCAGGTCCTCATTGTGTACCATGGCTCAACCTTGGGCGTCGCGGCCTCTAGCAAGTCCAAGACTCCTCCCCTCTAGGCCGCTCCACGACCCAACCTATCCAAGCCTCAGCACGAAGCCCTGAGCCTCAGCACACCCTGTTCCAAGCCTCAGCACGAGGCACATCTGACACATTTGAATCAGAACTTTTGAAAGGTGCGTGAGGCATGAATAAAATGCACAGGATTACTTAGGATTGTTGGAGGGCTATGATTGATTGGTCCTCAAGATCTAAGGGTTGAGATTGTCTTCAAGATAGGTTTAAGAAGTGGTGTACTATATAAAGAGTCACCTAGCTTCAATCTCAACAAGTGATGTGATCATCTCAACAAGAGAAGTGGATGGCATGTGGGTATGTGTGTGAAATAGAACACATGGTGTGTGAGAGTGCGAAGACACTAAACACAGGAGTGACTCAGTCAAGAGAGGCTGGTTGTTTAGAGAGATAGTAGTATAGATTGGGGATTCAAGGGCTTTGTAATAGGAATTTTCTTGGGGAAAATTCCAGGGAAACACTAGTCCTTATCACTTTTTTTTTTCTCTTATTTCGTTCTTCAAGAACTAGAGGATTCTTGAAGAGGTGTTGCTGAAATTGTAAGAACTCCATTGATTTAGTGTAGAAAACTCAGAAAAGCTCACGGGGACATAGGCACATTGTTGGACCTCGATAAGAATTGCTTGTGTTCTTTCTTTGATTGCTGTTGATTCCGATTCATTACAAGTCATTCTAGACTTGGGTGTTTGGAAGATCACCACCTGGGCATCTTGAGGTGATTTTCCAACAGTGGTATCAGAGTTAGAGGAGATACCACAACAGTGGTATCAGAGATTTGGTCCAAGAACAGCTGGTTATCAGAACAAGAACAGCGGGTATCGGAGCAAGACTCCAAGAATCAACTTCTTGGGTGATTCAAGAACGGAGTAGAGATCAAGATCTGATCGTGTTCTTGAGGTTCAAGAACGGAGTAGAGATCAATCTTTGATCGTGTTCTTGAGGGTGATTCAAGATCGAAGTAGAGATCAAGATCTGATCGTGTTCTTGAGGGTGATTCAAGAACGATATTGAGATCAATCTCTGATCGTGTTCTTGAGAATTAGAAGAAGTTGGAAAGCAATTGTGGGTGATACATAAATCTGGGATTTTCTCAGCAAGATTGGTTCAAACTTCATTGTTGAGAAGTTTGATGGAAAAGAGAGACTTTGCCCTTTGAAAGTGGAAGATCAAGGTAGTTCTTATACAACAAAAGGTAGACTTAGCGATTGGAGAAGATAACAATTTTCCAGTAAGTTTTACGGAGGTCCAACAGAATGAGATGAAGAAGATGGCGTACAGCACCATCCTTCTGTACATGTCGGATAATGTCACAAGGGAGTGCAGAGACTCAAAAGATCCAGCTATCATTTAAAAGAAACTAGATGAGTTGTTTCTTACCAAGACTCTCCCTAATAAGAGGTATCTTCTAAAATGAATCTTTACTTTGGATCCTGATAAAGAGTTGCAAGAGAATCTTGATGCCAAGATGAGGAAAGCATCAAGTGGAGAAGGGTTGTTCGTTAGAGGAAGGCCAGCAACTCGGTATGGCAGAACATACATGGCTACTACTGGGACAAATGTAGAGGACAAAGCTATGGGAGAGCGCACTCCAAACCGAGATTTGGAGGGAAGATGTGCTTCTACTATCATAAGGAGGGTCATTTTAAGAAAGATTGCAAGAAGATGATGAGGGATGAGGGAGGAAGCCATACCAAGAATGGAGAGGCTTCAGTTGCCAAGGGAGAACAGCAAGCTGATGATGTTCTTGTTGTGTGCTCAAATGTGAGCAAGGGGCAAGAAGGCAGGGAGAGATGGATCTTGGACTTCGGGTGCACTCATCATATCTGCCCTCACAGGGATTGGTTCAAGAATTTTAAAGAAACCAATGATGGAAAGATTTTCCTGGGGAATGATACTTCTTGCCAAGTGAGGGGCATGAGAGACATCCAGTTGAGGATATTAGATGGAATGACAAGGCTGCTGAGGAACGTGAGATATTTTCCGGATTTGAGAAGAAATTTAATCTCATTAGGGCAGTTAGATTCCATAAGGTACACATACAAAGCAGAGGGAGGAAAGATCAAGGTAACCAAGGGATCTTTGATAGTGATCAAAGCAGTAATGAAGGATGGTCTCTATGAGATGATCGGAGACATGGGGATCAAGGATCAAGTAGCAAGCTTGATGGCTGAGATGGATAAGGCAGCCCTTTGGCACACTCGCTTGGGGACATATAAGTGAAAAGGGCTTGCAAGTTCTCAGCAAGGATGGTCTACTTAGTGGTGACAAAGTAGAGAAACTTGATGTCTGCGAGTGTTGCGTTCTTCGGAAGCAACACCGGGTTAGCTTCAACATCGGAGTGCACAAGTCTAAAGGTATTCTTAACTACATACATGCGGATCTTTGGGGGCCAGCAAGAACACCAACACATGGAGGTGATTTTTACTTTCTGTCTTTAATTGATGATTATTTTAGAAAATTTTGGGTTTATTTGCTTAAAAATAAATCAGATGCTTTGAATAAATTAGTGGTGTAGAAAAAGCTGGAGGAGACTCAAATAGGCAGGGTAGTTAAGGTGTTAAGAACTGATAATGGCTAGGAATTTTTTAACAAGGAACTTGATCAATTCTGTAAGTTAAATGGCACTTTAAGACATAGAACGGTTGTGAAAACCCCTCAGCAAAATGGAGTTGCTGAGAGGATGAATAAGACCCTTATGGAAAAAGTTAGGTCCATGATAAGAGGATTTGGATTACCCAAATGTTTTTGGGGGGAAGCAGTGTCTATTGCTGCGTATTTGGTTAATAGATCACCATCTAGGGCTGTAGACCTTAAGGCTCCCAAGGAGATGTGGAGTGGTAAACCTCTTGAGTTGGACAACCTTAGGACTTTTTGGGTATGCTGCGTATGCACAACAAAAAGATGATAGACTTAGCCTAGGATCTAGAAAATATGTGTTTCTAGGATATGGGGAAGGGGCTAAGGGGTATAGGTTGTGGTCCTTAGAGCAAAAAGGATTGAAACTTATAATAAATAAGGATGTCATTTTTAATGAATTATTATTTCCCCATTTGGAGAAAACTAACCCTGCAGGGGATAGTGAGCAAACCAGTTCGGTATTTATGGAGCATAACATCAATGAATATTCAGTTCAGGTAGAGCAAGGAAGGCAAAAGGGTTCAGACCAGGTAGAGCCTATTGATGAAGGCCAAGCTCTGGACACTCATGAGGAGACTGAACTAGAAGGGGATGATGCAGCAAGTCAGAATGACTATCAGCTCACAAGGGACCGGGAGAGAAGGATGGTCAGACCACCTTTGAGATATGGGTTTGTGGATGCTATTGCAGTAGCTCCTTAGATAGAAGAAGGGATAAGTGAACCAGAGACTTACATTAATGTCATGAGATGTAAGGATTCGTTAAGATGGAAGCTAGCTATGGAGGAAGAAATGGATTCTTTGAGGAAGAACAGCTCTTGGGAAGCACATTCCGAGAAAACAGAGAGTTATGGATTGTAAGTGCACTTACAAGATCAAAGAAGGGAACTCTCAAGGGGATAAAGTCCAAAATAAGGCTAGGCTAGTGGCGAAGGGATTCACGTAAAGAAGAGGCATAAATTTCACAGAAACCTTCTCACCTGGACACAAGGTGGATGAAGTGGTGATTATCCTCGTCTATGTCGATGATATACTGTTGGTTGATAACAACAGGGAGAGGATAGAAAGGTTGACATCTCAACTCAGTGAGGAGTTCAAGAGGAAGAATTTTGGCCTTACACAAAAGATCCCTAGGATTAGAAGAATTCGAGAAAGGGAGAGAAACAGGTTGAAAGTTTCTCGGTCTTTCTACGCAGAAAAGGTGTTGTACAACTTTTCTATGGAAGATGGTAAACCAGTGAAGATTCCCCTTTCTAGTCATTTCAAGTTCTCCAACTAGCAATGTCCTGGAACTGATGAGGAGAAGAAGGAAATGGATAAGGTCCCTTACTATAGTGCAGTTGGATCAGTCATGGTTATGATGATAAGCACTAGACCCGACATTTCTCAAGCAATGGATGTTCTCAGCAAATTTTTGAGTAATCCCGAAAAGGAGCTTTGGCTTGGGATGAAGTAGTTGTTGAGGTATGTAAAGGCTCAGTTGCAGCCGGTGGTAGCACTCTCAACAACCGGGACTGAGTACATAGTGGCTACGGAAGCCATAAAGGAGGTTATGTGGTGCAAAGGGTTGTTGGACGAGTGGAAGGTCCTAAAAGAACAGGTGGTGGTATCTTCGGATAGCCAAAGTGCGTGGCACTTGTGGAGGAACCCAGTGTTCCATGAGAGGACTAAGCATGTGGATGTTCGGTATCATTTCATTCAGGAAAATGTTATGAAATGATGCATTCATGTGGTCAAAGTCGCAACGGAAGAAAATCCTGTAGATTTAGGCACCAAAGTTCTACCTCTAAGAAGGTCCAATCATTGCCTTGGACTTCTTAGGATTGGAGTTGGATAATATGGTGACTCAAGTTGAGTTTTGATCTTGAGTTCTCTACACAATGGGTTCGGGTTTAATTGCTTAGATAAAGGTAGAGATTGTTGGTATTTGTCTAAGGATTAAACAGATGAAGAGTTTAGCATCAGGTCCTGGCTGTGCGCCGTGGCCCAGCTTTGGGCGCCACGACCTCAAACAAGTCCAGGACTCATCCCCTCCAGGCCAGGCCATAGCCCAACCCATCCAAGCCTCAGTACAAAGCCCTGAGCCTCAGCATGCCCTGTTCCAAGCCTCAGCACGAGGCACACCTGACACCTTTGAATCAGCACTTTTGAAAGGTGCGTGGGGCATGATCAAAACGCAGAGGATCACTTAGAATTGTTGAAGGGCTAGGATTGATTGGTCTTCAAGATCTAAGGGTTGAGATTGTCTTCAAGATAGGTTCAAGAAGTGGTGCACTATATAAAGGGTCACCTAGCTTCAATCTCAACAAGTGATGTGATCATCTCAACAAGAGAGGTGGATGACATGTGGGTATGTGTGTGAAATACAACACATGGTGTATGAGAGTGCAAAGACACTAAACACAGGAGAGACTCATTCAAGAGAGGCTGGTTGTTTAGAGAGAGACTAGTATAGATTGGGGATTCAAGGGCTTTGTAATAGGAATTTTCTTGGGGAAAATTCCAGGGAAACACTAGTCCTTATCACTTTTTTTTTCTCTTCTTTCATTCTTCAAGAACTAGAGGATTCTTGAAAAGGTGTTGCTGTAATTGTAAGAACTCCATTGATTTAGTGCGAAGAGCTCAGAGGACCTCACCGGGACATAGGCACATTGTCGAACCTCGATAACAATTGCATGAGTTCTTTCTTTGATTGTTGTTTGATTCTGATTCATTACAAGTCATTCTAGACTTAGGTGTTTGGAAGATCACCACCTAGGTATCTTGAGGTGGTTTCCCAACATTTACAAATGAATCAGATTCTACAACACCATTTCTTATACATAAGAAATTGTTCAATATAACAAACAAATTCTTAATGTTTTACAAAAAGGGGTCCAATAAGGAAGGAAAACCTTCACAAATAAAATTAACTTGAACACTTTTAAAATTTCTAGATTATAACTATACTTAGACTCTCAAAAGATTGAAGTTGTGGATGCTGTGTACGAGGATTTCCATTCAACTTTGATCATAAAACTTCTGGTGCATTCCTGAAATGTTAGTAGAAATAAAAGAGTGAGCTAAAAAGCTCAGTGAATAAAAAAACTTGGGAGAAGTAATTGTATTAAATAAATTCTATTATTTTGAATTATAATTATATCGTATAAATTATTAAATTTACTGAGTACAAGTAATATAATCATTGAGTTTCCTCTAGTGTTATTTCTCTCAATTTCTTAGTTAGAGGAAATAAACCATTACTATAATAATTCATTAATATTCTTGTGATAAATTCAATACACAATCCTTATCACACTGTATAACTCATGAAATAAAAAATATACATATGAAAACTCAATCTCAATACCTTTCTATCATCACAAATAACATTCATGCCCTTTATTGGGCCTAACACAACACACGCCTCTCATGGGCCAATCACAACGAACAACTCTCATTGGCTATTTAGAACACACGTCCCTCAAGGGCCAATCACAACAAACGCTCCTCATGGGCTAATTATATCGATGCATCCATTAAATGAAATGCTATGCAATGCAAAGTATAATCAATCATTACCCCTCACTGGACTAATCTTATAATCACAGGGACGTTTCCCCATATACTGGTATGTCAAATCATCATATCATATCATTTTACAATAGATCCCTCTTCGCCCTTTTCCGAGTAGGGTCTTGTAAGTCCAATATCCTTTGGTAACCTTACACCTCTTATGGGAAGGGGCCTATTGGCCTCACCTATCACTCGTCCCTCAATAAGATACTGTTAAAAAATTCTTATAAAGCAAAATGCATTCATGATGAAATGATTGAAATCAACATTCATTGGTCAATCAATCACTAAATCGCAATAATCCAAAAATATTTTTCACCACAATTTCACACATTCCATAATCCCAAGATAACTATATCAATTCAAATTCCAAACTCAAATCTTATACATTAATATCTCAACCCATATAAAATTCTTATAACAAAAATCCTTGACATATTTAAACCAATGTTTTATATACTTACTCTTCATAAATTCTAGTATTTATACTTTTTGAAGTAAATCATTTTTCCATTCGTTATTACTATTATACAATTTAATACACTTATTAAAGGTAAGTTACACTCACCTCTTTAGAACCAAGCTTAGTCTCGAACCATTTTTTTGTCTCTTTATCAAACTTCAATTTATCCTAGCGAAACATCATTGATTACAACAACCAAAACATAGGAAATTAGACATCATCTACTTAAGTTAAAGGTCTAAAATTCTCAACTAACTCAATAAGTTACCCTCAAGAACTTAAAATTCAAGAAAAGTAAGAAATCAAAGTGTAAAAACCTAAAAACGAGGTTGCACAGTCGACCGTCCAAATGCACAGTCGACTGTGAAGCTCTCGGGTAAACAGCATAATCGACTGTCCAAATGCATAATCGATTGTGTTAAAGACCTGTGGTTTTTGCCTCTTATACAGTCGATTGTGAAATCTCTACAGTAGACTGTCCTGGGACCAAAAGCCCAAAAAATGCACGAAAATCAACTTTTTTCTTCTCAAAGCCCTTTTAATTCTTCATAAAAATCGTAATCCTTTTAAAAACACAAGTTTCTAGAGTTCTTAGTTGAATCTTTATAATACCCACAACAAAATTTTAACTTGAAACTCTTAAATCACCCAACCAAGCACAAATCCCTTTTCTTGAAATCAAAAACTTATCTTTCACAATGTTTTCTTAAAAATCTTACTTCCAAGAACTCAAATCTTTAAACTAATGAACTTACTTAGCAATTAAAATAAAGCGAAACAAGTTCTTACCTTAATTCTTGCCAAAATCTCTCATCCTTTTTCCTTTTCTTCCCTTCCTTCTTCATTTTTCTCTTTTCTCTCTTTTCTATCCTTTCACCTGAAAATTCTAGAGAGAACCAACACATGTTGGTCTCTCACTCCCTCACAAATCCCATTTATACTAGAACTTCTCCCTAATTGCACACTTAACCTTCAGCTCTTCCTTTCTTCCATTAACTACCCCAAAATTCTTTAGAAGCCTAACATCTACCCCAATACAAGTTTTTATTACCAACTCTACTTTAAATTACTTATTCTCAATTTCCACACATCAAAGTATGAAATAATTTCTAACTCGAAACTGAACAAACACATTAAAACGAGTTAAAAAGAATTCCCATGATTAAAATATTCTAATTTAGGAACCGGGCTCTACAATTCTCCCCCATTAATAAAAATTTTGCCCTCAAAATTTCCTTGACTAGGGTTCATGAGACATTAGGATTAATACTTTCCTAGTCAGTCCCACAATCTCAATTACACTTTTCAGTTTCTCCACCTTTTACTGCACCATCAACTTGAACTTTCTCTAAAGTCTTAGCCAACTAACTAACTCATCTTTACCTTATAATTTATCCTTTCCTCTCCATTAATCTTCATTTCACCCACCAATCTCTCCCTTCACATACTTTTAACCAAAAGTATTACTTAGGATCATCATTTTTTACATTCTCCTTCTGTTTTTGAGCTTCAAAGCTAAATTCCTTACCATTTCACATTCCTCGCTCTCGATTTCATACTTCAAGGGTCTCAATGCAGTACGACTTTTAAAATGTGCGTCTTTCCCAAGATATCTCTTCTCAAGTTCACTTACCAACTTATCACTTTCTCCAATCCCTCAGTCATTTCTTCCTCAGGGAAGGTTATACAATACTTAGGTATCATTAACATCACCTACACAAATTTCTTACTCAAATTCTCAATTTCTTTACTTCATGATTCCCATTTCACTTATGGAAAAGAACTAATTAACTATCAATCAATCTTTCTATCATTTTAAGAAATTTTTAGCATCCCTCCAACAAGGTGATTCAATTGGTAACTTGCCCTCTCTATCGTAAGCGTCTCTGAGCTTTTAACCTAACTTTCTCACTTATCGTTTCCATCCAACTCTTAATTCATCCACTAACAACCGTGATATGCTTGTTAATAACTCTTATATAACTTATCACAGTAATAGTTAAGCACTTTATTTTCATTATGACTCCGAAATGACTAATCTTTCTTCAACCACAATATTATATAGTAATCCAATTCACAGCATCGCGTGAATATTTGATGAACTAATTAATTCTCTTACAACCAACAAATTCTATTTGCAAAAAATTCCACTCCAACTCTGTCACTTAATTGTTTTCAATAATAACTTATCTAGTTTGTCCTTCATCCTTACTCACACTTCCCAATGATTGTCATACATCTAAACTTTTCCTTTGATATCGACTGTACTTCAAATTTATTACCCTCCTAAGGTCTCTCTTTCTAATCCTTTACTTAACCTCAAAGTTTGTATCTTACATTCCTCACGTTATAAATACTACACTTCACAATCAAATCATATTTCTTTTACTTAGAAAACTTCGAAGATAAACTTTAAATAATTCTCCACCCCAAGAATTTCTAAGAACATTTCAATCTCTTATCCTATGGATATTATTTCTTGAATTAACGAATTCTCCCTTTTATTCCCAAACAATAAATTTTCCAATTTCTAATCTTCAACTCAAATTTTACTCGTAGTTCTTTAATTCAATATACTTTCCACTTCTTCTCATCCTTACTACGTTACTCCATCTCTCTTTTGTCCTACTAACATAACTGATTACTTTATTATCTGATAAATATTCACTTTTCTTAACTAAACTATTTCTTCTTTCTACAACGACTTTGTGATAATTCATATTTCCCTACTCCTTACTCAATTCTTTTCGTTAACTCATTGAACTATAAAATCTTCATTTCTTTATTCTACTTTCACCTTTCTGTTAAACCCTTGTACACTCAAACTAAACTCTTGACCAACTACACTTTCAACTCCTTTTCTTTTATTGTTTCTCCTTCTGGTCCATTTACGAAATAAAAACTCCTAGAAGACCAGTTAACATAACATCTCATCTTTATACTTTTCCTTACCAAATCTCAAGTTTAATTGCACAATATATAACGAAGTCTAATACTTTCCTTTAACTTACTATCACTAATAGTGCTCGAATATAGCACTTAACATCCACAATAAAACTTATTATACAATTCTTCAAAGGCAACTTTTGATCAAATCTTGGTTAATACTTTTTTTCTCAAACATTTAGTAAAAGCATATCCTTAACTTTTTAACTCTCCTTAGTAACTCCTTAATTTTTCTAAGATCTTTCGTTCATCTTACATCAAGTTTCATAAAAAAAAAAAATCATGGTGTTTAATACACTCTATCCTTTTTAATTGATACATCTTCCATCACTATCCTTCCTTAAGGTGTTCCAACTTCATTGACTTCTAATTTAATGACTTTCGTCTTGTAATCTCTCCTTTTTACACCATTATTGACAATTGTCAAGTCCTTAATATTAGTTATAAGTAAAGATTAAAGCAAAAAATCTCTAATTGTAACTTCTTATTATAAGTCCAAACCACAATCCTTTATCCATCACTCCATTGGCCTTGTAGTCTACGCCTACTTCTTTTTACCATAATTGTCTTACTACTTTTATACCTTACTAGACTCTTGGTCTCCTATTTAACATCTTCTTAACTTCTCAACTCAAAAAGTAATCTCCTTTGCTAAGCATATCTACCATATTTTGCTAGTCATCTTTCTTCCTAATACTCCAATCACATCTAATATAGGTTATCCATCACCCTTTGTTTTTTTAAGCATTCCAATTACCTTAACTCATCATCACACATCTCTCATTAACTCCAACTTAGAATTTCTCAAATGTAAATCTCCAAGTAAAATAAAACTCTTAGACTTACTCATTAATGTCAACCAAACAATTATTCAGTCTTAACTCTAAACTCAAGACTTCTTAGGGTTTTGCATAAATACACCGTCTCTTCATATTACACTTCGCCTATCATTAAAATCAATTCGAAATTCACTACAGCTTTCTCCTTTACAACTTTTCACATAACAATAACACTATCTAATTATTTCCTACCAGAATTTATAATTGGTTATCGTCTAAGATTTCCACTTTGAATCCATCTTAAGGTAATCTGATTGAGTCCATAAAAACTTTGCTTAAGAAAACTATACTTTCCTTTCCCTTTCTCTTAAAGTTCACATATCACAAAAACTTCGTCTATAAATTATTTATTACCATTGTTACTCCACTTAAATTTTTACTCTCGTTTTATCTCAACCACTCCTTAATACCCTTATTCATTACATTAACCACTTGTCCACAATTTATTCCTTTCATACTTGTTAATCCATCTAAACTCTTACTATTATATCAATTGTTCTTCTCAAATCACACTTTATAACGAGATGCTTACAATTTATACAATTGAAGCTATTTCCTTAACTCTCAAACTTCCCAGAATTTCCAAAGACTTCATAATCCAAACTTTCAACATACCTCAGTTTGACACTCATACAACTACCTTTTACATTACTCACCACTCAAGCACACATACAAACTTACTACACAACAATTACACCAAACCTCATTCGCAAGAACTTCAGCAGATACAAAAAGAAAAGAATCATCATTAGAAACATTTATACGTTACATAATGTTGGAGTTTGTCTAAGGTTTCAACAATGTTGGAAGAGGTTCAAGCACTTGTCCTTGAAGCCTGAGCACACTTGGAGTGTGCCTCAGCACAAAGCAGCAAAAATGAGTGTGCATCAGGTCAGGCCGCGGCCCAAACTACCCCAGGTCGTGGCGCTCAGAAGGTGGAGGATTGCTGAGGAGGTCCAGCCGCGGCGTAGCCTACCCCAAGCTGCGGTGCCCAGAGGGACAACAAGTGTGCCCTGTTTTAGGCCGCATCTTGCCCTGTTTTAGGTTGTACCTTGAAGGCACACATAGTCCATTTGCTTCATCCTTTGTTAAGTGCGTGGAGACATGTCCAAAACGCATAGGATCACTAAGGATTGATCAAAGACCATGGTTGATTGGTCATCAAGATCTAAGGGTGGAGAATGACACTCAAGATTGGATAAGAAGTTGGTGCACTATATAAAGGGTCACCTAGTTTCATTCTCAACAACAATTGTGACAAAGCAATACAAGAGATTAATGTGATCATTATACAAGAGATACAAGGGAGAATTGTGTGAGAGTGCAAAGACACAAAATATAAGAGGGACTCATTGTAGAGAGGCTGGTTGTAAAGTGAGAGGAGTATAGATTAGATAGAGAGCATTGTAATAGTTCTTATCTTCTTCCTTTCTTCTCTTCTTTGTTTCTTCAAGAACTTAGGCTTATTGGAGAGGGGTTGCTGTGATTGTAAAAGAACCACTGATTAGTGCAGAGAGTTCAGGTGAACTCACAGGGACGTAGGTTATTGCTGAACCTCGATAACAAATTGCTTGTCTTCTTTTTTTTCTTGCTTCTGTTTGTTGTTTCATTTCTTTACAAGTCATTCTAAACTTGGGTGTTTGGAAGATCACCACCTGGGCATCTTGTCAAGGTGATTTCCAACACATAACAATAAATAGATTATTCTTATATAATAATAATCCCCCATAACAAAGCCTCTAATTTCTTTAACAAGCGATTAATTACGATTTGCTAAAGCTCAAACAAACCAAAGTAAAACTTTCAAGTTAATAAAACTATTTAAGGAATATATGTTTTCTCCATCTTTATTTCATAATTATGATCCTTTCTTTCACTTCACATTAAGCTTCAACACAATTCCATAGCATTTAGTAACCCTTTCTTTCCAATAATCAAAATTTTCTATAACATTTCCACAAGTAGATACAGATGATATATCAAACAAACACTTCATCATATCAAAGCAATTATACCAATAATTCTCATTAAAGGCATTAGCATAGCAATTCACAAACATCATAAAGTCACTCCAAAAATACCAAATTGACACAACATCCACACATAATTCAACTCATCTTAGATCTCAAGACATATTACCCCCACTTAAACCATTACTGGTTTCAACTCCTAAATGACATCTTCTCTAACTCTACACAACCAACTTGCTATAATTACCCCATGCACCATGCATCATGCATCATGCATCATGCATCATACAACTAAGTCTATAGGATCATAAATCTAAAGCTTTGATACCAAAAATCTGATGACCCATCCCAAGGTGGGCCCTACCTGATGAGGTACATCACCTTTAAGCACATAGCACCTTGATTTATGATGCAACCAAACAAAACATTCAAAATCAATTTACATTCTTTACAAATTAATCAGATTGTACAACACCATTCCTTATACATAAGAAACTTTTCAATATAACAAACATATTCTTAATGTTTTACAAAAGAAGGTCCAGTAAGGAAGGAAAACTTTCTCAAATAAAATTAACTTTAACACTTTTAAAATTTATAGGCTATAACTAAACTTAGACTCTCAAAAGATTGAAGAAATGAGGATGCTATGTACGAGGATTTCCTTTCAACTTTGACTGTAAAACTTATGGTGCTTTCTCGAAATGTTAGTAGAATTAAAATAGTGAGCTAAAAAGCTCAGTGAATAAACAACTTATGAGAGTAATCGTATTAAAGAAATTCAATTATTTTTAATTATAATTATATCATATAAATTATTAAATCTACTGAGTACAAGTAATATAATCCTTGAGTTTCCTCTAGTTATTTCTCTCAATTTCTTAGTTAGAGGAAATAAACCATTACTATAATAATTCGTTAATGTTCTCGTGATAAATTCAATACACAATCCTTATCACATCTCATGAAATCATATATATATGAAATTCAATCTCAATACCTTTTTATCATCACAAATAACATTCACACCTTTCATTGGACCCAATTATAGAGCCCGATACTTAATTTTAAATATTTTAACCATAGAAATCCTTATTGACATGTTTTGATATGTTTGTTATGTTTTGTTTTTAGAATTTAATTAGTGAATGGACTTGTGGAACTTAGGAATAAGTAATTAAAGTAGAATTGGTAGTAAAAATCTAGTCTTTGGGGGGAATACCAAGTTTTAAATAGCTCCAGGGTAGTTAATGGGGGAAAAGAAGAGTTAAGGAAGGAGTGGGAAATTAAGGGAGAGTTCTTAGTATAAATAAGAGGATAAAGGGAGAGAAATACAACATTTTTTCTGGATTTATTAAGAAATTTCAGGAGAAATGAGAGAAAAAAGGAGAAATGAGTAAACGGAAGAGAAGAAGAAAAATAGGAAGAAGGAGAGGAAAAATAAGGGAGAAAGTTGAAATCTCTGCAAAACCTAGGTAAAATTTTTGTTTTACTCCTTCCTAGTTGTTCTTAAATGTTATTAAGTTAAGATTTTTGAATTTGGAGTTTTGAAATCCAAAAGTTCTCAAGAAAAAGTTTGAAGAAAATGGATTTGTTTGAAAAGTGGGTTTTGTGCAAAATTGGTTGATTGGGGAGTTTTGGGTTCAAATTTTCTCTTGGGTAATGTAAGGTTTTCAATTTAAAATCCTTGAAAACTTGTGTCTTTGAAAAATGGAAAGGATATTTTGAAATCAAGAAGAAATTTGAGGGAAAAGATGAATTTTCAAAGTGATTTTTGCTGAAATCAGTTGACCTAGTTGACTGGATGAGTTTTTTTTTTTTTTTTTTTTTTTATGTTGTTTCTAAATGACTCAGTAGACTGAGTAATAGTATCAGTCAAATGTGTAAAGGACCATAACGTTTTTGGAGGTTTTCTAGTCGACTGGTTCAAGTACCCCGTCGATTGGATCATGTTGATTTATAAAAAAATGACTTTTCTCCTTAGTTTTTGAACATAAAACCTTTCTAAAAATAATTATAATGTTTATATACATTTGAAGTATGATAAAAAAAAACCTTTAAAAAGTTTGGTATTCACAAAAATTAAAGTGTTTTTCAGATTCAAAATAGATGATTTGAAAAAAGGCTTAAAGCCTGATTCTTTGACATTTGGTTTCATGTGAAGTGCACTCTTTAGATTTAAAGTGAGCAAATCACCTTGAGGTTGGTAGAGATTATTTTAAATGAGTTAAAGTAATGAGATTAAATATTGTTCATTCCTAGGTATTAATGGGAAATCCTTGAGAGACAAAGAAGTAGGAAGATCGTGCAACGAGGTGCGTATGCCTTACCTTTAGTAACCGTATTTAAAATACATATACTTAAATTGAGTACTAAAGAATAAAAAAATGATCTAATTTGATAATAATGAACTTTGTAAATCTTATGAAGAATAATTATGAGCTTTGATATGAAAATAGTAAGAATTAATGTTATGGAAAAATTGATATGGATGGAGAATTAATTGTGTAAGATATGAGTATTGAAATGATTCAAAGTAGTTGTGTTGAGGATTTGTGATATGTGAAATTATAATGAATGTGCTTGGCTGAATTAGTATGGAATACGATGTGAATGACTGATGATTGCTTGTATGAATATCACTTCATGCATTTTGCATTATAACCTTGTTTGACAGTATATTATTGAGGGGTAAGTGATGGGTGAGGCCGGTAGGTCCCTTCCTACAAGGGGTGTAAGGGTACCGAATGGATATTGGATGAGTAGGACTTGACTCGGATCAAAGGGGATTCGAAGATTTGATATGATGATTAAACTTACTGGTACATGGGGAAACGTCCCCATGATGATGATATTAGCCCAATGAGGGGCAATTATTTGTTTGTGCATTGTATCATTTAGCATGACATTGAATTTCATGGACACATCATAAGGATTGGCCCTTGAGGGTCATGTGATATGATTGGCCCATGTGATGCATGTGATGTTGTGTTATGCTTGGCCTGGAGAAGGGTATAATTGTGGTTGTGGGAATGTAAAAGTGTTGAGATGAAACCTTCTCTATTTTCTTTGGCATTGTGTTATATGATTAGACTAAGAGTTTTTCATAGTTTGTGAATTAAGAAAATTTGTGAACCCTAGCATAAATAGATTTATGATGGTATAAAAAATAGAGAAAATTACTTGGAGAAAATTTAAAGGATTTAATTGGAGGATAATTAAGAAAAGTATCACTTGTACCTAGATGCCATAATAAAAGTTATGCTATAATTAAATAAAAAGATAATTCCCCCAATACGATTACTTCTCGTAAGGTGTGTCTCACTAAGTTTTTTAGCTCATCCTTTTATTGTTCCTAACATTTCAAGATTTACTGGAGACTTATCAGTCAAGTTAAAGAAGACCAATTTAAGGCTTTCGTCGGTGATAGCCTTATCATTGGGAGTTTTGTTAAAATATTTAAGTTGGGATTAAGATTAGTCATTGTAAAAGAACATTTGTAGTGAGAGAGTTTTTTATTTTTATTTTTTCATGTATAGTTAAAATTGTTATAGTGTAAAGATTGTTAGTTATGAACTTGAAATTTTATTATTTGAAATGTTTTGATTGAATGCTTGTAGTCTTGGTGAGTTATGTCTGTTTACATATAAGTTAGGGTGCTTGGGACTGAAAGTCAATGATACCTCATTGGGTTAGGCCTGCCCGAGGATGGGTCGTTACATTTTTGGTATCACATCTTTAGGTGTAAGGTCCTGTACACTTAGTTACCTGGTACATATTGCTTGGGTAGGTTATAAGAGGTTGATTGTATAAAGTTAGTGAGGATGCCGCTTAGGAGTTGAAACCAATAATGGTTCAAGTGGGGGTAATGTGTCTTGAGACCTAAGCTGAATTGGTTTGTGTGTGATTATTGTGTGGAATTAATGTTGCTTGATTTAATTTTGTCTGATATGATCTTGTTAATGATTCTTTGATGAGAGTTTTCGATGAAATATGTGATTAATGTGTTCCTTATGCAATTGTGAAGGTTTTGGAATGTGGTTGGTGACTTTTAGTAAGGTTAAAAAGTGAAGATTGAAAAACAGTCTTTTAAGAGACTAAGTACTTAAAGATTTTGTCTTGATTTATGTAAGCATTGATAATTGATGGACTATTAGTTAAAAAGGGACTTGGAATAATTATTAGATTTTTGAATTATATTAAGTTAGTGTATTATGTTAGATTATGTATAAATGTTTGATTGATAATTTTCCTTCTCTTGATGTACTTATAGATTATAATAATTATAATTGATGATTCTGATATGGTGGTGAAGTATTAGTTTAGGGAATAATTATTATAGAATTTATAAATTTAAAGTGGATAAAGTTTAGTGTAGTGGGCTAGTACGTGTGTATGACTGAGAGATGAGTATAAGGAGAAAGTAGTCAACGGAATGTTGGATCGTAGTACCTTGAAAGTTCGAGTTGAACTGCCAATTAAGAAATATGGGAAATTCGAGAGTTGGAAGGTAGGACCGAATCATGGATAGTTGTAAGTGTTTCGTTAAGAAGTAATAATTTAAAAAGGGTTATTAGATTTATAGACAAGAGTATAGATGGGTTAGCAAGTATATGTATAAAGGAATAGGAACAAAGTTGTTGGACAAGTGGTTTGTGTGGCGATTAAAGTACAGTAAGAGGTGAATGAAGTATAAGGAGAGAGATAAATCGAGTAAGGAATGATGAAGCAAGATGAATTACAAGCGAAATTTTTGTGATGTTCTAGGGCATTAAGAAAGATAATAAGTGAAGTATTTTGAAAAGTAGGAATTGTTATGTGAGATTTTGCAAAGGAGAAAATATAGTGAATTTTGATTTGATCTTAAGATTAAGTGAAGTTCGATACAAAGAGATGTTAGGTTTATCCAAAGCCTACTAAGTCTTGAGTTTAGAATAAAGAATGAGTACATGAATGATTTGTGCCAGTTAAATGAGCTTAAGAGTTTTGTTTTATTGGGAGGTGTAAAGAAATTGAAGAACGCATTTGATATTTGGTGAGAAGTAAGTGATGATGAGTTAAGATATTTGAAATGCTTGAAGAGTTAAAGATTTATAAACACCTTGTCCAAGTTATGGTTTGGAGTATTAGAAAGGTTAAAAATTAGCAAGAGTATGAGATATATTCTTGACAGACGAGATTGCTTTGTAAATGAAAGAGTTAAGAAAGTGGCTATAGGAGACCAAGAGTTTAATAGTGTATGAGGATATTGGAACAATTATAGAAAAGGGTAATAAGTATAGAGTGAAAAATCAAGGTTTGATTGGATAGGAAGTTAAACTAATAGTATTAATGAATAGTTAGAAATTTAGAAAATTAGTTATGACCCCATCTAGAGTTAGTAATAAGGACTTGTAGGTAGTTAATAAAATTATAAAAGGAAGAGATTTCAAGAGAAACGTTTTTTACTTAAGAGTTTATAAAGTTTGGAGTAATAGTAATAGAAGAGATGTTTAAGGAAGGTGGTAGTTAAAGAGATTGGAGTTTTTTTTACGATACAATTTTGATAGGATTCGACGAAGGGTGAAGAAAAGATCTTAGACAAATTAAAAGCTACTAGGAAGTATTAAAGAAGATTGAAAATAAATTTTTATTTAAATGGATGAAGTAGATTTTAAATTCATGATGGAATTAAGAAACATTTCGAGAAAGAGTATAAATGGTACAACATGATTATGAAATATCTCATTCAAAGATTATTAATGATAATGAGTTAAAGGAGAATGTTGGGAGTCATTATACATGGTATGGCTAGATATAAGATTCAGTAATAAAAATATTCGATATGGCTAGATATAAGATTCGGTCTTTGGAAGTTTGATTACCTAAATGGATTGGTATAGGAAACAAGAAAAAAATTGGAGTAGGAAGTAAGAAATATGTATTTTCAACCAAGTTGCTGTAAAATAAGAGATATTTGAGTTTGAGACAAGTGAAGGAAATCATTGGATATTGGTATTGAGCTTTATTACTATATTTGAAAGGGAAATGGAGTATTTCAGTGAGATTAATGACTATATTGGCAAATCAAGAGAATGAAAGTATGAGATTTGAATTAAGAACTTATGATCGGTGTTTAGTTGATATTTAATTGGAATCTTTTATGGAGTATAAATTGTAAATCAAGAAACCATTGATGATTTTGGAGATGGATCAGTTTAAGAGAGTTAGGATCAAGGATACAAAAGAAGTGAGTTGATTAAGAGATAAAAGTTAAGGATAAAAAACAAAATTTAAAGTATGATTTGGGAGAATTTGGTTTGAAAGATAATAAATATTAGAGCTTTAATAATTATAAGAAAAATATATAGTAATGTTCTTGATAATTCTTAGGGATTAGAGTTATTGAGCTTATAGGTAACAAAATATAGATTTGACGGGAAGTGTAAAGTAGATTTAGACATTGAGAATAAATAGGAGAGTTAGTTTAAGGAGTTATGTAAAGAAATGAAGGGATCTAGAAAGGACAGTAAGTTAGGGAGTTTAAGTTGAGGTCAAAAGGTGAATCTTACTAAGTTGATTATGAAGACAACTAAATATTAAATGTTAAGGGAAGGAAATATAGACTTAAGAATGTCCAATTAAATGGAAGCAATTGAATTATTATTGTACGACGATGTTATGGATTAGATTTCAGCATAATAGTATCATCAAAGGAAGATTAGTTAATTCGATTTTGTGATGGAGAATAAGGTGCTTATCAGTTACTACAGTGATAGGTTATATACGAATCTTCAGTAAGTATGTTCTAATTGGTGATAGATGGATTAAACTAGGTAATGTTTTGGATATAAGGGGTATTAGAAATCCTTTAAAATGATTGCAAGGTCAAATTGCAGTTAAACTACTTTGTTGGGAAGAAGTGGGAATTACGGATTAAAAGAGTCTGAAACTTGAGTAAAAGACTAACTTAAATTAAGAAAGAGATGGATATAGTGAAGTTAATAGTGACCAAGTTTCTTTTAGTTTTCCTCGAGGAAGGAATGAATGAGGGATTGGAGAAAGCGAGAGGTTGAAAGTGATTCTATGAAGAGATGGCTTCGGAAAGAGATGCAGTTTAAAGGTAGTACTACGTTTGAGGCCCTTGAAGTTTAAAGTTAAGTTATAAATTTAAGAATCCTAGAGTGGAGTATAAAATGGTAAGAATCTTTTCTTTGAAGCACAAGAGTAAAGAGGAAGATGTAAGAAGGAAATGATTATTAAGTAATACTTGTAGTTGAGGGACTAGTTAGACGAATCGTTTGACAGGAGTTAATAACTTTAAGGCTGAGAGAATTAATTGAAGGGTGCTCGTCTTAGAAAAGGAGTTAATTCTATAGTAAGATCAGGTGATACGTTTAGATTATTCTAGTGATTCAATCGTTGGTTGTCGATGATACGAAGGAAACTCAAGATGATTGTGAAATAAAATTTAGTTTTGTAATCGAAAATTACATAAAGATGGAAGATTTGAGGAGGACTTTCGAGAATGTGAAGTGGACTTAGGAAAGAGATATTCTTGTTGTATTGTGAGCCATAATCAAGACAATTTCGGGGATGAAATTTTTATTAGTTGGAGAGAATGGTAGAGCCTGGTACTTAATTTTAAATATTTTAACCACAAAAATCCTTTTTCACATGTTTTAATGTGTTTGTTCAGTTTTGATTTTAGAATTTAATTCATGCTTAGACTTGAGTAACTTAGGAATAAGTAATTAAAGTAGAACTGGCAGTAAAAATATAGTCTTTGGGGGGAATGCAAAGTTTTAAAGAGCTTTATGGTAGTTAATGGGGGAAAAGAAGAGTTGAGGGACGAGTGGGAAATTAAGGGAGAGTTCTTAGTATAAATATGAGGAGAAAGGGAGAGAATTCAACATTTTTGTTGGATTTCTCTAGAAATTTAGGAAGAAAGGAGAGAAAAAGGGAGAAAAGAGGAAAAGGAAGAGAAGAAGAAGGAAGAATGAGAGGAAAAAAGAGAAAGAAAGATGAAGTCTCTGCAAAACCTAGGGTAAAATTTTTGTTTTACTCCTTCCTAGTTGTTCTTAAATGGTTATTAAGTTCAGCTTTTTGAATTTGGAGTTTTGAAATCCAAATGTTCTTGAGAAAAAGTTTGAAGAAAAGGAGTTTGTTTCAAAAAGTGGATTTTGTGCAAAATTGGTTGATTGAGGAGTTTTGGGTTCAAATTTTCTCTTGGGTAAAATTTTCAATTTCAAATCCTTAGAAAACTTTTGTCTTTAAATAATGGAAGGGATCTTTTGAAATCAAGAAGAAATTTTGGGGAAAATATGAATTTTGGGAGTCATTTTTGCTGAAATTAGGTGACCTAGTTGACTGGGTCGGGAGACCAGTCGACTGGATGAGGTTTTTGTACTGTTTCTAAATGACCCATTCGAATGGGTCATAGTACTAGTTGACTGGGTAAAGGGGCAGAATGTTTCTGGAGGTTTTCCAGTGGACTGGATCAAGTACCTAATAAATTGGATCATGTTGATTTTTTTTTAAAAAAATAACTTTTCTCCTTAGTTTTTGAACATGAAACCTTTCCAAAATAATTATAATGTTTATATCCATTTGAAGTATGATTAAAAAAAACCTTAAAAAAGGTTGATATTCACAAAAATTAAAGTGTTTTTGAGATTAAAAACAGATGATCTGAAAAAGGGTTTAAAACCTCAATTTCTTTGACTTTTGGTCTCACAAGAAGTGCGATCTTGAGATTTAAAGTGTGCAAAACACCTTGAGGTTGCTAGATGTTATTTTAAATGAATTAAAGTAATGAGATTAAGTGTTATTCATTAGTAGGTATTAATGGGAAATCCTTGAGAGACAAGGAAGTAGTAAGATCGCGTAACGAGGTGAGTATGCCTTACCTTTAGTAACCATGTTTAAACTACATACACACACACAAACACACACATAGAGAGTAATAAAGAATAAAAATATGATCTACTTTGATAAGTATAAAATCTGGAAATCTTATAAAGAATAATTATGAGCTTTGGTATGAAAATAGTAAGAATTAGTGTTATGGAAAAACTGATATGGGTGGAGAATTAATTATTTAAGATATGAGCATTGAAATGATTCGAAGTGGTTGTGTTGAATATTTGTGATATGTGAAATTATAATGAATGTGCTTGGTTGAATTAGTATGGAATGAGATATGAATGACTGATGATTGCTTGTATGCATATCACTTCATGCATTTTGCATTATAACCTTGTTGGACGGTATATTATTGAGGAGTGAGTGATGGGTGAGACTTGTAGGCCCCTTCCTATAAGGGGTGTAATGATACCGAATGGGCATTGGACAAGTAAGACCTGGCCCTAATCAAAGGGGATTCCAAAGGTTTGATATGATGACATGATGATTGAATTACTGGTACGTGGGGAGACATCCCCGTGATGATGACATTAGCCTAATGAGGGGCAATGATTTGTTTGTGCATTGAATCATTTAGCATGGCATTGCCTTTCATAAACACATCATAAGGAATGGCTCATAAAGGGTGTGTGATATGATTGGCCCATGTGAGGCATGTGATGTTGTGTTATGCTTGGCCTAGAGAAGAGTATGATTGTGGTTGTGGAAATATAAAAGTGTTGAGATGAAACCTTCTCTATTTTCTTTGGCATTGTGTTATATGATTAGACTAAGAGTTTTTCATAGTTTGTGAATTAAGAAAATTTGTGAACCCTATCATATATAGATTTATGATGGTATAAAAAATAGAGAAAATTACTTGGAGAAAATTTAAAGGATTTA
Organism: Bretschneidera sinensis; assembly: GCA_023935145.1. Taxonomy (NCBI): domain Eukaryota; kingdom Viridiplantae; phylum Streptophyta; class Magnoliopsida; order Brassicales; family Akaniaceae; genus Bretschneidera; species Bretschneidera sinensis. The sequence goes on along the minus strand of CM043697.1, from coordinate 55,432,872 downwards.
ATTGGAGGATAATTAAGAAAAATATCATTTGTACCTCGAACCAATAATAAATGTTATTCTATAATTAAATAAAAAGATAATACCCTAATATGATTACTTCTCGTAAGATGTGACTCACTAAGCTTTTTAGGTCATCCTTTTATTGTTCCTAATATTTCAAGAATTACTAGAGACTTGTCAGTCAAGTTGAAGAAGCCCAATTTAAGGCTTTCATCGGCGACATCCTCACCCTTGGGAGTTTTGTCAGAAGATTTATGTTGTGATTGTGATTAGTCTTTCTAAAAGAACATTTGTAGTGGGGGAGTTTTGTTTTTTTCGTGTATAGTTAAAATTGTTATAGTGTAAAGATTGTTAGTTATGAACTTGAAATTTTATGATTTGAAATTTTATTGAATGCTTGTAGTCTTGGTGAGTTATGTATGTTTACATATAACTGGGGGTGCTCGGGCTTGAAAGATAATGATATTTCCTCGGGTAGGGCCCACCCGGGGATGGGTCGTTACCCCAACACATTACATGCCCCTCATTAGACAATCTTAACACACACTCCTCATGGGCCAATCAAAACACACGCCCCTCATGGGTCAATTATCTCATTGCATTCATGAAATAAAATGCTATATAATGCAGTGCAAAGTACAATCAATCAGTTCCCCTCATTGGACTAATCTTAGCAACATTTTCAAGTGGGGTCCTATACATCCAATATCCTTCGGTATCCTTTCGTCTTTTGTGGAAAGGCACCTACCGGCCTCACCCATCACTCGCCCCTCAATAACATACTGTCAAAAAATTGTTATAATGCAAAATGCATTCATTATGAAATGATTGAAATCAACATTCACTTGTCAATCAATCACTTAATCAAAACAATCCAAACAATCATTTTCACCACAATTTCAAAATTCCACAATCCCAATATAACTATATCAATTCAAATTCCAAACTTAAATCATATACATTAACATCTCAACCTATATAAGATTCTCATAACAAAAATACTTGACATCTTTACACCAATGTTTTATATACGTACTCTTAATAAATTATAGTATTTATACTTTTCGAAGTAAATCATTTTTTCATTCTTCATTACTATTATACAATTTAATACGCTTACTAAAGGTAAGTTGCACTTACCTTTTTATAACCAAGATTAGTTCTGAACAATTTCTTTGCCTCTTGATCAAACTTCAATTTATCCTAACGAAATGTCATTGATTACAACAACCAAAACATAGTAAATTAGACATCATCTACTCAAGTCAAAGGTCTAAAATCCTCAATTGTAACGACCAATCTCGAGTGGACCCTATTCGGAATAGCTCCATTACCTTTCAGCACTGAGTACCTTAACTCAAAATATAACCATGTCATACTCATCAAGAATACAAACATCCTATCAAACTTCATAAGTTTAAATCTCATATTTTTACACATCCAAACAATCTTTACAATAAAAGAGAGTCAAAGAATTTACAATTTTCAAAAGACACGGATGAAAGAAAACTCCCCTGCTTAAGTAAGCCTTGAACACTTTCTTTTACAACAACTAAACCAAAACCAAAGGCCAATCAAAATCATCAATTAGGAGATCCAAATTGTTTATGATGGGAGACGTCCTCATTGTTTATAATTAGCCCGATGAGAGGAAAGAACTTTGAAGTGATGAAAGAAGCGAAATTTCATTGCTTAATGAATGATTGGTATATAATTGATGATTTTGATTGGCCTATGAGAGGCACAAGTGATGTTTGGTCCATGAGGAGAATGTGTTGTGATTAGTCCATTAAAGGACAATTGTTGTAATTAGTTGGTGAAGGGCATGTGATGTGATTCGCCCAATGAAGGGTGTTGAATGTATTTGGTTCAGTAAAGGGTATGAAAATGTTTGAGATTTGTCATTAGTATTCCTTATTTCTTCAGTAAATCAAAAAACACATAGTCTTATCACTTGTATATATATATATACATATATATGTATATATACATACATATACATGTATACGTATATGTATATGTACATATACATATACGTATACATATATATATATATATATGATCAATCTTTTGAGAGTAAATGACAAATCTCAAACATTTTCATACCCTTTACTGAACCAAATACATTCAACACCCTTCATTGGGCGAATCACATCACATGCCCTTCACCAACTAATTACAACAATTGTCCTTTAATGGACTAATCACAACACATTCTCCTCATGGACCAAACATCACTTGTGCCTCTCATAGGCCAATCAAAATCATCAATTAGGAGATCCAAATTGTTTATGATGGGAGACGTCCTCATTGTTTATGATTAGCCCGATGAGAGGAAAGAACTTTGAAGTGATGAAAGAAGCGAAATTTCATTGCTTAATGAATGATTGGTATATAATTGATGATTTTGATTGGCCTATGAGAGGCACAAGTGATGTTTGGTCCATGAGGAGAATGTGTTGTGATTAGTCCATTAAAGGACAATTGTTTTAATTAGTTGGTGAAGGGCATGTGATGTGATTCGCCCAATGAAGGGTGTTGAATGTATTTGGTTCAGTAAAGGGTATGAAAATGTTTGAGATTTGTCATTAGTATTCCTTATTTCTTCAGTAAATCAAAAAACACATAGTCTTATCACTTGTATATATATATATATACATATATATGTATATATACATACATATACATGTATACGTATATGTATATGTACATATACATATACGTATACATATATATATATATGATCAATCTTTTGAGAGTAAATGACAAATCTCAAACATTTTCATACCCTTTACTGAACCAAATACATTCAACACCCTTCATTGGGCGAATCACATCACATGCCCTTCACCAACTAATTACAACAATTGTCCTTTAATGGACTAATCACAACACATTCTCCTCATGGACCAAACATCACTTGTGCCTCTCATAGGCCAATCAAAATCATCAATTAGGAGATCCAAATTGTTTATGATGGGAGACGTCCTCATTGTTTATGATTAGCCCGATGAGAGGAAAGAACTTTGAAGTGATGAAAGAAGCGAAATTTCATTGCTTAATGAATGATTGGTATATAATTGATGATTTTGATTGGCCTATGAGAGGCACAAGTGATGTTTGGTCCATGAGGAGAATGTGTTGTGATTAGTCCATTAAAGGACAATTGTTTTAATTAGTTGGTGAAGGGCATGTGATGTGATTCGCCCAATGAAGGGTGTTGAATGTATTTGGTTCAGTAAAGGGTATGAAAATGTTTGAGATTTGTCATTAGTATTCCTTATTTCTTCAGTATATGTATATGTATATGTATATATGTATATGTATATGTGTATATGTATATGTATATGTATGTATATATACATATACATATATATATATAGATACATATACATATACATATACACATATACATATACATATATATATATATATATATATATATATATATATATATATATATATATATATATATGATCAATCTTTTGAGAGTAAATGACAAATCTCAAACATTTTCATACCCTTTACTGAACCAAATACATTCAACACCCTTCATTGGGCGAATCACATCACATGCCCTTCACCAACTAATTACAACAATTGTCCTTTAATGGACTAATCACAACACATTCTCCTCATGGACCACACATCACTTGTGCCTCTCATAGGCCAATCAAAATCATCAATTATATACCAATCATTCATTAAGTAATGAAATTTCGCTTCTTTCATCACTTCAAAGTTCTTTCCTCTCATCGGGCTAATCATAAACAATGAGGACGTCTCCCATCATAAACAATTTGGATCTCCTCCTTACCCCTTTTCCGGGCGGAGTCCTTACAATTAAAAACTTGGAACTCCCTACCCCTTGCTGGGTGGAGTCCCAACATTTACATAATTATTCTGTTCATTTCACACTATCATGATATCAATAAAATTTCATAACATGTGCAAAGAATTAACAACATTATAGTTTCTCATGTATAAGTTCAATAAATCAAATATATCGCAACATCTTTCAAACATGTTGGAAAATTACCTTTGCAAGAATCCCAGGTTATGATCTTTCCAAACACCCAAATCCAGAATGATTTGTACTAAACAAGAATCAAACCATAAAAGTGAAAACACAAGCAACTGTTATCGAGGTTCGGCAAATGCCTACGTCTCCATGAGCTCCTCCGAGCTCTTTGCACTAAATCAATGAGTTCTTACAATTACAGCAACACCTCCTTAAGAACCCTCTTGTTCTTGATGAATGAAAGATGAGAAAACAAAGAGATAAGAACTAAGTGTTTCCCTAGAATTTCCTCCAAGAAAATTCCAATTACAAAGCCCTTGAACCCCAATCTTGAATACTCTCTCTCACTAGAAACACCTCTGAAGATTTGAGAGCCTATCTCTCTCAACACCAGCCACTCTTGGAATGAGACTTCTTCTTGTGCTTCTTCCTTGGAACTCTTGTGTCTTTGCACTCTTGTTCCTCTCTTGTGTTGTGTGTCACACTTGTTATTAATGCTCCTAGATGACCCTTTATATAGAGCAATAACTTCTTTAACCAATCTTGAAGTCAATCTCAACCTTTTGATCTTGAGAACCAAACAATCATGGCCCTCCAAGTGGTCCTGTGCATTTTAATCCACGCACAACGCACCAGCTGAAAAACAGAACATAAGGTGTCAGGTGTGCCTGGCGTCGCGGCCTAGAATAGGGCAGGCCACGGCACACACTAGGGCAGAAAGCCTCCCATGCTGGTGGCCGTGGTGCACACCAGCCTGTGCCGTGGTGCACACCTGATGGAGGAACTTTCTGACTTTGCTAGATTGGGTGCCGCGGCTTAAAGACTGCTGAAGTTTCAATCTTTAACCATTTAATTCTTAGATAAATTCCCAACAAAAAATATAAATTTCAACATACTAGTCCTATTATATGTGTCTCTTACTCCTTAAATCTTTGTTCTATAACATATGTGTGTGTGTGTGTATAGTTAATTGTTCCATTCATATATATATATATATATATATATATATATATATATATATATATATATTCTAAGATTTTAATTTCATTTAATATCCTTATGCTTAATAGAAGTAAGGCGATACTCACCTCTTTGCAGTAAGCTTAATCCTAACTCACCTCTTTGCCTTTTGATTAAACTCCAAAATATCCTAACGACACAAAAAATATTTATCATAACCCAACATAGGTAATTGGAATTTAATCACTTCAAATCAAAGGCCTATAACTCTCAACTAACCCATTGGTTCATCCTCTAATGCTTGGGATTGAAAAGAACAAGATTTGAAAACTTAAAAACTAAAAATAAGGCTGCATAGTCGACTATTTTCATCATACAATCGATTGTGAAGTCCCCTAGAAGACAACACAGTCGATTGTGATGTCGACTTGAAGCTTCTATCCCTCGCACAGTCAACTTTGCAATTTGGACAGTTGATTGTTGTTGGAAATCACCTTAGCAAGATGCCCAGGTGGTGATCTTCCAAACACCCAAGTCTTGAATGACTTGTAGAAATAATTTCAGCAATCGAACACAAGAACAGAAAATCAAAGAAAGAAAGAAGACAAGTAATTTGTTGTCGAGGTTCAGCACTGTGCCTACGTCCCCGTGAGTTCCTCCGAACTCTCTGCACTATCTCAATGGTTCTTACAAAGTTACAGCAATCCCCTTCAAGAATCCAAGTTCTTGAAGAAACAAGAAGAGAAGGAAGAAGATGAGAACTCAATAATGTTCTTTAATCTAATTTAGACTCTCTCTATCTTAATACAACCAGCCTCACTACAAGAGTCCCTCTTGTGTTTGTGTCTTTGCACCCTTACACAATTCTCTTTTGTGTTACAATGATCTCACAATGTCACAACCTCTCTTGTATGTGTGTTTTTGTATCTTGTTGTAGTGTTTGAAAATGAGGCTTGAGAACCCCTTTTATAGCCTTTCACTTCTTGGACATTCTTGTGAGTCATTATCCTCCCTTTGATCATGTTCTTCCTTTAATCTCAGCCCTACATCACTCTCCAAGTGATGCTGTGCGTTTTGGTGTGGTGCACACATGATTGGAGAGGTCTTATGCATGCTGGATCATGTGTGCAGCCATGTGCTGTGTGCTGCAGTGCTGATGCTGTGTGCTGCGGCGCTGGGGCAGGGTTGGAAGCATGGCTTGCTGTGTGCTGCGGCGCTGGTGCTGTGTATTGCGGCGTGACCTGATGTTGCAGCCTCCTGATGCTATGCGCACACCTCCTGCTTGTGTGCTGAAACTTGCACAGCAGTGTGTCTGACCTTCCCACCCTCAAAACTTAAGCACACACTTGTGTGCAACCTTTTAACTTGCTGAACTTTCATACTACACCTTTGGTTTGGATTTTAACCATCCTTGAACCATGATTAGACCTGTTCAAGCCTTGACCATGTTTGAACCATGTTTAAACCTTAGACAAAAAACTAACAGTCTCTACCTTTGTCTAAGCGTTTAAACCCGAACCATTTGTGCAGAGACCTTCAGGATCCAAACTTATCTTGAGTCATCAATCAACCGACTCCAATCCTAAGTAATTCAAGGCAATGATTGAACTTACTTAGAGGTAGAAACTTGGTGCTTAAATCTGCAGGACTTTCCTCCATGGTCTTCTTGTCAACATAAATGCATCCTTTCGTATCATTTTCCAGAATGTAATGATACCGAACATCCATATACTTTTTCCCCTCATGGAACATCGAATTCCTCCACAAGTGCCCCATACTTTGGCTATCCAAAGACACCACAACCTTCTCTTTTAGGACCTCCCACTCGTCCAACAACCCTTTGCACCCCATAGCCTCCTTTATGGCTTCCATAGCTGCTATGCATTCTGCCCTGGTTGTTATGAGTGCTACCATTGGCTGCCACTGAGCCTTCTTGTTCCTTAGCAACCACTTCATCCCAAGCCAATGCTCTTTTCCGGGATTACTCACAATTTTGCTGAGAACACCCATTGCCCAAGAAGCCCTCAACCGGCTTCTCTCATTTTCTTGGATAATTCTCATCCCAAGGATCTTTTGTGCAAGGCTGAGATCCTTCCTCTCGAACTCCTCACTGATTTGAGATGTAAACCTTTCCATCCTCTTCCTGCTATTCCAAACTAACAGCCCATCAATGACATAGGTGAGGATACTTACCATCTTCTCCACCTTGTGTCCAGGTGAGAAAGTTTCTGTGAAACCTATGTCTCTTCTTCTTGTGAACCCATTCGCCACCAGCCTAGCCTTGTTCCGAACTTTATCTCTTGGAGGGCACCCTTCTTTGATCTTGTAAGTGCACTTACATTCCACAACTTTCTGATTTCCTGGAATTTTCACCAATTCCCAGAAGTTGTTCTTCCTCAAAGAATCAATTTCTTCCTCCATAGCTAGCTGCCACTTTGACGAATCCTTACACTCCATGGCCACCGTGTAAGTTTCTTGTTCACTCATCTCTCATTCTGTCCAAGGAGCTGCTGCATCTACAACATCCGCAAACCCACATCTTGAAGGTGGTCTGACCAGCCTTCTTTCCCTGTCTCTTATGAGCTGAAAGTCCTTCTGACTTGCTGCAGCATCCTTTTCTTGTTTAGCCTCTTCTTGAGTTTCTTGAGCTTGGCAATCATCCAAGGGCACTACCTGGTCTGAACCCTCTTGCCTCCTTTGCTCTACCTGAACAGAATCTCCCTTAATGCTATGCTCAACAATTTCTGAATTGGTTTGCTCACTAGCCCCTGCAGGGTTAGTTTTCTCCAAGTAGGGAAATAATAATTCATTAAAGACAACATCCCTACTTATTATGAGTTTAAATCCTTCTTTTTTCTAAGGACCACAACCTGTACCCCTTAGCCCCTTCCCCATATCCTAGAAACACATATTTTCTAGATCCTGGGCTAAGCTTATCCTCCTTTTGGAGTGCATACGCAGCACACCCAAAAGTCCTAAGGTTGTCCAACTCAGGGGGTTTTCCACTCCACAACTCTTCGGGAGTCTTATGGTATACAATCCTAGAGAGTGATCTATTAATCAAATATGCAGCTGTAGGCACCACTTCCCCCCAAAAACATTTGGGTAATCCGGATTTATTTAACATGCACCTAACCTTTTCCATAAGGGTCTTATTCATCAACTCAGCAACTCCACTTTGCTGAGGAGTTTCCACAACCGTCTTATGTCTTAGAATGCCATTTAACCTACAGAATTGATCAAGTTCTTGGTTAAAAATCTCTAAGCCATTATCGGTTCTTATCCCCTTAACTACTCTACCCATTTGAGTCTCAACCAGCCCTTTCCACACCACTAACTTATTCAAGGCATCTAATTTATTTTTCACCAAATAAACCCACACTTTTCTTGAATAATCATCAATTAAAGACAGAAAGTAAATGTTACCTCCCTGTGTTGGTGTTCTTGCTGGTCCCCAAAGGTCTGCATGAATGTAGTCAAGAATGCCCTTAGCCTTGTGCACTCCGGTGTTGAAGTTGACCAGGTGTTGCTGCCCAAGAACACAGCTCTTACAGGAATCCATTTTTTCTACTTTGTCACCACCAAGTAGACCTTCCTTGCTAAGCACTTGCAGGCCCTTTTCGCTCATGCGTCCCAAGCAAGTGTGCCGAAGGGCTGCCTCATCCATCTCAACCATCAAGCTTGCTGCTTGATCCTTGATTTCCATGTCTCCGATCATCTCATAGAGTCCATCGTTTCTTGCTGCCTTGATTACTACCAAAGATCCCTTGGCTACCTTGATCTTTCCTCCCTCTATCTTGCATGTATAGCCCATGGAATCCAGCTGCCCCAATGAGATCAAGTTCCTCTTTAAATCTGGAACATACCTCACATTTTTCAGCAGCCTTGTGACTCCATCAAACATCCTCAATTGGATGTCTCCAATCCCTCTCACTTGGCAAGAATTATCATTCCCCAAGAAGACCCTTCCATCATTGATCTTCTTGAAATTTTTGAACCATTCTTTGTGAGGGCTCATATGATGAGTGCACCCGAAATCAAGAATCCACTTTCCGCTGCCTTGCCTCTTGCTCACATCCGAGCACACAACAAGAACATCATCACCTTGCTGTTCTTTCTTGGCAACCGAAGACTCTCCATTCTTGGTATGGCTTCCTCCTCTATCCCTTGTCATCTTCTTGCAATCTTTCTTGACATGACCCTCCTTATGGTAGTAGTAGCAGCTCTTTCTTCCAAATCTCAGTTTGGAATGCATTCTCCCATGGCTTTCTCCTCTATCTCTGTCCCGGTAATAGCCATGCATGCTATTCTGCACTCTCCTATGGCTCTCTCCTCTACCTCTGTCCCGATAGTAGCCATACATGCTGCTGTGCACTCTCCCATGGCTCTCTCCTCTACCTCTGTCCTGGTAGTAGCCATGCATACTGCTGTGCACTCTCCCATGGCTCTCTCCTCTACCTTTGTCCTGGTAGTAGGCATAGCTGTTGCCATACTGAGTTGCTGGCCTTCTTTTAAAGAACCGAACTTTACCACTTGATGCACTCCTTTTCTTGGCATCAAGATTATCTTGCAACTCTTTCTTATGATCAAATTTAAAAACAAAGATTCATTTCCGAAGATACCTCTTATCCGGGAAAGTCTTGGCAAGAAACAACTCATTTAGTTTCTTCCATAATGCAGCTGGATCTTTCGATTCTCCACACTCCCTTGTGACATTATCCGACATGTGCAAGAAAATGGTACTGTAAGCCATCTTCTTCATCTCGGTCCACTGGTCCTCCGTGACACTTGCTGGAAAAGCATCATTTTCTCCAATAGCCAAGTCCACTTTCTGTTGCATGAGAACCGCCTTGATCTTCCGCTTCCATAGGGCAAAGTCCTCCTTTCCATCAAACTTCTCCACATAGAAATTTGAAGCCATCTTTTGCGGACAAGATCCCAGATTTGTGCATTAACCACAACTACTTTCTTCAACTTCAAGAACACAGATCGAAGATGGATCTTTAACACCGTTCTTGAATCAACCTTCAAGAACACGACCAGATCTTGATCTTTACACCGTTCTTGAATCACCCAAGAAGTTCGATCTTTGATTCTTGGAGTCTTGGCTCTGTACCTTATACTTCTTGTTCCGATAACCAGCTGTTGTGCTCTGATACCACTGTCCAAAGCTCTGATACCACTGTTGGAAATCACCTTAGCAAGATGCCTAGGTGGTAATCTTTCAAACACCCAAGTCTTGAATGACTTGTAGAAATAATTTCAGCAATCGAACACAAGAACAGAAAATCAAAGAAAGAAATAAGACAAGTAATTTGTTGTCGAGGTTCGGCAATGTGCCTATGTCTCCGTGAGTTCCTCCGAACTCTCTGCATTATCTCAATGGTTCTTACAAAGTTACAGCAATCCCCTTCAAGAATCCAAGTTCTTGAAGAAACAAGAAGAGAATGAAGAAGATGAGAACTCAACAATGTTCTCTAATCTAATCTAGACTCTCTCTATCTTATTACAACCAGCCTCACTACAAGAGTCCCTCTTGTGTTTGTGTCTTTGCACCTTTACACAATTCTCTCTTGTGTTACAATGATCTCACAATGTCATAACCTCTCTTGTATGTGTGTTTTTGTATCTTGTTGTAGTGTTTGAAAATGAGGTTTGAGAACCCCTTTTATAGCCTTTCACTTCTTGGACATTCTTGTGAGTCATTATCCTCCCTTTGGTCATGTTCTTCCTTTAATCTCAGCCCTACATCACTCTCCAAGTGATGCTGTGCGTTTTGGTGTGGTGCACACATGATTGGAGAGTTCTTATGCATGCTGGATCATGTGTGCAGCCATGTGCTGTGTGCTGCAGCGCTAATGCTGTGTGCTGTGGCGCTGGGGCAGGACTGGAAGCATGGCTTGCTGTGTGCTGTGGCGCTGGTGCTGTGTGCTGCGGCGTGACCTGATGCTGTAGCCTCCTGATGCTATGCGCACACCTCCTGCTTGTGTGCTGAAACTTGCACAGCAGTGTGTCTGACCTTCCCACGCTCAAAACTTAAGCACACACTTGTGTGCAACCTTTTAACTTGCTGAACTTTCATACTCCACCTTTGGTTTGGATTTTAACCATCCTTGAACCATGTTTGGACCTGTTCAAACCTTGACTATGTTTGAACCATGTTTAAACCTTAGACAAAAAACCAACAATTGTCTTGAGGGTTGAAGCCCAGAAACAACAAGAAAACTCCCTTTTTTCTTCTCAAAACCTATAGATCTTCCATAAAACTTCAAACCCTTTAAAACAAAAGTTCCCTCAAGCTTAAAGTTGAATCTTTTACAATACATACATCAAAAATTTTACTTAAAACTCATGAATCACTCAAATCAAGCATAAACCAATTTCTTAGAACCAAAACTTGTTTTTCAACAACGATTCTTCAAAAACCCATCTTTCAAGAATTCAAATCTTCAATCTAATGAACATACCTAACAAAGTAAAACAATTCTTTCTTGTAAGATTTTTCCTTTCTTCTTATCCCTTTTTCTTTTTATTCCTTTTCTTCCTCTTTCTTCTCTTTTCTCTTCTTTGATCTCTATATCTCCTCTCTTTCTCGGTGGTTCTAGAGAATTCGAGCACATTGAACTGGTTTTTCTCCCCCTTTACTCATATTTATAGAACAAACTATCTCTTATTTGCATGCCAAGCCTCCAACTCTTCATTTCTTTTAAAATTCACCCCAAAATTCTTTAAAACCCCAACTCTTACCTAGCTTTCCTTATTACCTTTCAAAGAATTTATTTTTATTCCCCTAAAACTTATGCTTAATTACAACATAAATTTAATTAAACACATCAAAAATTCCTCGAAATAAAATTTCACATATTAAAATAGTCTAATTAAATGGTCTTACAATTCTTCCCCGCTAATAAAATTTTGTCCTCAAAATTTTCTTAACTAATGTAAACCAAGTATTATGATTAAGATCTTCCTTGTCTGATTCAAAATCTCAAATATACCTCTAAATATTCCCACTTTCATCAATATTCATCAACAAAGTTAAACTTCTATCGCTCACTAATTGGATCCTCTTCTTAAATCATTATCAACTGTCCAATTTATCATTTGGAATCTAACGTACTGCTTAAAATCTCCTTCCTATTCTAGCATAAACTTTTTTCATTAATAAGTGGTGTTCACCTCTTGAACAATTATTCACCTCTATATAGCTTTCTCTCTCTTCCATCTGATTTTTAAATTCACATATCTCCAACCCAAGGATCACTAAAATCATTTCCTTCTTATATCTTACTTTTTGCTTTTGAGTTTTAAAGACTAAGTCCTTTACCATTTCCTTCCTCTTCTCCTTGACTTCATTCTTCAAAGGTCTCGAACATGGTATGACTTTTGAATTGTCTTTTCCCCCCAAAATTGCTATCTGACTGGATATCATACTTAGAATTTTTCAACGGTCTCACTTCAAAATTTTACACTCGCTTCAACTTGATTCTCATTCATCCCTTCAATCTAATCGTTTTCACAAAGTTTCCAATTCACCCACAAAAGAAATAATCCATAAAATCTAAGTTCTCCATTCTTTATTAGCTTTCTAGTATCACAAGCACTAGTTCAAACAAGAAACTTACTTTTTAACACTTAACTATCTTCAAATACGACTTAAAAATTTGTACTTCTCGGATCTAATCATTCTTTTACATAATTTCTTAGATTAACTCTTCTATTTATTTGCTACTACACATACACTCTAAGCTTCTCGTCAAATCCATGTATCACCTTGTAATTGCTATGATCCTACATTACTTATATCAATTTCTTCAATGATCAGTCTCCAAAAATCTCAACTTTCCACTAGATAGACATAATATAATACATTGCACGCTTCGAACTTTTTATCTTGGGATCTTAATTTTCACCTTTCCCTCAACTTACTCCTTTATACCCTTGGTGATTTTCCTTTCAGGACAAACCATCTTCGAAACCATCAATAGTTTCAAACTTTATAGTTTATACCTCATAGAAAATTTCCAACTAATTCATTAGTCCACATCAATCCCATAAATTCTTAAATTAAGTTTAATACCTTCACATTTTTTTTTTAACTTTTCAAAATCATTAATCTCATCGAATTTCTCTATTTTCTTTTTAATTCTAGAAATAAAAATCAACACAAGGTATCCAATAATTTTTCTTCATCTATCTCAAACTCGATTATCTCTCCTTCTACAATACTTGGCGGCAATAATGATCTCTTAGTTTTTATCTAGTCCTCTTCATTTTATCTCCACTTTCCTAGCAAAATATTTATTTGCTCAAATTACTCCTTTGACTTAGTTACGTTTCCAATTTCTTCACGCCCCTCATTCCATCTTCTAATCCATTTAGAAAAATAAAACTATTAGGAAACCATTCAATATCTCACCTCTACACTTCTCCTTTAATTTATCATTACTAACAATCCTCGAATAAAGTATTCTACATTCACATTACATGACTTACATCATTTTTCAAAAGATACCTTTTACTCCCATCTGTGATTGCTATTTCTTATCATACTCTTAATAAAAATCTATTCTCCTATCCTTAGTGCTTCTCAATATATTCTTGGTTTGTTTAAGATCTTACATTCACTTTACATTATACATCCTTACACCTTCAAACATTTAGTAACCCTTACTCTTTCTAGCAATCTCCTTCATTAATATTCTCTCTCAATTCCTTCCTTTTCTAGTACACCCCTTACTTCATTGGATCTTAAATTACTAACTTTTCTCTTGGAACCTATCCTTTTACACGAATACTGACAATTGTCAAGTCCTTACTTTTAACAATGGTGAAGGTTAAAACTAATTAACTCAATCTCAATTCTTCCACCAATTACTCACACTACAATCCTTTAGTCTCTCATTTCATACTTATTTCTCTTTCATCATTGTTATTCTAACACTCTTACATCTCACTAAACTCTTGATTTCCAACACCTTCTTAACATTTCTTTTGTTATGTAAATATGCCATACTTTCACTAGTCATAAACTTTTCTAGTACCTCAACTACAATCAAGACAAATCATCCACAAATCTTTAGCTCTTCAAATATTGCAAGTATCTTAACTCATCATCAATTATCATTCATTAAACACCCAATACATTTTCCGAGTAAGATCAAAACTATAAGCTCCTTCAACTAAACACCAACCATTTAATTACTCATTATCAATTCTAAACTCAAGCTTTCTTGGTTTTAAAATAATCTCACCATCTTTTTACATTGCACTTTGCTTACCTTAAGATTAAATCATAATTCACTTTACCTTTCTCCTTTATATATATATATATACACTCACATAATAGCTCTAATCTCCAAACAATTTCTGACTGAAATTTTTTAAGTGATTCACGACTAATACCTTTTACATCTAATTCACCGAATGAAACACTGTAATGGAGTTTACAAAAACTTTAACTAAGAAAATCATACTTTCTTTTCCATTCTCTTAAAATCTCGAGATACCACACAACTATGCTTATAATTTCCTTAGTACCATCATTCCTTATTCAATCAATTTTTCTCACATCATCACTCTCATTTTATACCGAATATCCTCTCTTACATTAACCACATACCCAACACTTATATGAATCAATACTACTTCCCAACTCTTGAACTTCCCAAATTTGTTCTAATTGATAATACAATCTGGACCTTCAATCATTCAATCTGATTCTTCATCCACTACCCTTTCACTATGCTCATTTCTCAAGACACACATATTACTAACCGACTACGCAAATCTTTATCTAAAATAAGTTCACAATTTCTTATACTAACTATTCTTTAGGTCAACAACACACAATATTAATACAATCCTTGAAGAAATATCCAATCATAATTTAACATTACACAGTATAAAGCCCTCACGGAAAAATCTTTAAACTCTTTCTCTGAAAATTTGCCAAAAATCTACCAAAGCTCAAGCAATCAAAATTAAACTTTCAAAATAACAAGAGTATTCAAAAGAAAAAAAAACCTCTCGAGTATCACTTCCTAATAACCCTTCTCAAACCTCTCATGACTTCTAATATACTCATAATCCAAACTTTAAAGTATTTTGGTTCAATACCTAATCAACTACCTTTTTCCTCGTACTCAACATCTAATTATACACACACCAGCCTACTACTTAGGACTTCTTTTACTTCAAGTTTAAATTTTACAACAACTATTTCCCAGACCAATACCACACAATAATTACACAATCATTAATCATAATCACTTTAAGACAACAACATGAAGAATAATCATCAAAAGAGAAGTTCCTATGTAACTTAATTTAGTTCACTAGCTCAATACGATTTATTCAACTCATGTCATTAGGGAAAATCAATCTTAATGATAAATTCCCATTCTTTCTCAACTAGTATCTCATTAATAAATTCTCAACATTTGCATCCATCATAATAAAACTTTCAAATAATTAAAACTCTTCAAAGGTCATTTTCTCATCTTTCGCCTTTCAACATCATCATTAAACCACCAACCACACATTAATGCTTTTACTCATATAAACAACATGTAAATCAAATACTTCATCGCATTAAACAATTTTACCAACATCATATTAAAGCAATCACACCAACAATTTCCATAAAAAAGGCATTAATACAACAATTTACAAATATCAAAAGTCACTTCAACCAACATCAATTTCACACAACAATCACACACAAGTTGGCTCAACTTAAATCCCAAGACATATCACCCCCACTTAAACTATCACTGGTTATCAATCCTAAACGACATCCTCTCTAACTCTACACAGTTGACTTTCTATAACCACCCCATGCATCATGCTCATGCAACTAGAGTCTGTAGAACCTTAAACCTAAAACTCTGATACTAAATAAAGCACTCAATCGCAACAATCCAAATAATAATTTTCAGCACAATTTCACACATTCCAAAATCCCAACATAACTATATCAATTCAAATTCCAAACTTAAATCTTATACATTAACATCTCAACATATATAAGATTCTCATAACAAAAATCATTGACATCTTTAAACCAAAGTTTTATATACTTACTCTTCATAAATTCTAGTATTTATACTTTTTGAAGTAAATCATTTTTTCGTTCTTTATTACTATTATACAATTTAATACACTTACTAAAGGTAAGTTACACTCACCATTTTAGAACCAAACTTAATCCTGAACCATTTCTTTGCCTCTTGATCAAACTTCAATTTATCCTAATGAAACGTCATTGATTACAACAACCAAAACATATGAAATTAGGCATCCTCTACTCAAGTCAAGGTTCTAAAATCCTCAACTAACTCAATAAGTTACCCTCAAGGACTTAGAATTCAAGAAAACTAAGAAATCAAAGTGTAAAAAACATAAAAATAGGGCTGCATAGTCGATTGTCCAAATGTACAGTTGACTGTGAAGCTCTCGGGAAGATAGGACAGTCAATCGTCCAAATGCACAGTTGATTGTGTTGAAGGCTTGAGATTTCTACCTCTTGTGCAATCGACTGCCCTAAGGCTAAAAGCCTAGAAAAATGCACGAAAAGCAATTTTTTTTTCTCTCAAAACCCTTTTGATCCTTCATAAAAACATTAAAATTTTTTAAAACACAAGTTCTAGAGTTCTTAGTTGAATGTTTATAACACGCACAATAAAATTTTAACTTGAAACTTTTAAATTACCCACCCAAGCATAAACGCATTTTCTTGAAACCAAAAACTTGTCTTTCACAAAGTTTTCCTAAAAATCTTACTTCAAAGAACCCAAATCTTTAAACTAATGAACTTACTTAGAAATTAAAGTAAAGCAAAACAAGTTATTACTTTAATTCTTGCCAAAATCTCTTACATTTTTTTTTTGTCTTTTCTTCCTTTCTTTCTTCCTTTTTCTCTCATCTCACTCGAAAATTCTAGAGAGAATCAGCACATGCTGGTCAGCCACTCTCTCACAAATCCTATTTATATTAAAACTTTTTTTAATTGCACACTCAACCTTCAACTCTTCCTTTCTTCCATTAACTACCCCAAAACTCTTCAAAATCCTAGCATCTCCCCCAATACAAGTTTTTATTACCCCAATACAAGTTTTTATTACCAACTCTACTTTAAATTACCTGTTCCCAAGTTATACAAATCCAAGTATGAAATAATTTCTAACTAAAAACTAAACAAACACATAAAAACGAGTCAAAAAGAATTCATGTGATTAAAATATTCTAATTTAGGTACCAAGCTCTACATTGATGTGGCGTGATGACCTAGTGTAAATGAGCTTGCCTTAACTGACTGTTGCAATAGATTTTCTCCCCATAAATGATTATTTCATTTGCCTTTAAATATGAACATTCAAGTTATTTGTAAGAATGAAGAAATTGAGAGAAATACGCTAGTGTAATACAAGAAACAAATATATATTTTATTGTTCGCCAAAAACACTTGAACATTATATTCTTCTATCCCTACCTACATTTCTGTATACACAACCATTGATTTTGTAATCTTTGAGTAATTAGTAAAATTCTTCGATTACATCTATGGACATAGGCTTTACAAAGTTGAACCTTGTAATTTTTGTGTGCGATCTCATTCTTTCTTTAGTTATACGCTATTTCTTGCCTTTGTGTTCCACATTCTTGCGAATTCTTTGTGATTCATCTGTGATTTTAATCGATTTGTGAACAAATCATTTTCACCAGAAATATTTTAGTGACTCCGTAGGGGAAAGTGATTTAAAGTTCAAGAAGAAATGACGAATCTCAATAATGATCTAGAAAGTAGCGCTTGATACTAATGAAGGCAGACTCGACGAACAAAATCATTCGTTCTCAAGACTGTTCAAGCAACATCAGAAAGCTTGGTTCCTCATCTCAAAACAATTCAAGTTGAAATGCATGACTAAAGTAGATGTTAGACAACATGCAAGCTGCAATCAATTCCCAAATTGCTAATGCTAAAGCCTCTAAGAAGAGAGAATCAAATAATCACAACACTAGTATTGAAAGTCCTGATCTAAGAACTTCACCGCTAGTAGTTGTTCACAATAATGTAGATTTGGAAATTGGTCTACATAGATCTAGAATGAACAAATCTGCAAAGAAGGAAGAAAAAGTTTTCATGACTAAGGAAGATCTAGAATGCATCATGAAGAATTCGAAAAAGAGATTTGTCTCTTTGGCAGAGGATTTGAGCTTCATACCTCCTTATCTTAGAGTAGCAATATTAAAGGAAAATCCCCAAGGATATGAGGTCACAAGCTTTGAGAAGTACAATGGCAAGAATGGAGATGCAAGAGAGCATATCAAAAGATTCCTAAATGTCATGAGAGTTTGTAAATATGATCAAAATTTACTATTAAGGGAATTCTCAAAGAGTTATTGACAAAGCATACACTTGGTATGCATATTTGGAGTCAAAGAGTATAACGAGCGGGACTAAGATGGTAAGGCAACTTTTATAGAAGTTCTACACCATTCCGTGCTAGTATACGATGATAGATCTAGAAAAAGAAAGCCAAGACCCTATAGGAAATCTAGAGAGCTATTTGAGAAATTTAGGATGAAAGAAATTGAATGCCAAGACAAGGCTGAAGAAGGAATCCTAGTGAAGTTATGTATTGCCCAAATGCATGATTAGTATAAGAATTTCTTGGAGAATCTGGATATAGATTCTTTTGACTCTTTATCCGAGAAGGCTAGGAAAAATAGTGCCTCTTTGGCAAAAATCCATAGCTTAAAAAGGAATTAAAACGCACTAATGGTAGTAGTAGCTGACGACAATAACAACAAGAAGCCAAATAAATAATCTGAAGAAAGAAATGAGCCTCTATAGTTCCTTTGCTCAGTAGACAAGGTGATATATATCATGAATGATTGGATCCAAAAGATCCAAAAGAATCCGATAACGCTACCATAACAAGGATCCAAAATTTTGTCTTTTTTTATAAGAGTGCTATTCATCACTCTTATAAGTGCTTCACTCTTAGGTGGATTTTTTTACAGAAAGACAAAATCAGGAGATCTGATTCTCTGAAATCCGATAGAAGAAGATGAAGAAATAGGGATGATAGTCCATCTGGAAGAAGCAGATAAGACTCGATAGTTATACTATCCCCAGGCTGATTAAGTTTTGGGAGTCAATAACCAATATGAGAGCAGACACATGTAGTATGACAGCCCAATCATAGAAGAGGTAGTAGCAGAAGAAAAAGATGAAAGATTGGCCAACTCCTTAGCCAATACACGCTATTTTCCAATTTCTTTGATAACATTGGCTTAGGAGAATGATCAGTAAGAAGAGAAGCCATATCCTTACAACTGCACATTGCTCAAAAGCACTAATGGGAGTGTAGTATGAGCTTTAGTAGAACAAAAAGAGCAACAAATTTGAAGAAATGAATCTTATGTCTTCTCTGAAATATAAGCTAGTTCCATAATAAGCCGCTATATCTAGAAGCAGTTTTGAATGAACTAAAGGTTAAGTGCATATTAATTGATGAAGACTTATTCGTTAACATAATCCTTCCTTATATGCTGGAAGCTAACAATATACCAAAATAGCAGATTATGAAGTGTCCAATTCTAGTAAAAAGAATTAATACATAAAAGATGCAAACTCTTGGATATGTGATGTTGGACATCGTCGTAGGTCCCTTATGCAGCATAGTTAAATTCTATATAGTGGATGTTGTGACATCCTATCACATGGTCTTGGGAAGGCCATAGTACCATGAGCATCAAGTTGTTCATTCCACATACCACTAATGCTTAAAAGTGTAGTGTGGAGGAAAACAAGTAACTAAACACGTTTCCTAAGCTCACTTTGAAGTATAGAAGGCAAATTTCTATGAAGCTGGATTTTGTAGTGATTTCTTGGAAGAAGGTGCTGCAACCCTTAAGCCTCCAATGTGTCTAATATTACTTACACTGGGAAGATTTGAGTGGAGAAAAGAAAAAGAAATACAAAAATAGATAGAAGAGCAGAAAAAAATTGGAAAAATATAGCTGGAGGAATCCCTAATAACGTCATGCTCAATAGGCAATCTTTTGATCCCGAGTATCAGATGAACACAACAAATCAAGTAGTCACCTCTAAAGATGACATGTCCATGGTTAAAGAAGAAGACAAAGATTAAGAAGGTTAGCTAGATGAGAAAATGAAAGTTATGGATCAACTAGAGCATATTGACCTAGCCAAAGAAGGAAAAAAAGAGAAGGCTAAGTTTATCTAAAAAATGATCAATCTATTACAAAAAGAAGGCCTAATATCATTACTAAGAGAATATGTGGATGTATTTTCCTAGAAATATGAAGAGATGTATGTTCTTGATCAATCATTAGTTGCTCACCATTTGAATCTGAATCCTCAAAAGAAACAAGTTAAACAATCACAAAGGTTGATTTCTCATGAACAAGATATGATTCTCAAAGTAGAAGTAGAAAAATTACTGAAAAATAAGAAAATCAAGAGGTGTGGTATCCTTCTTTGCTGGTGAATTTGGTCCTGGTGCTAAAGAAAAGTGGAGAACTCAAGTGTGCCAAGATTTTCATCCTATCAACGACACAACTCCAAAAGATGACTTCCTATTGCCCAACATTGAAACCTTGATTGATGCAACAATAGGATGTAGAATATTTTCCTTTATGGACACTTTCAATGGTTATCATCAAACATCAATGACTTTTGAGGATGCATAGAATACCACTTTTAGAACTCTATTTGGCTTCTATTGATATATAGTGATGTTATTTAGACTGAAAAACACTGGAGCCATATTTTAGAAGGCAATGCTAGTAATATTTGATGATTTTATTCACAAAAAGATGAAAGTTTATTTTGATGATTTGGTTTCCAAGTCCAAAAAAAGTGAAGAACATTTAATGCAACTTCAAAAAGTAATTCAATGAGCCACTGATTATTTGGTTACTATTTACCCAAGAATCTTGAGTAAAATAAATTTGTATCAAATATGATTCCAATATTATTCTAAAGCATATTCAAGGTGGATATGTAGTAAAAGATGTGGTTTTGGCAAGTTGTAGAGAGCTAGCTCAAAAATCGCTCAACAATTTTGCTAAAATCCACATCGATCACATACCTAGAAGTTAGAACAAATATGCAAACACATTGGCAATCCTTTCATCTCTACTAAACACGTTAGTTCCTCAACAATAGTTTTGATTACTAATAATTTAGCCTTTTTTCTTATGAATGCTACAAGTCCAATCCTTTGTGTCTAAAATAGTGGAGGAAAAAGATTTGAGGAAAGATTTATAGGAAAATCTGAAGGATATCCTTAATGATGTTCAGAAGTTGTGCATTCTAAAAGATTGCATCATTATTGATGGAATAATGTATTACAAGGCATCTGAAGGAGTCATAGCCAAACGTGTGGGCTTAAAAGAGGGCAAAAGCAAAATAGGTGAAATTCATGAGGTTAGATATGGATTAGATGGTCCTTGATTATACAAAAAAGTGCAGTGCTTTGGCATTTGTTAGCCAACCATGAAGAAATATAAAGTAATTTCCCAAGATGTGCACAAGTACCAGATATGGTAGAATATAATTTCCTGGAAGTAGCAGAAGATTTGCGCACGCCTTATGAAGAGTTATTGAGAGATGGTGTCTATCCCACTTACCCCAAGGAAAAAAATCTTATTAATAAGGAAAATCAAAAGACATGCGATGAAAGACAATGTGCTATAAAAATAAGTTTATTTAGAAAAATGCTCAAATGCGTGGGAGAACATGATCAAGAATTGCTACAATATAATCTTCATGCTAGAGTCTATATAGGCCATAAAAGAAGAGCAAAGCTTTATGAGCAGTTGTTAGAAGTTGGCTATTATTTGCCAAAGATGCTTGAAGATGGGAAAGAATTCGTGCGAAAATGTGATGTGTGTTAGCGACATGGGAATGTGTTGCACAAACCTCTTATAGACTTGCATACTTTAAGCACTTCATGGCCTTTCCATACATGGGCTATAGATTTAATTGGGCCAATTTCAACACCTGTTCAAGGGTGTGTTTGGATTTTGGCTGCCAGAGAGCATTTTACGATTTTGGCTGCCAGAGAGCATTTTACCAAATGGGTTGAGGTTGTGTAACTAAAAAACTATTAGTGAAGTCGTATTGAATTTCATCAGGAAAATGTTATTTGTCAATATGGCATTCCTAAGCATATTCTATCCGATAATGGCACGCCTTTCATGAACAAGAATGTTAGGGAGTTCTTGATGACTTATCATGTTACTCACCTTAAATCCATAACGTATTACCCTTAATGGAATAGCCAAGCAGAAGCAACTAACAAACATTCATCAGAATTTTAAGTAGAGTTATACACGTTCAACCCAAGGCATGGCATGAAGCTTTCCCCCAAGCACTCTAGGCTTATAAACACTTCAACAAAATAGGTATTTTGTGACGCAACAAAACTTCACAAAAAATTAATCATTTTGTCACTGAAGCATTTGAATGACGAAAAAAAAATGTCACGCGAATTGTCAACATAGCTGCGTCGCTAAAAGTATTTGTGACAGTTCATTATTGTAGTCACTAATTGTTAGGTATAGGTGACAAAATTGATTATCATCACCAAAGGAAAAAATGTTTCGTGATACAACGTTGCATTTCCAATACTAATGAAATTTCGTCATCAAAGACTTGTATTCGTCACTAAATACATAGCAAAGGTTTATTATATATGACGAAAAGTTACATGTTACCTAAAGAATAACTAATTAGTGACACAAAAAATAATCACAAAAGCTAATAAAAAATCGTGGTTAAAGATCCCAGTGCGTCACAAAATAGACATCTACGTTTTACTATAAAGGACGAATGTTACATGTCACCAAAGGGATGACATTTTTGTGACACTATATTCGTCACTATATCTAATACAATTTTGCCTATAATTATCTCCGATCATCAATATATATGACTTAAATTTAGCAAAGATGACAAAACAATGAACATAAAAAAAAAATGGTCATTTAATGAAGTTATGTGCATCAAAAGAGTGACAACCTTGTTGATTATGTGAGAAACAATAGTGATGACCTTGTTGATTTTGCTGACAAAATGTTTAATGCCAAAAATGAATCGAAAACTTTTTTTTTGGTTGACAAAACTACAATCATCAATAAAAGATAACATTAGTGGTGGCAAGAGATCATGCATCATTGAATTACTTCTGTGACTATTGTGAGTGTTTTTTTGGACAAAAAATAAACCATCACTAGAACTTATTGATTTCATGACGAAATGAAAACCATTATATTTGTTTTTCATTTGGTGACAAATGTTTATAGTCTCGTAAACTTATTGTGGTTCTTTTTACGACGAAAATTTACTTTTTATTCATTTTTTTTTATTAAATTGTCTTTAGTAACCAAATTATTTCAATAGTAGAAACATCGTATAGTGAAATTTACTTTTCATAGCATTTACATGCATACTCTCAATAACAATATTAATAACATATCATGTAGAAAGATCCCCCAAATTTTTTTTATTAGAAATGAACACAAATAAAGTCTCAAAACACTTCATAAGAAAAAAACAATTATATGTTTCAAGTACCAAACAAAATCTTAAATCATATCACTAATAGAATAATTCCAGAGGCATAATTGGTCTTATGCAAGTTCATTTTATCATTGATTATAATTTAAAAAACTGAACTGCTTAGTTCAAACAGCAAGCATGGATCAAACCCCCAAGTTTCTCTTTGTGTTGATGGTGCATTCAACTCATTGGATGCTGCAATCATCATTAAAGAAAATACATTAGCTAACAAGTAGTTTGCAATCATATAAACAAAAATAATCTTATCTATAAATATAGAACGATATTGGCGTAAAACAAGAGGAAGAATAATGATCTTTAAGGACTTGAATATGGTTATATATATTCTTCCTTTTATTTTAAAGGTAAAAAGCAAACTATTATTATAACGCATCATAGATTCAAAATTTACAAACAAGATCCCATAAGCCGAAAAGATTCAAGAGAAGATAAGACATGAACAAACCAAGACCAGACAAAAAATAAACATCCCCAAAAAATAACACAAGACCAACCTGACCATACCAAATCAAACCAAAAACAACATCCAACTATACAGCGCATGTCAACACCTAACACAAAATTCTAGGAGTCAAAACCACACCAACAAATATGCGCAACTCAATCATGCTAGCCAACTCCCAGAACAATAACAAAATGATGCCAAAACAAATTTCAACACCTCCAGCAGGAACAACATTATAAAAAAAGTCATCTATTAGCCAGCATACAGCGCCTAACGAAACCCCAACCCCAACAATCACTTAAGCATACACCACCACTTAAGCTAAAAATCTAAGAACTTCTCTAGACGATGAAACAAGCACTGCCAGTACACACAACCCATAACAATCCAAAGAAATGTAGCCTAACCGAACAAAAACATAAACAAACACTTTTAACTCAACTTATTAATTATCATGTTTAAGGGTATTTTCTAGTTTTCAAACAATCCAGATTTTTCAATCTAATTATTTAAGCTCCAGTTGGTTGGTGAGAAATAAAGAAAGAACATAGTAAAAGATCGAAACTTCACATATAACTGAGCCTCTACAACTTGGAACTCAATTCTTCCCATGGAAATTCTTAGTCAGCATTCTGACTAAGACCATATCACTGCACCAGCTTCTATCAAAGAAAAAAACAGATACTTAACACCCAATAAAATATTTGGCAGTCCTTCAACCCCCAACCACAAACAACCACCCCTGCAACTCATTTTACCTGAGATTCAATACCTGCAAACTCATGAAAAATTGAGTGCGAGTGCCTGCAACCTTTTTAACGGGACAAACTGAAAATTTTATTTCAACGCCAAGAAGCCTCTTGTCTTTTATAAACAGCAAGGGCAGCAATTTCATTCATTTCAAAATTTACACTCTTTTATTTATGATGCACGAATGTAAACTGCTAGAACTTCTAAAGATCTGCTTATAACACCAATACAAATAACTGAAAAAATAAAACATTTTGTAATGCCTTATAAAACTAGCCATTTATGATTCACAAAACAAACTGCAGTGCACCTAGAATAGCTTGAAATTACAAAAAAAAAAAAAATCTAAATCATGATGAGCACCCAAGATCATAAATGAGATAATAAACATAAAGCAACTTTTAATAGGGGTAAAATGAACAGATAGATCAATCATTGGATCATAATGAAATGAAGTTTGGACCTAATTACAAATTGCTTCAAAATTACAAAAACTGATCAAAATTAATCGGACTTGGTTCTAACATTTTTCTGTACAATTTTTATAATAATAGGATTTCACTTTTACTCAATATTTGTAAATTAAATAAAGTAAACAGAGGATAATAATGCAGTTTGTCTCTTGGTAGCAGCTCCGTTAATTCATTTTTACTCATTTTTTTGCAAATCAAGAGCAGTCAATTAGGTTGTTGCTTGTAGCTGCCAGCAAGTTATTTTTATTATTTATGCCTTTTATACCTTAAGTATGAAATGTGAAAATTCCAAGGAAAATAGAAACTGAGTGCAGTTTTTGGTTTCCACAAATTCAAAATACTCATCAAATAGAAAAATGAAGAAATAACTTGCTTTGTTACCAGGATTAGGAATACTTGACTCCTGATCAGTTTGCTCTCATAAAGGCTCCATTCAGTGTACTGAAACCACAGGCTCAGTTCGGTCCAAGGGAATTGAGGACTCTGTCATTCTAGAATCAATATTTCACCTTTCATTATCAATCATTTTCCTGGTACGCATTATTGGTCTCATTGTACTGTAAAAATAAATTCATATGATTACAAATACATACAAATGAAACAAATGAAATTAAGAAAACAAAAATCTAAAAAAAAGAGAGAATTACCATAAGCAACCAAGAAGTTTAAAAGAATGATAAATGGCTATATATTTAGGAAAATGATAATGGAAGTATATATATTTAATCAATACCTGAATTTATAATGCTTTCTTAGAGGACAAAAAAAGCATATATATACATATCCGTAGCAGATTTGAAAAATTGAATTAAATATTAAGGACCCAAAATCAAACTTCTACAAAAAAAAAAAAAAAGAATGACCTTCTTTTCTTTTATTTTTATTTATTCTTATTTTATCTCACAAAGTATCTGAATAACAAGGAAATAATATTGAAAAAGTTTGTTGCGTGCCCAGGTAGCAGCTTGCCCATCAGTAGCTGCAGCATGCCCAGGCAGCAGCAACAACATCACTCTCCTTTCTATTGTTAAAACAGCCAATAAAGCTGAAAACCAAAGACAACAAATGCAGGGAAAATAAACAAATACAACAAGTTAAATAAAATCACATTACCTAAAACAATATACAAACCATATACAAATAATTATGTCATAGGTGATATGAAGCACATGAATTGATTCTCACTAAATAAGAAGTTAGCTTGTTATTTGCCAAATTTTGGTGTGGGGATCAGTATCCAGTAACAAAAAGGTAGTCAAAGTTCTCGATTAGGTACTCATGCCAAATTCTGCAAAATGAACACAAAATTGCCACAAAATGGACCCTAATAATCTACTGCTGCTAGAAACTAGAAGTAATCCAATCATGCAACAAAGCCAAAAGAGTAGTAGCGCGTCATTTGACCACTAAGCTTGCTAGCAAAATCAGACCCTCTCATTTCATTCCCTCCTTGCAGAAAATTAAAACAAGTCATATCAAATCAAAACAAACCTCGAAATTCCTTATCAACCCCACTTTTTCACACCATTCATCAAACAGTTGGTATGCAGACCCAATATTTAACCATCAACCACTCAAGTTGAAGTTGAGCCTTCGATCATAATCCAACAACACCCAAAGAAAGAAAAAGAAGTGTTAATTTTGCTTGCAACTCTAGGAGATCTTTTGAAAGAAAAATAAGTATGAGTTTGCATTGCTAATAAAAATTGTTAGGATTATACCAACATTCAGACTAAACCCACTAACACCTATACTGCATGTTTTAAATAACAATTAACAATCCAAAATCTGTTAATAAACACCCCATAACAACATATATTCACAACAAATTCAGAAGCAAACACTTCAAGCAGCACACCCAGCCAACAGATTCAAACAAAACACTGATCCAAAAAAAATTATGCCTGATGCCCAAAATGCTCTCAATAACTTCTTTTTTTTCTTTTCAGAAAAACAAAATAACCAGAGAAAGAATAAGGCAGGTAACATGAAAAGAAAAAAAAAATACAGAGAATTTATCATGATTTTGATATTATACCTCTGAAATTGATACACGAAACAATTTAGGCAATTGCAACTAATAAAATATAAATAGACAAAAGAACAAATTTGATACCATACCTCTGAAATTAAGGGAAACTCTGATGGAAAGGAAGAGGGAGAGGAAGAGATAAGAGTCTTATTACAAAGTTTCATAATCAATTTATTGGCGGAGACACAGAAGGAGAGGGAGAGACAGAAAGAGTGGGAAATTGATAGAGCCGGAAAGAGAGGAATTGAGCGGGAGATGGAGTGAGAAGATAAGAGAGAACATTGAGATGGACGGGTGGAGGAATCCTTGTGTTGATAGTCTGGATGAGAGGAAGATGAAACAGCCAAACGGGATTTGGTAAGGAAACAAAATAAATTCTTATATAAACACCACCCCCACCGTTCAGCACCTTTTTCCTTTCTTTGTGTCCCTTTTTCCTTTTTTTGTGCCTTGCATGCAAGGTGTGGATATCACTGTGTTGTATTCCCTTTTTTTTTTTTTTTTAAATAATTATTTTATTCAATAATAAATTTTTTATATATATTATTTTAATATTTATCAAATTACTTTTTTATTTTTATTTTAAAAAAACGGTTATTACAATAACTCAGCTTAACTAAAAATACTCAACCTATGAGGGGCCTTATTTGATTGTTTAATGAATGGAGTAATTTTTCTCTTCTTACGCTGAGGGGTAGAGAAAGTTGTCATCCCACCTTTAGAAGTGAATGCACTCCCTGTAACCTTCCCAGAACTGCCAGTTTGAGCACAAGCAGAAGAAATCGTTGGCATTGTTGTAGAAGAAGCAATAGCCCTTAAGAAAGAAATCTTTGAAAGAACTTGACTCACAATGACATTAGCTTCTGACATTGAAGGCACTATAGCTCTTTCCTATTGGCCAAAGTATTGTCAAGATCACCCAAGATTTGTACCATAAGTCTAATATATTGCGCTGAAAATAGAGAAATCGCGTATAAGTCTTTTGGCCTCAAATATATATATATATATATATATCAAATCATTAAATCAAAATTAGAAAAAACTCAAAAGTAACTTACAAATTCTATCTTTGGTGAAGATAATAACCTGGTGCAACGTATAAGCAGCCAAGAACTTATCGACTATGATGGTTGTTTGATTGGGATATTTTTCTTTAAAATAAATAGGGAAAAGAGCCTTGGTGTTTTCCCATTCATCGAAAAAAGGCATTGCGACGAGTTAATTTACCAATTTTCAAGGAAATGACGAAAAATTTGCAAGTATCAGTTAAAGAAGAAGGATTCAAGATTTTAGGCCAAGAAAATCGATTTCTCTTGTAGAGTGTCAGTCGCTAGGCAGATGTTTTAAGAAAAGATTTAAATTGGAAAAGAGTAGAATTCCAAAATTGCCCATACTCATTGATAATTTTAATGATCCTATTAAAAGCAAGAATTTTGAAAGAGGGCATGTGTTCCAAAAAAGCAAGATATTGATGATATGAAGACAAATATGTTGAAGGCAGAGGATTACGAGATAAGTTGATAGCCGATCGATCAAATCCAATTTGATGAAGAACCTTATTGGGATACATGCAGATTGTGATAACAATATTAGCATAATTAAATTCAATAGACTCTACTAAGGTTGAGAAAATTTGACATGAAATGCCCAAAAGCCGTTCAAAAGAGGTTCATTCAACTGAGAGGATTGTGCACAAAAATTCGATTCATGTTTTTCAAAAACAAGATTGGAACTACGAACTAAAAAGAAAGGTTTCATTGGAATTGACTTTCATAATCAAAGAAATTAAGAATGGGAGTACTTGATTTTTCAATAGCAAACCAATAGTAAATTAGGGGAAGATCACTGGAGAAATTATTACGTTTTAGAGCGTAATGGGGATAGTGAGTCCACAAGAAGCATTGGAATATGGCTAAGTTAGCAAAACTTATTATTGAGAAGTGCCCAAAAGATATCTCTAAGTCCTCATGGAATTGGTAAAAGATGTAGTATAAATAAGCTAAATATCAAGGAGCTAAACTTAAGCATACCCCGTTTGAAATCTTCACACTGAATTTTATAACACGAGGATGTACACAGTAAGGCAGATTGCATGGGAATAAAAATATGTCTAACTAAAGATCAACAAAGACGATTAACTTATAAGTGTCCTTAAAGCCTGGACCACGAATCTTAGCATGAAAATCCCTGAAGAAATACTCCATACAACGAGTATGATAAAGCCAGTACCTTCAAAATCTAATAGAACTTCCTCAACAAATAAGTAGAAAAAATATGTTTCTTTAATTTGAGCATGAAAAAATTGTAAATTCAAAATATCCTGAAAACCTATAACTGGTAAATTCGGCAAATGGGTGATTTTCTCAAGTTAAATGGTTAATTCTCCAAAAGATGCAACAAATATATGAGCTTGATGGACCCAATGCAGCATCAAAGATGGAATATATGCTCTATCCACTGATGCCCTCTAGTGTTGAGTAGCATGGATAAACACCAGCTGATTTGAGTATTTGTAGATGCATTTTATTATTAAAGACATGATCACATCATTTACACCATAAGTGGTGCGCATTATCATACATACCAAAATAGAAATTGGAAAAATGAATCCCATAGGATGTGAAACAACAGAATCGATCAAGGGGATAATGTATTTTATGAATTGTGTTTCTTGAAAGAAAAGGTATATTTAAAGCAAGAATCTTCATAAATTTCTGTATAAAAATGGTATCGAAAAGAGCGAAATCAAGAAGAAAGTTTTGATGAGAGATTTGGCCAAGGTTTGCTTGGAACGAAAGATGTTTTGATGTTTTTAGGATCGTCAATACAAGCTAGAAGGTGATAAAAATGAACAGTCATTTTTGATAAATGAAGAAAGCTAGATCGAGAGAAAGTAGATGAACAACTATCAAATGAGAATTTCATAGTAAAAGTAGTGATTTCAAATTATTTTAAATTTTTTGGAGGAATTGAATATGCTCATATCACGAGTTATAAATGCACGTACATGTGTAGAGGGTCAAAATATAGATACAAAAAATGTACACTACCACATGAACGGATATTAAGGATCAACATATTCATAAATAACGTTTGATCCTAAGAACGAAAACAATGAATCATTATTGTTATAATTGCTTATTTAATCAGTTGAGTTGCTTTGATGTGGCATGATGACCTAGCGTAAATGAGCTAGCCACAACTGGCTATTGCAACATATTTTCCCTCCCATAAATGGTTATTCCATTGGCCTATAAATAGGAGCATTCAGGTCATTTGAAGGGATGAAGAAATTGAGAAAGATATGCCCGCGTAATACAAGAAGCAAACATATATTTTCTTGTTCGCCAAACACACTCAGACATCATATTCTTCTCTCATTACCTAGATTTCTGTATACACGACCAGTGATTTTGTAAAGTTTGAGCGATTAATAAAATTCTCCCATTACATAACAAAGTTGAACCATGTAATTTTATTATGTGATCTCATTCTTTCTTTAGTTATACACTATTTCCTATTTGTGTGTTCCATCTTCTTCTGAATTCTTTGTGATTCGCTAGCGACTCCAATCGATTTGCCAACAAATTGTTTTCACCATAAACAGAATCCAATCTCTCTATTTGACCAATGGCTAAAGGTTCTTGGTTTCTTGAATTAACTAAGTGGAGTCTCCAATCAAGTTTTCTCTATCTTTGAATTTGTGTCCCAGGTTCGTTACTTTTTTTATTCGAGTGAAACATTCGAATTAGCCTATTTTCAAAGAGATACGATTCAAGAGACATTGTTGCACTAAGGAAAAAGTTTAAAGGGAAAGTACCTTATGAACATATCGACACCTAAAAGTGCACATCTCACAATGAGCCCCCCTTACTAATGACAAAAGATGGTGAAAAGCGTAATAGAAATCTCATTTTCCATAAGCTAAACCACTTCGATTCGCACCCTTGTTCTTTATCCTCAAGGAAGGAGGAGCCTTAGGTATTTAGACGAAATTATGGAAGAGGAAGAAGTTGAGCAAGTTCCCTACAATTATAAGAACTATCCATTGATAGGCAAGTAAAACTCTATATAGGTGTTCTTAGGTCGAGTTATGTTTGGTGAAGTCATTCTCCAATGAACACCCACATACTTGTTTTAGTGTCTAGCACACAAGTGACATTGAGATCAGTCACCCTCCCAATTTAGCAAACATAGCATATACCAGTCTAGCCATATCACTAACATCCAATTTGTATTCTACGACTGGGAACATTTAAGAATAAAGCCTTTGAGAAGAATAGTTTTCATTTTTATGGTAACATTATAATCCTATCTCCATTGCTATTATTCTATGGACTTAATCATGGTTATGTATATAACATTGATTTCATGATAAAAAGAAACTTGCCATTAATATAATGATAACAATATGAATAATACTTTTTTACAAATAATATGCATCAACACAAAATGTTATTGGCTTGTAGAGAATACTGCGAACAATAAAATCATACATTGTTTTATCCATATGTACTATTTGTTGACTGAGTACTTGTCTAATTTTTCCCAATTCCAATGAAAATTGTCTATAAATCCGAATTATTTCATTTTTCCTCAAAAACAAACCACCTATAATGTGTTAATCTAAACTCTGCATATGACTTACACAACTTTTTATTTCATCAAATAGCTTTGAAACGGTGGTATTAACATCCTTACTATATTTTCTAATGTAGGATTAATGCTAGTGTCAAAGCATACATACTACATCAAAATAGGAACATGTTCATGTGAAGTAACTGACACTGGGGGAGATTCAGATCCAGAACTTACTTAGTACAATGGGTTTCCTGTATGAGTCCCTTCATGCTCCTCCAACTACTCATCTAGATCTATGTGACTTGATTCTTCTTCAAGTTAAGGATCGAAAGCCTATGATCCCGTAATTGCATTTGAATCAAAAAATTGAGAAATAGTCCCTTTTGATTTGCTTCTTATATTCATGATCTTGATCTTTGAGCCAACTAATGAACCAACACCAATGTCCCATTGGGTATGCCAATTTGTTAATGTGCTTTTGTGGATAATGACTCTGGTAATCAAAATGATTACGAGAATATTATTGACCTATTGCACAATGTAAAAAGAGTTGTTGGATTTTGGTTTAATGGTCTAATCTAAAACTAATCTACTTGCAAGAATGTAGAGAACCTGAATTTAAAGGAAATTAAAGTGCAGATGCATAATCTAAAAGAAAATAAAGTGCAAATGTGGTAAGATAAGTGCATAAATATAAATAAAAGATAAATGACCCTATTATACAATAGGTCTATCCACAAAAGTGCTAGCTTAAGTTGCTTTTCGGGATCATAGGACCTTACATATATAGTAGTATCTTCACCATTGCACTACCGATGTGGGATGTGGGTCATCACAAACTCCTCTCGTTACGCAAAAGTGAACCCAAATCACACAGATCACAAATCATATCAACATTTACAATCCATTGGGAACCCAGATACCACGATGAACTCTTAGCCAGGCTAAATACCACATATCGACATGGTGGCAGACATGGGTTAGCTCTAATACAATTTGTAACACCATCAGCCCATCCCCAAAAGTGCTAGCTCAAGTTATTTTTTGGATTCATAAGGCTTTGCATATATACTGATATGATCCACGGCAAGAACTAAGAAATTGATGGATCAAAAAGGCTTACAAGATCGTCTAGAAGTAGATTTATGTGAGACCGCGACCCATTGCTTATATTGAAGCAAGAACCTTGGTATAATAAAGACGCCACAATCAATTATGGAAGGATTGATTGATAAGTCGAAGACGAACGCCACGAAAACTCCGATAAGTTCAGAAGTTCTAAAAGAACCAAAGATAATTTTCTCTCCAAAAGTATTGTTGACCCTCACCCGTATTTTAATGATGACAAAACACAACTGTTATTATACTAACTAAGTGTAGTAAGCAACAAAAGCATTCAACTAAGGATCAAGGTACAAGAACTCAAACCGAATCAAAGTATCAAGTGAAGACTGAAGAACTAGTATAGGTTTAAGGTTTTAGAACCAATGTAAGTCTCACTTATACATTGTAATAGCTTGTTCAATGGCTTAAACACAAAAGGTTTTTCTAAACCGATCGTTTTTAAACAAACGTTTTCAATTAAAACAGAAAAACTGGGTTGGAAGACAACCTAGTCGACTGGATACATATACCAGTCGACTGGTATATAAGACAGTATGTCTCCAGTCGACTGGGTCAGTCATATCAATCGACTGGTAAATAGACAGTAAGTCCCCAGTCGACTGGATGAAAAATACCAGTCGATTAGTAACCCAGAAGGTCTAAAAACGAGATTTTTTCAAGTGAACCCAATCGACTGGTATCACGACCTAGTCGACTGGTAGTTCAAAAATATGACCATTAGACACCAAATCTGGACGTTTTAAAGTAAATATTTTTCAAATTAAAGTTCCAACGGCCATATTTGATAGCTATATAAACCCATTCTATTGAGCATTCAATAGAGTGCTGCACACATTCAAAAAGAGTTGATATTACACAATCAAGTTGTTGTACTCTTTGAAACACAAAAAGCTTTGAAATATTCTTGTTGAGCCATTCTTCAAGCTTTACTTTGAAAGAGAGACATTATTCAGTTGTATAAGCTTCTATTAGCTGTTTCTCTACCATTTACTTTACAGTATCTTTTGTAAAGGGATTACTTCCGAGAGGAAGGGGATAGCTTCCGAGAGGAAGGGATTGTAAGGTTTGTACAACACCTAGAAAGTTGTACGACTAAGTTACTTAGTGGATTACTTCAAGGAGTTCCTTGAAGAGAGTGGACATAGGGTCGGAACGAATCCGATATTGCCAAACCACTATAATCTGAGTTTGCATCCTCTTCTCTTTAAACTCTTTATTTATAGCACATTACTTGTCTTAATTGTTTGCTGCTTATTCGTTTTTATAAACTTGTATTAATTCTGCAAAAAAATTTAAAAACCAATTCACCCCCCTCTTGGGTTGAAACCTCAATCTACAATTGGTATCAGAGCTTCGTTCTCATATTTAGGCTTAAAATCCTTAAGTTGATCCAACGGCAGCAAATAGCTACTCCGAGGGACACTCTTATACTAGACCACCTTTGTTCAATGGCTCCAATTATAACTATTGGAAAAACAGAATGAAAATCTTTGTCGAAGGACAAGATTACAATCTGTGGAGAGTCATTGAAGAAGGTCCTAGAATTCCTTCAAAAGAAATAACTATTGGAGAGACCCATCATACAATGCCTAAACTCAAAATTAAGTACACTGACGAGGATTGTAGAATGATGTCTCTCAATAGCAGAGCAACAAGTATGTTACATTGTGCATTAGATATTTCTGAATATAATAAAATATCTGCTTGTGTTTCAGCTAAAGAGATATGGAACAAATTACAAGTCACATATGAAGGAACTAGTGAGGTAAAAAAGTCAAAAATCTATATGCTAGTTTCTGAGTATGAATCCTTTAAAATGTCTCATGATGAAACTATTTCTGAAATGCACTCATGGTTCACCACTATTATAAACGGTTTAAAACTGCTTAGTAGGAATATTGAGGAGTTTGAACTAACCAGAAAAATCTTGAAATCTTTGCCACCCTCATGGAAACCAAAAAAGACAGCCATATAGGAGGCCAAAGATCTTGACAAACTGGATGTTGAGACACTGCTTGGGTCATTATTGACATATAAGATGGAAGAAATGTCTCCCATCATCAATAATGATGAGAAGAAGAAAAAGAAAATTGCTCTCAAAGCTTCTATGAGTAGCAAAGAAATGGAAACGGAAAAAGAAGCAGAGAGAAGCGAGGAGCGAGGAAGATGGTGAAATGGCTTTAATCACCAAACGATTTCACAGGTTCTTGAAGAAAAGCAAGAAACCTTACACAAAAGACCCCACTTCAAAAAGGGAACCACTTATGTGTTATGGCTGCAAGAAGCCCGGTCACATTAGGGCTGATTGTACGGCTTCAAACAAACCATACAAGAGCTTCAAAAAGAAAGCCATGATAGCAACTACCTGGAGCGATGACGAAGAAGAAGATGAGTCATCAGACAAAGAAGTCGAATACGAGGAAACTGTCAACCTTTGTTTGATGGCAATCGATGATGAAAGTGAGGTAACATCTTCTCCTTCTTCTAAAAATAATATTGTGAGTAGTAGTGAAGAACTGCTAGAAGTAATAAATGAAATGCATGATGAATTGAAGAAATTTGATTCTAGAAATTCAATTCTTAAAAAGGAGGTATCATCTCTCTCTAAATAGATGATAAGTCTTAGAGAAGAAAAAGAAAAAATATCATCTTTACTGTATGATTCTTCTCAAGATTTTCTCAAAGATGAAAATGAGAATTTATAAAATAAAATTTCAGAATTGAATAGCACTATATCAAGACTTATGCTTGGAAAAGAAAAGCTTGATGAAGTGCTTTCTTCCCAAAGATTAAGTGGAGGAAAATCTGGTGTAGGATACTCTCCTTTGGGAAAGCAAAAATCAAAAGAGAGCTTATTCATGAAAGCCGCATGTATGAATGAAGCCTTTACTTCAAAAAATCCTAGCAAGATTAAAAGCACTCCCTTATTCAATGCTAGAAATTCTGGGAATTCAAATGTTCATAAAAAAATGAAGCATCCTAGAAATACACGTGCTTATATGTATGCACACTCTAGAAATGCTTATACACATCCTAGAAATAACCAACATGCACATTCTAGGAACAATATGTATAATCAACATATGCACTCTGCTCATGCTCATCCTAGGAATTACCATCAAGGTTATCCTAGAAATAATTTGCATACACATAATAATGCTAGCATGTATCCAAGAATGCATCATCATACATTTTCTAGAAATGACATGCATTTTCATATTCCTCACCATAGAAACACGTATCCTAGGAACTACTATCCTAAGGATTATAGATATGCACATCTAAGATATCCTAGAAAATTCAATAACTACCATCTTAGGATTGTGCATCATCAATATGTCCATAGATCACCATATACTGTTAAGAAAGTATGGGTTCCAAAAGGAACTGTGTTTTCTAGGACTAACCCTGAAGGACCCAAGAAATTTTGGGTACCTAAAAGTGCTATTGTATATCCTTGTGTGATGTAGATATGTCTCCACACCAAGGAGAAAGGTAACTGTTGGTACCTTGATAGTAGATGCTCAAAGCACATGACCGGTGATAAAAATGTATTCAATGAGCTAACTCTAAGAGATGGTGGATATGTCACCATTGGAGACAATACAAAAATAAAGATCATCTGGCATGAAAAAGTCGGTAATGATTTCTCAACCTTAGATAATGTATTGCTAGTACAAGGCCTTAAGCCAAATTTACTTAGCATTAGTCAACTATGTGACAAAGGCTACAAAGTCACATTTGAGACCTCTCATTGTCTAGTTATAGACATCAAGAGCAACAATATCAAATTTATTGGCCATAGACATGAAAATGTCTACATAGTTGATTTGAAATCATTGCATTCTGAAAATGAAAAATGTTTTCCTGCTTTTAGTGAAAATCCATGGCTATGGCATAGAAGACTTGGTCATGTGAATATGAACTTGCTAAAAATCGTTTCAAGAAAAGATTTAGTAATTGGACTTCCTAAAATCAATTTTGAAAAAGACAAAGTATGTGATGCTTGTCAAATGAGAAAACAAACTAGGATTTCATTTAAAGCAAAAAATATAGTCTCAACTACTAGACCTTTGGAACTTCTGTATATGGACTTGTTTGGTCCAATTAGTACCATTAGTCTAGGTGGTCATCAATATGCTCTTGTTATTGTTGATGACTATTCAAGATACACCTTTGTTATTTTTATTGCTTACAAGGATGAAGCTTTCAAAGGATTTGAAAAGTTTTGCAAAAAGGTACAAAATGAAAAAAGAATTTATATTTCAAGCATAAGAAGTGATCATGGCAAAGAATTTGAAAATCAAACGTTTTCAAAATTTTGTGATGAAAATGGAATTAATCACAACTTTTCAGCTCCTAGAACTCCTCAATAAAATGGAGCTATTGAAAGGAAAAACAGAGTTCTAGAAGAATTTTCAAGAACTATGCTTTGTGAAAATAATTTACCAAAATACTTTTGGGCTAAAGCCATGAACACTTCTTGTTATATCTTAAATAGAATTTTAATTAGGCCTCTGCTTGATAAAACTCAATATGAACTATGGAAAGGAAGAAAGCCTAATATCTCCTATTTTCGTGCTTTTGGTTGTAAATGCTTCATCTTAAATAACAATAAAACTAACTTGGGTAAATTTGATTCTAAGACCGATGAAGGAATATTTTTAGGATATTCAACATCTAGTAAGGCTTATAGAGTTTTCAATAAGAGAACTCTAGTGGTAGAAGAATCTGTACATGTAACTATTGATGAATCTAACCCAATAAGTAGTAGAGAAGTTTCTTTTAAAGATGATGCAAATTTTATTCCAAGAATGGAAACTACTACTCCCATTGTTAACCCAAAAGAGAGTCCACCTCAAGCAAATGAAGAGATGGAAACTCCCAATTTGGACCAACCATCCTCAAGCCAACAAGAGGAAAGTCTACCCAAAGATTGGAGGTATGTAAATTATCACCCAATTGATCAAGTGATTGGTGATCCTTCACAAAGGGTAAGAACTCGCTCTTCTATTAGAAATATTTGCAATTTTGTAGCTTATTTGTCTCAAGTAGAACCTAAGACATTTATAGAAGCTGAAAAAGATAATGATTGGTTAATTGCAATGCAAAAAGAAATAAATCAATTTGAGAGAAACAATGTTTGGAAATTAGGTCCAAGACCTAAGAATCATTCGATAATTGGAACTAAATGGGTACATAGAAAAAAGATGGATGAAAATGGAATAGTAACTAGAAAAAAGGCTAGACTAGTTGCTAAGGGATATAATCAAGAAGAAGGAATAGACTTTGATGAAACCTATGCTCCCGTAGCTAGATTAGAAGCTATTCAAATGTTATTAGCCTTTGCATGCTTTAATAAATTCAAGCTATTTCAAATGGATGTAAAAAGTGCCTTTTTAAATGGCTTTATAGAATAAGAGGTTTATGTTGAGCAACCTCTTGGATTTGAAAATCCTAGTCTTCCAAATCATGTCTACAAGCTTTCTAAGGTTCTATATGGGTTGAAGCAAGCTCCAAGGGCATGGTATGAAAAACTAAGTAAATTTTTGATTGACAATGATTTTGTAAGAGGTAGAATAGACACAACTCTCTTCACAAAAACTCGTAAGAATGACACTCTTATAGTCCAAATATATGTTGATGATATTATATTTGGTGCTACTAATGAAACTATGTGTCAAGAGTTTGCAAAGTGCATACAAGGTGAATTTGAAATGAGCATGATGGGAGAACTTACCTACTTCCTTAGACTTCAAATCAAACAACTAAAAAGAGATATCTTCATCAATCAATCAAAGTACACTAAGGACCTACTAAAGAGGTTTGGGATGGAAAGCTCAAAGCCACTTGGAACTCCTATGAGCACAACTACAAAGCTTGATCTTGATGAAGGAGGTAAATCTATAGATACTAAATATTATAGAAGCATGATAGGTGCTTTACTTTATTTAACTGCAACTAGACCTGATATAATGTTCAGTGCATGCATGTGTGCTAGATTTCAGTCTAATCCTAAGGAATCACATGTAGTTGCAGTAAAAAAAATCCTTAGATATCTACAAGGAACCCAAACCATAGGATTATGGTACTCTAGAGAATCATCTTTTGAGCTTGTAGGATATTCAGATGCTGATTTTGCTGGATGTAGGTTGATAGAAAAAGCACAAGTAGAACATGCCAATTCTTAGGTGCAATGTTAACTTCTTGGTTTTCCAAGAAACAAAACTCTGTTGCACTATCAACCGCTGAAGCAGAATATGTAGCAGTTGGAAGTTGTTGTGCCCAAGTGTTATGGATGAAACAACAACTAAAAGACTATGGCATGAACATCAAAGATATCCCAATTCATTGCGATAATACTAATGCTATTAACCTAACCAAGAACCCTATTCAGTACTCTAGAACTAAACACATAGAAATTATACATCATTTCTTAAGAGACCATGCTCAAAAAGGTGATATAAGACTAGAATTCATACCTTCGGAAGATCAAATAGCTGACATTCTTACAAAAC
Organism: Bretschneidera sinensis; assembly: GCA_023935145.1. Classification (NCBI taxonomy): domain Eukaryota; kingdom Viridiplantae; phylum Streptophyta; class Magnoliopsida; order Brassicales; family Akaniaceae; genus Bretschneidera; species Bretschneidera sinensis. The sequence continues at coordinate 55,393,348 of CM043697.1, read as the reverse complement.
CCCTAAGTGAAGCTAGTTTTTGTAAGATTAGAATGTTGATAGGATTATTAGATTATGATAAACTGAATGTCTGATTGCTTCATCATTCATCATATGCATGTTTGACATCTAGTGAAAAAGTATTAATTCTTGTTTAAATATCTCCCTCACTCAAGATGTCATAGATAAACAAATTTTGTGCTATAAATTACGACTGAAAATTTTCTTAAGGGTCCAGTCGACTGGTAAAACTATACCAGACGACTGGTTAGTCACTGCCCTTTCATCCAGTCGACTGGTAAATTTGATCCAGTCGACTCTCCAGATGACTGATAAATCCTATCCAGTCGTCTGGTACATCTAGACCCAGTTTAGAGCCAATTTTTGAAAATTAATTATCATCCAATCAACTGGAACAAACTTCCCAGTCGACTGGTATCTTACTGCCAGTTTACCCAGTCGACTGGTACATGAACCCAGTCGACTAGTATGAAAACTGTTCATCTTTTCAAAGGGATCCAGTCGACTGGTGTCATGACCCAGTCGACTGGTATCACGATTCTATAAAAATGACTGTTCATTTTTCTGATTTTTTACGCCATTTTCGAGCACCCTTGCTTTTTCTCTCTAGAAAAATTCATCATTTTGATCCAAAAATCATCCAAACTTCATCTAAACACACCGATCTACTAATCCATAACGAGATTTTTAACTTTCTACGGTTAAAATCTCTTATTTTCCTTAAAATCTTTTTTTCCCAAAAAACCCCATTTTTCCAAAAATGGCCGATAAAATCCGTGTTAAATTCACAACTAGTGGATCAAATGCGCCTAAAAGGCCAAGGTCTACAAAACCCTCGGCATTAGAGTCATGAGGGAAGGGTGTAGTGGGCTCATCAAGCAAGACGCCCAGAACAGAGCTTGATGAGTCTCTGTTTTTCAGTCCTACGACAAAGGCAAGGTACGATTCAATCATTCGCCATAAGAAGATCATGACGGGTAGAGTTGTTGACTTCGACTCTATTCGTCATGGCAATTTTGATATCTTGCAAGCCTTTGAGGCGATTCATTTGACCCCATTGGTCAAAGTGCATGAAAAATTCTACCCAAGACTAATTCACCAGTTCTACGCGAACTTGGTGAAACCCAGTTCTCTGGCTCTGAGATTCAGAACCAGAGTCAGTGGTGTGGAGTTTGAGGTCAACACTGAACTCCTTATGAGCTTACTGAGGATCTCTGCAAGGGGGATCCAATGGAGTCTAGATGGATGACCAGACAACTTCGATGTTGAGGCAGCCTTTCAGATAGCCAGGGGAGACCCTAACTATGTGTACAGAGCCACTACATTTCATACATGTAGTGACATGCCCTTCGACTCGAAGATATTTCAACTGATAGTAAGTTGGACCATCCACCCGAGACTCGGGAGTCGAGAGTATCTATCTAAGATAGATACGGTATTGATTTGGTGCCTTAAATCTGGGCACTACTTCAATATATATCCTCTGTTACTCGCCAACATGATAAATGGTGAAGCGAGGGACTCCGAGTGCCTTCCTTACGGGATGCTCATTACGCTCATACTCCAGCACTTCCGGGTGCCTCTGCCTACCTCCGAGGCTCAGGATATTGGACCGACGGACATCATCAATGTCTCATCACTGAAAAAGATGGGATGCGTGGTTCGTGATGGTTGCCTCTATCCGAAAGCCGGGAAACGCCTACAAATCCGAGAGGATGAGAGCGATGATGATGAGGATGAGGAGGCTGCTGCAGATGCTGCTGCTGATATGGACACAGAAACCTGAGCACCTCCGATTGGTGACTCAAGTACTGGTCAGACTGGATACGGTGATATACTTCAGGTGATCTCGAGCCTTCAGATGACGATGCAGTCTGGATTCCAGTCCATGCAGACGGAGTACCAGAGATTGAGCTCCTTCATCGACCACTTTCGGGATGACATCGAGTTACATCGAGAGCACACCGAGGGTTCCCTAGCAGAGATTAGGGATCTTCTTCATAATGGCTCGGACTCTCCCGTTCCTTGAGTCTTTGTTTTTGTCATTATGATGTACTTAGGGTTTTCCAGCTCTTACCACATAGCACGGACATATTTTGTATTACTGTTGTATTTTTTTATAGCTCTATGAAGCCCGGACATGTATTGACTTTATGTATATGATATTCTGTTATCATTAGTCATATTTCATATATCTATCTACATTATTTGTGATATGTTTGCATAGTTTCAAACTACTGTTAGTCACAAAAATGCTCTAAAATGGTTATGCTTGTATAAAAATTTTTGGTTCTTCCCGGGAAGGTTTTCGAACTCCGAATGAAGCCAAATTTTTGTGTACAGGTTTTTTTAATCATACTCTAGGTGACTGTAGGGGATAAGTCACTTATTTTTTGATTTCTAGCCCCATTGGTTGCTGTTGTCAAAACGAGGGAGAAAAATGAGAAAAACTAAGTAAAAAGAAACCAATGCATAGATTTAGGGGGAGCACTGCTCCAAAACTTATTCATTGATTGGTTGAGTTGATTGTGGTTGGTTGGAATATTTATTAACTGCGTTTTCTTGTTTACAGGGTGGTTTTATTCGAAAAACAAAGGAGACTCTGTCCGATTTTTCGTAAAATCCAAACACTTAGCTTTTTTATCTGTTTTCACATTATTAATTTTGTCATCATTAAAAAGAGGGAGATTGTTGACCCTCACCCATATTTTAATGATGAAAAAACACAACTGTTATTATACTAACTAAGTGTAGTAAGCAACAAAAGCATTCAACCAAGGATCAAGGTGCAAAAACTCAAACCGAATCAAAGTATCAAGTGAAGACTGAAGAACTAATATAGGTCTAAGGTTTTATAACCAATGTAAATCTCACTTATACATTGTAATAGCTTGTTCAATGGCTCGAACACAAAAGATTTTTCTAAATCGATTGTTTTTAAACAAACGTTTTCAATTAAAACAGAAAAACTGGGTTGGAAGACAACCCAGTCGACTGGGTACATATACTAGTCGACTGGTATATGAGACAGTGTGTCTCCAGTCGATTGGGTCAGTCATACCAGTCGATTGGTAAATGGACAGTAAGTCCCCAGTTGACTGGTAACCCAGAAGGTCTGAAAACGAGATTTTTCCAAGTGAACCCAGTCGACTGGTATCACAACCCAATCGACTGGTAGTTCAAAAATATGACCGTTGGACACAAAATTTGGACGTTTTAAAGTAAATATTTTTCAAATTAAAGTCCCAACGGCCATATTATTTGATGGCTATATAAACCCATTCTATTGAGCATTCAATAGAGTGCTGCACACATTCAAAAAGAGTTGATATTACACAATCAAGTTGTTGTACTCTTTGAAACACAAAAAGCTTTAAAATATTCTTGTTGAGCCATTCTTCCATTAGCTGTTTCTCTACCATTTACTTTACAACATCTTTTGTAAAGGGATTACTTCCGAAAGGAAAGGGATTACTTCCGAGAGGAAGGAGATAGCTTCCGAGAGGAAGGGATTGTAAGGTTTGTACAACACCGAGAAAGTTGTACGACTAAGTTACTTAGTGGATTACTTCAAGGAGTTCCTTGAAGAGAGTGGACGTAACGTTGGAACGAATCCGATATTGTCGAACCACTATAATCTGAGTTTGCATTCTCTTCTCTTTAAACTCTTTATTTACAGCACATTACTTGTCTTAATTGTTTGCTGCTTATTCATTTTTATAAACTTATATTAATTCCGCAAAAAGTTTTAAAAACCTAATTCATCCCCCCTCTTGGGTTGAAACCTCGATCTACAAGTATGAATCAAATCTGAATTGTCTTATTCCAAAAAGCCAATAGCTATTTAAATACATGAGAATTCATAACCAATTAGAAAAAGGAAACTAATGAATTTGTAACCGATTAGAAAAAGAAAACTAAGGAATAGGAAACAAACCTAATTTCAATTCTGGTAACCTAAAATCCAAAAAAGGAAAGTACCTAAATTGGCATGCAAGCCTTACAATTCAGCAATTAAATTAATAAGGAAACAATTAAAAAAAGGTAATAAGAAAAATTGCAGCCAGCTATTTTCCTTGATGAGCCAACCAAAACGAGTAAATCTCCAATTTTGGGAAACTAAGATTTTAATTCACAATCTTGAGTTGCTAGATTATTCCAAAGCTTGAATTATGGAAACCTATCTTGTGAATCACGTATAGCATCATCCTTGGGCCCCAAAAGATGGTTCGTAGCCCAAATGTGTTGAATCAACCAATTGAGAGTTTCCTTGAACCTTTTAGCTCGAGTCTTTGTAACTGGACCAATTGAAACTTGAATAGGATCCGCATCCCATTTGTTAGCCGTGTCATCATCATTCCCCTCCTCTTGAAAAGAATTTGTCTCTCAAATCATCACCTACATAAAAAGGGCTTAAATAAAAAATATTGAAAGTGGCACTAACACACCTAGAAAATCCAATTTGTATGCATTGTCATTGATGCGCTCAAGGACTTGAGAAGGTCTATCTCCTATAGGAAGTAACTTTGAACACCTTTGTGTCAGAAATCTTTCTTTCCTCATGTGTAACCAAACCCAATCTCCGGGTTGAAAAATCAACTGTCGGTGACCTTTGTTAGATTGTTTTGCATATTGTTTCGTTTGTCTCTCAACGTTTAGTCTTACCTTCTCATGTATCTGCTTAACAAAGTTAGTCTTTTTCTTTTCGTCCAAGTTAGCACGTTCAGACATAGGTAATGGCGTTAAATCCAATGGAGTTAAAGGATTAAAACCATAAACAATTTCAAATGGTGAAAACTTAGTAGTAGAATGAACAGTATGATTATAAGCAAACTCAACATGTGGTAAACACTCTTCCCAAGTTTTGATGTTCTGTTTAATAATAGCCCTTAACAAAGTAGACAAAGTCCTATTCACTACTTCAGTTTGACCATCAGTTTGTGGGTGACAAATAGGAGAAAATAATAGCTTAGTCCCTAACTTACACCACAAAGTCTTCCAAAAGTAACTCAAGAACTTAGCATCTCTATCCGAAACTATTGTTCTAGGCATACCATGTAATCTTACAATTTCTCTAAAGAACAAATTAGCAACATTGGAAGCATCATCAGTTTTGTGACATGGAATAAAATGTGCTATCTTAGAAAATCTATCCACAACCACAAAAATTGAATATTTACCACATTTAGACCTAGGTAAACCTAACACAAAGTCCATCGAAATATCTATCCAAGGCTCACTACGAATGGGCAGTGGTGTGTATAAACCATGGGGTTGCACTCGAGATTTTGCCTGCCTACATGTGACACATCTACCAAAAATTCTCTCAATATCTCTTTTCATGTGTGGCCAATAGAAGTGTTCTTGTAAAATGGCTAAGGTCTTAGCAACTCCAAAGTGACCCATTAAATCTCCTCCATGGGATTCCCTTACTAACAAATCACCTAAAGAGCAATTTGGTACACACAACTTATTCTCCCAAAATAAGAACCCCTCGTGCCTAAAGAACTTACCCATTGCGTTTTTCTCACAAGCCCAAAACCCCTCACAAAAATCGGTGTCTGAAAGATACAACTCTTTAATGTACTCAAAACCAAGTAATTTTGCATCTAGAGTAGAAATTAATACGTACCTTCGAGAAAGTGCATCTGCAACGATGTTTTCCTTACCTCGCTTGTATTGAATGACATATGGAAATGTCTCAATGAATTCTACCCATCGTGCATGTCTCCTACTCAACGATGTTTTAAATGCTTCAAGGACTCATGATCGGTGTGAATCACGAACTCCTTAGGCCAAAGATAGTGTTGCCATATTTCCAATGCTCGAACCAACACATAAAATTCTTTATCATAAGTAAGGTAGTTTAAAGCTGCTCCACTTAATTTCTCACTGAAATATGCGATTGGTCTTCCTCCTTGCATAAGAACTGCGCCGATACCCAAACCTGAAGCATCACATTCAATTTCAAACGTTTTAGTAAAATCAGGCAAAGTAAGTAAATGAGCATGAGTTAATTTTTATTTGATCAATTGGAATACTTTCTCTTGCTCGTCTCCCCATTTGAATCCAATGTTCTTCTTGATGAGTTCGGTAAGCGGTGCGGCAATACTGCTAAAGTCTTTCATAAACCTCTTGTAAAAACTAGCAAGTCCATGAAAACTATGAACTTGACCTACACTCGTGGGACTTGGCCATTCTTTAATCGCACGGATCTTCTTTTCATCAACCTGTATTCCTTGTGCACTCACAACAAAACTAAGAAACACAAGCTTATCGGTGCAAAAAGTGCACTTTTTCAAGTTAGCAAACAACTTTTCTTTCCTAAGCACATCCAAAACTGATTTTAAATGCACAATATGATCATCTAAATTTGTGCTATAAATGAGAATATCATCAAAATAAACAATAATGAATCTGCCTATAAAAGCTCACAAAACATGATTCATTAATCTCATGAAGGTACTCGGTGCATTTGTTAATCCAAATGGCATAACTAACCACTCATATAAACCATATTTCGTTTTAAAAGCAGTTTTCCATTCATCACCCTCTTTCATTCTTATTTGATGATATCCAATTTTTAAACCAATCTTAGAAAATAAAGAAGCACCATGCAGTTCATCTAGCATATCATCTAAACAAGGAATAGGATATCGATACTTTACCGTTATATTGTTGACTGCTTGGCAATCAATGCACATTCTCCACATCCCATCATTTTTAGGAGGCAAATTCATCGGAATAGTGCACGGACTCATGCTTTCTCTTACGTACCCTGTTTCTATCAATTCATTAACCTGCCTTTGTAGTTCCTTTGTCTCCTCGGGATTGTTTCAATAGGCTGGTTGGTTTGGAATTATAGCACCGGGCACGAAATCAATTTGATACTCAATGCCTCGAATAGGAGGTAAGCCATGTGGAATATCCTCGGGAAAGATATCATCAAACTCCTGCAAAAGAGAAACAATAGAACTAGGAAAAGATTATTCAAATTGGTTAGTGTTTGATGCCTATTTATAAAAAAGTACAATCATTGGCTGATTTAAAAACATCATTTTTTTTATTTCACTCATTCTTGCATAGAAATTTGTTTTTCTCTCAATGGCCGAATCAGCTATCTTATTTTCTCTCTCAATTTTCCCAGCCTATCTCATTTTCTCTTTATGATTTTCACTCGTTCTCTTTTTCTCTCTCTCTTTCATTTGCTTACTCTCTTTTTGTAACCTCACTTGATCTTCATAAACCTGCTTTGGTGTCAAAGGAACTAGAGTGATTGTTCTTTGATTGCTTATAAATGAATATTTGTTGGTGAAGCCATCATGCTTAACACACTGATCGAATTGCCATGGTCGGCCTAGTAACAAGTGTCCAGCTTGCATCGGAACTAAATCACACAAAACTTCATCTTCATAATTTCCAATCTGGAAGGAAACTAACACCTGTTTGCTCACCCTCACTTCACCACTATTATTGAGCCATCGCAACTTGTAAGGCCGAGGATGTTTAATTGTTGGCAGCCCTAATTTCTCAACTATTGTAGTGCTAGCAACGTTAGTACAACTACCTCCATCAATAATCACACTACATACATTGTTTTGCATGTGGCATCTAGTATGAAAGATGTTTTCTCGCTGTACTTCGTCATCTTCTTTGATTTGCACACTTAGAGCTCTCCTTGCAACCAACAATTCTCCTTGGGCAGCGTATCCCTCATCTTCCACTCTCTCTCCCCTAGGTTGGACTCTCTCCCTCCTACGCATATTAGAAACGTTTTGTTGCTGCCCCACACATGCATTCTCTACCCGATCTATCCGCTCATGAACTTGTTCCATCTCCGTTCTCAATACTCTCCTCATCTCACCGATTAAAGCCTCTATGAGCAACTTCGGATCAACCTCTCTCGACGTATCTCCTGAATTATTTTTGTTCTTGTTGTCTGACATGTTTGCTGCAAAAATAAAGTTAGAAAAAAAAATAACAAAAAGATCTCACACACTCCCTCACATGTTTCACTCAAAGAATGAGTAACTCAATTTCACTCGTGTTTTCTACACAAAATCATATTGATTTTTACCCTCTTATGTGCTCACCACTCTTACCTTTTTCCACTCGTAATAATCCTCTAGAGGTTCTTATCAAACCAACCAAACAAGTATCAAAGTTTCCAACAAAAATTCACCAACAACTCACAAAGAAATTCGAATTTAAAGGCTAAAATATAAGGAAAACAAAGATGAGAAATTGAAACAATTGAAAGGATTAAATCTAAATATCACGCACTTTTTTTTTAAACAAGAAATTCGTTCTTTCTTTTTTTTTTTCGAATTTCCACCTTTTTTCACATTTTTTTTCTTTTATGAATCAAAACAAAAGATAAGCAAACTTGCAACTAGAAGGCTCTGATACCAACTGATATGATCCACACCAAAAACTAAGAAATTGATGGATTAAGAAGACTTACAAGATCGTCTAGAAGCAGATTTATATGAGATCACGATCCGTTGCTTATATTGAAGCAAGAACCTTGGTATAATGAAGACGCCACAATCAATTATAGAAGGATTAATTGATAAGTCGAAGATGAACACCATGAAAACTTTGATAAGTTCAGAAGTTCTAAAAGAACCAAAGAGAATTTTCTCTCCAAAAGTATGAATCAAATATGAATTGTCTTATTCCAAAAAGACAATAGCTATTTAAATACATGAGAATTCGTAACCAATTAGAAAAAGGAAACTAAGGAATTCGTAACCAATTAGAAAAAGGAAACTAAGGAATAGGAAACAAACCTAAATTCAATTTTGGTAACTTAAAATCCAAAAAAAGAAAGTACCTAAATTGGCATGCAAGTCTTACAATTCAGCAATTAAATTAATAAGGAAATAATTAAAAAAAAGGTGACAAGAAAAATTACAGCCAACCATTTTCCTTGATGAGCCAACCAAAACGAGTAAGTCTCCAATTTTGGGAAACTAAGATTTTAATTTACAATCTTGAGTTGCTAGATTATTCCAAAGCTTGAATTATGGAAACTCATCCTTGTGGATCATGTATAGCATCATCCTTGGGCCCTCAAAGATGGTTCTTAGTGTGTTGAATCAGCCCATTGAGAGTTTCCTTAAACCTTTTAGCTCGAGCCCATGTGATTGGACCAATTGGAACTTGAATAGGATTTGCCTCCCATTTGTTAGCCGTGTCCTCATCATATACCAACATCTTCCCCATTGCACTACTAATGTAATGAACCAACCCAAGTGGACCCTACTCAGAATGGCTCAAATACCTTTCAACACTAAGCACCTTGACTCCATATGCAACCATACAAAATTCACAAATCAAACAACAATCTTTCCATCATTACAAATCTGAAGAAAAAAATATACATCTTTACATGTATGAAACTTTTCACTATTACAAACCGATCTTAAAATTTTACAACATGCATCAATAAAAAGAAAAATTTTTCTCCAATGCATCTAACTTGTATACTTTTACAAATACTAAGTTATGATAAAAACTTAAACTTTGAAAAAAGGATCAAAGAGATGAGGAGATGAGGATGTCATGGATGAGGACTCTTACTGACTTTAACCATACGTTTTCCCGTGCTAACCAAAAAAGTTAGTAAAAACGTGGGGAGGGGGGGGGGGGAGTTGAAAAGCTAGTGAGAAAAATATCTTACTAAAAGTAATCGTGTTGGGACTTAAATTCTTTACTTCCAATTATCGTTATATACTTCTCTTTTCATAAGTATAAGTATCATAAGACATTTATGTATAATTTCGATTTACTTTTTTCGTTTCTTAGCCACCAAAGAGAAATCATTACAATGACATTGGTATTCTTAATAAACCATACTTTTCGTAGACCTTAATATATTTCCACAACCTTACGATCAATTATTTTGAAAATATTCATCTCAAACTTTTCGTATAAAGTATATTTTTAATGTACTTTTCTTATCACTTACCATAAAGGAATTATCATTACAAAAACATAAAATCAACCATTTACTAGCAACATTATTCTTGATATCTTTCAATTCACAACACTTAAGAACTTATACCCTTCACCGGGTCTATCACATTATATGCCCTCATGGGTCAACCAAAATACATGCCCTTCATGGGCCAAATCATAATACATGCCCCTCATAGGCTAATCACCACAATGCATTAATGAATGTAAATACTATTCAATGCAATGCACGATTTTTTCAACTCAATTCATTTCCTATCATTGGCCTTCACTAGGCTAATCTTATCATATGCCCCTTATGACCAATTGCAGCACATGTCCAATATGTATGAAATGAATGTAATGAGATGCAATGAAATGCATAATCATTTATTTACTTCTAATACTAAGAAAACATGAAATAGGAATGTAACTAAAAGGAAATATAACACAAAATAAGAAAAAGTGCAGCCTAGAAAAAGGAAAGACACTGAAATGGGAAATACTTCTACTACTAGGAAAACATGAAATAGGAAAGTAATTAAAAGGAAATATAACACAAAATATGAAAAAGTGCAGCTTAGGAAAAGGAAAGACACTGAAATGGGAAACACTTCTACTACTAGGAAAATATGAAATAGAAAAGTAACTAAATGGAAATATAACACAAAATACGGAAAAATGTGGCACAAGCAATTAATGTAGTGCGCGCACGCAATCTGGCATGGTGCGGGCTAGCTAGATGTTGGATCAATGTGAAGGTTTTGTGTGCAACGTCTTAGGCTTGTACACATTCTCACATTTGATTCCTGAGCTAGAGCTAGTCCTTAACACAGTGAGTGCACATCCTGATTCGTACAGTCGTTAGGTATTTTTAATCTTCTAGGCATATGGGTCTTCTTTTTCAATAAACCTTCTCATTCCTTCAAACACAAACAAATCAAATCAAATCAAATCAAAAGAAATAAAGAAAAACTAAGAATTTTAATAAGTAATAAAAATCATGTAAAATTACACTTATCAAATTCTCTCAAACTTAAAATTTGCTAGCCCTCAAGCAAAGAAAAAGAAAAAAAAACAACTCAAAACAAGAATTAGTTTAATTCATAAAATTTTTTGCCTCAAAGATTGCCTAAAGTTTATAGTCTGAATGAATCATTTAATATAACACAAGTCCAAAAGTTAATTCAAAACTCAATTCCACCTCATTATCAATCCTCTCATCCATGCATACTTATCATTCTCACTTCATTATTAGCTTCCCGGATGATTTTATGCAAACAAGTAAATATATAATGGATCTCTAGTTATGAAATTGATAATTCAAACTCCATAGGCTTGCTTTTCAAATCACTCTCCACTAATGTAGAACAAAATATTACCAATGATCAATAGACCTTTATTAGGCTTGTAATGTAAGGCTAAGGTGAGGGCTACAAAGAAAAGATAGGATTCAAACAAAGCAAGAGAACTTAATTTTGAACACAAACAAAACAAATAGAGCATGCTCACTTCTAACACATACACTTCTTCTCAATCCTTGAATATCTCAAAACAACTCTCTTTATCGTTCTTTCAAAGATCCCCCTCAAGTTTATTTTTTTTTATTGATTTTTTTAACATTTCCCAACACCTTGTTGACTTTTCACACCCCCAATCTTATAACTTTGATGACATGGGCTATGATAAAATTTACTTGTAAACTTTCTGCCTCTAATACCTTCCATGCTCTTCTAACTTTGTGTAAACTTAGTTTTCTTGAAAGGTAAAGAAATTAGTGTTTAAGCTCAAATAGAGAATATGATGTTTTATAAAAAGAAAAAATATATGACCAAAGTATAATTCAACAAAGCTCAAAGGGGTGACTAGGGATACAGATAATAAATAGGTAAGCTTGCAAGGCTCAGTCGATTTAAAGAATGCCTAAATCATTTCCCAAGTAATATTTTGGTCTATGATTTCGCCTTGAGTGTCATCAAACAAGTTCTAGAGTTTGTTGAGACCATACAAATTTGCAATATTCACATAAAATTTCTCTAGGTATGCAGAACAATTAATGATCATGATAACATAGACTGAATATAGAAAATCTCAAATTAAGCAAATTCAAGTCAAGGATTAACATATAAACTCAAGCAATAAGAATTTTCCTTAAAAATTATAATCAGTTTCAGCCATATTTTTATCATAGGCCTTTTTATTCATCAAACCAAAAATAAAGAAATTCTTTTTTTTTAATTTTAAAATTTAATTTTTTTTAACATAAACTCCCTTCCCCCAAACTTAAATTCTTCAATGAGAAAAAAAAAGAATGAGAAAAGTTAAGAAGTGCTCCCCCGATTTCCAATTGATTGTTTTCCTTGAAAGTGCAACTGTGTAACACATTGGAGAGCCCCCAAACTTATGCAAACCTACAAGATGAAAACAAAGATAAAAATATTAAATAAAAATTAAAGAGAAAAATAAATAAAAAACTTGGGTTGCCTCCTAAAAAGCGCTTTGTTTAAAATCTATAGCTAGACATTCTCCAAATCAGTATTTAGGATTGGCGAGATTGATGAAAAACTTTTGTGTGCTAAATTCTCCATCCACATAAGGCTTTAACCTCTGTCAATTAACCTTGAATGTCCCTTTTGTCTCATGATGAACTTCAATCGCTCCATATGGAAAAACACGAGTCACAACAAATGGTCCAGACCACCTAGATCGCAATTTCCCCGGAAAAAGTCGACGTCTTGAATTGAATAGTAAAACGTTCTACCCCACTTCAAACTCCTTTCTCAAAATATGCTTATCATTCCATCTTTAATTTTTATCCTTGTAAATCTAAGCATTCTCATAATCATCATTGTGCAACTCGTCCATCTCATTAATTTGCAACATCGTCTTCTCATCGCAACCATTAAATCAAAATTAAGTATCTTTACCGCCAAATAAGCTCTATGTTCTAGCTCTATGGGTAAATGGCATGCTTTTCCATAAACTAACCGATAAAGTGACATTCCAATCAGAGTTTTAAATACTGTCCTATAAGCCTATAATGCATCATCTAACCTTCGTGCCCAATCCTTTTGTGAGATACTAACAGTCTTTTTAAGTATGCACTTCAACTCCCTATTGGACACCTCAACTTGGCCACTTGTTTGAGGATGATATGGTGTTTCCACATGATGAGTAACTCCATATTTAATACGTAAAGCTTCAAATTGACGGTTGCAAAAATGCTTCCCACTATCACTAATTATCGCCCTTGGAGTGCCAAATTGGGAAAAGATATTTTTTGAAGAAAATCACTATAACTCTAGCATCATTGGTCAGCAAAACAGCAACTTCCACCCACTTGGAGACATAATCTACAACCATTAAAATAAATTTGTTAGAATATGAAGATAGAAAAGGACCCATGAAATCTATCCCCCAAACATCAAATAATTCAATCACTAAAATATTATTCAAAAGAATCTCATATTTCCTAGAAATATTCCCAACCAGTTGACAATGATCACATAAATTAACAAAGTTAAAAGAATCTTTAAAAATAGAAGGCCAATAAAACCTAGATTGCAAATTTTTTGCCGTTGTTTTTGCTCCACCAAAGTGGCTGCCCACTTCCAATGAGTGGCATTGTCGGAGTATGCTCTCCATCTTTTCTTTGGGTACGAATCTCCTAATTATTTGATCTGCACAATGCCGGAATAGAAAAGGTTCGTCCAAAAAATAATACTTCAAGTCGGAGAAGAACTTCTTCTTTTGTTGATATATCATCCCGGGAGGTAGAATTCGCGACACCAAGTTGTTGACTATGTCGGCATATCATGGAATAACCTGTACAGCTATCAAATACTCATCCGAAAATGTTTCATTAAATGGTAATTACTGCTCAGGCTCAATCTGGGACATGCTATTTGCCACCAAATTTTTGGTACCCTTCTTGTCCTTGATCTCCAAATCAAATTCCTGTAGAAGCAAAATCCATCGATATAATCTTTATGTAATCTTGGTTTAGCATCCTTCTTCATAAGCAAGTACCTAAGAGTGGAGTAATTGGAATAGACAACTACCTTTGAACCTATCAAGTAAGAACAAAATTTGTTAAAAGCAAAAACAACCGCTAATAATTCTTTTTCAGTAGTAGCATAATTAAGTTGAGCTTCCGTTAAAGTCCTACTTGTATAATAAATAAAATGAAAATTTTTATCATTTATCTGCCCTAAAACAGCCCCTATAACAAAATCACTAGCATCACACATCAATTCAAAAGGTAAATTCCAATCCGATGAAACAGTTATAGGTGCTGAAATTAATTTCTATTTCAATGTTTCAAAAGCATGCAAGCATTCATAAGAAAAATCAAACAGTGTATCTTTAATCAAAAGATTGCAAAGAGGTTTATTAATTTGAGAAAAATCCTTAATGAATCATCTATAAAACCTAGCGTGACCTAAGAAACTTCTCACGCCCTTCACATTGGCTGGTGGTGGGAGTTTGTCAATAACATCTATTTTGGCTCTATCGACTTCAATTCCCTTGAAGGAAATTTGATGGCCAAGCACTATCCCTTCCTCGACCATAAAGTGGCATTTTTCCCAGTTTAAAACTAAATTAGTCTTCTCACATCGCTGCAAAACCAAAGACAAGTTAGATAAATAATTATCAAAAGAATAACCAAAAACTGAGAAGTCATCCATGAATACTTCTATAAATTTTTCCACCATGTCGGAGAAAATGGACATCATGCATATCTGAAATGTGGTTGGAGCATTGCAAAGACCAAAATGCATCCTCCTATATGTAAAAGTTCTATAAGGACACGTGAAAGTAGTCTTCTCTTGATCTTCGGGAGCAATTACAATTTGATTGTATCCAGAATACCCATCTAGAAAATAATAGTAAGCATGGCTAGTGAGTCTTTATAACATTTAATCGATAAAAAGCAATGGAAAATGATCTTTTCGAGTTACATTATTACGTCTTCGATAATCTATGCATACTCATCATCCCATGATTGTCCTTGTTGGTATAAGTTCATTGTTGTCATTCTTTACCCCTGTTATTCCTCATTTATTTGGGACCACTTGAACCGGACTCGCCCATGCACTATCCTAGATTGGATAGATAATTCCAGCATCTAAGAGCTTCAATACTTCTTTATGCACCACTTCTTGCATTGAAGGATTCAATCTCCGTTGCGGTTGAACTATCAGCTTGAAACTATCCTCCATTAAAATCTTATGCATACAAATAAAAGGACTAATTCCCTTGATATTTGAGATTGTCCATCCTAAAGCCATCTTATGCTCCCTTAAAATTCTTAGCAACTTTTCTTCCTTTACATTACTTAAAGAACCATCAATAATAACCGAAAAAGTAGAGTCTTGGCCTAAGAAAGCATACCTCAAATTTGACGGAAACGGTTTGAGCTCAAGTTTGGGTGGTTCCTTACTTGAAGATGTTAGCATGGATGAACCTAGCTCTTCCAATTTTGGCTTTATGGAAGGATGAAAGAATGGTGTAGCTTCCAAATACCTTACACACTCCCAAACCTCTTCATTCTCGGATTCAAGAGTTGTAGAATGAGTAAAACACACCTCAAGTGGCAGCTTTGAAAATCCAGCCCTATAGGTCTCGGCCACCACTAAGTCTATGTCACTAATTTGAAAACAAGAGTGTACTTCGGAAGTAAAATCCAAAGCCTTAAATACATCAAAAGTCACCTGCTCATAATCAATCCTCAAAACAAGTTTCCATTGTTAGACATCAATTAAAGTTCTCCTCATAGCAAGAAAAGGTCGCCCCAAAATCAAAGGTATTTCTTCATCCTCCTCCGTGTCTAGCATAATAAAATCCGTCAAAAAAATAAACTTGTCCACATTCACCAAAATATCTTCAATGAGTCCTCGCGGGTGCTTGATAAACCTATCGACCAACTATAAAGAGACTGTAGTAGGCTTTGTTTCTCCAAGACTTAACTTACCGAAAATCGAAAAGGTATAAGATTAATACTTGCTCCTAAATCACATAAAGCTTTATCAAAATAAGAGTTTCCTATAGTTCAAGGAATCATAAAACTCCCTGGATCTTCCAATTTAGGAGGCAACTTCTTTTGTAAAATTGTACTACTCTCTTCGGTTAAAATCATCGTCTCATGCTCTTCCAACTTCCACTTGTTTGATAAAATATCCTTAAAAAACTTAGCATATTTAGGCCTTTGCTCTAAAGCTTCAACAAGAGGAGTATTAATATGCAATTGCTTAAAATACTAAGAAATATAGAGAATTAATTATCTAACTTATTATTATTATTATTATTATTATTTAAGTCTTTGAGGAAAAGGAATCGGTTGATCATAAATTGAAGGAGAATTAGTTTCAAATGTAAACTCCCTGGAATTCATGGGTTTTGAAGCTTCTTTATTCTCTTTAGAATTTCTAGCTTGCTGGTCGGCCACTTGCTACTTCAATTCCTCTATCTTTGGCTTGGACACCATATAATTTCCAGCTTTATTTTACTCGGTACTTACTTCTTGTGGCTACTCAATTGTCCTTCCACTTCTCAATGCTATTGCTTTAACATGGTCCTTAGGATTGGTAACAGTATTGCTCGGTAAAGTTCCTGTTGTCCTCTCTATAAGAATGTTTGAAGGCTGATCAATTTGAGCCTCAAGGTTATGAATCAAAGTCGAATTGTTTTGGATCACCAAATCTATCTTTTGCATGTATTGCATGAACATCTCCTCGAGTGTCAGCTTCTTTCCTTGCTGTGGAAAATTTTGAGGTAGTCTAGCTGTCCCTTGATTGTTGCTCCATGAAAAATTGGGGTGATTTCTCCATTCGGTATTGAGCGCGTTTGAATAAGGATCGTTTTGATGTTGGAAATTGGACACGTAATTAGCTTGTTCAGAATTTGGTTGAGTAATTCCACACTTGGAAATCAATACTTGAGTGATTTCCTGCAAAATAATGACACACAACAATAATTTGAATAGCATTAACATTCATCTTACCTAGTTGTTTAGATAAAGTTTTCATTTGTGCTGCCAATGTGGTAATAAAATCAAGTTCAAAAACTCCAGCCGCCTTTCTTGAAATTGCTCTCTTCGAAGGCCATTGATAGTTGTTGGATACCAATTCCTTCAAAAGTTCATAAGTTGCTTCATGAGTTTTACTCATTAAAGCCCCTCCAGTTGTTGTATCAACCATGGACCTGTTTGTAGCTTCCAAACCATTGTAGAATGTATGGACTTGAAGCCATGCCGAAAGGTCATGATGAGGACACTTTCACAATAAATCTTTGTACTTCTCCCATGCTTCATACAAAGATTCATTTTCAAATTGAGTGAATGTGGTAATATCATTCCTTAGCTTTGCTGTCTTGGCCAGAGTGAAATATTTTGCCAAATTTTTTTGTGCTAACTCCTCCCAGGTAGTAATGACACCAGGTGGTAGAGAATTCAGATAGGCTTTCGCTTTCTCTTTGAGTGAAAAAGAGAAAAATCTCAAACGAATAGCATCATCCGTCACTCCATTGTGCTTGAAGGTGTCGCAAATCTCTAGAAAATTTGCGATATGAACATTAGGATCCTCCTGCGATAACCCCCCCAAACTGAACAGTTTGCTGTATCATATGAATTATTGCTGGCTTAATCTCGAAATTATCAGCTTGTATAGTCGACCCCCTTATACTAGATGTAGCCCCATTAATCGAGGGTATAGAATAGTCCCTCAAAGCCCTATTCGCCTCTCCATTCCGCTGATCCGCCATAGTGATGGTAGGTGTGGTGACTTCTTGCTTCTTCTTTTTCTTGAATTGACGCAAAGTTCTCTCAATCTCGGGATCAAAAAGTGTAGACTCTAATGGTTTAGACCAAGGTATACACTTCTAAATCCTGAAATAAAAATAAAAGAAAAACAAAACTGAGATATAATCACCAATCTAAAATAAATAAATAAATAAAATCTAAATTAGTAACAATTTAGCTTGTATCAATATCAATTACAAATAATTAGTCCCTCGTAACAGCGCCAAAAACTTGGTGTGAAAATATTTGTAAGTGAACAAAATCGCAACAAGTAGTAAAGTTTTAAAGAAAAAAGTGCAGAACCCACAAGGACTAATTATGCTATTGAGTATTGAAATTTACTAAATTATTTACTATTTGGAAATAAAACCGAAATTTTAAAGACTTTCCCACCTAAATTAAACTAAAGTGCTTGACAAAGATAAATTAAAAGAAAAGATAAAGAAAAAACTTAAGGTTGTAGAGATAATAAAAATAATCTAGAGCTTTTGATTTCACCTAGCTAATTTCATACAATTTATTATTCTCTCTTATAAAATTCTCATTTTTCAAGTTGATGAAAAATAAATTCCTTAATTATTCAATGTTTTCTCTCGAATAACATTAGAAATATCTTCACCTAATAATTCATCATATCTCTATGTAAATCAAATTATTTGAAGATTTATTAAGTTCTTTGGATTTTTCTTAATCTAAAATCACACTAATTGTGGTAAAGTATTTTTATCTTTCACTCAAATAATAGTGTTTAATCCTAAAAGCTTCTAATCACAAATTGCCTCTCGGTTTCATTATGATTCAATAAATCAAAAAATAATTGGCTAGAAAATTGTAAGCAATAAGATCAAGGATAAACACTCAACATAAAAAAAAATTGAAATAAAATAACTTGGAATTTAAATTGTGTGTTCAAAGCTAGACTACATCAAAGCCTTAGAAAAATAAAATTAGTTCATAACAAATCTGAAATCAACCATGTTCTTATTGGAATGTATCAAAAGAAAACTAAAGAGAAGAGAATAATTTTTTTTTGCTTGAAATAAGTTGATGAAGCATTCAAGATTGTTGAAGATCTATCTTCATGGAGATTTGGTAGCCGCCCTCATTCTCTTCTCTCTTTATTATTAATGTCTAGGAAAAATCTGAAGTCTCCCCAGTAAGAGAGCACTCGACCATATATATAGGCAAACTCCTAGAAAAGAAAAGAAAAGTACAATAATACTATTCCTTCTAGGAAAAAGAAAAACACCGGAATGGGAAATACTTCTACTACTAGGAAAACATAAAATAGAAAAGTAACTAAAATGAAATATAATACAAAATAGAGAAAAGTACGGCATAGGAAAATGAAAGACATTGAAATAGAAAATACTTCTACTACTAAGAAAACATGAAATAGGAAAGTAACTAAAATGAAATATAACACAAAATAGTAAAAAATATAGCATAGGAAAAGGAAAGACACTGAAATGGAAAATACTTCTACTACTAAGAAAAGATGAAATAGTAAATTAATTAAAAGAAAATATAACACAAAATAGAAAAAAGTGCGGCATAAGCAATTGATGTTGTGCGCGCATGCAATCTGGCATGGTGCGGGCTAGATATTGGATTAATGTGAAGGTTTTGTGCGCAACGTATTAGGCTTGTACGCATTCTCAAATTTGGTTCTTGAGCTAGTGCTAGTCTTGAACACAGTGGGTGCACATCCTGATTCGTACAGTCGTTAGGTGTTTTTAATTGTCTAGGCATATCAGTCTTCTTTTTCAATAAACCTTTTTATTTATTCAAATACAAAAAAATCAAATCAAATAATAAAAATCAAATCATATCAAATAAAAAAATAAAAAAATTTTAATAATTTTAATAAGTAAATGAATAATAAAAATTATATAAAAATTATACTTATCACTGCCCAAGGTAAAAAGCTAGGATCCCTGCTAACTTCTGTGAATTTTCTCCCTCAAATTGTTGAGCAAAAGAACACAACTGAATTTGAATGTGATGTAGGCACAACCTAATGGCAGTGGCACACATAAACATGAGCGTAGGTGGTAAGGGTTAATAAAGAATAGACTTCATCCAGGTATTCAGGAATTGAAAGTTTGTGTCAGTCCGTTTTGTTCTTGGTGCTTAAAAAATGCCAGATCAGCTTCCATATATAGCTCATTGCATGTGTCCTGAAGGTCAAACTTATCTGCTCAACTGCAATTATTTCATTGGATCCCTTCCATGATTAACTACAACACATTAAGTACAAGGCTTTTATATTACTTCTTAGTCAATGTATCTGTTTTCTGTAGGGAACTAATCACAAGGATCCAAGGAAATATGCAAATTGTACGTCCTATTTTTTTAATTTAAAAATTAAAATAAAGTTAAATTTATGATGAGATTGATTATCATATTATCAAATAAAAAATATTTAAATTTTAATTTTTTAATATAATATTTAATTTTATTATGAATTTAATTTATATTGCAATTCCTAAATAGGGAGGATTATGATCCTATCTAGACGACCCCATTGAATTATTGTCTTCATTGTTTCAATTAAAAAAAAAAAAAAAAACTAGAGATGTAAGAAAGAATAAAGATAGAGCTCTTGCTTTTCATTTACAGAAGAATTCAACTCAAGTCTTTTGACCTGATGAGATTTACAAGTAAATTACTAACTGTAACTGTTTATTACAGAATGGGAAATGGGCATATGCACATTTACAATTACCCATTACATACCAAGTAAAGGAACCACAAAAGCACCTTTCTACGAGAAAACCATTTAAGTAAATGGAAAAGTATTTTCAGTTCTTGATTTCCATACCCATTGAAAGCAAAGCAAATCAATGAGCCCAAGGACTGGAGACTTCTACAAGGCTAAGCCTCTGGTATAGGGTCAAGTAGTTCCTGCCACAATAAAGATTAAGAGTTAAGCATAAACTAATTTAAGCAACAAAGATTAGGAAGTGAAGTGAGCATAAATTAATCCAGATACAAGTAAAATATGAAGATTGAAGGTGAAAGAGTGATAAAATTACTGCAGAAAACCGTAAGTGCCCGTGCTGTACATTTGAAGTTTTAACAATAGTTTCCCACTTGGGATCTACAGAGGGCATCTTGGAAGCCTGAACTGTCGTGTGAATATGTGTACTGAGATAAGACCGAGTAGATGAACTCCTTGGGGAAATAATAGGCAAAGTACGCTTCAACCAAGACTCTGATGGAGATTTTGGTAAAGCCGGATGAAGAGGAAGTTTAGGATAGCTGCTATGAGATTCTTGATCAGTTGATTTCATATGCAGTTGGCTTTTTAATTCAGTCCCCCCATTGTCAGACACTTTTGGGCTTGTCATTATAATAGGATCCTGGTTGATTCCATCATAGCTTTCTTGATTACATAGTTTAATAAAGAGTTGGCTTTCTAGATCAATCTTCCCATTGTCAGCCACTTCTGTGCTTCTCAATTTAATGCAATCCAGAATGAGATTTTCATCTTGTCCATAATCATTCATTCGCATGTCCCTAGTCGATATGTCAGGAGGAGACTGAAAAGAGGAAATAAGAGGCTCATGACTTTTAGGTTGCAGTACTACCTTTCCATCCACAACATTAAAGTGCTTAATATCCTCAAGTGAAGAATCTACAGAAGGGGATTCTTCCATATCCATACTTTTTGCGTAGTTTTCAAAATCATCCCCTTTGTTATCAGTTAGCTCCTTTGTATCTGAAGAAACTGAATTTGTATTCAGGGATTTTACCTTATGTACAGCATCTATGTACAGAGTTTTCTCAACCACAGGGCTCCTTGAGCCAGATTCCCATTTACTGTCCTGGTTGGACAATAGTTCTCGAATATTTTTGCTGCCTTTTCTATGTGAATCAATGCCATTGACCTCGAAATTCTTAGCTTCTTCAGGAATCCTGAGGACACCAGATAGAGATAATACATTTTGAAAGGGTGATGTCCCATTAACATGCAAACGCCTGTACAGAGATGATCCATTTAGTTCCTGTCTTTTACAAGTGATCTTGTCAGATTCACTTTTTAACTTAATCTTATCTTCATGCAACTCCACTGTTCGTTGGCCCTCTATTGGTCTTTGCTCATTGGCAGCACCCATAGCATGCTGTAGGGAAATAAACTAATATTACAAAATAAGTTTCTAAAATACGATAATAACATTGCGTAGAGAAGGAAAGACAATAATAAAGTAAGCACAGATGAAGAAAAGAACCTAGGTACCTCATTCTCAGTTTCACTGCAAGATCCACCCTGTAAAGATCTAGAATGCAGTCTCCTAATTCTAGAAACTGGTTTCCCGGCCTGCATTTTTACCCCTGGCACTGGATTCAAAAGGCAAAAGTAACTTTTTAAGCAAAACTGAGGTAGTAATCCACAAACTCCAGCTGATGAGTTTTCAGTTCCATCATAATCATCCTCATCTTCACTTTCTTCCCATCTTGTATCTTGAGCATAATGTGGGAAATTGTTTGGACTATATTGATAACGTGGATGTCGCCTAGCCCCACTGACTACCTTCTTTATCTGTCTTGGCTGTCCTTGAGCTATGGGTTGCTTTCTAGTAGCATATGGAGGTGTTTCTGAAGCCATTGCTTTAGCTGCAGGCAAGAATCGCCCCATCATGAAATCCCGAGTTTGTGGATCTGTTGAGAAGATTCCAGATGGTTTCAGATCTGGACCATCTAACCCGCTCAGACCACTTGTACTACAGTTCAGGAAGAATGATTCAGTCTGCGAAAGTGTATCAAGTGCATCCACATAGGTCTCATCATTATCCTCTGAACTGGAATTCCATGTCTCTTCCATTCCCTCCTCGGAACTCTTATATTTAGTCACATTCTTATCCAAAGATGAAACATTTTGAGAACTGGGAAGGTCATTTCCATTCTGAGACCGAGTAACTGTTCTAACTTCAGAACCTTTGAGCAAACCTTGCTGTTTAACATTCAAAATCCTCCCAGGTGGAAGCTTTGGGGCAATTGGGGGCCGCTGAAGAGCCTGAATTTGTGATTTGCTTTCATTCTTGGGTCTTCCTGGGGTTTGCTCCCAGAGAAAAGGAACCGTTCCTGGGTTCCTCACAGGACCTGATTTCAGTTCAGATCGGTAAAGAGGAAGAGGAGGTATTTTGGGGAGTGAATCATCAGTTTTTCTTTTGCCCTCTGCTTTTGAGGAGGTTGTAGACGAGAATCGCCTAACAGATAGAAGTGGCTGATTAAAATCCAGTTGCTTGTCTTCCATCAAATTCTTTGGTAACATGTATCTGTTTCTGCAGAACAACACTACCAAATAAAATCACAATTCAGTCAAAAAGAAGTAAAAAATGGACACTGATAAACAAACAAGCCAGAAACCTCAATGATTCAAATGTCAAACATAAGAAAAAGAATAGGACAAATTGTAGAAGAAGGAATAAATCCTGAGACAACAGATAGTATATTTTCACCTATAAGTAGTACTTGCATAAATAGTTGATCTATGCCCCCCACCAAAAAAAATACGGACAACCCAAATTTTCACTGAATTGATAATTAGTTAAATGGATCATCTAAATCATGTGATATTTGAATTTTCAACAGAAAATATGTCTTAGGTATATGAAACATATTCCGACATCAACCTCTAACTTTAAACCCTCTCACTAAAGATTCAATGAATGGGAACTCTTATTAGAGGCTTACTTCTTTGTTTTAGCTTAATAACAAATTTTATTGATTGATCGAGAAGATTTCATAGGAACTTAATAACTACATCAAGCATGGGATCTAAGATGACTATTGTACTTTTCCTATCATTTATAAAGGTATTGAATCCTTTTCCATCTGGAAATTATTTCTGCTTATCCTGTTTTGATTTCAAGTTTCCAAATAAGTTCCATCTTGCGACCAGTGATCCTACTAACCATCTGAAGAATGTCAGATAACATTGCACAAAATTGTTTTCCAAATACAGAGGTTTCCTTGAGTACATGCCTAGAAGTTAATTCGACGTATTTCTATTGTTTTTTATTCCAGTGCTGAAGTAAAAAAAAAAGGCTTTATACAATAGTAACTTTATAAGTTCAAATATTTCATATTATATTTTCTTTCTTTCCTTCCAGGTTTCTGAGCAACCTGTTTGAAGAACTCCAGAAAATTAGAGATTACAAATTTAAAAAAGAAAATACTAACCCATATCAGATGCATAGCATTCCATGTTCTTATTGGATGAAAAATCAACAAGAAATTGTAATTCAAAAGAAACGATACAATATTACAATTGAATAAATTTAGTAATCGATCAGACAAAATCACACACCCAGAAAGAAGCTGAAAGCCTAAATTTACCAATAATGTGTTCCATATCTTATCTAAAGCCACCACAACGTGTAAAAGAAATCATGATTGCAAACAATTAACAGCTCAAGATTCAAATTCTCCACTGAGGCAAGATTTATAAAGAAGCCTCCAATGAATTCAGTATCCAGACCCAAATTCCTTATTTACAAAGGCAAGAAAATATATATCTACAAAGAAAGAAATCAATTTCTTTGGATTAAAAAAAAATTCCAAATGATAGATCTTAGTGATATTTCCTACTTCTAACAAATAGTAAAAAGAACCCACTAACACGACTCATACAATCAGAGAGACAGAAAAGAGTACCAGAAAGAATGGACGATTCAATTATCAACCTGCTTTCCTTTCTTGCAAGGATTTGAGCAAATGAAAGCTGTGAAATGCAAAGAGAGAGAGTATTATTATTTATGTCTTGAGAGAATCAAAGCTTAATCATATACTGATAATCAAAAGAAGGCTTGAAAGAGAGAATAAAAAAGAGAGAAGAGAAGAATAAACTTGTTTGTACGCTTGTGCTTACGTGGTTGTGGAGTTAGTAGAGCTTACCGCTCTTAATGGAAAATTGATAATTGTATTTAATAAATATAATAAAGAAATTAGAAAAAAGGAGCTTCTTTTTATATGGGACGTTACTTTATTTTAATAGATATATTGATGATGATGTTTCTTTACTTTTTTTACGAGTCATTTGTTTTGGGATCATGTGAGGACGTTGACGTTTATGAGTATGGGTAGGTCACAGTCAATGGGCTGTTCGGTAAAATGATTAAAATAATAATTAAAATAAATTTTGTTTTAAATTTTTATTTTAAATTTATTTTAATTATTTATTAAACAATACTGTTACAACGATGTCTGAAACTAAAATATGTTTAAGTTAATAAAATTAAATAGTTTTTACTTTAAATTTATTAATTTAAACATATTTTAAATTTTTAATCATTTCACAAACAGTACAATATTGGAAATTGAAACCTCCGTGAAAAAAGTTGAACTCCCATGTTTTGAAATTGATGAAAAATGTTCAGAGGTGGACTTGGGCTCCTTTTTGGGAAAACATGCCACTGTTTTGATTTCGGTTTTTTTTTTTTGGGTACTCTTTAGGTTTTAAAACAAGAAGAATTACAGTTAAGAACATTAATTAAGGGGGCTGTTTGAGTTAGACTTTAAATGTAACTTAAAGTAAAAATTAAAATTTTATGGTAGGTTTTATGAGAAAAAATTAACAAAATTAAAATTCACATAAAAATAACAAAATTTAAAATCAAAAGTCAAACTTTTCTTTCGATGTATCTTTATGTCGTTCTCTTTTTGTTTTTCCAAAATTTTCATTTTTATTTTTATTTCTTAAAATTCAATTTCACTAGTTATGCACATTTATTTTATTGCATTAACTGTACAATATATTAATAATTTATTTTATTAAAGTTAAAAGTTATAATTCAATAGATATATATAGAAATAAAGTGCGATCAATTGAAAACTTGAATAATTAATAATAATTGTGATAAACAGAATTTAAACTGCATAAATATCAAGAAAATTATTCAAAAAGTATCAAAAGGCATTATAAAGATAATTTATTCTGGTTTGTATTAAGCCATTTTCAAATAGATTGTCCGCTTCCCTGCCAAATAAAAAAAAATTAGATGTATTAATAAATGTGCATTAATATAGATCTCACATATTTTTTCAAATAAAATTTGCGATTAAATATAAAAATTACTCTCTCATGGAAATAATGAAATACCATATAATGATTTTTCATAAGCGATTTTAGTTATGTACATTCAATCTCCACTTCTATTCTTAAACCGCCCCCACCAAGGATTAAAAAAATAATGAAGCATACAAATTAATTTCTCTTCAACATTATTTATAAAGTTCATCTCAAATCTTTTCCTACTTTACATCTTAGAATCATATTTATATTCAATTCTAAATTTTTAATTAAAAAAATACTTTTATTTCTACACATTGATTTCTAGTCATGCATGCTTCCACCTCAAAAACGATCAATTGCCCTATGGGAGCACATTTCATGCCCATTATGTTTATTACTTTCGACTGAATATTCTTAAACATCAAGTCTAATAGGAATGATATATATATATATATACACACACGAACATACAATATAATTTTTTAACCCTAATCCAACCCAATTCATGACGGATTACATAAATCTCAACTTTAATCCAATCCAAGAAACACATATATACATTTATGTATACTCATGGTGTGCATGAGTTGTGTCAAGTCAGATTAGATGTTAACCCTAACTCAACTTATGATATAATTTTTTAATCCTAACCCAATCCAATTTATGACGGGTTACATAAATCTCAACTTTAATCCAACCAAAGAAAACTCAAATTGAGCTTTGATTGACTTGTGAAATCAAAACAGACTTAAATGGGGTTGGTTGAATTGAGTTGGATTAGATTTTTAAAATATATGTTTTTTTATATCATATTCCAAATATTATAAAAACAATTTTAAAAGTATCATATTAAATTATTCAAATTTCAATGTTTCTCAAGCATTCAAATTTTAAAGGTTCAAATATTCTACATAAATTCAAATCAATAGCTACTAATACTGATTACATAATAAAATTCGGGTTTACGAGTTACGAATTACGGGTTGATCTAGGGTTGCAAAAACTCAAACTCTAATCAAATCCAAGTTTAATTCATATTGAAAAATTTTCAACTTTAATCCAATCCAACTTTAAAAAATCCCTACCCTAACTTATTCAAAGTTAGAGTTAGGCTCGAGTTAGGTCGGACTAACTTATTCAAAATATATATATATATATATATATATATATATATATATATATATATATTCCCTTAAATGCAATTGATATACGTAAGAAAAAAAAGAAAAAAAAAAGAGCTCGTTAATCTTACATTTTTGTATTATTAAGGATATGTTCATGGTGGTCTCAGATGAGAAATATTCTGATGCAATTAGTATTATTTTTCTCTTGCTATTTGTTGAATTGGACTTGTCTAGTCCTAGACTTAGAGGATATGATACTTGGAAAATGGTGAATAGCCTAATTTTAACAGTGCGGAACAAAATAGTGCGTAGGGTTTAAAATGATATATTCAGAGTGTTATCAACTTATCAGCACCAAATAAAAAGCTGATAGCATACGCATTGTTTCTCAAAACTCGTTCATTGTTAGTAAATTGACTTTAATAGTCTACCATATAACAAAACTATGCTAGCATTAGCATACCCTTAACAAAAAACTAAAACTAAAAAAACGAAAAAAATGTGTAGTTTAATAGAAAAAACCACCAAAGCAATTATATGTGATCACCATGTCCTATACATCAACTAAGAAGATGTGACGGATGCTTTAGCAAATATGGGTGTGGGTCGTACAGAAAACATGGAAGCCTGGATTAAGACCAAAGCAGGAATGCGTAGGAGAAGATGACTATCTCGTAAAGGCAGAATTATACTGGAATGCTCAGGGATCCAATCAGATAAAAATTGGGTTGATAACCAAGTTGAAAGCTTTCTTGGATGATGTTTGGGTTCCTGGAATGGGGTGAGTTTTGGGTTTTGTAATGGAGGACAAAAGGAATTGGAAGGGCTCTGTTTTAGTTTTGTTGTAACAGAAGCCTTGGAAGCAACTGTTGCTTCCAGTGGCCAAGCTACTGTGATGTAAACAGTGTATCTATTAAGTAACAAAATCCATTTGCTTCTCAAAAAAAATCTTCATATCATCTGATTAAATGACGTAGTTGGTGCTTATCTATAATAATACAAAAGCCTTCGAGCAAGAAACTTACTTAAGGCTGAGATGGGAACAATTGTTTGCAAGTCCATTGATGGTGTTTGTTAGAAATTATATCTTCAATCGCCTCAACGCAACCTCCAAGACTTTTGATAGGTGACAAGCCTAAAAACTAATCAAGAAACATATGCAGAGGAAGAAAAAAAGGATTTCCAAACTACAGAAAATCCGAAGAAAAAAAAGAAGATTTCCACACAGTTGATTCTATAAAAATAAAGTAGGCAATAGTTTAACCCTATGATAAATTATTACTGAGGCGGAATTCTTGTTTGATGTTCACCCCGAAAGTCATATTAAAATTTAATTCATAAGTTATGATATAGGTGAAAATTTTTCATCCAATGACACACTGACACATGGCATCCGTTAAGGGAAAAAGGGTAAATTCATGGACACAACTCCTTATCCAACAGTATGATGACATGTGGAGACTTCTGAGGGAAAAATAGTAATTTCATTACTCAGACAAATCAGCCAATCAAAAGGCAAAATCTAGCAAATGGCATAATGATAATCACACACTAGTGTCTTTATATCACTACGTCACTCCAGCTTATGGATAAATTATTATCCAACTTATGGATAAAGCACCCCAACCTATGGATAATGTTAATTTTTTTAAATAGGAATTTCAATCACTCTCCTAATAAACTCTACTCTGAAACACTATATAAAGCGGTTCTCAGAACTTACAGGTACACACAACTCATTACTCACCGTTCCATATTTCACACAGCTCTCCTTATTTTTTCAAAAGCCCTATACTAACTTAGGCATCAGAAAGTCCCCTCAGAGGCACAATCCCTCTAGTCCTCCAACGAATTTAGGGTTTTTTTTTTTTTTTTGGTTTGTGTGCCCAGGTACCATTTTTCGACCATTCAAATTTCGGTCAGATTTTCGACATCAACAGATTGGTACCATCTATGGGAATCTTCCTGAATTTGTGAAGTACAAAGAACTCATCTATTATGATGCTGCCTAATAACACTGCCAAGAATACCACTAGTACTAGTTCAGTAGTCACTCGAGTTTCTACTCACAGCCAGCAAGCTGGTTCACACCTCCCTGCCATTTCGAAACATGCTACCTTCGATCAGCAGCAAAATGAATCATCTAATGCTCATATCAGGCATGAGCAGTCCTCCCAGTCCAACCCGGTAGACCCCAGTGCCCAAGGGAGTCTGAAGACACCCTCTGTTCCAAACCTAACTGCACCAGTAACCCAAGAGTTGTTCTTGGAGCTCACTCGACTTGTCACAGGTTTGGCTACCAAACTCAAGTGGCAAGCCTGTCCTCTTTCGCCTCAGCAAAGCCCTCGGCCTATGAGGCAACGCGATCTCAACAAGTCGACCTAAAACCACTCCACCATTGGGTCTTCTCCTCATCCTGAGTCGAAGTCCCGAGGTCTCTCTACCTCCAAAAACCACACTAATCTTGACAAAAAACATAAAGAAATGGACAAAATGATTGTTAAAGCCTTCAAGGGGAGAAGTACCAACATCCTGGATAAGCTCAACTCTCAACCTCCTCCCTTTACATAAGATATTCTCAACGCTCTTATCCCATAGCACATCCGAATGCTTCTTATAAAAGCCTACGATGGCTCAACGGACCCCATGGACCATCTCCAACTTTATAAGACAACCATGATGTTGCGTTATCATCCGAAAGCTGTGGTGTGCCGAGCCTTTCCCTTGACTCTAGAAAATGACACAAACACCTGATATTCACACCTCAGGCTAGGTAGTATTAGCTCATTCCAAGAGCTAAGTCATGCGTTTGGGACACACTTCCTTAGTTAGTAAGCAGCCTCGAAAGATATCGGAGAGTCTTTTCAGCATCATCCAGTACAAGAGAGAAAAACTCCGAGAATACATCTTGCAATTTAATACTGCGGCCTGGGAGATTCTAGATCTCAATCCCTTTGTACAAAATCTGGCATTCAAGAATTGGCTCAGGTCAGGACTTTTCAGTTCCAAGCTCACAAGGCACCTTCCCAAGGATATAAACGATATACTCACTAGGGTTGAAGAGTACATGATTGCGAAGGATGATCAGGCATTTAGAAGGGAAAGAGGGAGGAATGGAAAAAAGGAAGAAGGGTGCCAAAGAACTAAAAGACAATATCGTAAAAAATCCTCGCTGAGAGGGAAAAACTACCCGCATATTTGAAAATTTTACTCCACAAAGTGCCTCCAAGACTAATGTACTAATGGGTATCCAGAATTAAGTCATTCTCCAAGGGCCACAGAAACCTCTTTACACCAGCGAAAACAAAGACTAAAGCAGGTGGTGTCATTTCCATAAAAACTTTAGGCATGACGCCGAGGACTGTTATGCCCTCAAAAATTAGATTGAGTCCCTCATCTACAGGGCATATTTGAAGTATATGGGACCTCGCCCATATCAGCACCCTACTAAAAGGTCGAATCATAAAAGGAGTAGTCTCCCTAGACACAACCCCAGACGAAACTCCAGGTCAAGTCCAAGAAGAGATGATCGAAGGGATAGACATTCTTGGAGTAACCAAGACCGTGCCTCTATGTTAATAGGAACCATCAAGACTATCTATAAGGGACCAGCGACAAGAGGGTAATCTTCACATGTAAGGAAAGCCTACACTTGGTTGGTAGCATCAGTTAGTGGACCTCATAAGTGGATCAAGATAGATCAGGTGATTTCTTTTACAGATGATGATTTGGAAGGGCTATAGACACCCTATGATGATGTCATGGTTATCACACTTCTCATTTCAAACTATATTTTTGAGAAGGTCTTAGTAGATAACGAAAGTTCATTTGATATTCTCTACCATGACACCTTTAAAAAGATGAAGTTAAATATGATCAGCTCAGGCCTGTGTCTTCCTTTTTGTATGGCTTCTCAGAAACAGTATTTGTTGAAGGAAACATAGTCCTTCCCATCATCGCAGGAACGACTCCATAGCTCACAACTGTAATGACCAGATTCCTCATGTTCAAACATTTGTCTTCTTACAACATGATCCTCGGAAGGCCGAATCTGAATGAGAAGAAGGCAGTAGTCTTGACTTATCACCTAAAAATGAAATTCCCTACTGAAAAAGGTGTTGGGGATGTTCGACGAAATCAACAAGTATCCCGATCCTGTTATCTTAATTACATCAATGAGCATAAGAAGTCTGAAGCCTTGCCTTCGAAAATTGAGGATTTACGAGATAAGTTCAAGACTCCGCTGGGCCAACCTATGGAAGAATTAATAGTCGTCTCTTTGAATGAGGAAGATTCTAAAACTGTACAGATTGAATCCAACCTTGTCGAGGACCTCAAAGAGTCATTAATTTATTTTCTTCGGAGGAATCAGGACCTATTTGCATGGTCGGCCTTCAACATGTCCGGGATTGATCCTCAAGTCATCGTCCATAAATTGAACGTAGATCCAAACTACAAGCTCTTCGTTCAAAGAAGTTGTCCTTTGTTCAAGAGCGACAAGAAGCCATAAAAGAGAAAGTAAGTAAACTTCTAGAAGTTGACTTTATTCGGGAGGCCCATTACTCTGGTTTGGTCACCAACATAGTCATGGTAAAGAAGGCAAATGGTAAATGGAGAATCTGCATAGATTTTAAAGACTTGAATAAGGCTTACCCAAAAGATAGTCTCTATCTACCTCGGATAGACCAGCTAGTTAACGCCACTTCAAGATATGAGTTGCTCAGTTTTATGTATATATATTCGGATTACAATTAGATCCTCAAGCATGAACTGGATCAACCCAAGACAACCTTTGTCACCGATCGGGTCTTATATTATTACAAGGTAGTGCCATTTGGGCTAAAAAATGCAAGGGCAACCTACCAGAGGCTGGTTCATAAAATCTTCAAGCAACAAATCGGGAAAAATATGGAAGTATTTGTCAATGACATACTAGTCAAGAGAATTGCAGCAAAAGATCACCAATCCTACCTAGAAGAGGCATTCAGAATACTCTGAAGCTATCAGATGAAATTGAATCCAAGAAAGTATGCATTCAGAGTTAACTCGGAAAAGTTCTTGGACTTCATGATCATACAACAAGGAATAGAAACCAATCCCGAAAATATAAAAGTGATTTTAGATATGAGCCCTCCTCAGAGTATCAAAGAAGTACAGAGGCTGACTAGATGCGTAGCCGTACTCAACCATTTCATGTACAAATCAGTCAAAATGTGTTTGCCTTTCTTCAAAGCAATCAGAAAAGCAAAAAACTTTGCTTGGGATGAAGACTATAAAAAAGCCTTTAAAGAACTGAAGGAATATCTGAGTTCTCCACCACTCTTGACTAAGCTGACCACTGAAGAGAAGCTTTACCTTTATATATCAACAGGCCAGGACGTACTGGTTTCAGTCCTGATTCGAGAAGAAGGTGGAGTTCAGAAACCCATCGATTATGTCAGTCAGGTACTACATGATGCCGAAGCAAGGTATCTCCCCATTGAAAAGATGGCATATGCTCTTTTGGTTACAGTTTGGAAACTTTAACCATACTTCTAGGTCATACCATCATTCTATTAACCAATCAACCCTCGAGGCATGTACTCAACAAGCTCGAAATTTCTGGAAGGTTATTAAAATGGTATATAGAACTCAAAGAATTTGACATCTTTTACAAACCTCGAATGTCCATCAAGGCTCAGACCTTAGCTGGTTTTATAGTAGAAACCACGTTCTCGGAAACACCCGTCAAGAGGTAAGAGTTTGAATAAGGCCAATAGACTCTGAGCTAGACATTGTATGTTGATGGGTCTTCAAACAGTTCTGGCAACAGAGTCGAACTTATCCTCAGTAGTCCCGAAGACTTTATAATAGAATATGCCTTGAGGTTCAGATTCAAGACCTGAAATAATGAGGCAGAGTATAAAGCATTGCTTGCAGGGATGAAACGAGTGAAGACATTGGCAGCAGAAGCATTGGAAGCATATAGTGACTCACAACTGGTGGTTAATCAAATGACTAGTGAGTATGAAGCTGGACGTACAAAAATCATTAGGTATCTCAAAAAAGCCCATGAACTCCCTACGGCCTTTAAGAAGTTCTAGATAATTCAAGTGCCCCGAACACATAATTTAAAAGTGGATACCTTCTCATAGCTCGCCTTGTCTAGACATCACCCAAGCGGTCTATCTCAAAACCTTTGGTGCACCTAGCATTAACAAAGTACCAGTCATGCCTATGGCTGAAGAGCAAACTTGGATGGACCCGATCCTTCAATATTAAAAAGATTGAAAAACTTTCAAGTTAAAGGAACGATACCGAAAAGCTCATCTCCAACGCTTCGCGGTACACCATTATCGAAGGTCAACTATACAAAAATGGCCTCACTATTCCTTATTTGAAATGCCTCTAGCCAACTGATGTAAACTATTCCCTCTAAGAGGTTCATGAAGGCATATGTGGCAATCACTTAGGAGGTTAAGCTCTGACATACAAAATATTCTGACACGATTACTATTGGCCAAAGATGCTATGAGACGCCATCGAGATGGTCAAGAAATGCAAGACATGTCGACAGCATGCTCTCATGTCCAAGTGACTTGCCAATCCTTTAACATCAATTACCAACCCCCTTCTTTTCGCCATATAGGAATTGGATACTTGGACCTTTTCAAGAAGCCTTAGGGAAAAAAAAGCATCTGATAGTAAGTATTGACTACTTCATCAAGTGGACGAATGTTGATCCTCTTACTAGCATCACTAACTATCATACTTGAGAGTTCATATGGAAGTCAATTTTAAGATGATATGGAATATTGATGGTACTTATCACCGATAACGGTAAGCAGTTTGATAGTTCCCACTTCAAGTCCTTCTGCCAAGACCTCGAGATCGAACATCAATTCTCATCGGTAGGCTATCCCTAAGCTAATTGGCAAGCCAAAGTAACTAATAGGACCCTTCTACAAAGCATCAAGAAAAGGCTCAAGGATGTTGATAGACAGTGGGTCAAGCATTTACCCAATGTCCTCTAGGCCTACCGTATGACTATATGACCACCTACTGGTGAAACTCATTTCTTCATAGTCTACGATTTTGAAGCTATTATCCCCCTTGAAATTGGGGCACTGATTACGCCCAAAACATAACGCAGTAGTTGTAGTATAGTTTTGGGGTGTCGATTCCACAGGGAAACAAGTTAATTATAAAGGAAGATGTGAATCTTAACACAAACGATAAAAGATCAAATGAATCTGAGTTTGTTTGAGAAAAAGGGTAATTGTGTAAATAGAGTTGGAAATATAATTAAGAATAACAAGGTTCCGGAAATCCTCCTTAGGCTCGTTGTTCTAATCCTAACTTGATTCAGTTGTTTTTATCTCGATTGCTAGTTTCATATCCCAAACAGGCAATCGGCATATATTCAATTAAAGCGCAATTATAAATCCTAATGTAATTGTTATGAATTATTCTCTACTTTTAAGCACATACGACCCAACTTGTAAATTATCAAAAGACGACGATATATCTAATGACAATACCGCAGCAATGGAAAAATCTATAAAAGAGGTCTACCGGACTCAATCACATCCAAACAGATACATATAAGAAAAGCATGACTGAACTTATATGGAAAGGAAGCATGCAATCACCGGGCTAATGAAATAATCTACTAAATTAAATTAAAGAATAAAACATAACAATGTTTGATAAAAAAAAATACCAACTACAACTAAACCAAATAAAGGAAAATAAGAACAACTACACCTAGGGATTCATCCCTTCGCCTTGCTTGGAGATTAGCTGGCCATAGAGTTAATGC
This sequence comes from Bretschneidera sinensis, assembly GCA_023935145.1. Lineage (NCBI taxonomy): Eukaryota > Viridiplantae > Streptophyta > Magnoliopsida > Brassicales > Akaniaceae > Bretschneidera > Bretschneidera sinensis. Next base: position 55,358,645 of record CM043697.1, on the reverse strand, counting down.
GTCCTTGAGTTGCCTCTGGCCTCTCAATGATCATCCTCAGCTTGCCCTCCAAATTTTACACTTCGGACTCCTCTTAAAGGCCCTCTGGATTTACTCCTAAAGGCCCTCTAGAGTCACTCTCTAATGATCTTAGAAGATGATCTTAAAAGAGCTCTGATTGGTTGATGATTTCAGCTGAGCAGAGTAGGTCTTTATATAGGCAAACTCCCGGAATGCTATGTGTTATCTAGCCGATGTGGGATACTGTCCGGGTGCACTCGATCACAACCCGAGTGCGATCAATCGCACATGCGCTCGATCGCAGCTTGTGCGCTCGATCGAATATATGCTGCATAGTACCTTGCTCGATGTGGGATGTGTGCTCGATCGCACTGCTTGTGCGCTCAATCGCAATTCGGGCAGCAGTCCATCTTGTCCTTCCAAAAGCATGGGATCTTGGTCTTTTAAGCAACGATTGCTTCTTTTTCTCTTTTAAACTTAAAGTACCTGTAAATTACACTGAAATTAGTCAGTGGTCCAATAATATTACTTTAGTGTTATTAACATATAAAAGCACAATAAAGACCGAGATCAATCCTAAAATGCTAACAATTAACCACTGCTGAGAGGCATTTTATGACTCTCATCACAATCCCCAACTAGCTTATTGCTAGTCCCTAACAATTCAAGCGAAATTAAGAGATGAATTCTATGGCGGAAATCAAAGTAAATGAAAAGCAATATTAGTGTTAACCAAGAGTAATTCACATTTTGTCTCAAAAATTTCATATAACACACGGCACAAAGAATCATTAAATTTCACCCAAATCCAAAAGTAATTCAAAAATCAATCTTAAAATTGTTATTGACTCTTAACATCCATCTTACCACAATCCATTAATCCAAACACCCAGATGATTTTATGCATAACATTTATGAATACAAGTCTTGGCCTCTAAAAACATAATAAATTGCGTGACATCAATCACAAAAACAAGCTCCATATGCTTACATTTCAAACCACTCTCCACTATTGTAGAAAAGTCACACTACATTGGATCAATAGGTCTTTAATAAGTTTGTAACGTTAGGCTAAGGTAAAGGTTAAGAAGGAACGGGAAGGATTCAACAAGTAAAAGAACTTAATCTCTTAGTTTTGAACACAACTTTTTAAGCACTGGATAACTTTACTTCAACACCCAACTCTTTCAACATTTTTTTATAGGAGTATATCTCTCAATAAATCACCACTTTTCTTTTCTTTTCTTCTTTCTTTGCCATAATTCACTTTTTTTTTCTTTCCTACAACCCCCAACTTATCTCCTTTAATGTACTTGGGTTGCGGTAGTGATATTTTTTCATATTTCCACTCTTTACTCCTTTTAAGTGCTTCTCACAACATGTGTATAACTATGTTCTTTTAAAAGAAAGGTAAGGATAAAATATTTTTAGGCTCATAAAGGTAAATAAATTGGCTATTGAAAGAAATAAGGCTCAAATTCTTTTTCAAGAAAAAGGCTCAAATAGGTGACTAGTGATAAATATAGCAATGGTAGGTTTGAAAGGCTCAAACGGTTCAAAAATGGCCTATATCATATCCTAAGTAATGTGCATTCTAGGAGTTCTAGAGCTTGTCGAGGCCACAAAAATATTCACAAAATAATCACACATAAAACTTTTCTAAATGCTTTCGATTAATCATAAAATCTTACCACAAGCTAGAGTCTTTAACTAGATCAGAATTGATACTTAAATTAATTTCAAACCGAAGCAAGATTTAACTACTTCTGGATGCTATATGCTATCTCAATTAAGTTTTATATCATTGACATGTAAATTGACTCTAAAGCTAACACAAAGCATGCTAAACACACACCAAGATGACACCAAGCAGTTCAACAGTTCAATGGTATGGTATGCAATAAGAAATGTGTTTCCTCCACCCCCAACTGAAGATAAACATTGTCCTCAATGTAAAAGCAAAAATTAAGGAAACTCCCTTTTTAACCAAAGGTGTGTGGAGCTGAAAATCATGCACGACCAATTGAACCTCATGCTCAACTTCTTGTTGAAAGTCCGATCTACAACATAGAACAAAAAAAAAAGCAACTGCGGTGTACCACCGTGTGTTAGCACACTAAAAATTTAAAATGGACTCAATAATAAAATAAAATAAAAACGAAACAAACAAAACAAAAGAAAGAAAAATAAAAGCAAATACGTACCTGTGTTGTGTGGTCAAGATGCTTAGACCGGATCCATAAGCGGAATGTCTTCCACTTCTGAATCTTGTCTATCGACTAAGATTTTAAGTCGTTGACCATTGACTTTGAAAATTCGACCATCCTTAGTATCTTCAATTTCTACCGCCCCATTTTCAAAAACAGTTTTCACTACAAAAGGGCTGGTCTCGACCGAAGTTTACCAGGATGCTTATGGAGTCTAGATTCGTATAAGAACACCCGATCATTAGGTTTAAACGTTTTTCTCAAAATATTTTTATCATGGAATATTTTCATTTTATACTTATAGATTCTAGAGCTCTCATAAGCATCGTTTCTTAGTTCCTCCAACTCGGTCAATTGATATTTCCGAAGCTTACCTGCTTCTCCTATGTCAAAATTAAAAGATTTGATTGCCCAATATGCTCGATGCTCGAGCTCTACAGGTAAGTGGCAAGGCTTTCCATAAACAAGCTGATAAGGTGACATACCTAAGGGAGTTTTAAAATCTGTACAGTAGGCCCAAAGAGCATCAACTAGTCTCAAAGACCAATCCTTGCGATCCGGGTTAACCGTTTTTTCTAGAATTTGTTTAATCTCCCTATTAGCAAGCTCTACTTGCTCACTAGTCTGAGGATGATAAGCAGTAGAAATTTTATCTAACACCCCATATTTTCGCATCAAATCTTCAAAAGAACGGTTGCAAAAATGTGTACCTTGATCACTAATTATAGCACGTGGTGTACCAAATCGAGATAACACATTTTCTTTAAGAAATTTAAGTACCGTTCTATTATCATTGCTTCGGCAAGCTACTGCCTCTACCCACTTAGATATATAGTCTATTGCCACAATGATATATAGGTATCCAAAAGAAGGAGGAAAGGGTCCCATAAAATCGATGCCTCAACAATCAAAGATTTCAATTATTAAAATGGGGTTTAAGGGTATCATATTTCGCTGAGACACAGCTCCTAACTTTTGACACCTTTCACATGAGTGACAATAGGTGTTTGTAACCTTAAACAAAGTAGGCCAATAAAATCCACATTGCAAAATTTTTGCAGCGGTTTTTTTCATTGAAAAGTGGCCTCCACAAGCTAGGGAATGACAAAATTCTAAGACACGTGCAATCTCTTCATTAGGGATGCAACACCTTAGAATTTGGTCCGGGCAGTACTTGAAAAGATAGAGGTCATCCCAATAAAACTTATGTACCTCATATAAAAATTTCCTCTTGTCTTGAGTGCTCCAATCCACAAGTATCTAACCTATAACCAAGTAATTCATAATGTGAGCAAACCATGGTAAGGCAGTAACAGCAAGTAAATGCTCATCAGGAAAGTCATCTTTGATCGGCATGTTATCAGACGTGTCCTCAAATGTGAGCCTTGAAAGATGGTCTGCTACTACATTCTCTACTCCTTTCTTGTCTTTGATGGTGATGTCGAATTCTTGTAGGAGTAGGATCCATCGGATTAGGCGTGCCTTAGCATCCTTCTTTGTAAGAAGGTACTTAAGGGCTACATGATCTGTAAAAATAAGGATAGGAGAGCCAATTAAATATGCACGAAATTTATCCAAAGCAAATACTACAGCTAGTAATTCTTTTTCAGTTGTGGAGTAATTCATTTGAGCACTATTTAAAGTCTTACTAGTATAGTAAATTACAAATGGTTTTCCCTCTCTTCGTTGTCCAACAACAGCACCTATAGCATAGTCACTAGCATCACACATGATTTCAAAGGGTAAATTCCGATCAAGTGACTGCATTATAGGTGCTGAAGTAAGCTTGCCAATCAGTGTTTTAAAAGCTTCTTGACAAGTTGGAGTCCACTCAAATGGGGCATCTTTAACTAGGAGGGCACATAATGGTCTAGATATGTTGGAAAATTTTTGTACAAACCTCCTATAAAAGCCAGCATGACCAAGGAAAGATCTCACATCCTTTATTGTCTTAGGTGTAGGCAATTTAGAGATTAATTCAATCTTAGATTGATCAACCTCTATTCCTTTAGAAGAGACAATATGCCCTAAGACAATACCGGATGGGACCATGAAATGACATTTTTCCCAGTTTAAAACCAATTCTTTTTCCTCACATCGAATTAATACTCTTTCCAAATTCATTAAGCATGTATCAAATGAAGATCCAAAAATAGTCAGGTCATCCATAAAAACCTCCATGCAATTTTCAACCATGTCACTAAAAATACTCATCATGCAACGTTGAAAAGTGGCAGGGGCATTACATAATCCAAATGGCATTCTACAAAAAGCATAAGTGCCAAAGAGACAAGTAAAAGTGGTTTTATCCTGGTCTTCTAATGCAATTTCTATCTGATAATAGCCAGAATAACCATCTAAGAAACAGTAAAAAGGGTGACCAGCTACACGCTCAAGAATTTGATCAATAAAAGGGAGTGGGAAATGGTCTTTCCGGGTGGCATCATTTAATTTTCTGTAATCAATGCACATATGCCACCCGGTCACAAGTTTGGTAGGGACTAACTCTCCTAGGTCATTCATTACCACAGTGACTCCGGACTTTTTGGGAAGGACTTGTGTAGGACTTACCCATTTACTATCAGCTATGGGATATATAATACCCACATCTAACAGTTTCAGCACTTCATTTTTCACTACTTCTTTCATAGTGGGGTTAAGTCTACGTTGAGGGTCTCTACGAGGACTGGTTCCTTCATCCAAATTTATTTTATTGGAGCAGATCAGGGGACTAATTCCCTTCAAATCAGCCATGCTCCATCCTAAGGCTGATTTATGTGCAATTAAGGTCTGAATCAGTTTCTCATGTTGGGTCTCAGATAATTCAGATGAAATAATAACAGGAAAAGTATCACCTGGACCGAGAAATGCATGCTTTAAACCCTTAGGTAGTGGTTTCAAAGTCGACTTTAGGTGCTGCCACACTTGAGGGGGTTTGTTTTTCACTTCTTTCAAGCAACTCTTCGAACCTTGGTTGCCATGGGCGGGTGTCATAATCCTGAGATTTGTCAAAAACAGCACAAATATCGATTACATCAGTTTTATCATCAAATAAATCAATCTCAAAATTAACAAGAAAATTCTTAAAAGGATCAAAATCATGAGCCATAGAAACTCCCTCATTGATGAGTGACTCGAGCATATATAACTGGTGATTTTCATCCTCATTTTTGGGCTGTTTTGCAACATTGAAAATGTTCACTTCTAAGGTCATGTTTCCAAAAGACAGCTTCATAAGTCCATTCCTGTAATTAATTAGAGCATTTGCAGTAGCAAGGAAAGGTCTACCCAAAATCAAAGGAATTTTCGAGTTAGTGTCAACAGCAGAAGTTGTGTCAAGGATTAGAAAATCAATAGAATAATAAAATTTGTCAATCTGAATCAACACATCCTCTACCACACCCCGGGGTACTTTGACTGAACGGTCAGCCAACTGTAACACCACACTGGTTGGTTTGATTTCCCCTAAACCTAGCTGTACATAAATAGAAAATGGCGTCAGGTTCACACTGGCTCCTAGATTTAGTAAGGCTTGTCCAACCTCATGATTTCCAATGCTGCAAGCAATGGTAGGACAGCCTGGATCCTTGTATTTTGGGGGAATTCTTTCCTCAATTAAAGCACTAACTTGCTCAGTTAGGAATGTAGTTTTCTTGACATGGTGTCTCCTCTTAATTGTGCATAAATCCTTGAGAACTTTTTCATAGGTAGGCACTTGTTTAATCACATGCAAAAGAGGAAGATTGAGTTTCATTTGTCTTAAGTTCTCGAGGATTTCATTGTTTAAGTCCATATTTTTCTTGTTTGACTTTAAGGCTTGATGGTATGGTGCCTTAACAGGACTTTTGGTCAGTTCAGGGTCTTTGGTCAGTTCAGTATTACTACTAGTTTGACTCTTTTCTACATCCTCGGATACATTCATTGGTGGGATGTGTAGTGACTTACCACTTCGGGTCACAATGGCATTTACATCTTTCAGGTTTTCTTATGCCATATGTTGACCATGAGGTATGGACTGAGTTTGGGAAGGGAACTTACCTCACTCAGTCATACTTGAGGAGCTTATTAACTTAGACACTTGGCTCCTAGTTTCTCTATTCTCTTCCATCACCTGTGTAAATAATGCCTCAAACCTTTGGTTTGTCTTACCTTGTGCCTCTATAAAGGCCTGTAAGGTGTCTTCTAAGGAGTTCCTAGAGGATAAGGGTGCATGATAAGGTGCAGGGGATGATCTAGGGGGCTGCATATGCTGGTTTTCAGATTTCCAGCTGAAGTTGGGGTGATTTCGCCACCCCGGGTTATAAGTGTTAGAGAAAGGTGCAAGAGGCTTCTTGTACATGCCTAAGGCATTACATTGTTCCTCATACAGCCCTCTCATATCAACAAATATGGGGCATTCTTGGAGGAGGTGATCTACCCTGCCACACACAAAACATGGCTCTAAAGACTCGGCATGATTAGCCACATGTGTTTGCTTTGAGCCATTCGTTTTCAATGCCTCTAACTCCCTAGTGAGCATTTCAACCTTAGCTTTCAGGTTGTCTTCTTCCCTAAGATGGTATATCCCTTCACCACTGGGATTTCTTATAGGTCGTGACCTATTCGTGCTTTCAGTAGCACTAGGTCCAGTCCATGTATGAGCTTTTTCAGCAAGCTCATTGAGGTATTCAATAGCCTCATCGGGGTCTTTTTTCATAAATTCCCTATTGCACATCATCTCTACAAATTGGCGTTCTCTATAGGTAAGACCCTCATAGAAATAGCTCACTAAACGCCAATTTTCATACCTATGGTGTGGGCACATACTCAACAGCTCTTTAAATTTCTCCCAAGACTGATATAAAGTATCGTTTTCCTTTTGTGCAAAGGTGGAGATTTGTCTTTTCAACGCATTAGTCTTATGTTGAGGGAAGTACTTGTTAAAGAAGGCCTGAGTCATCTCAGTCCACGACCCAATAGATCGTGGTCTAAGTGAGTATAGCCAACTCTTAGCTCTATCCTTCAAAGCAAAAGGAAAGAACTTAAGTCGCACAATGTCAGCAGTTGCACCTTGATCATGGAAAGTTGCGGCTACTTCCTCAAACTCCCTAATGTGCACATATGGGTTCTCATTTTCCATGCCATAAAATGTAGGGAGTAACTGTATCATCCTTGTTCTAAGATCTAATTGGGGAATGTTGGCTGGAAACATGATGCAAGATGGTGTGGTTGTGCGTGTAGGGTGGAGGTAATCCTCAAGGGTCCTAGTAGGTTGATCCTCGTGTTCACTCATTTCCTCAGGACCAGATGGTTATCAAACAAAGGGTTTAAAAAGGTTCCTTCTGTCTCTAGCACAGGCCTACAGGCGAATCTACCCAAAGTGTCCCTATATCTGGACATGCAAGATCACAAAATATCAAATAAAATGCTGAAAGAAATTATTTACAATTCTTCTATTGTTATGTCAAAAGTTGACAAACTTCCTTGTACTAAAGCACGTTTCCCCTGCAACGGTGCCAAAATTTGATTACGCCCAAAACATAATGCGGTAGTTGTAGTATAGTTTTGGGGTGTCGATTCCACAGGGAAACAAGTTAATTATAAAGGAAGATGTGAATCTTAACACAAACGATAAAAGATTAAATGAATCTGAGTTTGTTTGAGAAAAAGGGTAATTGTGTAAATAGAGTTGGAAATATAATTAAGAATAACAAGGTTCTGGAAATCCTCCCTAGGCTCGTTGCTCTAATCTTAACTTGATTCAGTTGTTTTTATCTCAATTGCTAGTTTCACATCCCAATCAGGCAATCGGCATATATTCAATTAAAGTGCAATTATAAATCCTAATGTAATTGTTATGAATTATTCTCTACTTTTAAGCACACATGACCCAACTTATAAATTATCCAAAGACGATGATATATCTAACGACAATACCGCAGCAATGGACAAATCTATAAAAGAGGTCTACCAAACTCAATCACATCCAAACAGATACACATAAGAAAAGCATGACTGAACTTATATAGAAAGGAAGCATGCAATCACCGGACTAATGAAATAATCTACTAAATTAAATTAAAGAATAAAACATAACAATGTTTGATAAAAATAATACCAACTACAACTGAACCAAATAAAGGAAAATAAGAACAACTACACCTAGGGATTCATCTCTTCGCCTTGCTTGGAGATTAGCTGGCCATAGAGCTCATGTCTCCTTGAGTTGCCTCTGGCCTCTTAATGATCATCCTCAGCTTGCCCTCCAAATTTTATACTTCGGACTCCTCTTAAAGGTCCTCTGGATTTACTCCTAAAGGCCTTCTAGAGTCACTCTAATGATCTCAGAAGATAATCTTAGAAGAGCTCCGATTGGTTGATGTTTTCAGCTGAGCAGAGTAGGTCTTTATATAAGCAAACTCCTGGAATGCTATGTGTTATCTAGCCGATGTGGGATACTGTCCGGGTGCGCTCGATCACAGCTCGAGTGCGATCGATCGCACATGCGCTCTATCGCGGCATGTGCGCTCGATCGAATATACGTTGTAGAATACCTTGCTCGATGTGGGATGTGTGCTCGATCGCAATTCAGGAAGCAATCCATCTTGTCCTTCTAGAAGCATGGGATCTTGGTCTTTTAAGCAACGATCGTTTCTTTTTCTCTTTTAAACTTAAAGTACCTATAAATTACACTGAAATTAGTCAGTGGTCCAATAATATTACTTTAGAGTTATTAACATATAAAAGCACAATAAAGACCGAGATCAATCCTAAAATCCTAACAATTAACCACTGCTGAGAGGCATTTTATGACTCTCATCAGGCACCATCGCTGCGAGTACAAACCTTTAACAAAGTCAATAATGAAGATGCTCTTAGGATGAATGCTGATCTGATCGATGAAGAAAGAAAGAAGGATCATATCAAACTCACTGCCTATCACTAGCAAGTATTAAGGTATTTCAACTCCAGAGTACAAGGAAGAACATTCAGGCTGTATGATCTCATACTTAGAAGGAATGAAGTGTCTCACCCTTGGAAAATAGGAAAACTCCTCCCAAACTGGGAAAGACCCTACTGTATAAAAAAGCTGCTCAGATATCTCGACTGTTGAAAGGTCTAGGCTAGGAAACATCTGGATAGTTTTCCTTTTTTGCATCCAAGAAGCTGCTCAGGTACTACTTTTCACTCTCCAAGTCTAGCTATATACGATATTCCGCAGAGGTCTGAAAGTCATCCAAAGCTCATTGGCCTGCAGCCTCCCGTTCTACTGCTAAAGCATCTGAAGCCTTGACCCTCAATGGCCTCCTCTTTGGCTCCAACCACCTTTGCTTCAAGAGTGGCATAGGTTTCCTGAGAGCTTGCTAACTAAGTCTTCACAAGCTCAAGGTCTTCGTCCCTTGACCGAACAGTAGCTTTCAAATCAACAATGAGGGCTAGATGATCCTCTAACCTCTTGTTGACCTCGATAAAGTGTTGGATCAGCACTTTCGTTGCTACGCTAGTTGAGTAAAACGAAGGGTAAAAAATGAACATGTTAGAAAGGTTAAAGTATCAAAATTATAGCTAAAAAGGTAGGAGGTCGGAGAAAAGAAACATCACCTTGGCCTACAGCTCCTCTACGGAGTGAGCGAGGACTTCAGGGGCCAAGGCCCTAAGCTCGACCTTGTCCTGAGAAAGAATACTCTATGTCAACCACTCTCTAGCAATCTAAGCTCTTCTTATCACCGAGTCCATAACCTTCTGGAACCAGTTCAGGTGGAACACCCCTGTGGCCACGGGCGGAGTGTTGGGGGATTCAAGCCCCAAAACTGTAATACTCGGAGAAGGACTCATAAAACCAGTGGTCGAGGATCGAGGAAGCAACTGGTGGCTGGTCTTATGACTCTCAGAATTGGAAGAATCATGCTTTCTCTTTCTCAAGCACTTGCTCCTGGTTTCAGCTTTAAGATCACCTCATTGGTTTGCCTTTTTAGCAGCCTTTAGGATCTGGGAACGACTCAAAGCCATGTCTACACAAGAAGGAAAAATCATAAGACTCAAGATCATGTCAAAAATGCTTAAAAGAAAAGAATAGTAAGAAGTATACCCTCAGGAGGATAAAGCATAAGCCTTGCTAGATTGGTATTACTGTTGAACTCGGAAGCCTCTACGAATCCCTTCACCAAGTCCCTAACAATTCTTTCCTCTAAACCATTAAAGGATGAACGTAATTTTTTTTCTTAAAAAAAGTGAGATCCCATACCCGCGGAATCTCATAGTTCATCTCACTCTGGATAAGAATATGTTCTTGAAGATATCAAGGGTCGGATATGCACCAACCCTTTCACATATATATACTATCAAACGGAACGAATTAGGAACAAATTGACCAAGGGCAATGTTGTCATAAGTCAGAACAAGACGAATGAAAGGATGAAGGGGAAATCTTAAACCAGCTTTCAGTGCCTAGGTGTACACATAAACCTCATAGGGATGATCCTTATTAGGATTGTCACACACCCTTTCTCTTACATTAGAATTCCTAAGGGAGTATTCAGCAGGGATCTTATACTTTACCCATCTTTCAAAGTGTTCGGTATTTTTTCAGCCCTAAACTCAATCTCTCTAGTGCTCTCGGCCATTTCATCCTGAATGTCATTCAGGGTAGGTTCATCTTCAGCCTCACTACTAGGGTTTATAACTACTCGCTTAACATGAGATTCAACTAAGGAGAATAGTCTTCAGCCTCACTACTATGGTTAGGGGTGAGCATAGGTCGGTTTGGGTTAGGTTAGCCTAAAAATTCAACCCAACTCATTCATATTGAGTTGAAAAAATCACAACCCAACCCAACTTATGAACCCATCCAACCTCAACTCTTTCCAACCCATTCTAATCGGTTTGGATCACCGGGTTTATATATATGTTTTTTACTAAAAAATTAAATCATACATATTACATAACAAAAAATATATTCTACTAAATCTAAAACTAAATCCATATATATTGCAAGTAAAATTTGTGTGCATAATCTTTATATAATCTAATATTCAGTGCTTTTGTTAACATATTGGAAATTCTTATGAAAACAAGCATTAACAGATACTATTTCCATCATACAGCACAAACTTCACCAACCAAACGAGATGAGCAGAAGCACAACAAAACTCTTTCAACATACAACAAAACTCTTTTCAGCATACAGTACACCAAAACTCTTTCAATTTTGTAGAATGATTGTAAACCAGACTTAAAACCTTCATGATTTAATTCCTATAAAATGTCAAACATATACATCAAATAAAAACCATAAAGCAAATGAAAATCGAGAAAACTAATTTTTTTTTTTGTTGGAGGATTCTTAGGAAGAAGAAATTAAAAAGGAGACATATATATATATATATATCAATCCAAACTAACTTACCAAAATATGGAGGTATTCCATCAATCTTTAGGGAAAGCAGATTCCACCGTTGAACCTGTAACTCTAAAAAAAATAAGTGATACATCAGTACATGAAAAATAAAAAACAATGCAACCTATAAAATTATAAAAATAAAACTATAAAACTTAATTACTTGATTCAAATTTCTCAATCTCATCCAAACTCTCTTCAACATGGATTGGTATTGGTGAAGCTCGCAACCAATCTTGTGCACAAATAAGAGCTTCCACTATTCTAGGAGTCAAGGAGCTACGAAAAACATCACGACCACTCATGCTAAAAACTGATTTAGAAGAAACTATAGAAATAGGCATTGCCAACACATCTCTTGTCACTTAAGAAAGAATTGGGTATTTACTTGAATTAATTTTCCATCAATCCAAAATATCAAATTTCACATTATCTTTTTCATCAGCATCATCCAAATACATATCCACTTTCGATTTATCGACACTAGTTTCTTCCTCTTGGTGCCTTTTGTATCGACTTGTCATCACAAAAAAAGGATCTTTCACAAAATAAACTTTCATCTCACTAGAACTTTGAGTCTTTGAAATTGATTTGCTACTTGAAGATGAAGAATTAGAAAGCAAGCTATAATTATCAAACAACCTGACCAAAGTATCTTTCACTTTTTTGCACATCCCAATGGCAACATTAAGTTCATAAATTTGACTTAAAAACTTCATGTATGTTAATTTAAATCTAGGATTCAGAACAACTACCATAAACAACATTATATTCATTTTCTCAACATCCCCCCAATACTTGTCAAATTTTACTTTCATCTTCAAAGCCATCAACTCAAGTATGGGTCTTCTATTCTTGACCACTCAATCAACATATATTCAATTCCAACAATTTGACTATAGAATGAATTAGAAGTAACATATAAAGTACCAGAAAAATGCAAAGTAGCATCATAGAAAGTTTTCAATAATTTTACCAATGCACGAACTTTTTTCCAATCATTCTCATCGAGAACCAAACTTTTATACTTGAGATAGAAAATGTGATTCTTGTTGTTCTTCTAACAATTCAAAAGCCTTTTGAAATTTAAGTGCAGCTTCTAGCATTATATAAGTTGAGTTCCACCTAAATGGAACATCTAGGCATATAAGACATTTGGTTGATATTTTCTCTTCCTTTGTATATTTTTTAAAAATTTTCCAACCTCACCGGAGAAACTCTCACATACTTCACCGCATCACAAATCAGACCAATGGAGTCCTTACAATATTCCAAACCATCACTCCCAACAAAGTTTAAAATATGAGCACAACATCTCATATGAAGAAATTCATCGTTCAAGACACTTCCATTCTAATGATTAATTCTCTTCGTCATATACTTTAAAGATTTATCATTGGAAGTTGCATTATCAACCGTGATTGTGAAAATTTCTCAATACCCCATTCTAACAAACATAACTCAAATAATCCACACCTGAAACATTCAAAGTAGTAGTACCATCTTCTGCCAGAGTTTGATAATCTGATAAAGTCTTTTGTTTCTTGCCCTTAACATTATAAGGATACTTACTACACCTATTCAAATATTCCCACATTGTACTAGTACCATTATTACTGTCATAAGCATAAGTTTTCCCACAATAGTTGCATGTAGCTCTCTCATTTTCAGCTTTCTCACTTTCAATCAAAGTAAAATGTTCCCACACATTTGAAGTTCTTTTATGAGGTTTTTTGCTTGAGTCACTCACCTTTTCCTTTGAAGCTGCACTTTTTATTTTTATGTTGAAGATGTATCCTTGGGGTTATCTGCCATACTTGACAGTTGACACCTGTATAAAAAATAAGCAACATACATGAGATACTGATTTCACATGAGCTAGTGGTTTTCTTGTGCGTACATACATAAGAGTTCACTATATTATTGTCTTCGTATATCCAACATTTATACAACTATATTATAAAATTACCATCATTTATCAACCAACCTTCAATCTGTCACCTATCTCTCTCTCTCTTTTCATATATTTTTTTATCTTCTATAATTATTTTCTTATAGAGGGAAATTAACGAGAGAAAGCAGAGCAAAGAAACCAAAGCACAAATAATGGAAATTATGACTAAAGGGTACTGGAAGAGGAAAAAAGGATACAAGAAGTTAAATGGGTCGAGTCGGGTTGAAGGCGTATGAATCTGGTCCAGATGGGTTCTAGATCAAAGGCTATAAATTCGAAGGTAACTAAAAGAAAGCTTGGTATACACGAGGTAAAAGAAGAAGCATGAAGAGATGTCTAATGTTCTCTGCAAGATCAAGGCTACTAAAGGAGGCGAGAAGAACGAGTGAACCATATTTTCGCAAATTTGATTAATTGGTCTGTTACTGTTAGTATGAAAAACAACAGATTTCATTCATATTAATCAAAAGATTAATTTAAACCTTTTTTATGTCTTCAAAGAAAGAAAAAGAGAAGATAAAAAGTAAGAATTACAATCAAACAGAGGAATCAAGAAGGAAGACTGCATACCTTGCTTTGTTAAAGCAGAGAGCTAAGCCTTGTAAATCAGCCGCAATGACTCAACGAGAGAGAAGAAGAAAGAGATCGTGAATGTCTAAAATTCTAAATGAGAGAGCCTAGGGTTTCAAGTGAATTATAACTTTTTTTCCCAAAATACCCATCATTGTATTGTCTAATTACATTAGGCTATAACCTGTTTGGACTTTGGAGTACTACTACTGTGCTACATATAATTTTACACATTATACTATAATTATTTATACACCATTTTATATTTAATAAATATAAAATATATATAAAAATATAATTATATATTTGACCAGTTTATCGGTTTGGGTTGGGCTGAAAATTTTGAACCTAGAACCCAAACCAACCCATCGGGTTCAAAAAATTTTATCCTACCCAATTCAACTTCTAAAAAGGTTCAACCTAACCCAACCCATTATATCAGTTTGGGTCAGTTTCACGGGTCAATAGGGTTCCATGCTTACCCATAGCTATGGTCTACCACTACTCACTCAACATGAGATTCAGTCGAGGAGCTATTCTCTTCAGCTTGAGAAGAATTAAAACTACTACCAATAAAAGACATTTTTTGAATAAAAAAGGAAAGGAATATGGTCTCACCTATGAATTGGAAGAAGAACGAAGTAGAAAAAACTCCAAAGACCGAGGGCTCTCACTTTAAACTACGAGGGCTCTCCAAATGAACTTTTGAAGTGAAAACTTGAAAGTGGTGTGAAAATGGTGAAAAATGTTCATATTTTTATAGAAGAATGTATGGCCTAGATCATATCCAAATGAAGGGTCAACATTACATCGTTTCATTTACCGAGGGGACATCTTGGTTACAAAAATGTACAATTGTTCGCACATTTTTTCGAAAATTCTAGAACCTTCGACAAACACAACAAATTGATGGACCTTTAACAACTTTATGGGCATTAACCCACTAACTTGAATCTTCATGGGCCTTCATTTGGAACCCATCAGAAGGGATTTATTGATGGGCCACCCCACCCCTTGGGCCAAACGCCCCCAGATGTAATCAATTAATTCTTCAAACTAGGAGCCCCACATGAAGAACACCCATAGCTGGAAGCATATAAAAATCCTATAAGTATTTAAGTTTAGTAGAAAAATAAAGATTCTATTAAACTCCAAGCTAAATGCCCTAAACAATCTTAAGTGTCAGACGTTTTCAAAAACTCTGAGTTGAATGTTTCGAGCATTCTTGAGCCTCAGACCTTTTCAAAAACTCCAAGCTAAATTCCCCAAGAATTCTTAAGCCTAGTACCTTTTCAAAAACTCCAAGCTGAATGGCCCGAGCATTCTTGAGCCTCAGACCTTTCCAAAAACTCTGAGCTGAATGCCTCTATTATTCTTGAACCTCGAATCTTTTCAAAAACTTTGAGCTGAATTCTCTGAGTATTCTTAAGCTTTGAACCTTTTCAAAAACTCAAAGCTGAACGACTTGAGCATTCCTAAGCCTCGATCCTTTCCAAAAAACTCTGAGGAGATAGGGCTAACTTATTTCGGCAAAAAAAATCTAAGAAGATAGGCCCAACCTATCTCGACCCTCATTGTAAAAACTCCAGTGAGCTCACAACTTAAGTCTGTACCATTCAGACTCCCAACTTACCTCGTTTCGAGGCACTTGAGTCTGTTCTATTCAAACTCCCAACTTACATCGCTTCGAGCCACTTGAGTCTGTTCCATTTAGACTTCTTACTTACCTCGCTTCGAAGAACTTGAGTCTGTTCCATTCAAACTCCTTACTTACCTCGCTTTAAGGCATCCAACTTGAGTTCGCTCTGCTCGAACCTATAATCTTTCCCTAATTCCAAGGGTCATTTTTAAAAATCTGCACTTCACGGATCCATCGAGCTATTAAGCCTTCTTGGGATTTACTGTAATACTTGTAATCGTAAAGTAAGGGTAAAGAAGTAATTTAATAAATATGATATGAAATTAAACCTAGTATAAAAAAGAGGAAAAAAAAAACACTTGGCAGCAGGTGTCTACTAACAAATGAAAAATTGGAAGTTGCATGCTGCCCACGTAGCTTGTGCGTGGCAACTTGAGAAGTTTGAGGGGGGGGGGGGGTGGGCTGATGTTTTAATTTTTTTTATAAATAGTTTAGTTTTTTCTTTTCTTTCATTATTCATTTCCAAATCCTGTTTAGTTTTCCTTCAATTACTCTATTTCTTTAAACAATTGGTAACTCAAAGAAAGGTTGAAAGGGCAAAATTTTGAAGGGATTTATGGGAAAATTTTATAGAGAGTCATGAAAAGCTATCAGAAAAACAGAAGGTAATAACGTAATGTTTATTTTTGAATTTTTAGTATACATGAAATTTCTCGGAATTCAAAGTGGGAATTTTCAAAGGGCGTGGTTTATGAAGAATTGAAGAATAAATTATAAAGTTAATATAAATATTATGTCAAGTGTTGATGATCAGCAACCAAAAGAAATTTCTGAAAGGAACGGGAAAGGCAAGGAGGTGATCCACGGGTAGCTTTAAGTGCTATGTGGTGAGTTAGATTTACTTTAAGTAATCTAGATAAAAATAAAATATCTAGTAATAATATTAAAATAAATTATTAGCGTATACTTCGGTGGTAGATGAAAAAAAATGATTTATAGGTATGATAGGAATTTTTTTGGACATATAGAAAATTATTAGGTGAGAAATAATATTTTTGGAATAATAAGTTGATTTAATAATAAAAGTGATAAGTGAAATTCTTGATGAGCTATGGTTGATGTTTTGATACGAATTATGATAAGATGAAATTTAGTGGATCTTGACAAGCTTTGATGGATGATTTGATGTGATTTTGGATTAAAGGAATTTAGTGAAATTTTTTTTATAATTTGAGAAAAATTAGGATAGCCAATTTAAATATTTGAATTCAGGTTTGTTTTTTTTTCTTCTTTATGTTATTGTTCAGATGCATATTTCATATTATTGTTCATACGCATATGCATTAAATAAAAGAAAAGAACCAGGAAGGGGCCGTTCTAATTGAAAAACAACTGATATATGCTGAAAATAAAAGGGACACTGTGACAGCCAGTATATGCTGGAAATAAATACCGTGACAGTCGGGATAAGCTAGAAAGAAAAGAACCGGGATGGGGCTGGTCTAAGATAATAAAAACAAGTTGACATGTGGGAAGACGTTCCCTAATAATAATTCATTCATTGCATCTGTTTTAAATATTGATTTCATTACTGAAATGCTGATGTGTGGTTTGCTATTGTGAATTTTATTTATAGATGAATGAGTCTCACAGAGAGACAGTTATGGTGAGAAAGAAACATAGAAGTATGATATGATAAAAACCATCTAAACGGTCGACTTTATGTGTGAACCTTATTATGAGGTAATTATGAGATAATTGATGGTATTAAGGTGAACCAAAAAATAAGAAGAATAGATTGATAGAGAATGAGACTTATGATATGTGTAGTGATAGTGAAATGCTAGTATCAAGTTGAATGAGATATAAATGATTAAATATTGAAAGACTATTTATACAGATTGAGTACTTCTAGTAAATTTAATTCATTGAGCTTGTGAAGCTCACCTCTCATTGTACAATGATTTCAAGTAGCAGGCATGACAAATAGTTTGGTGAGTTGAGGTTTAGACGAAATCATTTTCTGTAAGCCATGTACGTGTCAACATCCTCAGACTAATGAGAAAATAAAATAAAAAATTATTTGTAAATATTCATGCATTTTACGTTATATATTACGTTTAAGTTAATATCAGATTTATGTATCTCCTATGTTGAGGGTTGAGGACTGATGTAAAAATTTATGTTAGTATTATCTTTATGGTTGCATATATGTGTCATGCTGAGATTTTCAAAATTTGATGACATTGTTTTGCGGGTGGCCAACCCGGGATGAGTCGTTACAATTTTGGTATCAGAGCATTAGGTTTTATGATTCTGTAGACTGCATAAAAAATAAGAAAGTGGAGGATTAAAATAAATTATATTTTAAGTAGTCCGAGGATGACACATGGACGTGCTAGAGCTAGAGTTAGAGTTGTTGATTTGAGAGGGCATGGTAGGCCCCCAATATTTTTGATAAGTTGAGGTTGAGTCTGAATCTGTGCTTCCTAGAAGGGAACGTGTTGATAGTATGATTGATATTAGTAAAGGTATGAAAGAATCTAAAGTTGAAAGAGATGAGCTAAGATAAGCTCTTGTGCATGCTCGTGAGAAGTGAAGGTAACATATGATAGAGTTGATAACTTATAGCATAGACTTGATGAACAAGAGTAGTGCCTGAGGTTGTTAATCCAGTAATGGTATACATTTAAAAAGGGGGAAAAGTGAGTTTATGCATGAGATGCAGAAAGATATATTAAGTTGAATGCCTTGTTGTTTAAAGGATCTATGAATTCTTTTAAGCCTGAGTTTTGGGAGAAACAGGTAGAAGGATTATTTCGTATTTTACCTGTGACTAACATGCAGATGGTTGTCTTTGCTTCGTTTGAGTTAGAAGGAGAAATTTTAGAATGATGAGAGGATATTTTTCCCAGGGTAAGTGCAGATGTTGTTAGACTCTTCACCTGAAATAGGTTTAAGGAGATTTTCCTTGATAAATACTTTTTTTAGACCTTTAGAGCCCAACAAGATAGAGATTTTATTTATTTGAGGCAAATGGGTTGACTGTGGCTCAGTATGATAGGAGATTTGTGGCCTTGTCGAGTTTTGTACCAGAAATGGTATACCTAGAGGAGAAGAAATGTAAGAGGTTCATAGATGAATTATGTTTTAAGATTTGATCAAAACTATCTTACATAAGGCTTATGAATTATGTCAGATTAGTGGATATAACACTTCAGATTGAGAAGGATGTGATGGAAATCAAAGGTAAGAGGAATTAGAGGAAGAGGTCTAGATTTGAGGAAACCAGAGGTGGTACCAGTATGAGTGTGCTGAGTGAGAGACTGCTCAGAGAAAGCGTTCCTTGTCACAGGGAACTGAAGAACAGAGTCAGAGGCAAGCAGGATCTGTTACTTCTGTAGCTCAAAATACTATTGGTGGGACCCATCTTTATAGTTGCATATATATGTCATGTTGGGATTTTTAAAATGTGATGACCTCGTCTTGCGGATGGCCAACCTGGGATGGGTCGTTACATTTACATTTCCCCACAAAAGGGTAGCATCGAGCTATCCCTTGACATTTATTGAACAACTTCACCACATCTTCTTAGTAGTCGAGTACCCAAACGATGACATGCCTAATCCAAACTACACGACACACTCCAAACAACCTACTTCATCAACCGCATAATTGCACTTAAGGAAGTGGGGGGTATTTGATGTAGGAGAAAATTCTCCATCCATGACACAATGACGCGTGGCACCCGCTAAGGGCAAAACGATAAATTCATAGACAAAACTCCTTATCCAACAACGTGTGGAGACCTCTAAGGGCAAAAAATTAATTTTATGGCTAAGACAAATCAGCCAATCAAATGCTAACATCTGGTAAAGAGCATAATGGTAATCACACACTAATATCCTGATACCACTACTGCACTCCAGCTTAAAGATAAACTATTATCCCGCTTATGGATAAAGCACTCCAGCCTATAGATAATGTCAATTTTATCAAATAGGAATTTCATTCCTATCATAATCCTTAATATTCAATCACTTTTGTAATCAACTCTGCTCTAAAACACTATATAAGGGGGCTTTCACAATCAACAGGTACACACAACTTATTACTTATAGCTCATTATTTCATACAACTCTCCTTATTTCTCCAAAAAAAACTCTATACTAACTTAGGCATTGGAGAGTCCCTTGGAAGCACAACCCCTTCGGTCCTCTGACAACTTTAGGGTTTTTCCTTATTTCGTGTGCGCAGGTACCACTTTCCGACCATTCAGATTCCTGACAGATTTTTGACATCAATAAGTTAAATCTTTTATCATATAAAATCAACAATCAAGTTTAGATCTTTTTCCTATTGAAATAGGCATCCATATTTGATTATTTAAGGCTTTTTTTTTATATTGTGTTGCATAATTAACAAAACGTAAAATATCACCATATAAAGAACTCTTGAGTGATCAACCTATAATGTTTAATTATGTGGCCATAACTTCTAGTCCAAAATTTTAACTCTTTTTATTAAGTAATCACAATTTCAATAATATATTTTTCTAAGGTTGAAAACCACATAAAACTAGTTGTAAAACATAAATTAAAATAAAATTTCCTATTTGATTGTGATTGACCTCAAGGGGTTGCAGATACCATCGCTAGATGTCGTCCAATTGGATATTTGTAGTGATACACTAGAGAGGTGGGTGAGAAAGCAGGCAGAGATAGAAAATAGAAACAGGAGAGAGAAATTATTAGTTTTTTTTCTAATCAACATACTATATAATTTTTTTAAAAAAATAAATTCAAAATTAAAATTTTAATGGTGATACCACGGATCCGAAAAAGTCCATTAGTAATCATAGTGAAATTAAGTAATATTTTTAGTATTTAAATTTTTTCTTTTTAATTTTTTTGAAAAAAATATAATTCAATTTCTTGTTAATTACTAACGAACTTTTTTAATTTCGTAGTAATTCCCATGGAACTGGATAGTCAGTGTTACTCCTATGAATCAAACAAAGGTTACTGGACTGAACGTGCAACTGTCCATGTTTAAACCCATTCCCTTATAATCCTAGTTTAATCTTGTTGATGCCAAAAAGCGATTGGTGCTGACGTGGCCTGGGTGCTGACGTAGCCTAGGTGCTGACATGGCTTAGGCTCTGCACAGATAGCAGAAATAAGCTAAAGGCCCTCGGAAGGAGGGGAAGGGGAGACCTTCGAGGGCGTTCCGAAGCTTAAGTTAGCACGAGGGCTTAAGGGAGAAGCTGAGGGCTTAAGTAAATCTATTGTAAGCAGATAAGTCTGAATGAATATGAATTCCATACCTCAGCTTATTTATAGCCATTTGAACGAGCGTTGCTCATGTCTCGTTAGTGTGGAGGCATTGATTGCATGTTCAGGGGATGACATGTTGCAGGGTGGCTGCAGGGCGGCATACTGCAGGGTGGCTGTGGGGCTGCATGTGTAGGCGGCTGCAGGGCGACATGTCGTAGGGCGGCGTAGGGTGGCTACAGGGCGGTATGTCGTAGGGTGGCATAGGGTAGCTGTAGGGCGGCATGTTATAGGGCCAGAGTGTTTATTAGGCCGGGGTGTTATGGGCCGACTACTGGTGGAGTGTTATGGGTTGGAGTATTATAGGTCGAAGTATTATGGGTTACATCAGGCCCCATCACAGGCCCCCCACTTCCTTGAGTACATTTATGTGCTTAAGGAAGTACTTGCAAGGCATGGTCTTTTGAATGGAAGGGGCGGTGTGCTGTACTTTGACGGAACTGAGCCGAGTGTATGGGGTGATCCTTCTGCTGGGTCGTAGAGCTCTGGGTGTTCGACCCTGGAGAAATCGTTACTGGCTTGACACGTGGCTGGAGTCAACACCGTAGTAAATGGCGTTTTTTGGGAACTGGTTCAGTCGCTCTAGAGAAGCGAGAAGTCGTTTAGGGGAGTGTGTGAGTGGCCTCTTTTTCTGTGTTTGCATTGAATGCCCTCGTTGAACGTGTTTTCCCTTCTTATAAAAAAGGGTCTATGTTATCCTTTATTTTAAACTAAAACAAGTTTAGTTTCCTAAGAGTTGAGAGAAGTTTGGCCTCACTTTCTAACTGAGAGTTCACGCACTGATTTAGAGAATTCTGATGGTAGTGGCCCTAGAGAGGGAGGGGAGTCAGTAGTTCCTTGAGGGATTTATGGAAGCCAAGAGGGGGGTCGAGGTCGTGTGCCTGGAGGTAGATTCCTCAGGCCTTGGTCCACAGGAGTCTGAGGAGAAGGGAGGGCCTACTTTAGAGGGGGATATTGCCCAAGGAGCAAGGACCTCTTCCAGATTCCGAGCAGGAGTAGTTGGACGGGCGAGAAGGTCATTCAGGCCTAGGGTAGCTCGTAGTAGGAAGGAGCAGGATGAAGCCCATAGAGGAAAGACCAAGAGGCTGAGGCAACTCGTGTACTGGACTGCCTAGGCTAGAAGTGTTGGTTTTTTCTTTGTACTTCGAGGCCGTTATGGCCCTATTTTCTTTGTACTTCGAGGTCATTAGCTGTAACTTTTTAAATTAATAAAATATCTTTCTTTCAATCTTTACTTTGCATGACCTTCTTGTTTTCATACTTAGCCTTCCATGAAACGAGAGCTTGATTTTGGGTGAGATTTTGGCTGAGTGTTCGAAGAGAAGTACGAATGCCCGGTCTTGGAGAAATCTTGGCCAGGTGTATGAGGAATAGTTCAAACGCTTGAGCTTGGAAGAATCTTGGCTGAGCGTTTGACAAGCAGCTCAAACGCTCGGACCTGGCAAAACTTGGCTAAGTGTTTGATAATCAACTCGAACGCTCGGACTTGGAGAAACTTGGCCGAGCATTTGGCAATTAGCTCAAATGCTCGGGCCTGGAGAAACTTGGCAGAGCGTTTGTAAAGCAGCTCAAATGTTTGGACTTGGAGAAACTTGGCCGAGCATTTGACAATCAGCTCAAACACTCGGACCTGGAGAAATTTGGCTGAGCGTTTGCAAAGCAACTCAAATGCTTAGACTTGGAGAAACTCGACCGAGCATTTGCAAAGCAGCTCAAACACTCGGACTTGGAGAAACTTGGCTAAGTGTTTGACAATCAACTCAAACGCTCAGACCTGGAGAAACTTGGTCGAGCGTTTGACAATCAACTCAAACACTCGGACCTAGAGAAACTTGACCGAGCGTTTGCAAAGCAACTCAAAAGCTTGGACTGGGAGAAACTTAACTCAAATGCTCGGACTTAGAGAAACTTAGCTGAACATTTGACAATTAACTTAAATGCTCGGACTTGGAGAAACTTGGTCGAGCGTTTGTAAAGCAACACAAACGCTCGGACTTGCAGAAACTTGGCCGAGCATTTACAAAGCAGCTCAAATTCTTGGTCTTAGAGAAATTTGGCCGAGCGTTTGCAAAGCAGCTCAAACACTCGGACCTAGGGAAACTTGGCCGAGCGTTTGACAATCAGCTCAAACACTTGGACTTGGAGAAACTTGGCCGAGCATTTGACAATCAACTCAAATGCTCGGACTTGGAGAAACTTGGCCGAGCGTTTGACAATCGACGCAAACGCTCGGACCTGGATAAACTTGGTCGAACGATCAAGACTTGGAGAAATCATGTTCATGGGGTCTCTTCCTCTTTGTGCATATGGGCTTCTTCTTCACTTTGGGCCTTCTGGGCTTTCCTTTTTGCAGGTGCAATAAATAAAGACGGCTGACATTAAATGACGGCGCATTGGGCATAGCAAAGTGAGTGCTCTAATGATAGTTGGCATCTCAGGGTATGGAAACGGTGCCTTTGTGACAGCAAAAGGTGCATCACTTCATTTAGAGAGTTGAGTTAATGCTCCTCGGTTCTGCTGCCACGACTTCTATAAAAAGGGATCCATCCTTATTTTATTTCTCACTTGCACTTTGAGTGATTTTGAGAGCATATAGTTAGAGAAACATTTTGAGAGCGCTCGGTTTTCTTAGGAGGTGACCCAAAAAGATCTCTTGGTGAGTAAAATGTCTGAGTGACATAAGTGGGGATCTTTAGAGGGAGTTGGATGAGGCAATGGAAGTTTTCTCCAGCGATGAAGCCTCTTCCTTAGAGGTTGCCCCTAGCAATGGGGCTCTGGCCCTTATACCCTACGTTTCGGGGAGAGAGGATGAGGAGGAGAGTGAGGATGGGGAGTCATCTGGTGAGGAGGATGTCCGGGTATCGATGCTCATTAGGGATAAAGCCCTAAATACTGAGAGGGAGGAGTGGACATTCGAAGTGAACTCCATTTTGAGTGTGGTAGAGGAGTCTGAGCTCGTGGGGATCAGAATTAGGTATAGGATCCCCATGGATTACCATATGAGGGCACCATAAGGTGGGGAGAGGGCTTGTGATGCCCTCTCTAGTTGGGTGCCTTATGAGCTGTGCATTTATGAAAAATAGCTAAAGGCTGGGCTCAGGCTCCCTCTCCATCCGTTCTTTTGCTCAGTGCTCAGATACTTTGGTATCGCGCTGAGTCAATTGGTGCCCAACTCTATCCGACTGATTCTGGCATTCATTGTTATGTGCCAGGAGGTGAGAGGGGTAATGAGCATGGATGTGTTCAAAGCACACTTCCAACTAGCCTGTCTTGGTTATACGGGGTGGATCATCATGAGTTCGAGGAGGCGAAAGAGGGTTTTAAAGTACAAGCCTTCTTCTGTGAAGAGGTGGAATGGGGCTTTCTTTTTTATAAAAAGTGCTGAGAGCTTCGACGTCCCCCTCGCTTGGAGTTTGGAGCTTGTTGGCAAGTGTAAAAGGCCGTACCTCCTGCATCGAGAGCAGAAGACGTTGAAGGCTATGCTGGCCACGGTCTTGGAAGTTGGAGTGCTCGGAGATAACGAAAAGCTCCACAGGCACGACCTCTGTCCTTTTAGCCTTCCTTCGGACCTCGAGCACAGTAGCCCTTAGTCTTTCAGTCTTGTAGCAACTTTATTAACGATCGTTCTTTGTGCAGAGATAGATGTGGCTACCAAAGCTATGGAGAGGGCCAAACGCATGTCCCGGGAGAGAAAGAGGGCTGCGGAGGCTGGAGGCTCAGGGCAGGAGCAGAAGAAAGCTCGGGCCTCGGCCCTAGTGCCCATTGTAGCGGGGAGCCTCCAAGGGTTCCAGTTCCCGAGGAGAGGGCTAATTCTGCCGCACCCATTCCTCCCCCGGGATCGTCTTTCTCTAGGGGAGGACTTGGGTATGTCGCTATTTTCATGCCATGATGGGCGCTGAGGGGAGATGATTCAGTGTTCGCACATTCGAAGGTTGCACGTGAGCACCTTATCTTGGGGATCCCTCCTCGCGATATGCTGGAGCTTTCAGCGAAGCCCCTAGAGGAACTTTGTTCGGCTGCGAAGACCACCTTTTCCCAGGTATTGTCTTTTTGCTTTATCTTGGCTTTTTGGTTTATTTGCTTTTCTTTTAACAACATTCTCGTTTCAGGCTGGAGTCCTTGGCGGGGTCCTTGCTCGGTGAAAGGTTGATTTGGCTGAGCACTTGGCCAAGACTGAGTATAAGCTAGAAAAGACCCGAAAACTGGTTCGGGCTTTGTCTTCATCCCTAGAGGCGGCCGAACGGGCCAAGGATGACGCCATCTTCGAGAGGGACCATCGATGCACGGCTGAGGATGCACTCAGGAAGAAAAGAGACCTGATCTGGGCCCAACTAGAGGAGGTGGTTGCTAAGGCAGCTGAGAGGGAGGAGGTCTTACTGGATGAGGCCGGGGCTTAGATCTTGACGGGCTTTAACGAGGCTAGGAAGCAGGCCGAGTCTCTCTACCCGGGGCTCGATTTTTCAGGTCTTGACCTTTGTGCCATTTCAGGGGAATTGGGTGCGGTCGCTACTGGAAGAGATGTGGCAGATACTGCTGTGACTGGTGTCTAGAGGGTCGCGGAGGATGGGACCCAAGAGACTGCTGAGGGTGAGGCCCGAGAGGCAACGGGGAGAGAGGACGAGGCCCATGAAGCCTCTACTTCTTTAGAATAGACATTTGTTTTTTGTATCTAAGGTCGATAGCGCCTAATTTTTGTACTTCCTTTTTTAACTTAATGAAACTTCGGAATTCAAACTTTGAACTTTATTAATCTTTTGCTTTTACACTTTATTGGTAAAATTTATGGAGATTCTCCGCGTTCTAAGTGCGTGGGATAGGTTTGCCATCCAATTCCTCGAGTTTATAGGTGCCAACCCGACAAACTCTTCAGATTCGGTATGGACATTCCCAATTTGAAATGAGCTTTCCCACGTGGCGAGGACGGGACACTTTGCTTTTCCGAAGGATGAGGTCATGCAACTTGAAGTCCTAGTGCCGAACCTGAGAGTTATAGTATCGAGCGGCTCTTTGCTGGTAGGCAGCCAGGCAGATTTGGGCTTTGTCGACCAGATCAGCATTCATTCGTAATCCTTCTTCGTTGTTACTTGGTTCAAAGCATTGCACATGTATTAATGGGACTCCAATCTCGAGGGGAATGACAGCCTCTAATCCGTACGCCATGAAGAATGAGGTTCCTCTTGTTGGCGTTCGTACAGTTGTTCGATAAGCCCAAAGGATATTGGAGAGTTGGTCAACCCACTGCTTATCTATTTCATTAAATCTCTTTCTGATTCCTTGGAGAAGCATCATGTTAGTCACTTCGGCCAGGTCATTGGCTTGTGGATACCTAACGGACAAGAACCGATGCTCGATGTGGAGATCATCACAGAATGTCTTGAACCGAGAGCTGTCAAATTGCTTCCTGTTGTTGATGATCAATACCCGAAGAATTTTGAATCGGCATACGATTGACTTCCAAACGAAATTTTGGGTTTGGTGATCTATAATGCAGGCCAGTGGCTCTGCCTCGACCCACTTAGTGAAATAATTGATGGCCATATTGAGGTGCTTCTTCTGCCAGATAGCCATGGAAAAAGGGCTAAGGATGTCTATCCCCCACATGGCAAAGGGGAGGGGACTAGTGATGGAGATAGGAGGGTTAGCAGGTCGGTGCGATATCGGAGAATACTGTTGATAGTTCTTACATTTATTTACTAAGTCGGCTGTATCATCTTTCATTTTTGGCCAATAATATCCTTGGCAGAGAACCTTGAAAGCTAAGGCTCGGGCTCTCAAGTGATTCTAGCATATTCCTTCATGGACTTCTCGGAGAGCATAGTCAGTTTCTCGTGATTCAAGGCATCTTAGGTAAGGTAGAGTCAGAGCCCTTTTGTACAACTGCCTATCTATGATTGTGTACTAGGAGGTGCGAAAGATTAGCTTCCTAGTCAGATCTTTCTGCTCGGGCACTACATCATCCCTCAAATACCGAAGGATTGGGTCCATCTATGTTTCTTCCTCTTCTACTGGTAGGACCGGGGCTTCTTCTATACTCGAAGTGGAAAGGGTTTCTAAGTAGATAGCTTGGGCTGGCTCATGTGCCGGGAGGAGGCCAGGTTGGCCAAAGCATCTGCTATGGAGTTTTCAGCTCGCGAGATCTGAGTTATCCGGAATGTCTTGAAATTTGTGGCGAGCTTCTTTCCTTTTTGGAGATATTGGACAAGCTTCTCTCCCTAAGTCTCAAACTCTCCTGTTATCTAACTTACTACCAATTATGAGTTGCTAAATGCGTCCAGAACCTATACAACCAATGCTTTGGCTAATCTCAGACCAACTAGTAGGGCTTCGTACTCCGCCTCATTATTGGAGGTCTTAAACTTAAACCTTAAAGCATACTCAATCGCAAAGCCTTCTAGACTGCAGAGAATGAGTCCTACCCCACTTTCTAGTGAATTTGAGAATCCATCTACATAGAGGGTCCACCCTGGAGGGGGTCCATTGGTCACTGATGTTGTAGACTCGTCTAGATCTATGGATAGGGTTGTCTCCATAACAAAATCGGCCAAAGCTTGGCCCTTGATCGCTTGTCGGGGCCAGTGGTGGATGACAAACTCTTCCAGCTTTACTGCCCACTTTACCATTCTCTTAGAGATACTTGGATTATGCAGGACCTGCCTTAGGGGCAGATCTGTTAGGAGGATGATGGTGTGCGCCTGAAAATAGGGTCGGAGCTTCTGCGCAGCTACTACGACGGCGTAGGCCATCTTCTCAATAAGAGGATACCTTGCCTCAGCTTCATGGAGAATTTTTTTGACATAGTAAATGGGCTTCTGGATGCCCATTTCTTCCCAGACAAGGACAAAAGCCACAGTGCTTTACCTAGCTGATAAGTATAGAAATAGCTCCTCACCCGAGAGTGGCTTGGTTAAGAGCTAGGGGGAACTTAGATACCTCTTCAAACCTTCGAAAGCTTCCTGGTAACACTCAAACCAGGAGAAATCTTTTTGCTTTCTTGATAGCCTTAAAAAAAAGGCAGACACCTTTCCGCAGACTTGGACATGAATCGGTTTAAGGCTGCGACTCTGCTGGTGAGCCACTGAACTTCTTTCACGGACTTAGGAGGGGTCATATCGAGGATGGCCTTTATCTTCTCCATGTTGACTTCTACTCCTCTTTGGGTGACCATGAACCCTAAGAATTTCCCCCCTGTTACCCCGAACGCACACTTAGATGGATTCAACCTCATGTTATGTTTGCGCAGTACTTCGAATGCTTCTTCTAGGTCAGAACTTTGGTTCTTTGCCTCTGTGCTTTTGACTAGCATGTCGTCCACATATACCTCCATATTTTGCCCTATTTATTCCTTGAAAATTTTGTTCACCAACCTCTAATAGGTCGCCTCGGCGTTCTTGAGCCCAAAGGGCATAACCTTGTAGCAGTATAGCCCTCGATTAGTGACAAAGGCGGTCTTGTCTTGGTCCAGTCTATGCATGAAGATCTGATTGTAGCCAGAGTACACGTCCATGAAAGAGAAAAGTTCATGCCCTAAGGTGGCGTCCACCATCTGGTCAACCCGAGGAAAAAAGAAGCTATCATTTGGGCAGGCTTTATTTAAATTGGTGAAGTTGATGCAAATATGCCACTTACTACTGGTTTTTCAGACCATTACCACATTAGACACCCACTCAGGGTACCTTACCTCTCTGGCGAAGCCTGCTTCCAGCAATTTATTTACTTCTGCATTGATAGCAACCTGGCGTTCTAGGGCAAAAGTCCTCTTCTTTTGGATGACTGGCTTGCACTTTGGGTCCACATTCAGACGGTGGCTTGCACTTTGGCGTTCCAGTTTGACTACCAGGAAGGTGGTCTGTACTGTGGATGTCTTTGGCGCTGTTCTTGCAATGACTGGGAGGACTATGCTTCCTTCGGTAAATACTGGAGATCCACCGAAACCATAGAGGAGGGCTGGGGCTAGCTTTAGGTGCCCATTCTTCAGCTCCATACACTGAAAAGCATCATAAAACAATATATCCGCTGAGCTTCCATTGTCAATCAGGACATGTCGTACCTCATGGTTGGCTACTAAGAGAGAGACCACCACTGCATCATCATGAAGAGTTTGCACGTCTTCCAGGTCATCTTCTGTAAAGAAGATTACTAGCCTTGTCCTCTTTCTCTTGTGAAGGCCATTGACAGAGGCTACAGCCCTGGCGTATGCTATACTACTCTGCCCTGAACCGCCTTCAGTAGACAGGCCTTCACAAATTGTCTTGATGATTCGGGTGGTGGTGGCCACCTCTTGTTTTTCTAATTGGGCTCTTCCTACTTAGTCCTGGGGTCTCTTCGAGGGTCCTATCATTCTGACTGTTGGGGATAATAATGCCCGGTATCTTTTCTTGGTTGGGTAGGTGCATCCCTTCTCCGAGACCCTGTGAACTCCTTTAAGTGCCCTCGGCTAATGAGGCCCTCAATTTACTCATTCAAGTCGTGGCATTCCTCGGTATCATGGCCGTACTTCTTGTGGAACCTGCACCATCGTCTCTGATCCCTACCAAGATGCGAATTTCTAGGTAGCCATTGGAGAACAGACTTGTCTTAAAGCTGCATGAGGACATTGGTCCTAGTTGTATTGAGGGGAGTGAAGCCGTCGACTCAGGGGTGGGGTTTATTGACCGTTCCTCTCTGAGGGTCGGGGTCCTTCCTTTTCTTCTCTGTTTCTCATTCTCTCTCTCTTCTGAAGGCTTGGTTGTCCTCTACCAACATGTACTTCTCAGCTCGAGCCAAGATCTCATTCATGTCTCTAGGCGGGCGTCGAGTGAGTTTGGAGCTGAAGATACCAAACCTCAATCCATTCTTAAACGTCATTACTTGTACATTTGGGTCAAGGTCAGGAATTTCTCATGCCGCTGAATTGAACCGGGATATGTAGGCCCGGAGCTTCTCTTATCGATGCTGAATAATATTAAAGAGGCTTTTTGAAGTCTTCTTTGGGCCCTTACTGTTGAGTAAATGTGAGGCGAAGATGTAACTGAGTTTTTTGAAATTGCTGACGCTTCTTGGTTTTAAACGCGAGTACCAAGTACCTAGGCTCTTCTCGAGAGTTAAAGGGAAGGCACAACACATGATAAGGTCAGAATGCCGGTGCAGCATCATAGTTGTTTTGTAGTGTTGTAGATGGTTTAGGGGATCTGCAGAGCCGTCATACATTCTGACTTGCAGTATTCTGAAGTTTGGGGGAAGTGGGGTCTCGAGAACAACTTCCGTGAATGAAGGATCTTGGATGCTAAGCTCATCGATGATACTGAGATTTTTATGTCTCAGAGCCAAGTCTATTTTTTCTTCCATCTCATCGAACCGTCTGTCTAAGTTGAAGTTGCTTTTTAAGGAGGAACTCTCTTTGGACCAGCTGCAACGCAGCTAGGGCTTAGTAGGGGGCTAGTCATAGGTTAGGTCACCTCTGCTGGATGACTCTGCTTGCTCGGAAGCTTGGTGAAGAGAGGAGGAAGGTTGCTGACCTCCTCCTTGTACTTGGGCCACTAGGTCGGCTTATCATGCTGGAGAGCTTCTGGAACTAAGCTTGAGTTACTGGGGCTTGAAGATGCGTAGCTGCTTCCTCATAATTAGGAGAGTTGGTTCCGGAGAGATGAGGGCGTTGTTCTCTGGTGGGGGGCTGCTGCTTGACCCCCAAGTAGCATGCTCGGGGATTGTAGGGAACCTGGGTCTAGATTGTTGGCTGCAGGGGCTGCCTCGGATAGGAGCAGAGCATGTGGTTGGGGCTTCCTTGTCGGTCTTTTTGGTGCTACTTCTTGGTGGCATCATGACAGATGAGTTCTTTTGTACTTCTTCGCTTTTACTATAGCAAGAGCTTGTGGATTCCCACAGACAACGCCAATATGTTGATGCTAAAAAGTGGTTGGTTCTGACATGGCCTGGGTGCTGACGTGGCCTAGGTGCTGATGTGGCCTGGGCTTTGCACAGACAACAAATGAGCTAAAGGCCCTCGGAAGGAGGGGAGAGGGAGACCTCCGAGGGTGCTCCGAAGCTTAAGTTAGCATGAGGACTTAAGGGAGAAGCTGAGGGCTTAAGTAAATCTAGTGTAAGCAGACAAGTCTGAATGAAAATGAATTCTATACCTCGGCTTATTTATAGCCATCTAAACGGGTGTTGCTCATGTCTCGTCAGTGTGGAGGCATTGATTGCATGGTTAGGGGATGGTGTGTCGCAGGGTGGCTGCAGGGCAACGTACTGTAGGGTGGCTGTGGGGCTGTATGTGTAGGCAGCTGCAGGGTGGAGTGTCGTAGGGCGGCATAGGGTGGCTGCAGGGTGATGTGTCATAGGGTGGCGTAGAGTAGCTGCAGGGCAGCATGTTATAGGGGGAGCCCAGACGTGGGTTTATTGGGCCGCTTTTTACTGGGCCTGAGTGTTTATTGGGCCGGAGTGTTTATTAGGCCGGAGTGTTATGGGCCGGCTACTGGTGGAGTATTATGGGCCGGAGTATTATGGGTTACATCAGGCCCCATCAAATCCCATCACAATATTGTTCATGAGGAAAATATGCTGTTTGTATTAACAAAACTGAAAATATACCAAAACTACTAGTAAATAGCTTTTATGGGACTCAGTGATGGACAAATATCCGTGGTTGATAATAGTTAACTAAGATGGCTATCAGTAACAGATGATAAGATCAAAAACTATCAGCAACGCCTAGTTCCCTTGCTAATAAAATTATTCCACAACTAATTCTTTAATTTTTTTAATTGATAAGTTTTGAAATTAAGAAATGCCCATCAGCTACGGAATGATTCGTTATGGGTTGTTTGACATCCTTTTTCAAATATGATTTAATGAAATAATTGATTGCCATAGAAATGGTCACGTTCGGATGTGTTAAGAACTTGTCTGATGTGTGTCAAAGAGTTAGCATCTGACATTTCTATTATAAGTGCTTTGTTTTTTGGTTGTCATCATGGAATGTGTTTCTGGTTCTAGGAAACTTTTTACTTGTGTAAAAGTTAGTCATCTTTCAAATGCATTCTTGCTTGTTCTGTTGAAACATCTTATACGTAGCATTAATGTTTAGTGTGCTTATTAGGTATGCTAGTCCTTTTTTATCTTTTCCTGGCCTTGAATTGTTACAATCTTACCTAGCTTTGTCACATTTTGCTTTGTGACAGGCCTACTATATATTGGGACTTACATTGACATAGAAAAGAGAATGTTCTGAAGGAGTAAACGAGTTGGAAAAGTATGGGTTCGTGTATGTCCTTCCTTTTACCAATACTAGAGCATGGATATAATATCATCATCTTAAGAATTTCTTAAAAATTATGTATTCGAATTAAAATAAAATAAAAAAAATAATGATTTGGTTCAGTTTCATTATAATTTTCATATTAAATTAAATTATTTGATTGTTAAATAATATTTTCATTAGGTGTAAGTGAAGATCGTTCGAAAGCCAAAGAAGTGATCCAAGGCTAGGACTTGACTTTCGAAGTGAGTATCATCCTACCCTTAGTAAGTGTGAAGGCTAATAAAGAATCTAAAGAAATAAAGATATATAAGAATAATAGTTGTGTGAATAAAACACCACAATTGTGTGTATAAATTATGTGGTAAGTTAAGTTAATTGTTTTATTATGCAAAGAAGTTTAATAGAAATCCTTGGTGCTTGAATGTTATGTGAATATATTGAATAATGAGACTTGATTGATGATAATGATTTGTTTGCATCTCATTAAGAAGTTTAGAAGTGAAGCTTGAAGCTGGTACTAATGGATGGTTAGTAGCTAGCATGGTGGTAAGATCGTCGATAGTAGGTCATTTATTGGATACTCACGGTAAGGATGAGGTACTTATGGCAATTAAGAAGGAAGTATTGGAGAACAAGCAGACTGACTTTATGGTGAGAGAAGATGTAATGGTGATGCTAGGGAATCTAATCTGTGTACCAAATGAAGTGAATTTGAGGAAGGAGATTCTATGGGAAGCCCACGACACTATTTATTCCGTGCACTCGGGAAGTAACAAAATATATAGGGGACTTAAGCAAAATTTCTGGTGGTCAGTCCTAAAGAAAGATGTAGCAGACTATGTTTCTCGATACTTAGTATGTTAGCAAGTGAAGACTGAGCATGAGCACCCAGTAGGATTATTGCATCCTCTTTCTATCTCGGAGGGGTTTTGATGCTATTTGGGTTATAGTTGATCGATTGTCCAAATCTACTCATTTTCTTCCGATCAAGATAACTTGGTCTCCTGAAAGATTAGCGGAGTTATATGTGGCTAAAATAGTGAAACTCCATGGAGTACCACTAAGTATTGTATCAGATCTTGATG
Source organism: Bretschneidera sinensis (assembly GCA_023935145.1). NCBI lineage: Eukaryota > Viridiplantae > Streptophyta > Magnoliopsida > Brassicales > Akaniaceae > Bretschneidera > Bretschneidera sinensis. The sequence continues at coordinate 55,325,245 of CM043697.1, read as the reverse complement.
ATCGGTTTACCTCAAGATTCTGGAAGGGATTTCAACAGGCTATGGATACTCAATTACATTTTAGCACCGCTATCCATCCTCAAACGGATGGCCAATCAAAGAGGGTAATCTAAATCGTAGAAGATATGTTATGAGCTTGTGCTATGAATTTTTTAGTTGGTTGGGATGCATACTTATCCCTTGTAGAGATTGTGTATAATAATAGTTTTCATACTAGCATTGGAATGGCACCTTTCGAAGCGTTGTATGGCAGAAGGTGTAGAACTCCGATAAGTTGGGAAGAAGTGGGGGAAAGAAAGGTCTTGGGGCCAGAATTGGTTTAACCATGGAGATAATCAAGATAATATGTGAGCATTTAAAGACAGCTCAAAGTAGACAGAAGAGTTATGTAGACAAGAGAATGAGACCATTGAAATTTCAAGTTGGTGATCGTGTGTATTTTAAGCTTTCTCTTTGGAATGGAGTATTAAGGTTTGGGCGGCAAAGGAAAGTTAAGCCTTTATTACATTGGACCTTATGAGATTATTGGGAGGATTAGACCTATACCCTATCGATTATCCTTACCTTCAGAATTAGCACAACTTCATGATGTCTTTCATGTGTCGATGTTACGCAAGTATATACCAGACGAGTTACACATCATTCCATTCCAATCTGTAGAGGTTCAAAAGGATCTTTCTTATGTTGAGACACCAATAAATATTTTAGATACTAGAGCGCAAGTCTTATGTAACAAGATCATTTCCTTGTGAAGGTGCTTTAGAGAAATAGAGGAGTTGAAGAGGCTACTTGGGAGAGTGAAGTGGATATGAAAAACCAATACCCTTATTTGTTCGTCAAGTTAACAATTTTGAGAACAAAATTTTATAAGGAGGGGAGAATTACAGTGCCAATTTTCTTTTTTGTAATTTATTTATGTTTTCTTTGAATTAGAAATATTTAAATACCTTATGTTAGTTCATTAAGACTTAAGTTTTAAAGAATGAGGTAAAAGTTTTCTTATCAGGGGTTTTTCTTTTAAAGGATATAAAACTATAGGGGTTAAAATGAAACTAGAGTAAAACTTAGAGGGGTTTGGTGGCAAGGTAAATAAAGGTTTAAAGGAGGGTTAAGAGGGTTTTTTCTACCTCTAAAAGGTAGCATAAATAGAAAATGGGAGAGTTTGTTCTTCATTTCTTTCCAACACCTTCTTCCCTCACTCTTGAACTCTTTAGTTTTTCTTCTATTTTCTTCTTTATTTTGGCTTTTAGATTGATTTCAAATGCAAGAAACTCATGTAAGTTGTCTTCTTTTCATCTTTATATTCTTTTAGTAAAGATATTTTAAGTTTTATTTCAAGAATCATGATTTTCAAGTTTATTAAAGACAGTTAGGTTTTTGAGTTCAAGACAACGATTTGTGCTTGATTTTGAGTTTTAAAGTGTGAAAATTGAGATTTTTGTGAAGGGTGAAGTAAAAGTTTGATCCAAAGTCTTGGGAAACTAGTTTCTTGAAAGGAATTCGGGATTCTTGAAGGATTTAAGTGGTTTTGGAAAAGGAAGAGAAATTTTTGTATGGAATTTTTAGTGAAATTCGAAGGACTAGTCAACTAGAAGTAATGACCAGTCGACTGGGAGGTGCCTAGGGAAAGACTAGTTGATTGGTATGGAACTCCCAGTCGACTGGTAAAAGGGGCTGAAGGTTTCTAGACAAAATCCATTCGATTGGAAGAAATTACCAATCGATTGGGTTAGTCCTATTTTGGATTTTCTTGGTTTTTCACTTAAATTTTTAGTTTTAATCCTTTCTAAAACATCCCAAAGTAATTATAGGTTAGAAACTTGACTCAGTTAGTCTTAAGAACACTTATATTATGAGAACGTAAACTTTTCAAATAAAAATAGAACCTTCATCCTTTGTTTCCTTTCATCTAGGTAAATAATGATTATATATAAATGTCTTGTTTTGATTGTTAAATAATATTTTCATTAGGTGTAAGTGAAGATCGTTCAAAGGGAAAAGAAGTAATCCAAGGCTAGGACTTGACTCTCAAAGTGAGTATCATCCTACCCTTAGTAAGAGTGAAGGCTAATAAAGAATCTAAAGAAATAAAGACATATAAGAATAATAGTTATGCTAATAAAACACCATAGTTGTGTGTATAAATTATGTGGTAAGTTAAGTTAATTGTTTTATTATGCAAAGATGTTTAGCAAAAATCCTTGGTGCTTGAATGTTATGTGAATATATTGAATGATGGGACTTTATTGTTGATGATGATTTGTTTGCATCTCATTTCATGCATGGAAATATAACGGTGCATTATTTAGGGGGGAAGCGATGGGTGTGGCCGGTAGGTCCCTTCCTATAAGGGGTGTAAGGGTACCGAACGTATTTGGACTAGTAGGATCTCACCTGGATCAAGGGGGATCCAAATATTTGATGATTTGATTGTGAAACATATCGGTACATGGGGAGACGTCCCAGGTGGATTATGATTGATCATGAGATGAGACATTGTGCATTGCATCATGTTGAATTGCATATCATATATGAATTGATTTGATTAGCCCTTAAACGGCATATGGATTGTTTGGTTATATAGAGAACTTGTGAAATCTTATTTGATTATGAAATTGATGAATGTAAATGGTTGTAAGATTTTGAGGAAACTACATCATTTTATCACGATACTTGACATACTAGAAACTATATATCTATAAATCAGAATTCATTATAAGATAATAAACAAGTAATAAAAAAAACGATTGCTTTTTGTAGAGTGAGAACTTGCTGAGGTTTATAGCTTATCCTTCCCTTTTACAACTTTTCAGGAAAGTTTTCAGAAGATCTCAGATCCTAAGTAGTGAAGTTTCTTAGGTGGGTCCACGAGTGAAGCATCCTCGATCAAGTCCTTTTTTGTATTAGATGTTTATATTTTCTATTTTGTATATGAAGTTGTAACCTTGAAGGTTGTGTCCCATGAGACACCTTTTGTAAAGTTAAAGCTTTGTTGTTGTAATAACTATATAACCTTAACTTGTTTATGATATATATATATTTCATCCTATTGTATTATATTAATTGTGTGTCCAAGTGCTCGATTCTAAAGGTAATTGATGTTGTCTTGAGTGGGACCCACTCGGGATAGGTCATTACACGAACTTCCCCAAATTTTCTAATTGATAACACAACCTGGACTTTCAAAGTACTTCAATCTATTATTTCATCGACTACCTTCTTTCTATGCTCATCTCTCAAGTATACACACATACAAACCCATACGCAATACTTTATTTATTTTAAGATTACAATTTCTTATATTAACTATCTCTTAGGTCAACATTGCACAACTATCACACAATCATCAATCATAAGTACCTTAGTACATACAACATGAAAAAGAACTATTAAAAGAAATTTTAATACATATCTTAATTCAACTCACATCTTTAGGGACACAATCTTAATAAAATTTCTAAATCTTTTAACTAATAACTCGTAATAATTTCTAATGGTCACAAAAGTCAAAGTAAGACTTCAAATTAATTAAAAATTAGTAAAAAATCTTTCCTCATTTCTCACTTTTCAACATTCACACCAAACAACTATCCACAAAGTAACATTTTTACAAACACGTGAAAGATATAATAATCAAAGTATTTATATAGAGATCGGTATTTTAATGCACAGGGTTGCATCTCGATGCATTTTTGGAGCACTTGTTCAAATTTGGGTTTAGTTTAGTTTTTTTTTGGGGTTTGTTAAACTTGGAAGCAAGTAAATAAATTAAGTTTTAAGTAATAAATTATATCTTGAGGGAAATTTTGGAGTTTTAAAGAGATACATAGTAGAAGGGGTTAGTATGTAATTAAGTCAAAGCTTGACTATAAATATGCTGAGAGTGAGGGAGAATCCAACACTTGTACTGGAATTCTCTAGAAGTTTGGTGAGAGTGGAGAGAAAAAGGGAGAAAAAAGAGAGAAAAAAGAAGAGGAGAAGAAAGGGAGGAAAAAGGAAAAAGATGGGGATTTTTGCAAGAAATCAAGGTAGATTCTTATTCTTCTTCACTTTAAATTACTGAGATTGTTTACTTAACTAGGGATTTGAGTTTTTGAAATATTAATTTGAAGCTTTTTGAGAAAAATTTTAAGAAAAAACAAGTTTTGGGTCTTAAGAATGGATTTTGTGCTAGGTTTGAAGTTTTGAGAGTTACAACTTAAAATTTTGCTTTGGGTATTGTAAAATCTTTGATTTAAAACTCTTGGGAACTTGTGTTTTGAATGGATTGGAAGTTCCATGGGAGACAAGAGGAAAATTTTGAAGAAAAAAGGTATTTTTCACCATATATTTTCTAAAAAAGGGATCGGATAGTCGACTGTCAAGCGCTTGAACTTGTTTTTTAGCCTTGTTTTTGGAAAAATAACTTACTTTTGCTGAGGGATTTCAATTCTAAAATCTTCCAAAATATTATAATTTTGATTTTATGATAAAATTTTGAAATTTAAGGGCTTGAAAAGATTTTTTTCTGTTTTAAATCACGTTAGAACAAAATTTGTAAAAGTTTTAAATAAAATGGAAATTTTGTGACTTAGCCACTAGATTAGTGTGCTCATATGAATTTTATGATGAGTTGGGTGTTAGTATATATATATATATATATATATATATATATATATATATATATATATATATTGAGTAGGTATACTAAGTAGTCTTATACATTAGGTGTGATCGGAGGAAAAACACCAAAGGCTAGAAAGTAAGCCAAGGTTGAAGCTTTGTACGACAAAGGTGAATTTCACCTTACTATTAGTAAGTACTGTGAAATGTACAAAATAAAAAAAAATTTATAAATATATAATTATAAATGATTATGGAAATGTCAATAATATATATATATATAAGAAATGTGATTATATAAGATATGAGTTTCGAAATGAATTGATATGGTTGTGTTTAGGAAATTGTGTGATGTGTGAATTGTATTGAAATAATTTCTTTGGATTGTTATGAAATAGTGATGTTGTTGATTGGTGAATGATTGATTATAAACCATTTCGTCATGAATGCATTTTACATTATAACAATTGTTTGATGATATGTTATTGAGGAGCAAGTGATGGGTGAGGCTGGTAGGTCCTGTAACAACCCATGCTCGGGTGGGCCCTACCCAAGGAAGTATCATCACTTTTCAGTTTCGAGAACCTCAACCTATATGCAAACATACAGAAACTTATAAGGCAAACAACAATTTATGGCAGCTCATTTACAAATTTCACCATAAAAAAATACAACTCCGAATAATTTTTTATACATGGTAAAAACAAAATCTTTATAGTTTACAAAAAGAACAAAAGAAGAGAAAAATCTCTTGCTACAACTAACTTATATATTTTATAACAAGATTTAAACCAAGATAAAACTTATACTACTGAAAGAAACTTGAGATGAGGTTGCCATGGACGAGATCTCTATAATAGAATCTTTTCAACGCTAGAGCAAAACTTCCGGATTTTTCTTGAAATGTTAGTAAAATTAAAAGAGTGAGCTAAAAAGATTAGCGAGAAACACAACTAGAAGAAATCATAATAGAAAATTTTGATTTTTAATTACAACCTTTATTATATAGATTATTTGTTTCTTAAATACGTGTAATATAGTTCTTATTTGCTTGATAGAAAATTACAGTTTAGACAAGAATTCATCAAATTTTCCTCTCTTACTTTATGTCTGAACATATAATTCTTATCACATAGCCCACAACATAAGGTCAACAAACATATGAAAGGTTTCCACCTCACCACCTTTCTATTACCACAAACAACATACGCGCCCGTCACTCGGCTCAATATATCATATGCCTCTACTGGGCCAATTAAAACATATGCCCCTCATGGGTCAATCATAATACACGCCCTTCATGGGCTAATCTTAATGATGCATCCATGAAATGAAATGTTATGCAATGCAGAAAATGCACAATCATATCATTTCCCCTCAATGGGCTAATCTCATCATCACAGAGACGTTTCTCCACATATCGGTCATATCATTATATCGTATCACAATGGATCCCTTATCACCCATTTACAGGCGGAGTCTTATAAGTCCAATATCTTTCGGTACCCTAACACCCCTCGTGGGAAAGGACCTACTGGCCTCACCTATCACTTAATCCTCAATAACATATCGTCAAACAATTTTTATAATGCAATATGCATGCATAATGAAATGATATGTAACCAATCATTCGCCAATAAACCACATCGCAATTTTATAGTAATCCTACCAATCATTTCTTACTTATACATTGCATAATCATATCTCCACATTTTTTTATATAACTTTTAATATATTAAATCTTTATTATTCTCATACTGAAAACCTTCTATGTTCACGTTTCTTCTAATTCTACTATTTGTGATTTTCTATCATTAATCATGCTTTCATATTTTTATTTATAGTTTACAATCTAATACGCTTTGTAAAAGTAAGGTGCACTCACCTTTGTCGTGTTAGACTCAACCTTACGTTTTCTCCTAACCTTTAGTTTAATCATTCAAGAAATGTATAATCAAATACATCTAAACATATCATAGGATTCAAAAGCATACAATTTAGAGGTTAAGTCACACACCGTTATTCATTCTATTAAAACTTTTGCAAGATTTGTTCATATTATTTTTAAAAAAGACCCCTTCAAGACCTATTCTTTAAAAAATTTATCAAGTACTAAGGCTCAAAATTACTTTTGGAGAAGTTTAGGATTGAAATTCTTTAAGGAAAATAATTTATTTTGGAAAAAAGGGCTGAAAAACAATTTCACAAGGCTTTAGACAGTCGACTGTCCAAACTGTCGACTGTGATCAGTCCAGAGATTTGCACAGTCGATTATCCCTTTAGGTTGTCGATTGTACCTTGATTAGAACGCTACATAGTCAACCGTTCTCATTGGATAGTCAACTGTTTGGTCGGGATTTTTAGAAATTCTTAGCGAAAATAACCTTTTTCTTCAAAATCTTCACTTATCTCTCATGGGCTTTCAATCCTTTCAAAACACAAGTTCATATATGTTTAAAAATCATAACTTTACAATACCTATGAGGAGAAAGGAACTCCAAACTCCTTTGAATCAATGCATTTACAACAAAAACTAATTTCTTAACAACCATTTTTATCAAGCTTTTTTTTAAGTGAAACTTCAAAAACTCGAATATTTATCCTAGTAAGCATACTTGATGATAAAAGAAGAAAGAAAATCTTTTACTTTGCTTTTTGCAAGAAATTTCCTATCTTTTCTTTCCTTCTTCTTCCTCTCCTTCTCATATTTTCTCATTTCTTTCATTTCCTCTCTTTTTCTCCTCTCCTTCTCAATGGTTCTAAAGAATTCCAGCAAAAATACTAGTTTCTCTCCCTCCCCACTCTTATTTATACTACCAACTCTTCCTTAATTGCCTTTTCATCCTTCTAATTTATTTCTCTTTCATATTTTACCCCAAAATTCTTTAAAAAACTTAACATTTCTCCCTAGACACATATTATTTACTTAACTCTTATTTTATTTACTTGGTTCTAATTCCACAAACCCCAAATAAAAATATAAAGATACACCGAAAATGTGTCGAAACTAACTACTAAAATTGAAATAGTCAAATTAAGGTATTAGACTTTACAGGTCCTTTCCCACAAGTGGTGTAAGGGTACGAAAGAATATTGGATGTACAGGACCCCGTACGGAAAAGGGTTAAAGGGGATCTGTTGTAATATGATATGAGATGATGATTTGTCATACCGATATATGGGGAGACGTCCCTTGATGACGAGATTAGCCGAGTGAGGGGAAATGATATGATTGTGCATTTCATGGCATTGCATTGCATATCATTTCACTTCATGGATACATCATGATGATTGGCCCATGAGGGGTATGAGTTATAATTAGCACATGAAGGGCATGTAACGTGATTGGCTCGGTGAAGGGCATGAGTTGTACAATGTTGTGAATTGAAAGATATTGAGAATGATATTGTTAGTAGATGTTGATTTTATATGAATGTGGATGTAGAATGAGATATGTGATATACGAATGCACCTGACTAACATAAGATCAAAGCCATGTTAGAACGACTTACTCCAACTACTATAAAGCAGCTCAGAGGCTTCTTAGGCCTTATAGGCTATTACAAAAAATTTGTCAAGCGTTATGTTTCATTGGCTGCACAATTAACTTACCTTCTTAAGAATGATAGTTTCCAATGGAATGATAGCACAACTGAGGCATTCCAAAACTTGAACGTTGTAATGACAACAACTCTTGATCAGAAGGACCAATCACAAGGTCAAGAGCTAAGAAGATAAAGGAAGCAATGCAAGGATTGGTGCAATCCACTTGATCCGAGTTTGCATATTTATCGAGCAAGACCCCAACATTTAAGATGGGATTGAAAAAAGAAAAACCAACTTTAATCCATGTAATACAAGCTACAGAGGGGGCGACATAGCCTAGTGGTTTTGTGTGGACTTTTTATTTCATTAAGTATAGGTGTGTGGGCCTATTTTATGTTTCTATGGTTGTAGGTGTTTGGGCCTATAAAATTCATTAAGTGGACTTCTTTTATTAGCTATAGGTGTGTAGTTTAGGATGTTTTGGGCTTGAAGATGTTCAGCCCATGTATTTTAATTAATGTAGGCCCTATTCGGCCCTAGGGTTTCATGGAGTGGTTCAAAAACACTTGTAGCCACATTTTGAGGGTAAGTTGAACGTGAATGAAGTTTTCTTTACAAAGAATTTTTAGTTTTCTCTGCTTGTTCTTGATTGAACTAAGAACTTATCAAAGGTAACTCCTTTATGGCGTTCTCACCAAATCTAGTTTCTTGAAACAAGATTTTAACGGGTCTAGATTATCTTGACTTGATTCTTGGCTTTCTTGGGTAAGTTTCAATTTGTTTGTGGGTTTAAGGGATTTCCATCCCATGGATTCACATTATTTGGTATCAAAGCCCAGGCTCCAAATCAGGTCTGATTTATCCTTTTTAATTCTTGCATTTGGGTTTTGTCTTATGCGTGTTCTAGGGTTTTCAAATTAGATCTATGATGTTCACATTTGATTACTCGTGTACTTGATTCAAGAATTCAGATGTACGAATCTTTTAATAAATTATACGAATCTTTGCTTTAATTTCCATATCTGTAATCTTTGCTTTGATTCTATCTATTTTCGTTTCTTGTTGTTAAAATTAGATCAATCTTTTTCGATAATTGCAATTATTGTTGTTGTTTGTGACCGAATCTGTATTAAAAAAAAGTAAAGATATTTCAAAACTAGTTATTTGATATACTTTGCAATCCAAAAATTGAAGTGATTTGGTGTTGATTGATCTTTATATCTTCAAATGGGTTGAATATATCATCTTTAGTATCTTGTTTCCTAATTTCTCTTTTCCTCATACAAATTCCTTGAGATCCGTGTCATTTTATTACATTTTTGTTTCTTGAATCTATTGCTGGTTAGAATAATACAAGGTTATGTCTTGATATAGTTCAACTAGTTCTTAAAGAACTTGAAAGGGAAAACAAGTGAGGTGAAAGGCAAGAGTGGGTGCGAATAGTATTAGAAAAGGCTAAAAGAGTGAAACACAAGTAGAATGACAATATTTGAGAGTAAACACATAAGGGAGTGTGTGAGGTTTTATCACTAACATTCTTGTTTTGCAACGCACTAAAAATGTCTCATAAGAATGACTCAACACTTAAGGAGGAGACAGATAATTCATTCTTTGTGTTGCAGGCCATGCAACAACAGTTTGAACGGTTGAATTTGGTGTTGCGGGAGGTGAGGGATAGGATGGATCAGCAAGAGGTAGTGATTAAAAATCTGCAAGGTGGGCAAGATAGGAGGAGACGTGAGCCTAGCTTTGAAAATAAGTATAAGGACGAAGAAGATGATGAGGATAAGGAAGACATAACATCTAAAGGTGGAATGGGTGGAATAGGCAGACCTATAGAAGGTAGGCGTGGAAGAGGACCTAGGAGAAGTCCAAGGGGTCGAGATAGGGTAGATAGGAACCTTGGGAGCATCAAAATGAAAATACCATCTTTCCAAGGTAGGAATGACCTTGAAGTCTATTTAGAGTGGGAGAAGAAAATAAAGTTGATTTTTTATTTTCACAATTATTCAGATGAGAAGAAGGTGAAGTTGGCGGTAATTGAGTTCACTGATTCTGCGATTATTTTGGTGGGATAAATTAGTGACCAATAGGAGGAGGAATCATTAGAGACTTATAGAAACATAGGGTGAGTTAAAAGCTCTCATGAGGCAAAGATTTGTACCTAGCCACTACTATAGATACCTCTACCAAAAATTACAAAACCTTACACAAACTAGTGATGATAATGGAGTGGAATACCCTATAAAAGGTGAGTCTCTTGTTGCTAAGCGTGCTCTCAATATGCAAATTAGGTAGATGATATGGAGCAGCAGAGAGAGAATATATTTCATACTAGATGTTATATAAACAACTAGGTGTGTAGTATGATTATAGATAGGGGAAGTTGCACTAACCTAGCTAGTACCACTCTAGTTGAGAAGTTGAGCTTCCTTTTACTGAAGCATCCTAAACCTTATAAGTTGCAGTGGTTGAATGAATGTAGGGAATTCAAGGTCAATATGCAGGTTTTGGTGGCTTTTACCATTGAGAGGTAGAGTGATAAGGTGCTTTGTGATGTAATTCCTATGCATGCTGGCCATATTTTATTGGTGAGACCATGTCAGTAGGATAAGAGGATGATTCATGACGGGTTTAGGAATAGGTACAGCTTTGTAAATGATGGAAAAACAATCAAGCTTGCTCCTTTAACTCCAAAATAGGTTTATGAGGACTAACTAAAGCTGAAAAGTAAAATTGAGCAAAAAAGAAAGGGTGAGGCTGAAACACAAGAAAGAAAAATGAGGGTGAGGCTGAAACCTCAAGAAAAAGAGAGGGTGAAAAAAAAATAGAGAGATAGTTGAGAATAAAGAAAAGAGAGGGGAGCCACGAGAGAAAAAAGAAGGAGAACCTACAAAAAGAAAAGGAAAGAAAAAAATGAGTTTTTATGCAAAGGAGAGTGAGGTTAAGAGGGCCTTCTTAGCAGATCAACCTATAATTTTTCTTATTTACAAAGAATCTTATCTTAATCTTGATAAAACTAACCAATCTCTTCCTAGTTTGGCTGTTTCTTTGTTGCAGGAGTTAGAGGATGTATTTCTGGAGGAGATGCCGAGTGAGCTGCCGCCCATTAGAGGCATTGAACATCAAATTGATTTCGTACCTGGAGCTGTTATTCCAAACCGACCAGCCTATAAGAGTAATCCAGAGAAGACAAAGGAGCTTCAAAGACAAGTTGAAGAGTTGATGAGCAATGGGTACATGAGGGAGAGCATGAGCCCATATGTAGTATCAATGCTACTAGTGCCAAAGAAGGATGGGACTTGGAGGATGTGTGTTGATTGCAAAGTGGTCAACAATATTATGGTAAAGTATCGTCATCCCATTCCTAGATTAGATGATATGCTTGATGAATTGCATGGCTCATGTATTTTCAATAAAATAGATCTTAGAAGTGGATACCATAAAATTAGAATGAAAGAGGGAGATGAATGGAAAACTGCTTTTAAGACTAAATATGGACTTTATGAATGGTTGGTTATGCCATTTGTATTTACAAATGCACTTAGTACTTTCATGAGGTTGATGAACCATGTATTAAGTGCATTCATAGGCAAATTTGTAGTCGTGTACTTTGAAGATATCCTAGTGTACAACATTAATACAAAAGGTATTGAGGTGGATGAAGAGAAAGTCAAGGCCATCATGGAGTGGCCAACACCTAAAGGCATCACTGAGGCAAGAAGCTTTCATGGTTTAGCTAGCTTTTATAGGCGTTTTACTATGGATTTTAGCACTATTGTTGCACCACTCACTGAAATAATTAAAAAGAATGTTGAATTTCATTGGGGGATTGATCAAGCGAATGAATTTTGTTGAGGGACTGATCAAGCAAATGCATTTGCTACTATTAAAGAAAGGTTATGTTCTGCAATTGTGTTAGCATTACCTAACTTTAACAAAACTTTTGAGATTGAATGTGATGCCTCAGGAATAGGAATTAGGGCCATTTTGATGCAGAATAGGCGGCTTATAGCCTTCTTCAGTGAGAAGCTAAGTAGGGTGGCCTTGAATTACACTACTTATGACAAAGAACTTTATGCTCTTGTTCGCACTCTAGACACGTGGCAGTACTAACTTTGGCCTAAGGAGTTTGTGATCCACACCGATCACAAATCTTTGAAGCATCTCAAGGGTCAAGGTAAATTAAATAAGAGATATACTAGATGGTTGGAATACATTGAGACATTTCCTTATGTCATCCGTTACAAGCAAGGTAAGGAGAACATTGTTGCTGATGCTTTATCACGGAGGTATGTACTTCTTACTTCTATGAGTGCTAAAATGCTTGGGTTTGAATATATGAAAGACATGTATGCCAATGATACTGATTTTTCTGACGTGCATATAGCGTGTGATAAAGCGACATTTGGTAAGTTTTACTAGCATGATGGTTACTTGTTGAAAGAAAGCAAATTGTGTCTGCCGAATTGTTCAATGCGTGAATTATTGGTGCGTAAGGCACATGGTAGGGGATTAATGGGACATTTTGGTGTCAGAAAAACCATAGAAATTTTATATAAACATTTCTTTTGGCCTAGGATGAGAAAAGACGTCACTCAAATATGTGGTAGGTGCCTTACATGTAGAAAGGCCAAATCTAAGGTTTTACCACATAGGTTGTATACACCCTTACCCGTTCCTAGTGAGCCATGGGTAGACATATCTATTGACTTTGTCTTGGGGCTACCGATAACAAAAAAAGGCAGAGATTCTATTTTTGTGGTAGTGGACAGATTTAGTAAAATGGCACATTTCATTCCATGCCATAAAACAGATGATGCCACAGACATAGCTGATTTGTTTTTCAATGAAATAGTGTGACTCCATGGTGTACCTAGGAGTATTGTTTCTGATAAGGATGTTAAATTCCTTAGCTACTTTTGGAAGGTTTTGTGGGGAAAATTAGGTACCAAACTTTTATTTTCCACTACTTGTCATCCACAAACTGACAGACAAACTGAAGTAGTCAACATGACTCTAACTTAACTTTTATGCGCTATCATTAAAAAGAATTTAAAAACTTAAGAGGACTATTTGCCATTTATAGAGTTTGCATATAATAGGACTATGCATACTACTTCTTATTCTCCCTTTAAAATTGTTTATAGTATATTTGAAATACAAATTTATATTATCTTATCAAATTTATATTATGATCTGTTTCATTTTGATCTTGTCTAGTTTGGTATCGAAATTGATTCAGAAATAGAGAGTTTCTGATCAACAATATTGACTGTATGAGAAATGGAGTCTACTTGGGTAGACAGAGTATGTAAACTCTGATTGGTATAGTTATTTTGTGAATATATTTTTTAATATCTTTGAATTTGATATGCTTATCATCAGTACCACTTCCTTGTTTGAAAGGGGATGCAATAATCTCAGTTAGTAAATGTGGAATATTTATAATGATTTCTTGCAAAGGAGGATGTACTGATAGAGATGTTTGATTATTAGTTGTCGTCCACAATTGTTCTAATTTTTGGATGACATCTATTTCTTTTCCTTTGTCTAAATCAAGGTAATTTTTAGAAAAAGGGTTGTAGATCTTATTATTGAATGTATACATTCAAAAAAAAAAATATATATATTACTTTGAATTTCTGTCATGTATGTATACTTTTCGTTTTTTATTTCAGTTCTTGTTTCTTTTGGAAAATTAGAGAAAAACCAATTGAATTTTTATTTATTCTTTTCAGAAAGGAAATCAGTTTTTAGTTTTGTTTTATCAATCTCAAAGTTTGAACTCATGATTACATTGAGTTAATTATCTCTCATATTTGTAAGTGTAAGAGATGGGTCTTTTTCTCTTTCAGAATCTGGGATATAAGATTAATCATCAGCAGTTTTGAAAGAAGTTTGATCAATTTAATGCCTATGATAAGCCCTAGGAATTATAGGGGTAAAGTTTACTCCTAATAGGTCTATGAGTTTGGTATGGTATGTATGGCTAGAAGAAACATCAAAACTGTTTCTTCTGGGAATGATTAGGGGATCATCATATTGTATTGACCTCCTAGAAGATGAAGATTATGATGATGATGACTCTAGTACTAACATAGATGTTGATTAGTTAAATTTTTTTCATGGATGTGTTGACAAACCTAAGTAACTTTTTCAGGGACATATGCACAACTAAATTGTGCGTTAAGCATGTGGAGTTTCTTGAGAAAAATATTCTCATTATCCTATGCAAGCTTGAGAAGATTTTCCCTCCGACATTCTTCGATTCAATGAAGCATTTACCGATTCACTTAGCTTTTGAAGCTAAAGTCAGTGGCCCAGTGTAATATCAATGGATGTATCCATATGAGAGGTAATATCAATAATTTTTCCAATGGTTAGATTCTTCTCACTTAATATATTTTAATTCAATTTAAATACATTTGTATATGCATGAAAAATCAATGTATTCACAACCTAAAGAAAAAAGCTTGAAATAAAGCTTGCGTTAAAGGTTCCATGGTTGAGATGCACATCATACAAGAGATCTCAAATTTTTGTGCTGAATATTTTCATCCAAATGTACAGACATAAATGAATCGAGTCAGTCGAAATGACGACCGGGGGGGTGTTGATCAAGGAGAGCACCTATCTATTTTCAGTTACCCAAGTAGTACTTTTACTCGTGAGACTATTAAGAGGATGAACCATCCATTCCATGTAGAGTCTTAGACGAAGAGGTAAGTAAGGGAGAAGAAAGTAAGGAAGAAGAATAAGAAGAAGAAGAAGAAGATGAGGAAATTGATGATGATGACGAGGACGATGATGATGATGGTAAATCTAGTACTAGCATGGATGTTGATTAGTTAATGGTAAGATAATTTTTTTTCATGGATGAAGAGAATTATATGAGTTGCATGATTAACAAATTGTATACATTGTGTGATTTCTTTATTGTCATTTTCATGAGCTAGTTTTTAAATAGATTGTATCAATTGTCATGTATTCATAGTTCTGAATTTTCTTGGAAAACAGGATGCCACGAGGCAGAAGTCGAGCACTTAGAGGTGCAGAGGTCAAGGGTCATGCACACGAGGTCCCACGAGCCTGGTTGTGCACCAAAGGCTATTACTCCGAAGGCTACTACGCCAGAAGGTAGGATCCGCTTTTGTGTTATTATTTAATTATGCATTCTTTTATTAATTTAAAGTAAGTCTTAATTAACATATTAATTAATATGCGATTATACATTCTCTTATGTTGGAGTGGAGGTCAGGCCTTCTCAGGCCCCTCCAGTCACCCGTCAGGTCAGATGACCAAACAGAAAAAAATCTTTGTCAGCTAAAAAAAAGCTTTTGACCATATTGAGTGATAGGTGTTTATACATGTTCATTGTGTATTATTCATGTCATTAATTTGCATTAATATATGTCACATATCGATTAATGTACTTATTTGTTTATGAATGTAGAAAATTCAATGGGTGCGAAGATATCTTTAAAAACATTTCGACTCAAGTGAGGAAGCACATGAATGGCCTATGGAATAGTTACTATCAATACACAGCCGACATCCAGAACTCTATTTGGGATAATTTTCTGGTACTACTTTTTTCTCAATTAATTTGTTTTAGTTTTACGATTATAATATATTTTATGATTGTATTATATATAAAATAATTGAAAACTAATCATATTTTGGTTGTTTCTTAGATGCACTACATTTTTGCGACCCTCGAAGAGCTTGAATCTGCTATTTATGTTGGGAATATTCACATGTCAGTGAGGAGATGTGGAAAACCAATCTCACATGGAGAAGAAATTGGATAAGTGAATGGAATACATATGGTGGTAGAACCAAAACCTATTAACTTAAGATTTTGGGTTCAGATAGTCTCCCACATCATATATTGGGCCTTCTTTTAGTGGACTCTCCAAGCCCAAGTTTGGGTCATCATGCCTAACCAGTGTTATTAGAGCCAATGGTCCATGTGGGAGTGACCAGGATCATGAAATTAATAAGTCTTTGGGTTCATATGGTCTCCTACATCATATATTGGGCCTTTGCTTGACGGATTCTCCAAGGCCTAGTTTCTCCCAAACTTGGGTCATCATGCCTAACAAGTGGTATCAGAGCTAAGTTCGATTGGGCATGACCAGATCATGCGGTTAACTTCGGGATGCTCATGGTGATATAGTCGAACAACAGCGGGAGCTCGAGGGACTCATGTAACGCAAACAAAGTGACTTGTGTAGTGAGCATGTGATACTCACACAGTAAAGTCTGTGTGATTCACAAGGTGGAGTCTATGAAGCTTATTCTCGCACGGTGAAGTCTATGTGGTTCGCAAGGTGAAGTCTCTGAAGCTAGTTGTTGAAAATTAGTGTGTGGTTCTCTGACTCCGATAACAGAATGGGTGACTTTCCAGGTGTGCTTGTTGGACTATGGTGCGAGTTTGGAGTTGGTATAAGCATGATGGTGAAGGAGAGCAACGGAGACTCATATATGATGGGGAGATTGTTGGGAATATTCACGTGTGAGTGAGGAGATGTGGAAAACCAAACCCACGTGGAGAAGAAATTGGATAAGTGAATTGTATATATATGGTGGTGGAACCAGAACCCATTAGCTTAAGCTTTTAAGTTCATATGGTCTCCCACATCATAAACTAGGCCTTTTCTTAGTGAACTCTCCAAGCTCAAGTTTGGGTCATCATGCCTAACAGGTCTATCCATGAGCTTACAAAGGGGCGAGGATAAAGCAAACTGGTATGGTTGGAGTGGGGATAAAGGGGGAAGAGGCCACAAGATCCCCACTGAGCATTGGGATGCTTTGGTTAGTTTCTAGACATCAGACATGTGGACTCATCACTCCAATGTTATGTCGGTGAATAGGGAGTCGGGCGATGATTGGTGTGTTCACCATGTTGAGGGGTCCATCAACACGGACGTCCACGCGAGTGTATTGGTATATGTGTTCTTTTTTTCTTTACACTTATATATATATACACACACACACACTTTTTCTTACAAATTGTAATGTGTAGTCCCAAAAGTTGGGCAAAGATGCCACACTTGTTGAGGTGTTTAATAGGATGCACAAGTGCCAATTAAGGACAAGTGATTACGTCGATAACAAGTCCAGGGACACGATAGTATGTATAAAATATATTTATTTACTTATATGCAAAATAATTGTTGGTTTTAATATAGTTTGGGAAAAAAATATTAATCATATACATTTGTTTGTAATGTAGGAAACATCTGACCAACGTGTTCGAGATAAGAGTGGTAGGCAGATTGAAGCATCCTCACAGCCTAAGATTGACACCACTGAGTAGTTGTATGCATCAGGTGGGCTGAAGAATGGTCAATTTTACGGATTCAGGGGCATGATAGATGGTCACCCTTTTGCTATTAACAATCCGGGTAGCAGCAACTCCTCCGTCAAATCCATTGCATCACGGTTCAGACCTGTTGTTGATGTCAGCGCGATGCAACAACGAATGGATGATGATAGGTCAAGAATCGAGAAGCTTCAGTCACAATTGGCATGAGTGAATGCTAGGGCGGATGACATGCATTCACGTCTCAAGTCCATGGAGCAGATATTGCAACAGATGTCGATCCCAAGAGGTGTTAGGACGGATCCTACCACATGACTCGATGTAAGTAAAACACTGATGTGCAAATTTTAAATGCTCGCAAGTGCACGAATCACAAATAGTATTGCGATAAGTTTACTCTCGAGGTTGATTTCTCAAAGAATTGCAGTGGTTTAAATCCTAAATTACTTTCTTAAAATTACTAAAACAAACTCTGAAATTAAATTCTAAACACTCTAATTAAAAGATTGGTGAAAAGAAAATTGAAATAAAAACAATTAAGTAAATTAAACAAAACGAATTGTGAAGAGATGAGTATAATCAATGAGAACAATTGTGAGTTTAGATTGCTATCCAATCATGAATTGGAACATTTGGTGAATATAAAGAATTAATCAACATCCAATATTATTGGTATTTCCGCTAAGACTAGAGATTCCATTGATCGCGTTTATTCACAATTTATAACTAATTAATTAAATCTCGTGGATCTTGTTCATCAATTAATTAGTTAAATTAAGTATAAGGAAAACGCAACCACCTAAATCACAATTTGATTTGAATCCTAATTTAAATTCCTATTCAAGAAAGCTTAATTAGGTCTAGATGATTTGTCCTCAACCTAATCTCGAATATTAACCTTGACTATCAATAATAGATGGCCAATCCATAAGCAATAATCAAAGGTATGAAAGATATTGAATAAGAAATGATATTGGAAAATTTCATAAAACTAAATCCACCAAAATATCCAAAACAATCAAGGCAGCTAAGCCAAATGCCCAACAATACGTTCAGCCGCTCATGTTTAAATCTCAATCACAGAATTCAAATACAAGCATATTGAAAGACAAAAGGAGCAAAGATAGAATTTCTTCCCGAATTACAAGATGAATCCTCAAAGTCTTGAAGCGATTGATCGTCGTCTTCAATCTCTTGATAAGACGTCTTGATGAAAGAAACCGTCTCCTCCTTCAATCTCCCAAAACTCCTCTTGATAATATATCTACAAGAACTGCCATCGTCTCCCCAAGAACTACCTTTCTCTATGTCTAAAAATTCCTATATATAGCTGTATGGAGATGGCTTTGTAGACAGAAAAGTTGCCCTAGGGTTTCTGTTCAGGCCATGTGCTTTTGCTGCTGTCCAGGCCCGGTTCTGCCTGACATTTGTCTACTAAAACTGCCATAACTTTCTCTAAAAAAATCATATTTACAAGCTGTAAAATTTTCCAGAAAATAGACATCCGGATCTTTCCAAGAATATATGGCTCATCTTCTAGTTCTTCCTGAATCAATACAGTTTAATCCACAAAAATAACATTTCTGCCACGCTGAAATCACGTGCAGCCTGACCTTTGTCTACTAAAACTACCATAACTTTCTCTAGAAAAATCATATTTATGAGCCATAAATTCTCTAGAAAATATATATCCGGATCTTTCCAAGAATATATGGCTCATCTCCTGGTTCTTCCTGAATCAATATAGTTTAATCCGTAAAAATGATTGATTTGTACGGGCAATTCTGGCAATTTAGTGAAACTCCTTTCCAAATGCTTGTGAACCTGTAAAACAAAAAAAAAACACCTCAAAGTAACAAATTTCTATGCTAAACATATAAATAAATACTTGAAAAACATACAAAATACTAGGACAAATATTCCTTCATCAAATACCCCCAAACTTAGATTTTGCTAGTCCTCAAGCAAAACTAAAAGAAAACATAAACAAAACAAACCTAAAAACTTAAATCAACAAAACCCTCATGCCTTAATTCTTATTATGACTCAAATCTAGATATCTTATGCATAACTATGTTCACAGTCTCAACACTTCATAATTCATTACTCAAATCAAGTATACATCACACATCCATATTCCAATGCTTGAAACACCTCACGTCAATTACCCCCAAACCTAACGCCACGAATCCGAATTCGCTTCGACTCTAAGCCTCACAGGATTCACTCATTAAGCACACCTAACCTAGGTTTCAAACACTCATTAAGCATATGAGAATAGAAGTTATGTAAACAAGAAATTTCAAATATAAATTCGCATATGAATATGGATATCATCAAAGAACGCTCATATGTTCGCAAAATAGATCTCATTTAAGGAATCAAATGTTAGGATTGAAAAGCTATCACATTGCCTATATCTTATCCTAGTCAAACACCTCAAGCAAAACATATTGAGTATGAACTTGTGCATAGATGGACGTGGTTAGCCGAACTTGATTTACACCAAAGCTCTTTCTTTTCAACTCTTTATAAGAGTGACTTCAATACCCTTGAAATATCTCAAGTCCTCTTTCTTGTCTAACCAAATTCCTTTTTGGCATGTTTCTTATAATATATATTTTACTTTTTTTTAATAGGAATTTGGATCTTTCTCTTTCTCTAGAGACAGTGGCAACTAGGGCGTATAACGATAGGCACATACTCAAACTTCTTACTCAAGTCATTCAACTAAAATAATGGGAATACACAACATGATACTTCAAGTGAGTTATATAATCCTAGCATTCAATGCAAAACCTATAGAGATCATCTAATAATTAAGGTCATAACCTATAGAGATCATCTAATAATTAAACCATGAGTGTTTAAGAGTACCAAGAAACTAACTCTCAAAATAAAACGCTTATGGCTCAAATAACTCACTAGGTAGTCTCCACTATTTGATTCTCAATTATTAGATCTAGGTTCATCTCAGTATCAACATCAAGAACATGGTCTATGAATATGAATATGCATCAATCCTCATAACAATTTGTCACTGTTAAAGAAACTAAACTCAACATGCATAAAAGACTTGATTACTAACCATAAAACAAATTGTAGCATGAAAATTTTGTCTCAACAAGTTCTAATTAGACCCCCAAACCTAAACTAAACATTGTCCTCAATGTATGAAATTAAACACGCGTTTAGAAAAACATTTAGAAGGGAACAATGAAAATGAAAGAACAGAAAACATACTCTATCAAATGGGTGGGTTGCCTCCTACCAAGCACTTTTTTTAACGTCTTAGCAACACGTTGGGAACTTATTTAGGATCGTGCACCTCAATGCACTCAACAACCCCCTTCTCATGGACTCTTTCCAAGTAAGGCTTTACACGATGCCGGTTGACCTTGAATGTCATTTGAGTCTTCGAGTTCAGCAACTCTACCGCTCCATGAGAAAAAACATTGACTACTGAAAATGGTCCGCACCATCTTGACTTCAATTTTCCTGGAAATAATTTGAAACGAGTGTTAAACAAAAGAACTTTCATTCCAGGATAAAGAGACTTATGGATAAGGCCATGGTCATGGTAACGCTTAATACGTTCTTTGTAGATCTTTGCATTCTCATAGGCTTCATCATGAATCTCTTCTAACTCACTGAGTTGTAGTAACTGCTTCTCTCCTATCATTGCCATGTCCATGTTCAACTCCTTGATTGGCCAATACACCCAATGCTCAAGCTCAACCAATAAGTGGCATTCCTTTCTAAAAACCAACCAATAGGGGCTCATCCCAATGGGTGTCTTGTACGCTGTGCGGTATGCCCACAATGCATCATTAAGCTTGGTTGCCCAGTCCTTCTGTGATGGTCGCACCATCTTTTCCAGAATGCCCTTGATTTGTTGATTGCTTATCTCAACTTGACCTGAAGTTTGTGGGTAATATGAAGTCCCCACCTTGTGTGTGATGCTATACTTCTTCAACAACCTGTCACAGAGTTTATTGCATAGGCCAAATAGCATCCTCCTAAAGGCAAATGTCCCTGTTGGAAATCACCTTGACAAGATGCCCAGGTGGTGATCTTCCAAACACCTAAGTCTAGAATGACTTGCAGAAAGAAATACAGCAATCAAAGACAAGAACAGAAAATCAAAGAAAGAAATAAGACAAGCAATTTGTTATCCAGGTTCGGCAATGTGCCTACGTCCCCGTGAGTTCCTTCGAACTCTCTGCACTAAATCAATGGTTCTTTACAAATACAGCAACCCTCTTCAAGAAGCTCAAGTTCTTGAAGAAACCAAGAAGAGAAGAAAGGAAGAAGATAAGAACTAACAATGCTCTCTATCTAATCTAGACTTCTCTCTCTTTACAACCAGCCTCACTACAATGAGTCCCTCTTGTGTTTGTGTCTTTGCACTCTCACATAATTCTCTCATTCACACACATGTTTCACAAGTTACATTACATCACACTCTTGTGTTCTTTTCTCTCTTTGAAAATGAGGCTAGTGAATCCCTTTTATAGCCACTCACTTCTTGGTCATTCTTGAGATTCAGTCCTCACCCTTTGATCATGATTACCACTTAATCATGGCCCTCCATCACTCCTAAGTGGTACTATACATTTTAACCTTGTACCCACATGCCTAAGAGAGGGTCAAAATAGGCTGTCCATGTGTGCTTTACTTTTCCTAGCGCCTAGGTGCTCAATAGGGAGCGGTGTAGTGCTGGGCAGAGTCCCTTTGCACACTCTCTGGGTAGTGCGGTGCTGGTGGGGAGTGGTGCGGTGCTGGTGTATATCAAGCAGCACACCTTTTGGACTGTGCGGTGCTGACAGATGGGTGGTGCGGTGCTGGTGCATTTCTGGAGCCTTCATTCTGTATGGTGCGCCACTGGTGAAGGGGCGGTATGGCGCACACTGATACTACCCCTTCACCTAGCTTTGTGCACACTCATTTAACTTGTGTGCAAAAGTGCACACACTAGTGCGCCTACACTTACCTTACTCCAAAGTGATGCACACACATATGTGTAGACCTTTAACTTGCTGAAATTTAATCCTTCAACCTTGGTTTAGACTTTAACTATCTTTGAACCATGTTTAGACATGTTTAAACCTTAACCATGTTTAAACCTTAGACAAATACCAACAGTCCCAAATGGGCAGGTGAATGTTGTATTCTCTTGATTCTTCGACGCAATCAGCACTTGATAATAACCTAAAAGACCATCAAGAAAACAATAAAAATCATGCTCTGCTAGTCTTTCTAACATCTTATCAATAAATGGAAGTTGAAAATGATCTTTTTTAGTAGCTGAGTTTAGTTTCTTGTAATCAATGCACATTCTCCATCCTGTAGTCATCTAAGTGGGCACTAGCTCATTCTTCTCGTTTCTCACCACTGTAATCCCAAACTTCTTAGGCATAACATGAATTGGACTAACCCATTTACTATCTGAAATATGGTAGATAACTCTTGCATCTAGGAGTTTTAAAATTTATTTCTTCACTACCTCTTGTAGGTTAGGGTTTAGTCTCTTTTGAGCTTCTCTCATAGGTTTGGCATTGTCCTCTAAAATGATCTTATGCATACATTTTGCACGACTAATACCCCTGATGTCACTTATACTCTATCCTATGGCTCTCCTAAGTCTGCTAAGCTCCTTCACAACTCTCTCCTCTTCACAGGATATGTGTCTCCCTCTCCCAGAAATATGTACTTAAGGTGCTTAGGTAAATCTTTAAGTTCAAGCTTAGGTGGAGTAGTATCTTACCTAGGTAGGGAACTTGGCAAATCTAAAGGTTTGCTAGACTCCTCTTGGTGTGACACTGGTATTGCACTATCTAACATCTCATGATACCCCTTAGTCTCCTCTTCTAGTGTTTTCTCTACTCTCTCAGTTATAAGAGCAACTTCAAGCTTGTCCTCTATTTCTGTCTGCAAATAAGTGTCATAAACAAGTGAGTCCACACAATCAATAAAAGAACACTCATCGTTAGTAGAAATAGAAGGAGTGGTTAGAGAATCAAACACTTTAAATTGTACAGTCTCTCCCAAGACTGTCATCGTTAACCTCCCATTATGGACATCAATAATAGTCTTGGTTGTGGCCATAAATGGTCTACTAAGAAGAATTGTGTACTCCTTGTCCTTAGATGGGGTTCCTTCCATCACCAATACCACGAAATCCACAAGCACAATCACTTTGTCTACCTGCACCAATATATCCTCAACTATTCCCTTAGGATATTTAACTGACTTGTCAGCGAGTTGAAAGGACATAGTTGTTGACTTAAGCTCCCTCAAACCTAGTTGCAAGTATATCGAATATGGCATGAGATTTTTACTTGCTCCTAAGTCTAGCATTGCTTTGGCGACCTTCTTGTTTCCCATTGTGATGTTGATGATGAAACTTTCGGGATCTTTCAGCTTAGGTGGCAAGCTTCATTGGAGCACCGCACTAATAACTTCTGACACCATCACTTTCTCGATCTTCCCATATTTCCTCTTTTTGGTGTTAAGTTCCTTAAAGAATTTCGCATATAATGGTACATTCCTGATAACATCCAAAAGAAGCAAATTAATGTTCACTTTAGAAAACATGTCAAAAATATCAGAAAATTGCTTATCCTATTTAAGATCCTTCAGATGGCTTGGATAAGGAATAAGAGGCCTGTAAGGCTCGGTCGTCTTGTGTAGTGTCGTGAAGGAAGATGACTCATTCTCCTTACTCTCTTCAGATGTTTGAGAAGATTGTGGATCTTTAACTAGATTTTCTTCAGGAGGGTCATGCTCCTTTTGCTTCTCATTTGATTTTCCTGCATCACGTGGCAAGTCATAAGAAATTTTATCATCAGAACTGTTGTTAAGAATTTTACCACCTCACAGTACTGTGATAACCTTTGCTTGCTCAGGTTGGCTAGGTAACTTCCCTTTTTGATGTACTTGCAATTGTTCCGTAAGTTACCCAACTTGTACTTCCACCCTCTTCGTTGATGCCTTTACAGAATCCAACCTTTGGCTGTGTCTCTCATGGGTCTCTTTGCTAACTTGAATAAAAGCACTCAAGTTCTCCTCCAAAGTTGGATTTCTAGGCTGACTGGGTGGTGCAACTTGATTTTGATATTGAACCGGTCTTGAACTTTGAGTATATGCCGGAGTATTGTTAGTCTTTTAGGAGAAATTAGGATAATTTCTCCACCCAGGGTTGTAGGTGTTAGAATATGGATCATTACTCGGCCTAGGTTGGTAAAACTCAATTGTATTAACTTGTTCTTGTTCATTTCCTGCATATGATTTATAAGACAAAGAACAAGTGTTAGCACCGTGACCAAAAACCCCACAAACTCCACATACCTCATGATTGGGCGTGTTTGTGGTAGTGAGAAGTTTGACTTGTTTGGTTAACTTTGCAAGTTGCATTGCCATATCATTGTTGGAGCTTACTTCATTAACCCCAACTCTCCTTCTTCTTACACTCTTTTGTTGAGAATTAGCACCCAACATCTCATATAGCTCGCATGTCTCCTCAGCAGTCTTTTCTCCTATGGCTCCACCGGTAGCGTTATCAACTGTATATTGACACTGTTGTGTCAATCAATCATAGAAGAATTGATTTTGTAGCTACAATGGGTAATGATGGTGGGGACACTGGATTAGAAGCATCTTGAACCTGTCCCATGCATCACGGAAGGGTTCTCCCTCCATTTATGAGAACGTGGAAATCTTAATTCTCAACTCAGTGGTCTTCTGATGGGAGTAGAATTTGTTCATGAACCGATTGTAGACCACTGTTGTGAGTTTTAAATTACTCGCAAGCGCACGAGTCATTTACAGTATAGCGTTGTGTAAGTGCGAGGTCGAATCCACAGGGAATTATGTTGTGAAAATATAATTTTATCTAAACTAATCTTATCTTAACCTAGTTCCGAATTTTGTATTATATGTTGCAAAAGAAATAAAAGCTGAACTAAATTGATTTTTTAAAAACTAATAAAAAGACTAAGGTTTCTGAATCCACCCCGCCAAAGTTAAGCATATAACTCAATGTTCTAAAGATAGCCTATCAAAACATTCCATGAATCCATCTATATGACAAAAAACAAAGAATATCCCAATTAAACCAAAAGCATCCAATGTATCTGCTCTTAACAAATCACAAAGGAAATCCAATTTAACTGAAAACGATTCGATGTATCCATCAGATGAAACACAAGGAATATCCAACAGAACAATTTAAACTCAATCAATCACAAGATTAACTCAAATAATTGACGGAACATTTATACTAAAAAATGTCATATTTGTACAAGCAAATCTGAACTACTATGCCAAACAACGGCGAGGCTTCATCTTCAACCTTAGTTGAAGATTCTAGCCACTCATAACTATGAAACTATAATTCATAATAAAAGTGCTAAACATTAAACTAAAACAACTAAATAAAAAGAAATAAATAACTTTATATGGG
Organism: Bretschneidera sinensis; assembly: GCA_023935145.1. Taxonomy (NCBI): domain Eukaryota; kingdom Viridiplantae; phylum Streptophyta; class Magnoliopsida; order Brassicales; family Akaniaceae; genus Bretschneidera; species Bretschneidera sinensis. Next base: position 55,299,302 of record CM043697.1, on the reverse strand, counting down.
AGAAATTCAACTCGCTGATGGGCGGCGCTCCCCCTCGTGGTAGCAAAGCCTTCGAGATCCACCAGAATGCTAGCAGACATCCACCGGTTAACACCAAAGTGGCCCAGGAATTATACACTGAATGATGAAGCCAGATGGTGTTTATATAGGGGGAGACCTGGAGTACAATGAGTTGCAAAATCGATGTGGGATACTGTCCGCGTGCGCTCGATCGCGCTGGTGCGCTCGATCGTGCTGGTGCGATGCACTGCAAACATTTCGATGTGGGATTGATGACTATGCACTCGATCGCAGAATAGTGCGATCGATCGTAATTTCTCCTGAAGCTTCACATCTCCTGAAATGCTTCATTTTCTCCACAAACCTATAGAAATACACAAAACACAAAAAAAAAAACATAAAATAAAGTGAAATACTACTAACTAAGAGCATAACAAATATAAGTTAAGGGTCTAAAATATGCAATATTTAAGACTCATCAAATACCCCCAAACTTATATTTTGCTAGTCCCTTAGCAAAACAAGATAAAAGACTCAATGAAAAACAAAGAACATAAAGATAAGTTCATCACTCATGGTATCCAAAAATTTAAGGAGCACACATCACCATGATATTCATTCATGAGCAAGCTTAAAAAGATAAATTCATCTTCGCAATGAATAGAAATGTTAAAATCTAATTACTTACAAAAGGCAGGTCAAGGCATCACAAGTCTGACATTGTGTAAAGTGAATTAGCATATAAAAGTGAAGCTTCCAAGTAACTCCAATGTGTAAGGTCTCCATGTCTCAAGATTCGCCGAATTTCCCATCAAAATGAACGAAAAAGGCATAGTTTTTTTTTTTGTTTTTTTTTAATAATAAGGCACGGCTATGTTTAGTTCCCTTAAGCTTTCTAATTGACCCATGTAGCGAGTGTTGAGTCAATGACTCCCAAATCAGATGGTTTTAGGGCATTAGGTGTATAGACACCCCTAAGGACTTACTAACTCGAGTCAAAAAGGCTACGAAAATAATCCGACCTTAATACTACCAAGCAAAATTCCACCTTTTGACGTGAACACTCACTGCTTACTAAGGCAAGAGGTCCAGTTACTCAGCGGAAAGTTGTAGTAATTTTTTTTTATTTTTTTTTATGCCCAAGTGTTCATCCAACAAGTCATCCAGTTTCAGTTAAGATAAGGAAAAATACACATTAAAATCACATGTCATACCTCACATAATTTGTGCTAATGTGCTCGTGTTAGATTATGTCAAACATGTGAATTCTCAAATGCCTAAGGTAAGTAACTAAATTTTAAAAATTTATCACCAGATCATGTGTTCAAAATGTTAAGCTCACCAATGACATCACATCACAAAAAATGTTAAGATCAACCAAAATTTCACGATAACATGAGCATGCATTTATCTCTACAATGAAAAGACAACAAATTAGGACAAAGTGTGTGATGTATCTCCCATACCCCTAAACTTAAATTACACATTGACCCCAATGTGTGACTAATATGGAAAGAGCTGACCTTAGATATGGAGAACTAGCTGGACAGGTATAGCTCATAGCATACCTCCAAACTTGAACTGAAGTACGCATTGTCCCTGAAAAATAAAAACTAGAAAACAAAAAATACTGGAAACAAATATTAATTATAAAAATGCGAAATAATAAATAAACAGAAATGATAAGCTGTAGGGTGCCTCCCATGAGTGCTAAGTTTAAAGTCTTCAGCCAGACTCTCCCTAGAATACTACACTCAATCTGAGTAACTAGGATCCTCCAACAGTATCGTCTCAATGTCCGGACTCCTCAACTCTAAGAATGGTTTTAGTCTCTGTCCATTTACCTTGAAAGTATTACCATTCTTAGGATCCTCAATCTCGATGGCCCCATGAGGAAAAACTGATCGAATAATGAATGGGCCTGACCATTGGGATTTGAGCTTGCCTGGAAAAAGATGCAGGCGCGAATTGTAAAGAAGAACTTTCTGACCCGGCTCAAAAGCTCATCTCAAAATGTTTTGGTCATAAGTCTTCTTCATTTGTGATTTGTATGATCGGGCACACTCATATGCATCATTCCGCAGCTTTTTCAATTCATTGAGTTGGAGCTTCCGTTGTGAGCTAGCCTTAGAAAGATTGAAATTCAGTTGCTTGATAGCCCAATACGCACGATGCTCTAATTCAACCGGAAGGTGACATGCCTTTCCGTACATAATGCGATAGAGAGACATGCCAATTGGCGTCTTGAAGGTTGTCTGATATGCCCACAGTGCATCAGTCAATCACAGAGACCAATCCTTTCTATTAAGGTTCACAGTCTTTTTCAAAATTTGTTTGATCTCACGATATGAAATTTCCACTTGACCACTCGTCTGTGGGTGATACGGGGTGGCAACTTTGTGGGTGATGAAATACTTCTTCATCAACTGCTCAAAGATCTTGTTGCAAAAGTGCTTACCTCCATCACTTATGATTGCTCGTGGCGTACCAAAACAAGCAAAAATAGTGTCTTTTAAGAACTGGACCACAACTCTGTGGTCATTGGTCTTGCACGCAACGGCCTCCACCCACTTGGACAGATAGTCCACAACAACTAGAATGTATAAGTAGCCAAAGGAGTTTGGGAACGGTCCCATGAAATCAATGCCCCACACATCAAAAATCTCAACAATCAGAATAGGGTTGAAGGGCATGATATTTCTCCTAGAAAGACTCCCTAGCTTTTGGAAACGCTCACAAGATACACAGTAGGTGTGAGAGTCCCGGAACAGGGTAGGCCAATAAAATCCGCACTGCAAAATCTTCGCAGCGGTCTTTTTAGCACTAAAATAGCCTCCACATGCATGATCATGACAAAAGGCGATGACATTAGATTGGTCATGCTCAGGAATACACCGTCTAATGATCTGATCAGGAAAATACTTGAACAAGTAAGGATCGTCCCAGAAAAAGTGTTTTACCATAGCCAAAAATTTTGATTTATCTTGCCTCCCCCAATGCAAGGGCATGTGTCCGGTGACAAGATAGTTCACTATGTCAGCAAACCATGGTGCGGGACTGTGAGCAATGTGCATCAATTGATCATCAGGAAAGGTCTCAGAAATAGGAGTGGCTGCCTCAATGAATTCCACAATCAATCTAGACAAATGGTCTGCCACCACATTTTTCGAACCTTTCTTATCCCGAATCTCAATGTCAAACTCTTGAAGTAGCAAGATCCATCGGATAAGATGAGATTTAGCATCTTTTTTAGAGAAAAGATACTTCAATGCAGCATGGTCCGAGTAGATAATGACTTTAGATCCTAACAAGTAGGATCTGAACTTGTCTAATGCAAAAACGACTGCAAGCAACTCCTTCTCAGTGGTAGAGTAATTGAGTTGTGCATCGTTTAGAGTTCAACTTGCATAATAAATAGCATGGGGAAGTTTATCAACACGCTGCCCCAAAACAACTCCAACAGCATAGTCTGATGCGTCACACATAATCTCAAAAGGCACACCCCAGTTGGGTGGCTGAATAATAGGTGTGGACGTCAGAATCTTCTTCAGATCCCCAAATGCTTTCTTACAATCCTCATCAAATAGAAATGGGGCATCTTTCAGCAACAACTTATACAAGGGCCTGGCGATCTTGCTGAAATTCTGGGTAAATCGCCTATAAAAACATGCATAGCCCAGAAAAGATCGAACCTCTTTCACTGTACGTGGGGGTGGAAGGTTGGAAATCAAAACTACCTTTGCTTTGTCGACCTCAATCCCTCGATGAGATACGACATACCCCAGTACAATTCCTTGCTTGACCATAAAATGGCACTTCTCCCAATTAAGCACCAGGTTCTTCTCCTTGCACCATACTAAAACCAAAGAGAGACGATGCATGCACTCCTCAAATGTTGAACCGAAGATGGAGAAATCATCCATGAAAATCTTTAAGAAGCGCTCTACCATGTCAAAAAATATACTGACCATGCATCGCTGAAAAGTCGTGGGTGCATTGCATAACCCAAAGGGCATGCGATGGTAGGCGAAAGTCCCAAAAGGACAGGTAAATGTCGTATTCTCCTAATCTTCGGGGTCCACAGGGACCTGGTTATATCCAGAATAACCATCCAAAAAGCAATAATACTCGTGCCCAGCCAAACGCTCCACCATTTGATCAATAAATGGAAGTGGAAAGTGATCCTTCCTTGTGGCAACATTCAACTTACGGTAGTCTATATACACTCTCCACCTAGACTGCACACGAGTTGGCACCAACTCGTCGTCCTTATTCTTTACTACCGTTAATCCAGCTCGCTTGGGCACGACATGAATGGGGCTCACCCACTTGCTATTAGAGATGGGATAAATGATCCCCGCATCTAACAGCTTAATAACCTCTGCCCTCACAACCTCTTGCATAGCAGGGTTGAGCCTTCTTTGTGGCTCCCTCGATGGCTTAGCATCTTCCTCCAAATATATCTTGTGCATCACCACCGAGGGGCTGATTCCCTTAATATCCTCAATGGTCCAGCCGATAGCTTCCTTATGCTCTTTTAAAACATCTAATAATTTCTCCTCTTGAGCCTCACCCAAATCTGAAGCTATTATCACAGGCAAACAATCTACTGGACCTAGGAGCTTATACTTAAGATTATCCGGTAAAGGCTTAAGTTCCTTCTTTTGAGGTTCTGGTGCTACTGTCTCCTCCTCCTCATTGCTTTCTTGAGGATCAGACTCCAAAATGGCATTTACTTCCTTGAGTAACTTATCTAAGCCCAAGTCCTCTCCAAAGTGAGCAAAGCATGCCTCCATGGGATCCTCAATGCTTGATTCATTCACAGTATCCTCAAGAATCTCCTCTATCAAGCATACATCTCTCACTTCATCATATTCCAGTGGTTGCCTAGTGATATCAAAAATGTTCAACTCCACTGTCATATTTTCGAAGGAGATCTTCATCACCCCTGTCCTACAGTTGATTAGGGCGTTAGCCGTGGCTAAGAATGATCGCCCTAGAATCACCGGTATTTGAAACCCTACATTCTGAACCGGCTCTGTATCAAGCACAATAAAATCCACGAGGAAATAGAACTTATCCACTTTTATCAAAACGTCCTCAACTCTCCCCCGTGGTCTTTTCACTGACATGTCAGCCAATTGAAGCTTCGTGAATGTGGGCTTCAATTCTCCTAACCCTAACTGCACATAGACTGAGAAGGGTAGAAGATTCACACTCGCCCTTAGATCCAAAAGAGCCCTCTCAATATGGCTGACTCCTATCGTGCAAGAAATAGTAGGACACCCCGGGTCCTTATACTTGATGGGTAACTTGCACTACAAGATTGAGCTGACCTGCTCGGTCAAAAATGCATTCTTTAGGACATTCGTCCTCCTCTTAATAGTGACCAAATCCTTTAAAAACTTGGCATATGATGGCACTTGATGGATGGCATCCAAAAATGAGATATTGATTTGGACTTACTTGAATACTTCCAAGATTTCCTCATACTTCCCTCATTTTTTCGGTGCCTGTAGTCTCTCGGGGTAAGGCGCTCTAGGTACAAACGACCTAGGAGGGTCCTTCTCAGTAGGTGTGGCTATAGATGGCTCAGCATCTCTCTTCTCTGTGTTGCCACTCCCTTGCCCTTGCTGCATAGCAAAGCTCTCTTCCACTTGATTGTCCACTTGTCTCCCATACCTCAGTGTGACAATCGACTGTACTTGTTCCTCCCTGTGTGTAGGAGTTGATGAACTCCTAACCATAAATTGTCCTTTCAGGTTGGTCACGGGCTGACTGGGGAACTTTCCCTTCTCTCTCTCACCCAAGTGACTTGTAATTTGCCCTATTTGACTCTCCAGCTTGGCAATTGCTTGGGTGTTTACTACTGTTGCACTCCTCACATCACTCATATTTTGGCTAGTCGCCTTCATGAACTCCTTAAGGGTGTCCTCTAGCGACTGTGAAACTGGTGCTGGTGTTTAAGTGGGTGCGTAGTAAGCAGGTGAAGGTGCTGGATGGGCAGAACGACCATGATTAGGAATTTGTGGAGCAAATCTGGGAGGATATTGATTTTGAGCATGATGAGGGGCTCCTCCCTAATTCATTGGTTGGTTCTGCCTCCATGAAAAATTTGGGTGGTTCCGCCACCCTAGATTGTACGTCTCGGAGTACAATCCATTTGACTACCTTCGAAAGTCATTGAAAGCATTTACTTGTTCCATAGGATACTCGGCACAAGCCGGCATTGATGAGCAATTCTGTGCTAGATGCATGGGACTAGCACAGATGGAACAGCTTTCAACATTGAATGTGTTGGCAGCATTGATGGATTAGCTCACAGTGAGAGCATTAATCTTCTTAGTGAGGGAATCTAACTTTATCTTCAAATCAGCGTCCTCTCTAACCTCATAGATGCCTCCCCTCTTAGGAGCACGAATGGACTTATCTCGATAGCTTAAAAAATCCCATTGCTGTGAGTTGTCGGACAACTTGTCCAACGCCATATATGCTTCGTCTCCTATCAGACTAAAGAATGCCCCCCCCATTCATAGACTCTATCATGCTATGGTTGGGTTGAGTCAACCCTTGGTAGAAGAATTGAACGAGTCTTCACTTCTCATATCCATGTGGAGGGCATCTGATCAGTAACTCTTTAAAACGCTCCCAACTCTCAGAGAACCTCTCATCCTCGTCCTGAGTGAAAGAGCTAATCTCCTTTCGGCACTCATTCACTCTAGACATTGGGAAAAACTTATGATAAAATTTGCTAAGCAGGTTTTCCTAAGATGTAATAGACCCGGACGTGTTGGAATCCAACCACACCCTAACTCTATCATGAAGAGAGAAAGGAAAGAGTCGAAGATGGACTGACTCTTCAGAGAAGTTATGGAATTTAAATGTGGCATAAATGTCTTTGAACTTCTTCACATGGCTATAAGGATTTTCAAGATCTAAGCCATGGAATGAGGGTAAGAGTTGGATAACATGTGGCTTCAGGTCAAAGTGTGTGGCATTGGTTGGTGGCAACACTATGCAAGAGGATGAGTTAGTCGCAATGGGTGCGAACAAATCCCTAAGGGATGTAGTGGAGTCCATGTTCCAAGCTCTAGGTTGCTCTACATGTTCAGGATGATTAAAATTCTCTCCCATCTCAACAGTTTCTCTCTCAACTAGTGCTCTTCTCTGTCTCCTAAGAGTTCTTTCTAAGTCATGATCTAAATGTGTCAAATCTAAGTTCAAGGATCTCCGACCAAGCAAACACCAACAGAAAACAATGAGATACTAACCAGCAGAAACAACAGAATAAAGCAAACACACAACTCAAAAAAAAAATTTAATAAAAAATTGCTAACTAACTAGTAGAAAAATAAAATCAATTCAGACAAAAAATTTTCACAAACCAAACAATTCCCCGGCAACGGCGCCAAAAACTTGTTGTGAGTTTTAAATTACTCGCAAGCGCACGAGTCGTTTGCAGTATAGCGTTGTGCAAGTGCGAGGTCGAATCCACAGGGAATTGTGTTGTGAAAATATAATTTTATCTAAACTAATCTTATCTTAACCTAGTTCCGAATTTTGTATTATATGTTGCAAAAGAAATAAAAGCTTAACTAAATTGATTTTTTAAAAACTAATAAAAAGACTAAGGTTTCTGAATCTACCCCGCCAAAGTTAAGCATATAACTCAATGTTCTAAAGATAACCTATCAAAACATTCAATGAATCCATCTATATGACAAAAAACAAAGAATATCCCAATTAAACCAAAAGTATCCAATGTATTCGCTCTTAACAAATCACAAAGGAAATCCAATTTAACTGAAAATGATTCGATGTATCCATCAGATGAAACACAAGGAATATCCAACAGAACAATTTAAACTCAATCAATCACAAGATTAACTCAAATAATTGACGAAACATTTATACTAAAAAATGTCAGATTTGTACAAGCAAATCTGACCTACTATGCCAAACAACGGCGAGGCTTCATCTTCAACCTTAGTTGAAGATTCTAGCCACTCATAACTATGAAACTATAATCCATAATAAAAGTGCTAAACATTAAACTAAAACAACTAAATAAAAAGAAATAAATAACTTTACATGGGAGAAATTTCACTCGCTGATGGGCGGCACTTCCCCTCGTGGTAGCAAAGCCTTCGAGATCCACCAGAATGGTAGCAAACGTCCACCGGTTAACACCAAAGTGGCCCAGGAATTGTACACTGAATGAAGAGGCCATATGGTGTTTATATAGGGGGAGACCCGGAGTACAATGAGTTGCAAAATCGATATGGGATACTGCCCGCGTGCACTCGATCACAGTGTGGTGTGATCGATCGTCGGTGCGCTCGATCGCGTGTCTGGTGCGCTCGATCGCGCTGGTGCGATGCACTGCAAACATTTCGATATGGGATTGATGACCATGCGCTCGATCGCAGAATAGTGCGATCGATCGCAATTTCTTTTGAAGCTTCACATCTCTTGAAATGCTTCATTTTCTCCACAAACCTGTAAAAATACACAAAACACAAAAAAGACATAAAATAAAGTGAAATACTACTAACTAAGAGCATAACAAATATAAGTTAAGGGTCTAAAATATGCAATATTTAAGACTCATCAACCACTTCCCATGTAGTCAAAGAACCGGGTGGAAGATTCATTAACCATGCTTTTGCTTTATCTTTTAATGTGTAAGGGAAGCATCTCATCCTGAGTTGATCCTCATTCAGCCCCTGTAGAGGAAAAGTCTACACTGTTGCATAGAAATTCTTTATGAAGGTTAATGGGTCTTCATTTGGAATTCCGTAGAATGAAGGGAGCATGCTAAAGTGGATATTTTTTATCTTATAATTCCATGTAGCTTCCCCCAATTGGATGCAAGATTTGGAAGTGCTGATGATCGGCTTTGCATACTCCTTCATCATAATTTGTCTTTCAGCTCCTTCCAGTCTTTCAGGCTCCTCTTTTTCTATTCCCTCAACCTTTTCTTCTTCTTCCATAGGTTGTAATGTCTCCCTTAGCCTATGGATGTTGTCTATTGTTGGCACTAGATTTCTCCCTTGGGATCTTCTACTGTGCATGTACCTGAAGAAAACAAAAGAAAAATTAAGCTACTAGGAATCAAGAGAGTGAAAATCGAGAAACAAATTAATGCCAATTTAAATCAAGAAAATCAAGAAAAAAATAAAGAAAATTTGATGAAATAAAAGAAATAAAAATTACACCTAAAAGAAAGAAAAGAAATAAAATAAAAACAAAGAAAATAACTAAAGAATTAAACGCCAATTCCTCGGCAACGACGCCAAAACTTGATGTGCAAATTTTAAATGCTCGCAAGTGAACGAATCACAAATAGTATTGTGATGAGTTTACTCTTGAGGTCGATCTCTCAAGGAATTTCAGTGGTTTAAATCCTAAATTGCTTTCTTAAAATTACTAAAACAAACTCTGAAATTAAATCCTAAACACTCTAATTAAAAGATTGGTGAAGAGAAAATTGAAATAAAAACAATTAAGTAAATTAAACAAAACAAATTATGAAGAGATGATTATAATCAATGAGAACAATTAGGAGTTTAGCTTGCTATCCAATCATGAATTGGAACATTTAGTGAACATAAAGAATTAATCAACATCCAAGATTATTGGTATTTTCGCTAAGACTAGAGAATGCCATTGATCGTGTTTATTCTCAATTTATAACTAATTAATTAAATCCCATGGATCGTGTTTATCAATTAATTAGTTAAATTAAGTATAAGAAAAATGCAACCTCCTAAATCACAATTTGATTTGAATCCTGATTTAAATTCCTATTCAAGAAAGCTTAATTAGGCCTATATGATTTGTCCTCAACCTAATCTCGAATATTAACCTTGACTATCAATAATAGATGGCCAATCCATAAGCAATTATCAAAGATATGAAGGATATTGAATAAGAAATAATTTGGAAAATTTCATTAAACTAAATCCACCAAAATATCCAAAACAATCAAGGCAGCTAAGCCAATCACCCAATAATACGTTCAGCCGCTCATGTTTAAATCCCAATCACATAATTCAAATACTAGGGTTACAAGCATATTGAAAGACAAAATGAGCAAAGATAGAATTTCTTCATGAATTACAAGATGAATCCTCAAAGTCTTGAAGCGATTGATCGTCGTCTTCAATCTCTTGATAAGCCGTCTTGATGAAAGAAACTGTCTCCTCCTTCAATCTCCTGAAACTCCTCTTGATAATATCTCTCCAAGAACTGCCATTCTCCCCAAGAATTGTCATTCTCTATGTCTAAAAATTCCTATATATAGCTGTATACAGTTGGCTTTGTAGACAGAAAAGTTGCCCTAGGGTTTCTATTCAGGCTATGTGCTTCTGCTGCTGTCCAGGCCCGGTTCTGTTTGACCTTTGTCTACTAAAACTGCCATAACTTTCTCTAGAAAAAACATATTTACAAGCTATAAAATTCTCCAGAAAATAGACATCCAGATATTTCCAAGAATATATGGATCATCTCCTGGTTCTTCTTGAATCAATATAGTTTAATCCGCAAAAATGACACTTCTGCCACGCTGAAATCACGCACAGCCTGACCTTTGTCTACTAAAACTACCATAACTTTCTCTAGAAAAATCATATTTATGAGTCATAAAATTCCCTAGAAAATAGACATTCGGATCTTTCCAAGAATATATGGCTCATCTCTTGGTTCTTCTTGAATCAGTACAGTTTAATCCGCAAAAAAGACTAATTTGCATGGGTAATTATGGCAATTTAGTGAAACTCCTTTCCAAATGCTTGTGAACCTGTAAAACAATGAAAAAAAACTCAAAGTAAAAAATTTCTAAGCTAAACATATAAATAAATACTTGAAAAACATACAAAATACTAGGACAAATATTCGTTCATCAAACAAATTGAACTTTTTTACATTATTAGTTACTAACTGTGACAGTTTTAAGTTAGAAAACGTAGATAACTTAGGAAACAGACAGGATGGGTTTATTGTCATGTCCATTTAGTAGAATGTAACTTGTGAAACAATCAAAAACCACTTTGGATAATCGGTTACAAACCCGAAATATTTCGAACTTAAAAAGTATATAACTTGTTGGTGTTTGTCTAAGGTTTAAACATGGTTTGAAAAGGTTCTTCATAAGACCTTAGCACCTCAGCGCACAGTAAGTCAAAAAGAGTGCAGCACCAGGTCAAGCTGCAGTGCCCAATATGGAGGAAGCCTAGAGGAGGCGTGTGTCACGACTCAGCCTCCCCCAGGCAGCAGTGCCCAGAGAGTGATGCATGTGTGCCCTGGCTTGAGCCGCTGCCTGCCCTGTTCTGGACCGCGGAGCCAGGCACACTGAGACTAGTTTCTTCAGCCTTTTGAGAGGTGCGTGGATGCATGCACAAAATATACAGGATCACTAAGGATTGATGAAGGGCTATGATTGAATGGTCCTCAAGATTTAAGGGTGGATATTGACCTTCAAGATTGGTCAAGAAGTTGGTACACTATATAAAGGGTCACCTAGCTTCAATCTCAACATTATTGTGACATACAAGTGATCATCATACAAGAGTATTCAAGTGCAAGTTTGAGAGTGCAATGACATAAAACACAGGAAAAGCACTAGGATAGATCTCAATAGAGGCTGGCTGTAAAGAGAGAGTAGTATAGATTGGGTAAGAGGGCTTTGTAATAGTTCTTATCACTTTCTTTCTTCTCTTCTTTGGTTCTTCAAGAACTTGAGATTCTTGAAGGGGTGTTGCTGAAATCTATAAGAACTCATTGATTTAGTGCGGAGAGTTCAAAGGAACTCACGGGGACGTAGGCTATTGCTGAACCTCGATAACAATTACTGTGTTCTTTCTTTTCTTTGATTTCTGTTTCGGTTTCTAATTCATTACAAATCACTCTAGACTTGGGTGTTTGGAAGATCACCACCTGGGCATCTTGGAAGGTGGTTTCCCAATAGTAGTATCAAAGTTGTGGTCTAAGAACAACGGGTATCAGAGCTGGAACAGAAGGTATCGAAGCAAGACTCCAAGAATCAAAGATCAACTTCTTGGGTGATTCAAGAACGGAGTAAAGATCAAGATCTAATCGTGTTCTTGAGGATGATTCAAGAACGGTATTGGGATCAATCTCTGATTATGTTCTTAAGATTTAGAAGAAGTTGGAAAGCAATTGTGGGTGCTGCATAAATCTGGGATTTTCTCCGCAAGATGGCTTCAAATTTCATTGTTGAAAAGTTTGATTGAAATGGAGATTTTTCCTTTTGAAAGCGGAATATCAAGGCTGTTCTTATGCAACAGAAGATGGACTTGGCAATTGGAGAAAATAACATTTTTCCAGCAAGTATCACCGAGGACCAGTGGATTGAGATGAAGAAGATGGCGTACAGTACCATTTTCTTGCACATGTCAGATAGCGTGACAAGGGAGTGCGGAGACTCGGAAGATCCTGCTGTCATATGGAAGAAACTAGATGAGTTATTTTTTTTACCAAAACTCTCCTTAATAAGATTTATCTTCTTAAAAAAATCTTCGTTTTTAAAATAGATCATAATAAAGAGTTGCAAGATAATCTTGATGTGTTTAATAAGCTAGTTCAAGATTTGAATAGCTGTAGCATAACATACCCGGATGAAAAATTGGTTGTTATTTTGTTGAATTCTCTTCGTGATTGTTTTGATAATTTAATTAATGCAATTGAATATGGAAGAGATACTTTAACCAAGGAGATTGCGATCAATGCCATAAGGGCTCATGATTTCAAAGCCAAGATGAGGGAAACATCAAGTGAAGAAGGGTTGTTCGTTGGAGGAAGGCTAGCAACTCGGAATGGCAGTAGCATTCATGGAAACTACCAGGAGAACTCAAAGGGTAGAAGGCAGAGCCATGGGAGATCTCATTCCAAACCGAGATTTGGAGGAAAGAGATGCTTCTACTGCAACAATGAGAGCCATTTTAGGAAAGATTGCAAAAAGAAGATGTGGGATGAGAGAGGAAGAAGCCATACCAACAATGGAGAGGCTTCAGTTGCCAAAGAATAACAAGATGATGTTCTTGTTGTGTGCTCAAATGTGAGCAGGAGGCAAGGCTGCAAGAAATGGATTCTGGATTCTGGGTGCACTTATCATATGTGCCCTCACAAGGATTGGTTCAAGAATTTTCAGGAAACCAATGATAGAAAGATTTTCTTAGGGAATGATACTTCTTGCCAAGTGAGGAGGATAGGAGACATCCAGTTGAGGATGTTTGATGGAGTCATAAGGCTGCTACAGAATGTGAGGTATCTTTCGGATTTGAAAAAGAATTTGATCTCATTGGGGCAGCTAGATTCCATGGGGTATACAAACAAGGTAGAGAAAAGAAAGATTAAGGTGACCAAGAGATCTTTGGTAGTGATCACAGCAGCAATAAAAGATGGACTCTATGAGATGATCGAAGAGATAGAAATCAAGGATCGAGCAGCAAGCTTGATGGCTGAGATGGATAGGGCAGCCCTTTGGCACACTCGCTTGGGACATATGAGCGAAAAGATCCTGCAAGTTCTCAGCAATAATGGTCTACTTGGTGGTGACAAAGTAGAGAAATTGGATTTCTGCGAGTGTTGCGTTCTTGGGAAGCAACACCGGGTCAGTTTCAACACCGGAATGCACAAGTCTAAGGGCATTCTTGACTACATTCATTCGGACCTTTAGGGACCAGTAAGAATACTAACACAGGGAGGTAACTTTTACTTTCTATCTTTAATTGATGATTATTCAAGAAAGGTTTGGGTTTATTTGCTTAAAAATAAATCAGATGCTTTGAATAAATTTGTGGTGTGGAAAAAGTTGCTGGAGAGTCAAACGGGTAGGGTAGTTAAGGCTTTACGAACCGATAATGGCTTAGAATTTTGCAATAAAGATTTTGATAAATTTTGTGAGTTAAATGGCATTCTAAGACATAGAATGGTTGTAAAAACACCTCAGCAAAATGGAGTTATTGAGAGGATGAATAGGATCCTTATGGAAAAGGTTAGGTGCATGTTAATAGGATCCAGATTACCAAAATATTTTTGGAGGGAAGCTGTGTCTACTACTGCATAATTGGTAAATAGATCACACTCTAGAGCTTTATAGCTCAAGACTCCCATGGAGATGTGGAGTGAGAAACCCCCTGAGTTGAGCAACCTTAGGACTTTTGGGTGTGCTGCATTTGCACATCAAAAGGATGATAAACTTAACCCAAGGTCTAAAAAATGTGTATTTCTAGGGTATGGTGATGGGGTTAAGGGGTACAGGTTGTGGTCCTTAGATCCAAAAGGAATGAAACTCATAATAAGTAGGGATGTTATTTTTAATGAATTTTTATTTCCTTATTTGGAGAAAACTAACCCTGCAGGGGCTAGTGAGCAAACCAGTCCAGAATTTGTGGAGCATCGCATCAAGAAAAATTCAGTTCAGGTAGAGCAAGGAAGGCAAGAGGGTTTGGACCAGGTATAGCCCATTGATGAAGGTCATGCTCAGGATACTCAATAAGAGGCTGAACTGGAAAGAGATAATGCAACAAGTCATAATGATTACCAACTCACAAGGGACCGGGAAATGAGGGTGGTCAGACCACCTTTGAGATATGGGTTTGCGGATGCTAATGTAGCAGCTTCTTATTCAGAATGAGGGATAGTTGAACCAAAAACTTACATGGAAGCCATGGAATATAAAGAGTCATCAAAGTGGCAGCTAGCTATAGAGGAAGAAATGGATTCTTTGAGGAATAACAACTCTTAAGAATTGGTGCCCAAACCAGAAAAACAGAGAGTTATTGATTGTAGGTGGATCTACAAGATCAAAGAAAGGAATCCTCCAGGGGATGAAGTCTGGTATAAAGTTAGGTTTGTGGAGAAGGGGTTCACATAAAGAGAAGGTGTAGATTTCATCGAAATATTCTCACCGATTATGAAGTACAAGACGATACAGATAGTATTGGTAATGGTGGTCCAATTTGATTGGGAGATCGAACAAATGGATGTGAAGACAGAGTTTTTGCATGGAGAGCTTGATGAGACCATCTATATGAGGCAACCCAAAGGCTATGAGGAAGAAAGGCAGGGAGCGTTGGTGTGCCAATTAAAGCAATCACCATGGCAATGGAATAAGAGGTCTGATTCCTTTGTAGCCAGCCTGAGTTTCATGAGGAGCTACTATGATTCGTGCTTGTATTACAAGGGGCACAAGGTGGAAGAAGTGGTAATCATCCTAATCTATGTTGAAAATATATTGCTGGTTGGGAGCAACATGGAGAGGATAGAAGAATTAAAGTTTCAACTCAGTGAGGAGTTTGAGATGAAGGATCTTGGCCATGCACAGAAGATTCTTGGGATGTGTGTAATCCGGGAAAGAGAGAGAAACAGATTGAAGATCTCTCAAACTTCCTATATAGATAAGATGATATCTAAGTTCTCTATGGAAGATAGCAAACTAGTGAAGGTTCCCTTTGCTGGTTATTTCAAGTTCTCCAACGATCAATGTCCGAGATCGGAGGCGAAGAATAAGGAAATGGAAAAGATCTCTTACTCTAGTGCGGTCGGTTCAGTTATGTTCACCATGGTAAGCACTAGACCTGATATTGCTCATGTAATAAGTGTTCTCAGCAAGTTTATGAGTAATCCCGGAAATGAGCATTGGCTTGGGATGAAGTGGCTGGTGAGGTACTTGAATGGAAGCCTAGAAGTAGGGCTGATTTATGAGAAGAGGAGTAAGTCCATCTATCTTGAGGGTTATGCAGATTCAAACTATGGAGTAGATCGGGATAAAAGAAGATCGATTACCTCCTACTTCTTCAACTTAAATGGATGTTATATAAGTTAGAAGGCTCATTTGCAGCTGATGGTAGCACTATCAACAATCGAGGCTGAGTACATAGCAGCAACGGAAGCCATTAAGGAGGCTATGTGGTGTAAATGGTTGTTGGAAGAGTTGAAGGTCCTGAAAGAGCAGATGGTGGTGTATTCGAATAGCCAAATTGCCTTGTACTTGTGTAAAAATCCGGTGTTCCATGAGAGGACAAAGCACATGGATGTTTGGTATCATTTCATTCGGGAAAATGTTACAGAATGATGCATAAATGTGGACAAGGTAGCCATGGAGGAAAATCCTGCAGATTTAGGCACCAAGGTTCTACCTCTAAGTAAGTTCAATCATTGCTTTGGACTACTTAAGATTGAAGTCGGTTGATATGATGACTCAAGATGTGTTTGGATCCTGGGTTCTCTGCATAATGGGTTTGGGTTTAATTGCTTAGAAAAAGGTAGAGATTGTTGGTGTTTGTCTAAGGTTTAAACATAGTTTGAAAGGTTCTTCATAAGACCTTGGCGCCTCAGCACACAAAGTGTGTGCATCAATGCACAGCAAGTCAAAAAAAGTGCAGCTTCAGGTCAAGCAGCGGCCCAGCCTTCCTAGGCCGTAACACCCAGCATAGAGGAAGCCTGGACGAGGTGTGCGCCGCGGCTCAGCCTCCCCCAGGTAGCGGCGCCCAGAAAGTGATGCATGTGTGCCCTGGCTTAAGCCGCGACCTACCCTGTTCTGGGCCACGGCGCCAGGCACACTGAGACTAGTTTCTTCAGCCTTTTGAGAGGTGCATGGATGCATGAACAAAACACACAAGATCACTAAGGATTGATGAAGAGCAATGATTGAATGGTCCTCAAGATCTGAGGGTGGATATTGACCTTCAAGATTGTTCAAAAAGTTGGTGCACTATATAAAGGATCACCTAGCTTCAATCTTAACATTATTGTGACATGCAAGTGATCATCATACAAGAGTATTCAAGTGCAAGTGTGAGAGTGTAAAGACACAAAACACAGGAGAGGCACTAGGATAGATCTCAAGAGAGGCTGGTTGTAAAGAGAGAATAGCATAGATTAGGTAAGAGAGCTTTGTAATAGTTCTTATCACTTTCTTTCTTCTCTTCTTTGGTTCTTCAAGAACTTGAGATTCTTGAAGGGGTGTTGCTGAAATCTGTAAGAACTCATTGATTTAGTGCAGAGAGTTCAGAAGAACTTACGGAGACGTAGACTATTGCCGAACCTCGATAACAATTGATGTGTTCTTTCTTTTCTTTGATTTCTGTTTCGGTTTTGGATTCATTACAAGTCACTCTACACTTGGGTGTTTGGAAGATCACCACCTGGGCATCTTAGAAGGTGGTTTCCCAACATAACTTAACGGTTTTAAGGTAAAAAAAATTGATAACTTAGGTAACGGACGAGGCGGGTTTACTTTCATGTCTGTTTGGTAGAATGTAACTTATAGGAATAAATGGAATCCATTTTGGATCACCGGTTACAAACCTGAGAGGTTTCGGACTAAAAAAGTATATAACATAGTGGTTTTAAGGTAAAAAAAAAATAGATAACTTAGGTAACGGATGTGGTGGTAAACCCGCCACATTCATTTAGTAGAATATAACTTTTTGGAACAAAAGGAATCTATTTTGGATCACCAATTACAAACCAAAGAGGTTTCGGCATGGAAAAGTATATAACTTAGTGGTTTTTAGGTAAAAAAATAGATAGCTTAGGTAACGAACGAGACGGGTTTACTGTCACGTTCGTTTGGTAGAATGTAACTTGTGGGACAAAACACAATCCATTGTAGATCACTGGTTACAAACCTGAGAGGTTTCAGACTCAAATTATATAACTTAGCAGTTTTAAGGTAAAAAAAATTAGATAACTTAGGTAATGGGCAAGGAGGGTTTACCGTCACGACCGTTTAGTAGAATGTAATGGATGAGGCAGACTCACAAAGTATATAACTTAATAGTTTTATTTTCATAAATTATGTAGTTTCTGTTTTGATTTACATATATATTTGACCATATTATCTGCTATATATAGGATCTAGCTGCAAAGGAGGATGTTGAGCATGTGGACCTCGATGGTGACACACACTTGGCTGAGCCATAGTTTATTTTTAGACATTTGTATTCATAATTTTTAGAATATTTAATTATTTTTTTTGAAGGGATAATATTTTATTATCGATTGTATTTTCATTTGTATATTATATTTTATTAATTTACGAAATATTTTGTTTTCTCTATTTCGTTGTATTTTGTATTTTTTAAATATATTTGAAGCGGGTTGAATATCTTTTAACAGGGAAATCGAAAAAAAAAGAAATAAAAATATTTAGAAATTAATTACTATCACTGAGGGATCACTCACTCGATGATAGCATTTCACATTAACACCAAGCGATTGATGCTATAGGTGATAATAATTATCACCGAGGGACATATCTGTCGGTGTTGAGCTTAGTCAATTTTTTAATTTTTTTAAAAAAAAACAATTCTTTATCGAGGGATGAATCCCTCGATGATAAGTACTATTATTACTGATGGGCCATCCCTCAGTGTTGGTCAGATTATTTTATTATTATTTTTAAAACGACCAAAAAATAATTTTTTTAAACACTATCACCAAGGGACTTGTCCCTCAATGATAGCCATCGGTGATAACCTATCACCGAGGGAATAGTTTGGCTCTCGGTAAAAGAGGTATTATCAATGAGCTAAACACTGCGGAGGTTATCACCAAGGGAAGTCCCTCAGTAATAAGTATTACCGACGACGGAGGACCATTCACCGATAAGAAAAATTGGTCTGTGATAATTGATTTTCTTGTAGCGGGTGTTTGGTTTGTTAGAAGTTGGTGAGAAAATGCCAAGAAAAAGATGTATGTACCTTTGATGATGTAATGAAATTTATATGGTCTATGACTTTGAATAATTCTTTGAATTCATTATTTGGCTTAATAAACCATTATAATGTTGGAAATAAGAATTTTCTCTCACTTTTTTACAATCCAAACACTAATTTTTTTAAATTCTTCTATTGAAATTTAAAAAAAGAAGAAGCTAAATTACATAGAAACCCCCATTGTTTATCTCAGTTTTATAACAAACCCTGAGATTGAAGAAAAAGTCAACACCGTTAACCATGGTACAAACGGTGTTAACCACAGGGTTTAGTATGGACTAAAATAAACCTTAGGGCTTATTATAGAACTGAGCCAAACCACAAGGTTTAGTATGAACTAAAGTAAACCTCAAGTTATGAAACTGAGTCAATCGTAGGGTTTTCTATGTAATTTAACCTTCTAATTATGTAGTGGGTTTTGATTGAAATTACCTGTCACATAAGAATATTCATGTAAGATATAAGCTCTTTACACCACTTCGATCACTTTTGTTGTTCGTTATATGTATAAGGTAATTGCATTTTTTTTTTTCATTTTCTTTGAAAGTTTCATGCTTTGACATGTTATTTTTTGATAATTTGATGATGTTTTTTTCTTGCACCAATCGGTAGAGTTGAAGAGATACAGCTTTTGTTTTGATAATCTGATGATAATAGGTACAGGTGAAGAGATATGAGGTCCCTCGATCAACGAGTCGAAGTAGAAAAAGCCTGAAAAGGAACCAGATGATAATAGGCAAAATGTGTGTCAATTCCCTTAACCTTTATAACCTATGTTACTTTTTCACAAAACATAGATCTTCTTTTTTTACAAGAAATAAAGAGACAAAAAGATAGAAGAAGAGAGAGGAAGGAGAAGAGAAGAGAGAAATAGAGGGGAAAAAAGATAGACAAAATGCATGACAATGAGTTGGGCTAATTCCTCATCA
The DNA here is from genome assembly GCA_023935145.1 of Bretschneidera sinensis. Classification (NCBI taxonomy): domain Eukaryota; kingdom Viridiplantae; phylum Streptophyta; class Magnoliopsida; order Brassicales; family Akaniaceae; genus Bretschneidera; species Bretschneidera sinensis. The sequence continues at coordinate 55,279,627 of CM043697.1, read as the reverse complement.
TCATCCCATTACATAGCATCACCGATCTGTGATTATGGAGATGTAGCTTCCATCAAGACTTCATAGACAGAGACAAACCCAAGGCGAAGATTCTTTTGTTGTAATAGATATGAGATTTATTTCTTTTAAACTCTTGATAATTTGTGGTTTAATTTTTCTGCCCTCCATTTATCTGTTACTTGTTAAATTTGGGTGAATTATTTGTGCCTTCAATTATATGCAGGTAGGCGTTGCTTATGGATACTTTGTGTGGCTTGATCCTTTGATGACTGAAAGAGCTCGACGTGTAACAAATGGGTTGCTACAAAGGTCTTCTAACATGAAAAATGAAATTTAGCATCAAAAAATCCAAAATAAATATGATTATGCCCTCTAATGTAATGCTTGCAACTTGAGTTAGCTAGTAGTATTATGCTTGTAACATAGGGTTGGGTAGTAGTGATACACTAACTTAGCTTGGAACATTGTAATGATGTTTTTACCTATAACTGATAATGTAATGATATTTTTGATCAAGAATGATGGTGTTCTTGAATTGATCTGACATGATTACCGATTGATTGAAGTTTGGACAATGTAATTTGTTCACATAAGACTTTTGTTATGTTAGGTAAATAATCTGCAGCTCCATTTCACACAAGAACAATCCTGAAAAATGGCTATTAGTTTAAACATCCAAATTTGTAGCTCCACTTCATATATAGTAATGAATTGTACAAATCAAGAATTCATGTCACTGAAAACATCCAAATCTGCAAATGTTTAAACATTCGTATAAATCTATCCATATCATTGTAGAAATCCACTTGCAAAAATCCACATCAATTGACCATATGCCTCTGAAGTACAAAAATCACTATAAATCAATTCATCTATATTTTACCTATCTCCACTTAAAAAAAAAAAAACCATCTCGATTCGCCATATCCCTGTTAAGTACAAAAATCTTATCATATCCCAACCATCCCTTTCAAGAAAGTTTCACTACGCAAAAAACTCCCTATGTCCATGGGAAGTACAAAAACAAGCATTTTGAGGTGCAGTTATAATCCATATCAATTCACCATATCCCTATAATGGTGTTCTCACAATTATACTCTTCATGCAAACTGGTTTTGATTGAGGCGATGAAAGGTGGGAGCACATAATGAATTAAACCCTACAAAATGACCAAACACATGAAGTTAGCCTAACCAATAAAAAAAACTAGATAAAAAATAAAATAAACCAAACACAATAAGTTAGCCAAGCCAATAAAATAACTAGATAAACATAAATTATAAACCAAACACACGAAAGTATTTAATATTACATCGGCATCCATAAAGTTAGCATGGGTTGAGATTGTTGAGACTGTGTTGCAAAAGGTCCTCTGACAGTAGCACTTGTGGTGATCCTTAGAGTTGGGAAGCTCTCAGACTCTTACCTTCCCTTTGCAGCTATCTCCTTACCCATCCCCTTCCTATGGGAACTAAGGATCCTCTCCTTTCCCTTAGTGTTATAGATCCTCTCTTGCCCTTTTTCCTAGTTGATGTTATAGGAGGTGTGATCCTAACAATTGGCACATTTTGATTTGAACTCTAAAAAAGATACATAACTAGTTAGGAAACTTCATTATAAAAATATTCTTTACAATGACAGAAACCGTAAAATATAATATAATGGAAATCATACATTAGGCATCCAACTAGTTATGAATTCAAATGAAAGTGTTGGTTGGCTTTGCCCTACATTAGTAGAAATTAGCCTTGATGTTGGTGGAGCATAACTAGGTATTTTTCTCATTGGAACATCTGACACACCCTTGATTCCTGTTATATATGAACAACATAAACAAACAATTACCAACTTATTCATTTGAAAGGATTAACAAGTAGGGTTTTAACCGCTTCTAACTCACATATAGCATTGTGAAGTTGAGAGTGTTTTGTGGTGCTTGTTCCCTAATGGTTTCATCTATTGAGGCCCTTTTAACCTACAAGGATAAACAATTAATAAAGCACCCTTACACATAAAGAAGTTGAACACAGCTGAACAAACAATGGAGGCTACTCATTAGCGGATTTATGGAATTTTGTGCATTAGAACCCATAATTAGAGGAGTGGCTTGCCCTTCAGGTTTTGTGGGTTAAGTGTTATTACATGTCCTCACATTGTGTCCAACCCATCCCCCCCCCCCCCCCCCCCACACACACACACACACACTGTCCACATCTAATCACTACCTCTACCTTGTTGACTCTTCTAGTATGTTCATCCTCATAAGGTGCCCTCTTCCTAGCCTTTTTTGGTCTTCCAAGCTTAGGCCTATCAATAGGTGGTGGTTTCACTCTTTAACCCCAAATTTTGGCCAAATTTTTGGACCGTTGATGAGGTTAATTATGTTGGAATAAATATTTTTGTATGTCTTCACAATGTAACTTTGATGGATATAACTCTCTAGCTCTTCTCTCTTCTCCCAAATATAAATAACAACATGGGAGTATGGGATCCCAATAAAATCTCATCTCCTACAAGTACATGTTTTAGCTTCAATATCTACTATAAATCCTCCAATTCTTCATGAAATACCAATCCTAGGGCCACCTGAAGGATTATCCCAACAATGCCTAGCAATCTCTTTAGCCCTCTATGGGATCCCAACAAAATCTTATCTCCTACAAGTACATGTTTTAGCTTCAATATCTACTACAAATCCTCCAATTCTTCATGAAATACCAATTCTAGGGCCACCTGAAGGATTATCCCAACAATGCCTAGCAATCTCCTTAGCTCTCTCTACTTTCTTTTGTATCTTTAGGCATAAAAGCACTAAAAACTTATCAGGTAATTCATTTTTCTTACACAACCTAGCTATCATCTGACACCTAATTGTCTCTACCCAAGTTAATATAGGTTTCTCCCTATCCTGTACGATGGTTCTATTAAAACACTCACATAAGTTGTTTAACATGTCACACTTAGGAAAAACCCTAAAGTGTGACCTAGACCAATGATCTGGTGGTTTTTCAGCTAACAAATCATAAGCTTCCACACTAATCCTTTTTTACATTATTCATTTGGTTTTCAAACTCCTCTACATACGTTGTTCTTGCACATGCCCAAAGGGCATCCTTCAATGCTTTGCCTATGAAGTGTTGTCTATAGTTTGTGTAAAGCTGCCTAGCATAGAACCTATGTTATTCATTAGACAACAGATTTTTTAGGGCTGGGGCCAATCCCTGCATTAAATAAATGAGTTTAAGTATGACATACCTAAAAAACATATAAACAACAAAGTGTGGACTATATGTAAAAAAAACAAATACAAAAGGTTTTACCTTTGGTTTATCACTCATAAAAGTCCATGTATATTGGTTATTGATGCCAAAATCCTCTAACAGTAGCTTAAGAAACTATGTCCAACTATCTTTGGTTTCTAAGTCAACCATTGCAATAGCGAGTAGGTACATTTTTTCATTTGCATCAATACCCACAATTGTTAATAGTTGTCCACCATACCTTCCTTTCAATAAGGATCCATCAATACGTATTAAAGGCCTATAGCCAACTAAAAACCACTTCTTAATAGCATCCATACATAGATAATCTACACCATATTGTGTTGCCTAGGGTGATATTTCTAAGCTTAGCCCCATAATCCCATATCCTTTTATATTGCTCAGCATAACACCCTTCTATAATCTCTAAAACCAAATCCTTGGTTGTTGACACCATGTTCTTTGTCACATTTAATCCATAGTCATTTGTAATCTACTGCATAAAGTGCATGAGTGACCATTTAGAGTGCCGCTTAAACCTCCCAAGGTACTTCTTAGAAAGCCCTTGTTCTGACATTTTTGGGTTTCTTCTATCTTTGTTGCACTTGTGTTTATCTAAATAAATCCTAACTTGGAAATTTTGTTCATTTCATAACTTATAAACCCTCATATACCATGGAAACCCTAGTTTATACCTAGCAAAAACTTTGACTTTATCTCTTTTGAAAATTCTAATTCTGAAGTTTCCAAGAATACTAAAATTTACTCAAACATCACAAGCTCATACAATTACAATTTTATAATTTCAATACAACAAATTTTAACATTTGACACAAGTGAAAGAAAATATTCCCCTACTACAACATTCTTCTACAACTACTAATCTCAGTCCCAAATTTTAACTCCTAACGAGTACTCTCAAAGCTGAGGATGCCGTTGCCGAAGGCCTTAATTAAAACTCTTTCGACTTTGACTGTCAAGTCCCCAATATTTACCTGAAAGGTTAGCAAAAATAAAAAAGTGAGCTAAAAAGCTCAGTAGGACACCTTACGAGAAGTAATCACATTGCAGGAATTGTCCTTTTTTATTTTAACTAAAAATGTTATTTAATTAAGTTACTAAGTATAGGTAATATACTTCTTAGATGCCCTCCAATTATTCCTTTAGGTTCCCTCCATGTATTCTTCTTTATTTCTTATACCATCATAATCTATTTATGCTAGGGTTCACAAATTTTCTTAATTCACATACCATAGATAACTTATAACACAACGTCATAGCAAATAGAGAAAATTTCCATCTCCACACTTTCACATTTCCACAACCATAATCATGCCCTTCTCCGAGCCAAGCCTATCACATCATCACATACCACACACGGGCCAATCATATCACACGCCCCTCATAGGCCAATCCTTATAATGTATGTGTCCATGAAATGCAATGATATACTATATGATGCAATGTACAAACAAATCACCCCCTTCATTGGGTTAACATCATCATCACGGGGACGTCTCCCCACATACCGGTACGTCAATCATCATATCATAATATCAAATCTTCGAAACCCCCCTTGATCCAGGTTGGGTCCTACTTGTCTAATCCGTTTGGTACCCTTTCACCCCTTGTGGGAAGGGACCTACCAGCCTCACCCATCACTCACCCTTGAATTACATACCATCAAACAAGGTTATAATGCAAAATGCATGAAGTGATATACATACAAGCAATCATCAATCATTCACATCACAAATCCTCAACACTACCACTTTGAATCATTTCAAGATTCATATCTTACACAATTAATTCTCCACCCATATATATATATATATATATATATATACATATATATACATATATATATATACATATATATACATATATATATATACATATATATACATATATTAAGTACGCTTACTAAAGGTAAGGCGTACTCACCTCGCTATACGATCGTACTATTTCCTCGTCTCTCAAGGGTTTTCCCATTAGTACCTAAGAATGAATAACACTTAGATTCATTATTTTAAATCATTTAAAAGAATCTCTAGCTAACTCAAGGTGTTTTGAACACTTTAAATCTCAAGAGCGTACTTCACGCGAAACCAAAAGTAAAAAAAAAAATTGAGGCTTTAAGCCCTTTTTTCAAATCATCTATTTTGAATCTCAAAAATACTTTAAATTTTTGTGAATATTAACATTTTTAAAGGTATATTAATCATACTTCAAATGTATATAAGTATTAAAATTTGTTTGGAGAGGATTCATGTTCAAAAACTAAGGAGAAAAGTCAAAATTTTGAAAAATCAGCATGATCCAGTCGACTAGGCACTTGATCCAGTTGACTGGAAAACTTCTAGAAACATTCTGCCCCTTTACCCAGAAACAACACAAAAACCTCATCTAGTCGACTAGTCTCCCGACCCAATTGACTGGGTCACCTGATTTCAGCAAAAATCATTCCAAAAAATCATCTTTTTCCCCAAATTTCTTCTTGATTTTAAAAAGATCCCTTCAATTGTTCAAAGACACAAGTTTTCTAAGGATTTGAAGTTAAAAACCTTATATTACCCAAGATAAAATTTGAACCCAATCAACCAATTTGCACAAAGCCCACTTTTCGAAACAAACCAATTTTCTTCAAACTTTTTCTCAAGAACATTTGGATTTCAAAAGTCCATATTCAAAAATACTAACTTAATAAACATTTAAGAACAATTAGGAAGGAGTAAAAAAAAAATTCTTACCTCAGGTTTTGTACAGATTCCATCTTTCTTCCTCATTTTTCCTCTCATTCTTCCTTTCTTTCTTCTTCTCTTCCTTTTTCCTTATGTTCTCTCTTTTCTCTTCTCTCAGTCAGACTCTTTCTCTCTCTCTCTCTCTCTCTCTCTCTCTCTAGAAGAATCCAACAAAAAAATCTTGGTTCTTCTCTCCTCTCTCCCCTAGACAAAGACTTTAAAAATTATAAAATCATCCTCCAATTTAAAACATTTCCTAATTTTCACCACAAGGCTTTCTAAATTAATAGAATTAAACTTCTACTTTATAATTCTTTTACCATTTACCCACACTCTTCTTAAACTCCAAAAGTTTCCCCTAACTCAAGTTTTTATTATCAAATTTTACTTATTCCCAAGCTCCACACAACTAAGTACGAATTAATTATTAATCAAAAATTGAACAATTATACACTTTTACACGTCGAAACGAAACTCTATAATTTAAATATTAAAAATAAAATATCGGGCTCTACAATTCTTTATAGCATATTTATCTATTGCATCTTAGCCTTACAGAAAGCTTAGGTCAATCAAGTCAATCTCAGGATTCCATTCAGACCATCTCACATTGTTATCATCATCATCAGAAGCTACAGGTGAATGCAACTCATCTTCATCCACATTCTTATTCTCAATATCTTTAACATTATTCAACACAAACTAAGTAAATTCCATGTCAAACTGAGTCCATTGACCACTGCTTGAGCCCCCATTGTATGTAGTCATCATCTCCATTTACCTTAACCTCAACAATTTCTTCATCAGCAAAAACTATGTAGTCATTGTCAACCAAATCATCATCACCATCTTTTTCATTAGCAGCCTCCTCACTGCCCCTATTACCCTCAACACCCTTTTTCCTCACTAATCCTATTTGGTTCCCAATCCACCTGCATATCATTATCTTAATCCTGACTTCCTCTTTGATCCTGACCTTTACTATTAGCCTAAACACCCACTTCCGTAGCCTCCTCAACATTCTCATCACTCTTATTATTTTAACATCCACCATCATTTCCTCCTCCACAGTTTCCCCTCTTCCATCGACCTCAAAATCATCTTGAACTAGCTCATCAACATGGTCAACACCCGCCTCTCCTACACAAATAGACAAAGTAATATTTGCACCTAACCCTTCACATTTTGTTCCAACTTGGCCCACATAAATGTCAACATTCTCACCTTCACTTTCTACCAAAACCTCACTAGAACTTCCATCTATTCCAATAAATGTAGGATCATTCTGACATTGGCTTTTACTTCCCAAATGCTTTATAAATAGTTGGACCATTCCAGCTTTAGAAATTGTTTTTAACATTTCATAGAAATCATTGTCTGTTTTGATTTGTTGTAGCATGTTAAAATAGTTATCAACTTTTTTTCAGAAGTAGTTTACTTTACAATGGATGTCTAAAAAGTAACAAAATATTCCATTTCTATTAGTGATAACTCCTCACCATCATAGTATGCAAGGTAATCTAGTATCCTCCAATATAAGACTTCCTTGGATTTGATATGCATGACTTGAATCTACCCTGATGGTGTAATTCCATTTTGAAAAACTTCCTACTATGTTCCTTTTTTTATAATCAACAAATAAAAGAAGAATTAAAAAGGGAAAAACCTTGAAATACCTAGAGTTAATTAAAAATATATCCACGGGTAACACAACAATGCTAAGTATAATAAAATTTTATCACTATGCCTTGATCAAAAATAAGCAATCACAAATCCTAACCATTGTTAAGTATAATTAGTAAAATATTTGCAAAACCACATTCAATTTGTTGCTAAATAGAAACTCACAACACAAATCCTAATAAAAATGCAAATAAATCCAAATACTAAGTCTCAATTCAGTAAAAAAACATCAAACAGCAACATATAAATACTTGAAACCCATCAATTTACAAGTAAGAAATCAAGACACAAGAACCTTAAATTTGGACACTTCAAACTGATAGCAGCTTAAATATTCATATTTAAGCCCCTTAATTTACATTTGTTAAGTTCTTTATCTATATGTTTTAGTCTATTTTACTTCACTTTTGTGTTTTACACGTTTTTATAGGGTCTTGGAGAAAAAGAATCATTTTTAGCACTTAAAGGAAGAAATCTGGAAATCCTGGAGCAGCTGCTGGCTAGATTGTGATCGAGCGCACTCCTCTGTGCGATCGAGCGCAGCATTGCGATCGAGCTCACCACATATGCGATCGAGCGCACATGTACAGGCGTGAACAGTAAACTGCAGAACCCAGTTTTGGAAATAACCCTATTTTGGAAATAAAGGAGTTTTGCGTTTTAGGAAAGTTTAGGAACTCATGAGCCGATTCGGACTTCTCAAAGACCTATAAATACACTTGTAAATCACACACAAAAGGCATCACCTCTTGGGGGGATCACTTCTTAGATCCCTTCTTTTATCTTTTGCTTTAGCTTGGAGAAGGAGACCGTGGAGTGGAATTGACGACTCTTCTCTCGGGTTTCTTCTTTCCTTTTTATTTTATTATGTGTAACTAAATTCTTAGTAGGGCTTGGTTGAAGCCCTAATTATGTTTACTCAATAAATTTAGTATTGGGGCCTTGCGATATTTATGTTGTGTTGCTTAAACTTGATTAATACCTGCTTTTATTTATATTCCTCATATGTATATGTCTGATCAATATGTGCATGTGGTATGGACTTGTTAGTTAGATCAATTTGGATGACCGAGTCCTGGGTCTAACATTAGTAACAAGGGATATCTTATCTGGATACCCGGGTTAATCAACATGGGAAACTGGGAGTAGATACCATGCCCTAGGTCTCATGTGGTTGTCGATTTCCATAGTACTTATGTTTTCTTAAGGAACAACTCAAGCAGATACCATGCTGAATCCCTTAAGGAAGAAAAGAGTTAGAGTAGATACCATGCCTAACTCGTTGCTTAGGGAAATCAATAGCTTAAAGAGTAGATACCATGCCCTTAGGTTGGCAACCAGTAGGTATACATGGCATGAGTAAAGCATTGGCATACTGTTATATTGTGATAGTATAATTAGTGGTGGATATCAAGTCCCTACGCCTTTATCCTTATTATTTTAGCTTTATCAAAATTAACTCTTTTATTATTTTTATCTTTTTATTACTGCGAAACTAATTCTAAAGTTAAATTTACCAATCCCTGTGGAGATGATCTTGCATTCGCACACTATACTACACTGTTGACCTTGTGCACTTGCAAGTAAAACAAGTGCGATTATTTACTTATTTATTTAAGTGGATAAACGCACAACAAGTTTTTGGCGCCGTTGCCGGGGATTGTGCTAAATTTCTTTTTGGAATTATTTTTGTTTGTTTTTTTATTATCATTTTAATTTATTCTATTTGATTCTGTTCTGTTTTATTTTTTATTTTTATCAAAAATCAGATTTATTCCTTCTTTTTCTGTTTTTGTTTAGGTGTGCAGAGGAGGAGTTTCTGTCCTCATTGCGATCGAGCGCACTACTTGGTGCGAACGATCGCAAGCCCAGTGCGATCGAGCGCAGTTCAGGGTGCGCTCAAGCGCAAAAGGTCCAGAGAGTACCCGAGCAGAAGTACTAAAACTGCTGCACTGAAGCTTTTCAACTAATTCATTCAAAGGGAGAAGCACCAATGACAGAAGCTCAATATACTTGTCTAGATGCTATGGAGAGGAAGCTAGATATGCTCATATATGCCATGACTAGTCAAAACATATCACTTAGTCCGCGAGGCAAACCACTCCAGGTATGTGCTATATGTTCTCGTTTTGATCACACTACTAACACTTGCCCTTTGTATTCATATGCAAATCAAGAGCAAGCAAATTATGAGGGACCGCACAATGCATATACAAATACCTACAATCCTGGATGGAAGCACCACCCCAACCTCTCATGGAGCAACAATCACAATGCTTTGAATCTTCAAGGACAGCAACGACACTTCCAACCAGCAGCCCAACCAGTGCCGGAATCAGAAAATAGTAACCTAGAGAGTCTTATGAGGCAACTAATGACTTCACAAGAACAGTTTATGATTGAGCAACGACAAATCAATACCAAGCATGAGCAAGCTATTCATATATTGGAAGTACAAATGGGGGAATTGGCTAAGGAGCTAAGTGAACAAAAGCAAGGTGTTGTTAAACAAGTCTTTCATGACCATCATATTGATCCCTTGGAGACCACCTTCACCCATTATTTCAAAGGATCAGATATTGAGCCAAAATCAAAAGATGTTACTAAAGACCTCATTGAAACTGTGCACGTCCTAGAGGCCTTTCCAAAGCATTCAAGTAAGTACACTGATCCATTTGACCATCATGTGCCTACTAATATTATTTTCCCTTCTATTGTACAGGCACCTAACTTGGAATTCAAGCAGTTGTCAGAGCACTTACCGTATGCTTATATGGGAGAGAATAAGACATTTTCTATGCTAGCTGCTGCCACTCGTAGTTTTGGGGAAAAATAAGGCTTGGTCCGGCTGAAGACGTTAAACTTAGCGCTCATGGGAGGCACCCCACAGCTTATCCTTTTATTTTTATTATTTTATGTATTTATTGTTATTTATTTATTTTTATTACTTCTTGTTTTCCCGTATTACGTTAGTTTTTCTTTTTTAGGGACAATGTGTGCATCCATTCAAGTTTGGGGGTACGCTATGAGCCATGCCAACCTAGCTAGTTCTCCATCTCCTAGGTCAGCTCTTTCCTTGTTATTCACACATTGGGGACAATGTATAATTTAAGTTTGGGGGTATGGGAGACACATTCACACACACCTTGTCTCAGTTTTTTTTTTGTTTTGTTGTTTTTCATAGATAAATACATGTTCATTCCGTTCCAAAATTTTTGGGTGTTCTAAACAAACAATATGATTTGACTTCATAAGTGAGCTTAACACCTTGAGCATATGGGCCAATAATTAAGTTTTGAACCATAATCACTTTCTTTTAGGCATTTAAGGATTCACAAGTTCGACTTAAACTAAACATGAGCACATTAGCACATAGTTGTGTGGGGTATGACATGTAATTTTGATTTGTATGTTTCTTTTGCTTGACTGTGAACCAGATGACCTATTAGATTAACGCGGTAACATAAGAAAATAAAAAAAAAATTTCGTTATTGCTCAAAAAGAAAAGAAAAAAAAATGATCTTAAAGATCATTAAAAAGAACTTTTCACTGAGTAACTGGCCCTCTTGCCTCAGTAAGCAGTGAGTGTCACGTCAAAAGGTGGAATATTCTGATCGGTAGCATTAAGATCAGTTAGTTTCGTAGCCTTTTTGACTCGAGTTAGTAAGCCTTTAGGGGTGTTTCTACACCTAATGCCCTAAAACCATCTGGTTTGAGAGTCATTGGCTAAATGCTCGTTACACGAGTCAAATAGAAAGCTTAAGGGAACTAACTTGGCAAAAATCTCACAAATAAAAGAAAAGAAGAAAATCTATGCCATCTTTGTTGATTCTAATAAAAAATTTGGTGAATCTTGAGTCATCGAAACACTACACATTAGAATTATTTGGAAACCCAATCTTTTATGTGCTAGTCCACCACACACTCAGTTAAATTTGTGATGTCTTAACCTGCCTCATGAAAGCGATTTGCATTCAAAACTCGTATTCATTGCAAATATGTGTTTATACTTGTTAAGCTTGCTCATGAATGCGCATCATAGTTTTGTGTGAAACCTAAACTTTTGTTGGACACCATGAGCATTGGATTTATCTTTGCGTCTTTGTTTTTCATTTAGTTTTTGGTTTTGTATTGCTAAGGGACTAGCAATATGTAAGTTTGGGGGTGTGATAGGAGCTTAAATATTATTTAAGCCCCTTAATTTACATTTGTTAAGTTCTTTATCTATATGTTTTAGTCTATTTTACTTCACTTTTGTGTTTTACACGTTTTTATAGGGTCTTGGAGAAAAAGAAGCATTTTTGGCACTTAAAGGAAGAAATCTGGAAATCCTGGAGCAGCTGCTGGCTAGATTGCGATCGAGCGCACTCCTCTGTGCGATCGAGCGCAGCATTGCGATCGAGCTCACCACATATGCGATCGAGCGCACATGTACGAGCGTGAACAGTAAACTGCAGAACCCTGTTTTGGAAATAACCCTATTTTGGAAATAAAGGAGTTTTGTGTTTTAGGAAAGTTTAGGAACTCATGAGCCGATTAGGACTTCTCAAAGACCTATAAATACACTTGTAAATCACACACAAAAAGCATCACCTCTTGGGGGGATCACTTCTTAGATCCCTTCTTTTATCTTTTGCTTTAGCTTGGAGAAGGAGACCGTGGAGTGGAATTAACGACTCTTCTCTCGGGTTTCTTCTTTCCTTTTTATTTTATTATGTGTAACTAAATTCTTAGTAGCGCTTGGTTGAAGCCCTAATTATGTTTACTCAATAAATTTAGTATTGGTGCCTTGCGATATTTATGTTGTGTTGCTTAAACTTGATTAATACCTGCTTTTATTTATATTCCTCATATGTATATGTCTGATCAATATGTGCACGTGGTATGGACTTGTTAGTTAGATCAATTTGGATGACCGAGTCCTGGGTCTAACATTAGTAACAAGGGATATCTTATCCGGATACCCGGGTTAATCAACATGGAAAACTGGGAGTAGATACCATGCCCTAGGTCTCATGTGGTTGTCGATTTCCATAGTACTTATGTTTTCTTAAGGAACAACTCAAGCAGATACCATGCTGAATCCCTTAAGGAAGAAAAGAGTTAGAGTAGATACCATGCCTAACTCGTTGCTTAGGGAAATCAATAGCTTAAAGAGTAGATACCATGCCCTTAGGTTGGCAACCAGTAGGTATACATGGCATGAGTAAAGCATTGGCATACTGTTATATTGTGATAGTATAATTAGTGGTGGATATCAAGTCCCTACGCCTTTATCCTTATTATTTTAGCTTTATCAAAATTAACTCTTTTATTATTTTTATCTTTTTATTACTGCGAAACTAATTCTAAAGTTAAATTTACCAATCCCTGTGGAGATGATCTTGCATTCGCATACTATACTACACTGTTGACCTTGTGCACTTGCAAGTAAAACAAGTGCGATTATTTACTTATTTATTTAAGTGGATAAACGCACAACACAAACCATTTCAATAATGAACAAAAATTTTGATTCATCGCACCAAATTAAAAAATAATGCTTAGCAAAAATTCACAAAAGCATGTTTCGAATTTACTTAATATAATTAGGAAGCTTAAATGACCCATCAGGCTCAAGGATGATGAGAGCCATGCCACTAACCGTCTACCTCAACCAAATCAATAAGACAATCAAACTTTTTAATGAGAATCGAATAAGATTAAACGTCTTTCACTCGTTAATTTGATGAAAAACAAATCTCTATTTTGATTTAGTTGTAAAGCTTGAAGTTTTCTTTGTCTAATTTGATGGAAATTGAAACCTAAAATTATTTTTCTCAGTATAAATGAAACCCTAAATTCATTTTAGCCCCAAATAATGATTTCCCACTAAATGATGGCCACCTCAGCATTTACTTGGGTGCTGAGATGAAATTCTGTCTGAATTCATGCCAAAAAGTAATTGCAAGCTCGAATTGGCATGCAGATGATAGTTTATGGATCGATTTATAATAATTGAAAGTTACATGACTAAAATAAACCCAAACAAAAGTTATGCAATCAAAATTGGTATTTGGCCATTCTATACCCAAATTCCAGAGTTTCATGAGTTATCTTTTATTTAAGTTGAAAATTCCGATGGTCTTAACTTTGAATTAGCTTGAAGTTTTAATGGGTTATTTTGGACATTGAAACTTTATTGTTTACTCACTTTATAACAAGTTTGTATATATCCAAATGCATCTAATGTCTAAAGCTATTTAAATTTAACATACATAAATTGTTTCGAATTAAAAGCATTGCCTTTTCTATTGATTTCAACATAAAATTATAAAAAAACCATGCAACACGCGCATCACACGTTTTGTGTGGCTAGTTTTAAAAGTAAAGGACCAACAATTATGAAGTAATTGTTCTCTACTGGTAACTTTACAAGCTCACCGGTAAAAAATGGATATACACTTGTAACTCACGAAGGTTCATTGGCAACAGATAGAGCACATGATAATAACTCATGAAGCTCCACTGATAATACATGGCGGTCACTAGAAACTCATACAGCTCCGGTCTACCGGGTTAGCCCCCTGATCAATTACAGAACTTTATTATTTTTTAGGAAAAAAAAGGAGCCATCAAAATAAAAATTTAGTCACGGAAAGAAAAGGCATTCCCGTATAATAGTGGTTGATTCTAAACACATCTACCGCTACGCTCTATTGCTTTGATTTAGGTGCTCAGCTAAATCAGCTATCCAAAAAAGTTCAGATAGAAGGTGAAATTAAATTACATAAATCCCAATTTGAATGACAACACAATTATGTTGTATACATGTCTCTAACAATTGACTTTAGACATGCTCTTTAAGCAAACAAATATGCCAATATGCAACCCTATTAAAGGTTTTCTTGGTAAGCACCCAGAAAGTACAACCAATTCGGAGGAAGACAGCAAAGAACCTACAAGTTGCAACAAGGCAAATTAGAAACACTTGTTAATACTCAGCGTTACAAGAACAAATTCATCCATATTTCACATGCTTAATATCTGTGCAAAACCCTATGAAGTACCAATAGGCTTTCATTGCTCTTTCCTCCAATGATATTAGGGCATTTTTTTCAAATTTCATCAATACAATCAAAACATAGAAAGAGTAACTAGTTGGTGCCCCTCTCACCTAAAAAATTATATTAAAATAATGAATGGACATTTGGAAATGGGAACATCAAAACTATAAAAAAAAAAAATGGTGCTTTTTCTAAAGGTCTTGGCTCAATGGTTAGGGCAGAGGCCCTAGGTTCTAAAGGTCCCAGGTTCGAGTGGTGTAAGCATGTGTTTTACCAATAAAAAAAATGTGCTTTTTCTCTTTGGTTTCAAGTTTTGGTCTTGACAGATGATGGCTTGTCCTTCTCTAGTTTTCATTACATTTACTAATGAATGTTGCAGTTAACCTGTAATATAACGAGTAAAACATAGACATCATTTCCCAAAAAGAAATGAACAAGGGAAACTTTTACCATGTACTGTCAAAATGTGTTTCCATAGAAAAAAACACAACCCACTGAATGTGCAGGGACTGCACAGCACCTGTGCGGGCCACAGGTGCACCACTAATCTTGCCCCTGCACAGGTGCTGTGCAGCCCCTGCAGGGGTGCACAACTATTTTTGGACATGAGCAGATTTGTTAATGCAATTTTCCACAAATTTTCAGATAATATTTCAACTTCAATACTTTCATCAATCCATCATTTATCTTTAACATTTAAATGCAGTAACAGCATGCAGCTCTCTAACTCTACTTACCTATCCTGTAGAAAGTAGCACAAGTTTTTCACAAAAACATGGGCTGCTACTCAATTAACTGTGTTTCTTAACCCGTTTGCTCATTTGTTTATGATCTGGGCTCAAGATAGCTAGTTCAACTAGTACATGTTAGGAGCCAAAAACACAAACCTAGAACACAACTTCATCATTATGTTGCTCCAGCTATTTTTGTTGCTTAATAAGACAT
Organism: Bretschneidera sinensis; assembly: GCA_023935145.1. NCBI lineage: Eukaryota > Viridiplantae > Streptophyta > Magnoliopsida > Brassicales > Akaniaceae > Bretschneidera > Bretschneidera sinensis. Next base: position 55,263,952 of record CM043697.1, on the reverse strand, counting down.
AAATGAGGATTTTCAGTACATCCAAGGGATGTCAGCAGGGTATATTTCATAGCTAAAAGAAAGCAACCCAATCAGACAACTACTAGTGATCACTTTAGGTTATGGTGAATCACGAAGCTGATTGAAACATAAGGGAATGGATATTAGAAAGCCATATAGCCATCACCACAAAGCCACAGACAATTACTAACATTGAAGAAATAGTATGTTCACATAATCATCCGAAAAATTGTACAAGGAAGTTTGAATTTCATTTCTATTACTGCTTTTCCGCTCCAAATTTCCTTAAACTTTAATTCTTAATACATATAAACTAATCCATCACATTTTCCCAGTGTTCTTTCTTTCTTTTTATCTTCCTGTTTACACTAAGATTTATATGTCCAAGTGAGGATTACAAAACAAATGCAGCAGAAGAATTCTCACTTTAAAGCAACTGAATCAATTGTCTCTTACTAAATTGTAGCCTGCCCTTTTCTCCAAGTAAAAAAAAGGAAAAAGGAAGAAGAGGAAAAGTTAAACATGTATCACCAGTTTTACTGTTTCGAAAAATTTATAAACCTAAAAAATCATCTAAACTAATGTCTTGTTTGGTTAAGACTTGTGAAACTGTCTAGTGTCTGTTGAATTATTTTTCATTTTTTTATTATAATCAAGCTGACTGTTTGGTTGCAAACGTCACCATTATCCATGTTTAGTAACAACAATTGATTGGTGACAATTAACATAAAATTAAAATACCATATAAATATTTATAAAATTCAAAATTTATAAACAATTTATAAAATACATAAATATAATTTATAAAATCCCTAAAAATATTTTACATAGTACATAATTTAAACTTTTTATCTTTATTTGATTTTGTATTATTAATTAAAAATACTAACTGCATTTCAATTGTATAATATTTATATTTAATATATATAATCTTATATTAATGTTGCTTGACCTTTAATTAGTCCAACAAAGGAAAGAAATGAAAAGTGAAAGCCAGTAGCAATACCTACCGTTTAGCAACAAAAACAAAGGAAGGCAATGACTTGTTCATCATCTTGGTGATGAACATGCAATTCTCCCGTTATTAGAAGCTGCCCGTCTTTTTTTTTTTTTTTTCCTGAATTGCATAAAAGTTAGTTAGATCTACACACCACTTCCAGGCAAGCAGTGGTGACATTACCTCTATCCGCAGAGCTCAGTGTCCAATAGGGAGTATCTCCTTCCAGCGATGTGCGGCAGGGATGATTTGTAACATCGAAGTTACCTCCGTCCGGCGATCTCCCTAAGTCAAGCTAAGCAGTGTAATTTCTGTTTCGGTACACAATTTTGGTGTTTTCTTCGATGCCATATGATTGGGGGTCTATTAATTTATAGGAGAAATCATGGAGATCAAACAGATCCTATGATCATGCGGTTTGATGGAAATTTGATGAGCAGAGAAGAAAATGGAGGTTTTCTTTGTTTGGTTAGAGAGAAAATCGGAGGAGAAATTTAAGAAGAAAAAAATATACCAAACCACTACTTGAAAGATGCACAATTAATGATGAAAAATAAAATATAAAGCATAAATCCATAGGAGATGTATCATTAATTAGAGAAGAGATTTAAAGGAAGAAAGTTAAATAAGTCCTAAATGGTGACTTATGGAACTTCATAAGTAACAAAATATTAATTTTGATAAGTGACTGAATTAAGACGAAAAAAACTGACTTATATAAGTCAGAAGACTGTAAGACCGGTCTTAATTTAGCAAACAGCATTATTGAAATAAGTAGGTCTTAAAATGCAAATAAGTAGCATAAGTAGCCTAATTACCCAAAGTAAGATATATGATTAAACCTAAATCAAGAACATTGAATAAAGAGAATTTAGAAACTTTAATCTCACCTGTGGGCTTGTAGATACAGAGGAGAGAAGAGTGATTACCCAAAATCTGATAGCTTTGGTCAAGAGAGGAGAGATAGAAGAGATTTCAGATTGACTAGGAGAGAGGACAGAGGACAGAGGAGAGCGGAGAGAGGAGAAAGGGTTAAGTGAAATCTAGGTTCTGGGTTGACTGAAGTGAAGAGAGGGGAGGAGATGAATTCTGAGAGAGTTAGTGTCTACCTGTCGAGAGAGGAGAGAGAAGAGATTTGAGTATGGGAGTCAGATAGCTGGGTTAGCGGTGGAGGTTAGTTAACTGGGTGGGTTAGTGGATTAGTTGGATTAAATTTTGAATGAAGGATATTTTTGACAAAACACTTACACAACACCCACTAAACTGAGAAGAGTCTCTGCTTTTTTCCCAACCTACTTATTTTCATTTTGATCATTTTTTTGAAATTTTTCCTTGATCTATATGGTGAGTTGGTCTTTATCAATAGGCTGGACGGTTACTGTTAGTTCTCCAATTAAAGTTCCTGATCCAACCATGGAGTTGTAGGGTTCAACCCAGTAACCAGCAACTCCATGAGGGGCAGTCCAATTTCATAGGTATCTCATGTCTAATGCAGAACAAGGAAAACAATATTAGAATGAATTCCAAAGAATTCTCATGAAGACAGAAAGCACAATCTTACAGTGTGATTGGCATAAAAGATGGTTTCATCTTCACTTCTCATCAATTTCAGGACTAGTCTTTGGATTGAAAGGATCAATGTATCTCCAAAAGAAGCCCAAACTGCTACCCATAATATTCATGATCACAGCAGACATGGCTGGGGGTAATGCAACCATTGATGAAGTGAAATGGGATGTTGCTAAAACCACACCTAACGACGAGTTTTGCATGCCAACCTGCAAAAGTGTTGCACAATGAAAGATTACTTACTAGTATTACTTCCATGATCACTACAGATAAACTGAAGCCTTCCATTAGCACCTACTATGCTCCTACTCTCATAGACATTGGAGAATTGGACTTCTCAAACTCATTTGAGCACAACTACATTCTCAAAATTTTCCAATAAAGAAAGTAAGAGAAATTGTCAACGGCTCAAGAGTTGTGACGAAGCTTAAGCTTTTCAGCTTAGAAAACAGAAATCTTTGATAACAAATTGAAACATTTCACACTTTATTTGCAATTTTAACAAAGTTCCAAATTGATCTTAAGTCATTATTTATTTGAGAACAATTTAGCATTCAGCAAAATAATACCTCGATTGATATTGCTCGTCGTTGAGGTTCTTTAAACCCACAAATGGCTGCTGATATGTAACTGCATGTAGTCATGTAAAGACACCCTTAATTCCACATCACTACCAGCATGAACAAAATGTGTAAAATAGCAAGAAAACAAACCTTTCCAATAAGTTCATACATATTGAGGGGAAAATTCTAGTGATGAATATATATCAAAACCAGTGGTGGACCCAGGATTTTTCAGTTAGTGGGGGAATTAGACAAATGTCCCCCACCCCAAACCCTGCCCCCTGGGCTAAGCCAAATAAGCAAACAGTTAATTTTTAATTTCTCTATATGTATAAAATCTAAGTTAAGGAATGAAAACAGCAGATAAAGCTTAATTCAAAAAAATTAGAAAAGGTTTGCTTTTCCAGAAAACATACGAACAAAACTGAAATTTATTAAACATGATGTACCACTTTTTTCCAGATTATAGAATTGAATTCACAAACTTGTAAGCAATCTATTCTCTGTTTAAATATTAGGTTAAATGTCACGCAAGTGAGTGGATAAAAGGTAAATTTAAGTTTGCATCTTCTTAAACATTAAGAAGAAAATGAAAACGAATACAGTTTTGGAAGAATTGATTTTATGCTACTTTCTTATTTCTTAAAATACCCATGTTAGTATTAAACTTTTTCAAATCTCTTTTATATTTTATTTCTAACCAACCCCATTACAGTTTTCTATTTCAAATCAGCCTGCACTTATAATTTTATTGTTCACATTGACCATTATATGATCCTGCTGTAAAAAACTTCAAACAAAAAAAAAATCGAAATGTCTCTTATATTTCAAATAAGCCCTGTCTATTTCTCAAAATTTAAGTTACGGTAAAAGTTGGGAGAGTACCCCACTGAACATAGACACTCTGCCCCTGAAAAAAACATTGAGTTGCCTCATTCACTGCAAGCAGCATGTACTGCTGCATTTAACAGTACCATTTAGTCATGTGAAGATCAATATTTTTTTTTAAGTAAAAGTCATGTGAAGATCATTATTGCGCAAAAGGTAACATGTCTCGTGTACAGAGTTTGCATATTGAACTGCTCAATAACACCATTCCCAATTTTATAGAGCTTACATTTATATCCAAACAATTAAAGAGTAGCTAAGCATGGAAATTTCATAAATGCTCAAACTATAACAATTTCTTTAAGGATTCAATAATCAACAAGTAGTCTAATAATAAACATGAATGTGTATGTAGTTACAACTTACAAGTTATATGGTAATATACTAGGCAAAAAAAATTTAAAAGCTCAAAATGAGCAAAAATCAAACTCATAACTGCAAAGCACAGAAACAGAGACAATAATGCATACCAGCCTGAAGTATAAAGCAATAATTATTGAGCTTGAATAAATAAAGAAAAAAATGAAAATTATTACTTACCCAACAAAGAAACCGGCAAAATGTAACAACAGGATAGATGATATTACAACCCCTATTTCTCCAGACAATATAGATTGAATGCGAAGAATTGGAGAAAGATCAGATGTCAATGATGAACCAAGGACTGAAGATTTAAGACGAACAACATTTTCTGAGAACACACTGGAACAACACCACAGAAAGGAAATTAGAGAGAGAGACAGAGACAGAGTATCTGAAATCTTCTTGACAACAAATCAAAAACTAACAATAATAACCTGCATGCAAGTAGTGATGATGATAAAACAGCCAATAGTGGTGCAAAAGGTGTTACAATTTTCACTGCTGCGGGAAATGTGCTCTGTATATAAGCACCTAGCAGAACTGGGGCAACAACAATCTAGACAAAAAAATAATGAAAACCTTGATCTCAGAGAAATAACATTTGGATAATAATTACTTCGTATATAAAACCAAATGTTAGATAAGAATTGAAGTACCTGCAGTGTGCTGATGGAAAGCTTAATAGCATCAATAGGAACATAAGTTCCAGCCAGAATCACTGTCAGAAGAGGAGTGAGAAGTACTGCTCCAAGTGTAGTGCACACTGTCATTACAATAGATAGTGGAACATCTCCTTGAGCAATTAAGGTCACCTGTAACGGTATTTCAACGATAAAAATGAATGGATATCTTATGACATCAAAACATTGGATTTGGGTGCTCTAAAATATACGGTAACAATTTCAAGCATCTGTGTCAATTAGAAGATAACATACGCAGTTATATTCTGAAACCAGCATACACAAACTTAGATGGATGCTTGGCTTACGTTGCTTTAATAATATATTCAGAATCTTTTGTTAAAAAGAAAAAATAAAAGGAAAAAAAAAACGTATTTATCCAGGGAAAACCCACCTTTGTTACTCTGTTAAAACTTTTTTGATCAGTACTCTATTAAAACTCTTTTAAGAAGCAAAAGCATATCACAAAAAAAGGGAAAACCCACCTTTGTTACTCTGTTAAAACTTCGATCAGTACTCTATTAAAACTGTTTTAAGAAGCAAAAGCATATCTCAATGATGTCCATTCAAACTCATAGACTCTAATTCTGTCTCTTAGTTCCTTCTCTCTAAGCTTCAATGACTCTATGGCTATGTTTAGTAGAAAGAGAAAAGTAAGACAATAAAAAAGTGAGAAGAATGGTTTTCCTTCATGTGTTTAGTAGAGAGAATGAAAAGCTAGTAAGAAATAAAATGATTTCTCTTCCCCTTTTTTAGTAAATTGACACAATGGGAGAAAGAAAATGCAACTAATATCATTTTTACCATACCCTTTACAATGTTAATCTGATAGATTAAATGAGAATAAATTGGTAAAATGATAATGTCATCTCTTTCTCTCGCATTATCCTCTCTCTAGTCCGTCCAATTTGAAAGGATTGGGACTTATAGCTTTGGGAAGAAAACCTCAATCCTATCAGTTCCCTTTCCTCTCACTTTTTTATAGAGCAGCAAACTATTTTTCTTTTTCCTCCCCTTCTATTTCATCTCACTTTTCTCTCACACCAAAGAGCCTATAGCCTATAGTCAAAGACTTTTTTCAATAATCATGGTGAAAATAAGCCTCTTATTGGTCAACAAATTTGATGGATCCAAACCTTGCTAGATTTCCAGAATAGTAATTGTCAACACAATCTCAATGATTTAATGCTTAGGCAACAGAACCACCAATCACATTGCTAAATTAAATGAAGATACCAATAGGTGCCCAATGCCCAAGCCCTGACTGATTTAGAAAAACATAGCCATAGTTATAGTGTTTTCAGCAAGACAGAATGCTACGTACACAAACTTAGCTACTTAAAGATCTCCAGCCAGCAAAACAAAAAGGGGCATAGAAAAATTTGTCACAAGGACAAGTGTAAGAATACTAAAATATGATAAGGTACAATAGAATGGAGGCAGATGGTGGGAAGAACATTCAACTTGAAGGTAAAGGAAATCTTACCACATTGGAGGCTGTACCTCCTGGACAACAAGCAAGCAATATCAAACCGACGGAAACAGATGGTGAAAGCCCCAAGAATTTGCTAATAATCTTCCCAAATGCTGGCATAATGGTATATTGAGCGACACATCCAAACAGTATCTGACAAAAATTAGAAACAAGAAACTTATGACCTTGGAACATTATATTCATGGGCAGCTTATTTCTAAGAAATAAGATAAAATCCTGTTCGTTCTGCATTGAAACATCAAACTCCCAGAAAGGTTGAATAAGATCCACATTATCAAAATTGTATTATAAATGAGATTTCTATAATAGGCTCAGAAAATTAGAAAGAAACAAAAGCAGCTAAAATCTTGGGGTATAAGCTTGTGGAGCCGTGGAGGTTCATTGAACTATATGATATCACACAACATATAAGTGGTTCTACACATAATTCTCATCACTCAGCAGCACAGCTGTTTGGGGCAAGTATTCTTCAAATATATAAATTTTTACCATAACTGTCGTCAAATACTAGGAAGTAGGAACACTGAAGAGACAAAGAAATATATAGCACAACTATAGGGACCGCATTGGACATGTCAAAAAATACAAATAAGGTGAGAACATGCAACACCAACCATAGGATTCCGACTCCCAGTTCTCACATTTTCCTTTTGGGCAACAAATTGATACCCTGCCAAACGCTATTTCTCAAATTCAGGTCATAATTCACAAACTATCCATTTGACTAATCCACCTTAAACAGATCTCCCAAAACGGAAAAACCCACCAAAGATCCATGAATCAAGAATACCCTTTTCTCAATTAACTGGAAGCAATTAAAGAATAAAAAAACGTAAAAAGAAAACTCATAAAATAGCATGAATTGTCGAAAACTCACAGAGAGAGGCCTTTTCATGAACAAACCGAAGAAGTCCTTGAGCTCCAAAGTGAGACCCATAGCCAACATTATAAACCCAAGTGATAAACTATATGAAATTGGTCCTCTATTCACAAACCAAGCAAAAACAGATGGTTTCAAGCAAGCAACAATCCCTCCAGCTGTCACGTAGAGAGGGTACAAGCTTGCTGCAGTGGACAGTATGTTTTCCCATCTAGGTTTTGCTACAGAGACAGAAAGGTGATCAGAACTCTTGTTTGCACATCTGACTGTAGGTAAATAACATAATTTCGATGAAGAAGAAAACGTAATTGTGCGTTTTTGGGGTCTTATGAGAGCGAATTTGGAATGAATACTCGGGAATGAAGTAAGAGGACTGAGCGTGAAGACGATGGACATGGCTGATTACTACTGTGTGAAGAACGAAGAAGACTACGGTCAGGGTTGATATTTCCGTAGACTTGTAAAACTTCCGTTAGCCCGGATCATGAAAGTTTCGTGGGAAGACCAGCACAGGTCCAAGAAGAGAGGGAAAAAAAAAAACAAAAACAAAAGAAGAATTTTTTTCATCCAAAGCTAGGATGATATTTGTGTTGGTACTGTGTAATGTATATTTCGTAATCTAAAATTAAATAAGAATTTTTCCAAAAACTGATATAGGATCTGTTGATGTTGAGAAATTGTTGTTGACTCAGGGAACTCTTTAGGATCTACACAGGTAGAATAGGTGAACTAAAGGGTCAACAGACGGAGAGGAAGGAAGCTTTCGAGGACGCTCAGACGCTCTGGTCAAGACGAAAACTTAAAAAAAAATGGAGGTGTTGAAGAAAAAGCCGTCATCCATTAAAAAGTGGAAGAAGTCGTTCTTCTATGTTCGGAGTGCCGAGAGCTTCAACATCCCCCTCAGCTGGAGTCTTGACCGTGCGAGCAAGTGCAAGAAGCCACACCTCCTGCACCTAGAGCAAGAGAAGTTAAAGGCAATGTTGGCCGTGCCCCTGGACGTAAAAGTTCTTTATGACAATGAAGAGCTTGCGAAGCGCGGCGTTTGCTCGGTCGCTAATATGGAGGATGGTAATTTTGCCTTCGTTTTTGTGTTTAACTCTTATTTGCTTATCCTATACCCTGATTTAGTAATTTTTTTCCTGTGCAGAGACGGAGCTGGCTGCCAAAGCTAAGGAGAGAGCCAAGAAGATGTCAAAGGAGAGGAAGAGGGCCTCGGAGGGGAAGGACGCGACCCAGACCAAAGGCCAAAAGAAGAGGGCTCGGGCGTCCTCTCCCATCCCACTCGCAGTGGAGAGCCCTCCGAGGCCTCGTCTTGAGCCAAGGGTTCCACCAACGGGGCCCTAGCCGAGCCGTCTCAAGGCTCGTCCTATTCCAAGGGGCACCTGTTCCTGCTACTCCCTTCACACCTCGGTGGACATTGAAGGTCGACGACTCAGTCTTCGCCCACCCTAGGGTAGCCCGAGAGCACCTCATCATGGGAATCCCTCCCCGTGATATGCTGGAGGTCTCTCGGAAGCCCCTATAGGGGCTTTGCTCCACAGTTGAGGCTATGACCTCCCAGGTATGACTTTCTCCCTTTCTTTCTTGGTTTTGGTTTTTTCTCTAACTATTTTTTCTAACGACCTTCTATGCTTGTTTCAGACTAGTGTACTCGTCAGCATTTTGTCCCGTCACTACATAGACAATGCAAAGAAGCTGGGGAAGTGCGAGCAGAAGTTGGATGAGAGCCTAAAGCTCATCCAGGCACTACTGACTTCTCTAGAGGCGACAGAGAGGGCCAAGGAGGAGGCCATTAGAGAGAGGGACCTTCGGCGCCAGGCCAAGGATGCCCTTAGAGCTGAGGGGGACGCGGCTCTCGCATATGAGTGGCAGGCACAGGAAGAGGTTGCCGAGGCCACGCTGAAGGCCGCGAAGGAGGCTATGGTCTCCTTCAAAGACTCAGACTCCTTCAAGGAGGCCCTGGTGGAGGAGGCTGGGGGGTAGTTCCTCTAGGGCTTCTGATAACTCTGAATAAATCATGTTATTATACTGCTTTTAGGCACATTTTTGGTATTGATCTTAAGCATTAGAATTACGTTGCATGTGTTTTTAGCAATTTGAGTTTAGTTTTTCTTATTCTACTAATAAGTTGTTTTAGTTGATTTATCAATGCTAAGTCATGGAAATTTATTGTGCAGACACTTGCTAGAGCGCTGGAGAGCACTGGAAGGCCAAAATGCACAAAGAAGACAGAAACTCAAGGCTGCAGCGCTGGGATGTTGGCGCTGCAACGCTAGTAGCTGACAAAAAGAGAGAATTTGGACAGAAAGTTGGCGCTGCAGCGCCAGAAAGTTGGAGCTGCAGCGCCATAATAAGGTTTTCAATACGTCTTGAAGCTGCAGCACCGAGATGTTGGCGCTGCAGCGCCAGCCCGCTGATTTTGAATGTTATAAATAGAAACCCTAGCTGAACAAGAAAGGGCGGGCGGCCGTAGAAGAAGAAAACAGAATTTGGAGAAGAGGATAAGCCAAATGAGAGTTGGAGACACTCCGGGAGGCTACGTATCAAGCTTTTAAATCATTCTTCTCCGGTTTTGTATTATTCTTATCTATCTATGTTGATGTTTTATAATATGAACATGGTTTGTTTGAATATTATTATGGAGTAGATAATTTTGTGTTAAGGATAGATGGATCCTAAACCTATATCTTGAGTTGTTGTTTGGACAAGTGGAACTTAATGTGTTTTTCAAAGAGTATGTTTTATTGTTTTTAATGCTTTTTATTATTTTGATTCCTTCTATAAGCATGGCGATGTGTCGAATAGAGAAGCCGTGCTTTCATGAATGGTTGAACTAATAAATATGATATTTGGATTATTATCTATGTAAAGGCCAGGGTAAAACATGTCATGAATGAAATAGGAGTAACCGAATAGGGATTTTAGGAAGTTTATATGGTCCGCTTAAATCGTAACCGAATAGGGAGATTTAACTGAAAGGAATCCATAAACACTTAATGCTTCTTAATTTGAATTAATCTAGAATAGACCTGGAATACGAATATTTGAAGTTAATGATTCTTGAGATTGTGGTTAGACTTGGAATATGGATAACCAATTTATTGGGGATTCTACCATCTTGAAAAACATAGTAAGTGAAACTTGTCCATTCAAAACTCTTGTCAATTATGGTTTAGGTGAAGTCGAGTCCTTAGCACGTTAGTTCATAAGAGTCTTCATTCCAAAGTTTGCAAATCTTCCGTTATTTAATATTGTGTTCTGTTTTTCCCTTTAGTTAATTGTTAGTAACCTTTTCTCCGACAATTATTCGTTTGCTCAAATAACAGTAAGAGTTGAGTCATAATTTCTGTAGTACTTGTTCAGTCCTCGTTGGGAACGATATTTACTCATCATTTTATTACTTGAACGATTAGTGCACTTGCTAGTGTAAATTTCATCGCATCAGCTTCTATGAGGCCAAGAGAAAAGCCGCAACTTTCCTCCCGAGGTCGACTTATCTAGCCTTGAGCTGGAGTCTTCGGAGAGGAGGAGGGGGTTGCTGCCAGTGCTGTGGATGCCGAGGACACGGTTGGGGGCGGGTCTGGAAATACCCCCAAGGATAAGCCTCCTCGGGAAGATTAAAGATAGTTTGCTTTTCTTTTTTGTATATTAGGGCCGATAGCGCCCACTTTTGTAATAGTTTATTTAATGAAACTCTAGTTTCTTGCGAATCTCGAGCCTTTTTTATTTTCCTTTATGCTTTCTACATTTTACATTATCGAGCCGAGGTAGGTTAAGTCCGGACTCGGGTTATTGATAGAATTTGCGGAGATTTTCAGCATTCCAAGTGCACGGGATAGGCTTGCCACTTAGTTCCTCAAGTTCGAAGGTGTCAGCTCGACATACTTTTCTGATCTGATACGGACCTTCCCAGTTTGGAACGAGTTTCCCTGTTTCCTAAGGATGAGATACTTCACTCTTCTGGAGGACTAGGTCACTTAGCTTGAAGTTTTTGTTTCAAACTCGGGAGTTGTAGTACCAAGCTGTCCTCTGTTGGTATGCGGCCAAGTGGATTTGGGCTTCGTCAATCAAGTCAGCGTTCATTCGCAAGCCTTCCTCGTTATTACTTTGTTCAAAGTGTTGCACGTGCATCAAGGGTACCTCGATCTCAAGGGGATGACTGCTTCTGAGCCGTACGCCATGAAGAAAGGGGTTTCTCCTGTAGGAGTACGAGTGGTTATCCGATACGCCTAAAGGACATTGGGAAGTTGGTCGACCCATTGTTTATCTGCTTCAACAAGTCTTTTCTTGATACCTTGTAGAAGCGTCCTATTGGTCACCTCGGCTTGGCCATTAGCTTGTGGATATCCAATGGAAGAGAATTAGTGCTCAATGTGGAGGTTTTCGTAGAACGTCTTGAATTAGATACTGTCAAATTGTTTACCGTTATCGGTGATTAATACCCGAGGTATGCCAAACCGACACATGATGGACTTCCAGACAAAGTTTAGAGTTTGATGATCTGTTATGCTGGTGAGTGGTTCCGCTTCGACCCACTTGGTGAAATAGTCGACGGCTACGATGAGGTGTTTTTTTTTCTCGGAAGTTTCAGTGAAGGGGCCAAGTATGTCCATTCCTCACATGGCGAAGGGGAGAGGACTCGTGATTGAGGTAAGTGGGTTGACCGACTAGTGGGGCACGGAAGAGTACTGTTGGCAGCTTTTGCATTTTCGAACCAAATCTGTGGCATTTCCCTTTATTTCGGGCCAATAGTACCCCTGTCGAAGCACTTTGAAGGCGGGCCCGAGCCCCAAGGTGATTCTTGTATATCCCCTCGTGGACTTCTCGAAGAGCGTAACCGACTACAACAAGGTTGAGGTACCTTAAGAAAGGCGTGGTTAGGGCCATTTTATACAGCTGCCCATCTATGACTGTGTATCGGGATGCGCAGGAGATCAACTTCCTTCCTTCGTTCTTTTGCTCGGGGACTTCCCTATTTTTTCAAGTACTGGAGGATTGGGTCTATCCATGATTATTTTTCCATTAATGGTAGTACTGGAGCTTCATCAATGTTGGGGATGGCGAGGGTTTCGAGGTACATGGCCTGAGTTGGTTAAAGATGTCGATATGAGGCCAGCCGAGCTAAGGCGTCCATTTTTGAGTTCTCCGCCCACTGGACATGAGTTATTCGGAACATCTTGAACCTGGCTACGAGTTCACTTGCCTTCTCAAGATACTGAGCAATTTTTTCTCCTCGGGCCTTGAATTTTCTCATCATTTAACTCACCATTAACTATGGTATACATCTAGGATCTTGGCAGCCTTTGCTTTTGCTAATTTCAAACTTGCGAGTAGGGCTTCGTACTCTACATCGTTGTTGGAGGCTTTGAATTCGAACCTCAAGGCATATTCAAAGACGAATCCATCTAAGTTGTAGAGGATGAGTCCCGCCCCGCTTCCAGTGATGTTTAAGGATCCATCCACGTGAAAGATCCACCTTGGAGGCTGCTTCTCCAGCCAAAACTTGCGTCTTCGATTAGGTCTATCGGGAAGGTCGCTTCGATCATAAAATCTGCAAGGACCTGGCCCTTGACCGCTTTGCGAGGGTGATACCGGATATCAAACTCCCCGAGCTCCACCAACAATTTATCATTCTCCCAGAGACGACTGGATTGTGCAGGACCTACCATAAGGGCTGACTTGTCAGGAGGATGATAGTGTGCGCTTGGAAATATGGCCGGAGCTTTCGCGCTGCAACTACGAGGGCATAAGCTATTTTCTCTATCGGAGGATACCATACTTCCACTTCGTGGAAGATCTTGTTGATGTAATAAATAGGCTTTTGGATGCTTGCTTCTTCTCGGATCAGGACGGAGGCTACAGTGTTCTGTCCAGCCTGCAGGTATAGGAACAATTCATCACTTAGGAGAGGCTTAATCAAGAGAAGAGGCGAGCTTAGGTACTTCTTTAGCTCCTCGAACTCTCACTGGCAGTCTTCTTTCCAGGCAAAATCTTTTGCCTTTCTGATGGCATTGAAGAAAGATAGGTATCTTTCAGTGGATTTAGACATGAAGCGGTTCAGGGCTGCTATTCGTCTGGTGAGCCGTTGCACTTCCTTCATGGTCTTGGGAGGGGACATATCAAGGATGACTTTTATCTTCTCTGAGTTAGCTTCTATCCCTCTCTGAGTGACCATAAAGCCCAATAATTTCCCTCCAGTTACTCCGAATGCGCACTTTACCGGGTTTAACCTTATCTTATGCTTGTGCAATACTCCGAATGCTTCTTCTAAGTGGAAGTCATGATTTCGTGCCTCGGTGCTCTTGACTAACATATCATCCATGTAGACTTCCATGTTTCGCCCAATCTACTCCTTGAAGATCTTGTTCAAGAGCTTTTGATAGGTAGCGCCGGTGTTTCTGAGCCCGAAAGGCATGACCTTGTAACAATAGAGCCATTGGCTGGTGACGAAGGCGGTTTTTTTTTGGTCAGGCTCATATATGAGGATCTAGTTGTATCCGGAATATGCATCCATGAAGGTAAGGAGCTCGTGACCCGAGGTAGTGTCCATTAACTGTTCTATCCGTGGCAGAGGGAAACTATTCTTTGGGTAGGCCTTGTTCAGATTGGTGAAGTCGATGCAGATCCGCCACTTGCCATCGGCCTTTCGTACCATCACCATATAGGACACCTAGTCGGGGTATTTTGCTTCCTAGATAAAACCAGCCTGAAGTAAATTGTCCACTTCTGTCTTAATGGTGACCTGCCGCTCCGAGACGAATGTCCTTCTCTTCTGAATGAAGAACTTATGCTTTGGGTCCACGTTCAGACGGTGTTTGATAGTTTTAGGGTCGATCTCGGGCATGTCTAACACAGACCAAGCAAACAAGTCTTGATTTTTCCTGAGGAGGGTGAGGAGTGCCTTCCTATGGCTTTCTAGGAAGTTCAACTCAATTTTGACCGTTCAGGAGGGATCTTCACCAAGGGGAACTGAAATTAGCTCCTCTATGAGTCGTTCTTTAGGAGTCTTTACCTCATCCCGAAGATCTTCCACCTCGAAGGGTAGGGCTTTGGTCTTCCTTCCTTCCTTAATGGAGTTCAGGTAGCAGGACTGAGAGGCTTACTGGTCTCCTTTGACCATTCTTACTCCCTGGTCGGTGGGTAACTTGACCTTCAGATGGTAGGTAGAGACAACTGCTTTTAGGTTGTTGAGAGTGGGGTGGTAAACAATCATATTATAGGACGTTGGTTGTTTGACTACTAAGAAAGTGGTTTGAACCGTGGTCGTTCGTGGTGTTGTACCTGTGGTGATCGGGATGACTATGCTCCCTTCTACGAACATCAAGGTTCCACTGAAACCGTAGAGAGGGCTGTGGGTCAGCTCCAACCGTTCGTCTTTCAGTTGCATTTGTTGGAAAGCATCGTAGAATAGAATGTCCGTTGAACTTCCATTATCTACCAGGATACGCCTTACTTCGTGGTTGGCCACCAGGAGAGAGACTACCACCGCGTCATCATGTGGGGTCTGCACTCCCTCCAAGTCGTCTTCCGTGAAAGAGATTACCAGGCTTGACTTCCTCCGCTTGTAGGGACCGTTGACGGAGGCCACGGTTCGGGCGTATGTTTTGCTGTTTTGTCCCGAGCTTCCTCCGACGGCTAGGCCTCCGCAGATTATTTTAATAACCCTGGTTACCATTACCTCTTGGTTTCTTTGACCAGGTCCTTCCTGCCCGGGCCTGGGATTTTTTCGAGGGTCCTAGCGTTCCTGCTATAGGAGCTGGGAGTGCCTAGAGTCCCCCCTCGATTGGTCGGGCGCTTCTCTTCCTTGGAACCAGGTGAACTACTTCAGGTGCCCCCTGGTGATGAGAGCCTCGATCTGCATCTTCAGAGACATTCTTTCGTGTCATGCTCGTGGTTCCGATAGAACCGACACCATTTCCTCTAGTCTCCGCTGAGGTACT
The DNA here is from genome assembly GCA_023935145.1 of Bretschneidera sinensis. Taxonomy (NCBI): domain Eukaryota; kingdom Viridiplantae; phylum Streptophyta; class Magnoliopsida; order Brassicales; family Akaniaceae; genus Bretschneidera; species Bretschneidera sinensis. Next base: position 55,248,577 of record CM043697.1, on the reverse strand, counting down.
GTGGCTTAGGTAGCCATTTGAGGACTGACCTGTCCTGGAGCTGCATTAGGACGTTGATTCTGGATGCATTGAGGGGGGTGAAGCTATCAAACAGGGAATGGGGCTTATACCTGCTTTCTTGGTGAGACCTCTTGGCCGCTCCTTTCTGGGGTTCGAGGTTTTTCCTCTTTTTCTCTGTCTCTTCTTCTCTTTCTCTTCGAAAAGCTCGATCGTCTTCTGCCAACAAATACTTGTCAGCTCAGGCCAAGACCTCGTTCATATCTTTTGGTGGACGTCTGGTGTGTTTAGAACTAAAGATTCTGAACCTCAATCCGTTTTTGAATGCTAGCATCTGGACGTTGGGGTCAAGGTCTGGGATTTCCCATACAGCTGTGTTAAACTTAGATATATAGGCACGAAGTCTCTCTCCTCGATGTTGGACAATATTGAATAAGTTTTTCGAGGTCTTCTTCAACTCCTTGTTGTTGAGAAAGTGAGAGGCAAAAGCGTAACTGAGCTCTCTAAAGTTGCCAACACTTCCTGGTTTCAAACGCGTATACCACGTGTCGCAGCTTTCACAAGTGTTAAGGGGAAGGCGCGGCACATGATCAGATCAGAATGCCGATGCAGGGTCATGGTTGTCTTGTAGTGTTGTAGGTGGTCCATTGGGTTTGCCGAACCGTCATACATTGGAGGAACTTTATTTAGACTGACTGTAGGGTAGCAAAGGCTCGGTGGCGGAATGGTTATTGGTCGGATCCTCACTGCCGAAGGATTCCATTTGTTTGGGAATTTGGTGGGGAGGAGAGGGTTGCCGGCCTCCATTTCAGACTTGGGCTGCCAAGTCAGCTATTAATAGAGAAAGTTCGTGAAACTGGGCCTGGGTCACCGGGGTGGTCAGGCGGTCTATGACTGCTCTTGCAAAGTTGGGGGAGTCGATCCCTGAATGGTGAGGGCGCTGCTCTCTGATAGGAGGTCGTCTGCTCGACCTAGGGGTGGCACGCTCGAATATCATGGGGATTATTGATCTGGATTGTTGGCTTTAGGTACGGCTCCGGATGGGGATGGAGCACACCGTGGGGGCTCCCTTGCTAGCCTTTTTCATAGTGTTTTTGGGCAGCATGACAACAAATGAGTTCTTTTATGTTTCTTCACTTTTACTATTTAGCGAGAGATGGTGGTTTCCCACAGACGGTGCCAATCTGTTGATGCTGAGAAATCATTGTTGACTCGGGGAACTCCTTGTGATCTGCACAGGTAGAATAGGTGAACTAGAGAGCTTATGGAGGGAGATGGGGGGAGGCCTCCAAGGACGCTCAGGCGCTCTAGTCAGGACGAGAACTTAAAAAAAATGGAGGGTGCTAATTTGTGTAAAGAACTTCTCAAGAATGAATTATCTTGAACTTGCGTACTGATGAGTCTTAAATATTGCATATTTTAGACCCTTAACTTATATTTGTTATGCTCTTAGTTAGTATTATTTTACTTTATTTTACGTTTTTCTTGTGTTTTGTGTGTTTTTACAGCTTTGTGGAGAAAATGAAGCATTTCAGGAGATTTGAAGCTTCTGGAGACATTGCGCTCGATCGCAACAGATATGCGATCGAGCACACCAGCGCTCGAGCGCACCTGCCTATGAACGAGCGCAAGGTCAACATCCCACATCGAAATATTTGAAGTTCAGTGCATCTGCGATCGATCGCAGCAGACATGCGATCGAGCGCACATGAGATCGTGCGCACAAGACATGCGATCGATCGTACCTGCGATCGATCGCACCACACTGCGATCGAGCGCACACGGGCCAGTATCCCACATCGTTTCTGCAAGCCACATTACTCCAGGTCTTCACCTATATAAGCACCATCTGACTTCATAATTCAGTGTACAATTCCTGAGCCACTTTGGTGTTTACCGGTGGATGTCCGCCAGCATTCTGGTGGATCCCGAAGGCATTGCTATCACGAGGGGAAGCGCCGCCCGTCAGCGAGTGGAATTTCTCCCATGTAAAGTTGTTTATTTATTTTTTTTATATTCAATCGTTTTAGTTTAAATGTTTAGCACTTTTTATTATAGCTTTATAGATATGAGTGGCTAGACTCTTCAGCTAAGGTTGAAGATGAAGCCCCGCCGTTGTTTGGCGTAGTACTTCAGATTTGCTTGTACAAATCTGACAATTTTTAGTATAAATGTTGTGTCAATTATTTGAGTTAATCTTATAATTGATTGAGTTTAAATTGTCTGTTGGATTTTCTTTGTGTTTCATCTGATGGATACATTGAATGCTTTTCGATTAAATTGGATTCCCTTTGTGATTTGTTAAGAACGGATACATCGGGTGCTTTTGGTTTAGTTGAGATATTCTTTGTTTTTTGTCTTATAGTTGGATTCATTGAATGTTTTGATAGGCTATATTTTTAGAACATGTATGCTTAACTTCGGTGGGGTGGATTCGGAAACCTTAGTGCCTTTTAATTATTAGTTTTTAAATCAATTTAATTTAGTTTTAATTTACTTTGCAAATATCATTTAAAATTCGGAACTAGGTTAAAATAGAGTTAGTTTAGATTGAAAATATAATTTCACAACGCAATTCCCTGTGGATTCGACCTCGCACTTGCACAACGCTATACTGCAAACGACTTGTGCGCTTGCGAGTAATTTAAAACTCACAACACGTACCTCTGGCTATTTATAGTCTTCTGAGGGGAGGTCAGCCACATGGGAGGGATGGCTTCATCCTTGTGATCCCGTGCTTCTGCAGTTGGGTCTTAGTCGCGTGCTCAGAGGGCCGCGTGTTTCAGGTGTGGTTTGGTCCTCTAATTGCGTTTTGACGTGGTGATGGCGTGATTTGTTCATTCCACGTGTATCTTGCCATGTGATAGAAACTGGGCACAAGTCAACGGCCCATTGGTGACGAATGGCCCCACGTGTCGACGTTCTATTGGCCAAGGATATTATGGGCTCCATCAGGATCACATACAATCATGGGAAATCTGCGAAGAAAATCAAAACAAGATTGGCAAAAAGTAACCCACCTTCAGATTACACAATACTAATTTACTCTATCAGGGGGCTGGAGTTGATCAAATGACCATAATAGAAGATGGAGTGTTATAAAGCTAACAATATTGTTCCATATGGAAGATCGGTTCGTTACGGTGATACCAAAGCCTTCTACGTGGATGGGATAGTAATAGGTGGGTCCCTGAGTAGAGGCATAAAGAGTAGAGGGATAGAGCTGCCACGGTCATGCAGACTTGTATTATCTCAAATCGGTTAAGTAAAGGAAAAAAGGGATCGTATACAGTGGATTAATAACTCCACCTATCATGGTAAGGGAACTTATTATTTTCATTTTTTTTATATGGTTGGGATTTTACCTCTAATTAACGTAGTTCGATAACTTCTTTGCCTATGTCCATAATCAAACTCACTAATTTATTAATCTTTAATTACAACTTTAGGAAGAGCAAAATCACTAAACTTTCACTACCTCACAATCCAAAAGCCCTAATACACCCAACTCATTGTAGGTGTTATGTCTACCCCAATACACCCAAAGCTCCCATCATAGCTTTAGTAGTAAATCCCTATGATTTGCAATGTGTATTAGAATTATGAGTGTGCCTCAAACCTTCTCTAGCACCGTCTTTATATATAGCATATTTTTCGAATCCTACTAGGAAAATAATAACAACATACGAAACTACTTCACTTCCTACCAGAACAAGTAACAATCCAAAAGGAAACTACTCCTACAAGGAACAAGCAACTATAAAATAGGAAACCACTTTTCTCAAACCAATTAAAAGTCCTCATTGTGGGGATTTGAGCCAAAAACCTAACAAATCTCCACCTTGGCTCAAATTCTCCACCTCCTCATCAAATTGAACTTTCTTTTTTGGTTTGTGTGATCCTTCCTTTTGGTCTTCCCATCTCATCCGTTTACTTTTCGAAACAACCATCATCTCATTCAACACGTACAAGCTCTCTTTGTTCATGGTATCTCTCATCACTACCTTTGAACCATCAAGAACTTGCATCTCATCATCCTTAGTGGTTTTTCCATTATCATTCTCCTTCATTCTACTCAACTTATCCAAGTCTTCCATCATGGCTTTGCTTTACAATTGTGTGTGTTTCTCATCCTCATTGTAGGTGCACTCTTTATTTGAACACTTGGATCTTGATATTTCCTCTTTCTTCCTTGAAGTGCTCTACTTATTCTTTTTTTTTTTGCTCCTCACTCGATATATTCATGAATAATTCTTCATCATTAGCACACTTGGCATTCAATTTATCTCTCTTTGAAGATACCGCGAGAACCTCCCCATCCATCCAAACTTCTTTGCCCACTATTAACATTATGACTATGTCATCTTCTTCAGGTGGCAAGAATTCATCCTCTGCCAACATACTGCTCAACAAATTAGTGATAACAAAATTGTAAAAGCTAATACCCATACTGTCTTCCATCTTCAATTCATCAAATAGCTCAATATTAATCATGCCTATTCTTTGTATTTTTGCCATCGGAACCTCTGATACCACTTGTTGGGATTTTTCCACAAAAAAACCACCCAAGATCCACACAAGTAATAAATATAGCTCTGATACCACCTGTTGAGGTGCCAAATAGATCGTGCACCTTAGCTCTGATACCACTTATTGAGATTTTACCTTTAAAATCTACCTACTCAAATTATAGGCAAAAAACACAACCACAAAAATTAAATAGGCAAAACAAAAAACAATAATTAATGTGATTCGACAACCTCTTTGTCTACATCCATCATCAAGCTCACTACTTTATTAATTTTTAATTACAACTTTAGGAAGAACAAAATTGCTAAACTCTCACTACCTCACAACCTAAAAGCCCTAATACACCCAAGGTTCTCAACCTAGCTCTAGACGTTGTAGGTGCTCTGTCTACTTGACAACACAAGACACCAATACGCCCAACGCTCTCATCCTAGCTTTAGTAGTAAATCCCTCTAATGTGTATTAGAATTATAAGTGTGTCTCAAACCTTCTCTGGTACCCTCTTTATATAGAGTATATTTTCCTAATCATACTAAGAAAATAGCAACAACAACATAGGAAACTACTACACTTCCTACTAGAACAAACAACAATCCAATAGGAAACTACTACTAATCCAACTATGAATAAGCAACTATAAAATATGAAATCACATTTCCCAAACCAATTAGAAGTCCTCCTTGTGGCGATTTGATCCAAAAAACAACCGGATAAATCTTGTGTCATGACTTTGATTTGGAGATTCTACAAATTTAAAGAAAGGTGAAGTTCTCTTTACTCCATAGCATTGGTTGGCTCTTCCTGAGAATTTCAACTATAGAACTAGATTTGGCTTCAACAATTCCCAATAAGCTAAATTTATTATTTTTATCATTGATATGATATTATTTTGATAGCACCTTGCTTATTAGGTGAGTGATTTACCAGTTAGAAACTCACAAGAAGCCTTCATGAACGGCAGATCAATGCTTTTGCTATTGTTGTACAAGTGATATTTTATTTAACAGTTAGAAATTCACTAGAAACCTTAATGAACTACAGATTAAGAAATCTTTATGAACTGCATATCAATACTTTTGTATATTAAGAAGCTTTCATTATTCTTTAACATAATTGAATATCTGAGACAACATAAACTGCAGATCAATGCTTTTGATATTGTACTTGTGATGGGAAAAATAAGTAGAACTGATTGTATTGTGTTAGTGGTCTTTGGCTTGAGTGATAATGTTATTGTTTTGTGGTCTTTATACCTATGTTACATGGACTCTTCACTTTACTTTGTTGTACATGTGTCAGACCTTCTACACTCGGATAAAGGTATAACACTTGGACACTCCAAATTAAAGAAAAACTTACAAAAAATTATAAAAAATAGACGAGTCTAACACTCGAGCACTTACTCGTGTCTAACACTCATTCTCGAGTCCAAGTAACATAGGTTTATACTGGACATGACTTTATTTTATATAGTGATCTTTGTTCTCTTTTGTCTTTATGATGTTAATTAGTAGTGAATGAAATTTATATTGTTTATGTTCTGTTGAATGCATTAAAGGAAAGTTTTTACAGGTGCAACCAAGTCTCACTGTCACTCTATATGTTTACGTGTTTGTGTGTTCTTGTTTCAGTTTATACTTTATTACTTTATTAGGATTTTAAACTATTTTTTTTTTATATTTCTTAAGACTTGTTCAAGATGTTTTGGCATGGTAATAAGGTTAGTGTAATTACTAATTGAATCGTCACAAATTTTCTCTTTTGAACAGAATAACTATTAGGTAAAAAAGGAAAGAAAAATATAAACGGTTACTAGAACAACTTGTGCCTAAATTAATGTTCTCATAGTTGAAATTATTTGTTGCTTGGATCTGAAAATTGTGCCTATGTTTGATCCAATTTTCCAATAATTGGTGCTTTAAAGTAATGGCTGTTAAATTGTCCCCTGTAATCAATTTGGAATATTGCCATGAAATTTGTTAGGGGAAATATCCAAATTTCCCAACAGGTTTTGTGTCCTTAAGAAGACTGGGAATTCACTTATAATTACAAGAAGAAAAATGTAAACAGAGAAGCTTGGACCAAATAGTTTTTTCACTGCTGTTGGTAATCAAAGATGAATTGTTATGAGAAAGATAGAGTCTTTGTAGGTTTTTCAACTTTGACAACAAATGTAGCTCCAAAATGCCACTAAATTTATTTGTAGGTTCCATTTAGTAGACATTGGTTGTGTATGACTCTAGCTTATCATTGCTACTTTTCATTTTTTTCTCTACCATCCAATGCAAAAAAAGAAAAAAAGAAATCACATCTAATTCATAAAAGTCAAACACCTAATGATGATATGCTAATACATAACCCCTTAATTATATGGATTTATTTAATATTTACATGCTAGACTGTTAGTGTAATACCCGTATTCTTAAAGTAAGGGTAAAGAAGTATTTGATAGATATTGCATGGAATTAAAATAATAGATACATGAAAGATTTACTATTGAATAAAATAATTCTTTTGAAGAAAAAAAAAGCGTGCAAACACCTGGAGTCCAGGTGTAAACTACCTAACATGAAAAGTTGCATGTTGGGCAGTAAGGATATTAAGTGGCATGTGAAGACGGTTTTGAGGAAACAAAAAGGTTTAGTTTTTCTTTTTATGTTTTGTTTTATTATTTTTCTTACCAAATCCTGTTTGACTTTCTTCTTTCTTCAATTCAAATTACTCTCTTTCTTTAAACACCTAGGGACTCAAACAAAGATTGAAAGATTGAAATTTTGAAGAAGTTTATGGGAGAATTTTAAAGAGATTTGGGGGAAGCTTTAAGAAAAAAAACTGTAATACTGTGAATTTTATTTTTGAAATTATGCATACATGAAAATACCCGGAATTTGATGTAAAAATATAAAGGATATGAATTCTAGAAGATTTGAAGAATAAATTAAAATTTTTAATATAAATATTATATTAGGTGTTGACGATCAGCAATCGAGTGAAATTGTCGGAAAAGAGCAAGAAATGAAAGAAGGTGATCCATGGGTAGCTTTAAGTGCTACGTGGTGAGTTAGATTTACTTTTAGTAGTCGAGATAAATATGAAATATAAAGTGATGATATTTGAATTAATTATTGAACTATGATTGGATGATATATGAAAGTTGGTTAATTGATATTATATGAATAATTGATATGTTAAAAATTTATTATATGAGAAGTAATATTATTGAAATAATGAGTTGATGAAATATATATAATAAAAGGATAAAAGGATAAATTTTTTTTTTCACAAGCTATGATTAATAATTTGATATGATATATGAGGAGGTAATTTAATGAATATGATAAAAATAATAATTTTAAGAAAGAGCTGGATAGTTAAATTGAATGCTTGAATGTATGCTTGTTTTAATATTATTGCTCATATGCATATTTCATATTATTACTCATATATATGAAATAAAAGAATCGGGAAGGCAGCCGGACTAAATGAAAATAAAAGAATCGGGAAGGTAGTCGATCTAGCTAAAAATAAAAGAATCGAGAATGCAGCCGATATAGCTCAAAAAGAATCGGGAAGGCAGCTGGTCTAAATGAAAATAAAAGAATCGGAAAGGCAGTCGGTCTAAGCTAAAACATGTCGACATGTGGGAAAACGTTCCCAAATGATAATATGAAATGATCTGATAATTTAAATTCATGCATTACATTTGTTTTAAATATTGATTATTATTGCTTGAGATGCTGAAGTATCATTCTTGATTGTGAATTTATTGATAGATAAATGAGTCTCACAGAGAGACAATTACGATGAGAAATAAATATGGAAGTATGATATGATAAGAATTACCTGAGTGATTGATTTTATGCTATTAACCTCATAACGAGGTAAATGATGAGGTTAAATTGATAGTCTCAAGATGATTAAATATATGAGAAGAAAGATTGATATATTTGATGATTAACTTAAGAAGAGAGTGATAAATGACTAGGATTATGATATAAATAGTGATAATAAAATGCTATTATCGAATTATATGAGATATAGATGAATGAATATTGGAAGACTATTTGAATAATTGAATTATAAGATGTGACTAGAATTATACAAATTGAATACTTCTAGTAAATTTAATTCACTGAGCTTAAGAAGCTCGCTCCTCATTGTTAAATAATTTCATGCAGCAGGTGGGACAGATAGATTGTTCAGCTGAGATTCAGACTGAGTGATTTTCTGTAAACCTCGTGGTCCACATCCTCAGACTAATGGAAAAAAATACTTGTAAATATTCATGCATCATATGTTGTATATATTATTTCAGTTGAAATTTTAATAATGTAACTCCCATGTTGAGGGTTGAGGATTGATGTATAAATATATGTACATTCAGTTGATGTAAGTTTTTATATTGTTGCATATATGTGTCATTTTTCGGATTTCAAAATGTGACGACACCGTCTCGGAGGTGGCCAACCCGGGATGGGTCGTTACAATTTTGGTATTAGAGCATTAGGTTTTATGATTCTATAAACTGCATAAAAAGAAAAAAAGTGTAAGATTAAAATAAATTTTATTTTAATGCATAGTCTGAGGATGTTGCGTGGACGTGGGAGACCTAGAGTTAGAATTGCTGATCAGAGAGGGCGTGGTAGGTCCTCAATTTTTAGACGAGCTGAGGTTGTGATGGAGGCTGAGTTAGAGTGAGTTTACTAGAAGAGAAAGTGTTGATAGTATAATTGATACTAGTAGGAGTGTGAGAGAATCTAGAGTTAAAATAGATAAGCTAAGAGAAGCTCTTGCTCATGCTCTTGAGACAATGAATGTAACAGATGATAGAGTTTATAATCTATAGCACAGACTTGATGAATAGACTAGAGTAGTGATTGAGATTGTTGTAAATCCAGTAATGATAGACGTTCAAAAGGGGAAAGGTGAGTTTATGCATGAGATGCAGGTAGATTGTTTTGTTAGATATATTAATTTGAATGCTTTGTTGTTTAAAGGATCTATGAATCATTTTGAGCTTGAGCTATGAGTAAAATATGTAGAGAGATTATTTGGTATTTTACCAGTGACTGACAGGCAAATGGTCATCTTTGCTTCGTTTAAGTTAGAATGAGAAGCTTTAGAATGGTGGGAGGATACTCTTCCCAGGGTAAGTGCATATGATATTAGACCCATAACTTGGAGTAGGTTTAAAGAGGCTTTTTCTTTTATAAATATTGCTCCTATACTTATAGAGCCCAACAGAAAAGAGATTTCATTTATTTGAGGTAAAATATGTTGATTGTGGTTCAATATGATAGCAGATTTGTGGCATTGTCAAGGTTTGTATCGAAATGGTAGACATAAAAGAGAAAAAGTGTAAGAGGTTCCTAAATGGATTATATTTTGATATTCGATTGAAACTATCTTATATAAGATATATGATTATGTTAAGTTAGCGGATATAGCACTACAGATTGAGAAGGATGTGATGGAATTTAGAGGTATGAGAGATTGGCTGAAGAGGTCTAGATTCGAGGGACCCAGAGATGGTAGCAGTATAAGTTTGCAGAGTGGCAGGCCACCTCAGAATGAGGCATTCCTTTTTATAGAGAACTGTAATATAGAGTAAGAGGTAAGCTAGAGTCATAGCTTTTATAATTCAAAGTAATGTTGGTGGGACCCCTAGATTTAGGAGACAGTCTATGGGAACTGGAAATTAAGGTAGAGGAGTAAGTATACCACAAAGGGGAAGTGGTAATCTAATGTATGATCGAGAGACAAAAGTTCGTTATAGATGTGATCAGATAGAGCATCTATCTCAGAATTGTCCTACTCTGATGTGTTGTGTATGTGGTGAGGGATGACATATTAGTGTAGATTGTCCAGTGAGAAAATCTGTTGAGATAAGTGTTGAAGGTGTTGGGAAGAGATAGGTAGAGAGAGGTGGCGAATCAAGGAGCATGTGGGGTAGAGGTAGAGGAGCAGTTGCTGAAAGAGGGTGAGGTAGTCAGATGCAGTCCAAAAAGAGTAAAATTTATGCATTGACCTATCAGGATGCCCAAGTTACTCCTGATGTTGTTATGGGTACAATATCTATTCTTGATTTACATGCTAGATTATTGATTGGTCCTAGTGCAACCCATTATTTTGCATCCAATGTATTTATGAAGTCTATTGATGCATGTATTAGTTATTGATGCATAATATTATTGTTGAAGTTCCCACTAGAGATAGAGTGATAATCATAAATGTTCAAGGGTTGTGTGATTCGTATCAATGATAGAGAATTTGAGGTTGATTTATTATCTTTGAATATTGTTGATTTTGATTTGATTTTGGAGATGAATTGGATGTTGGCGTATCATATATGGGTTGATTGTTTTAGAAAGAATGTGATGTTCAGGATACTAGGATAAGAGGAGTTTAATTTTCAGAGAGAACATAAGATACTTGCCAACTGTTTTATTTTTACCATAACTGCTAGTAGATAGTCAAAGAAAGGATGTGAAGGGTATTTGGCATATGTGGTGGACTTTAGAAATGATAGTAGAGAGTTGGAAGAAATCTTAGTAGTGAAAGATTTTTTGATGCATTTCTTGATGAGTTATCTAGGTTGCCTCCCAGTAAGGAGATTAAATTCTCTATAGATGTGATACCAGGTTCATCATATATATCCGTAGCACCCTACATAATGGCACCCACTGAGTTGAGAGAGTTGAAACTTCAGCTTTAAGAGATGTTAGATAACCAATTTATTCGACCAAGTGTGTCACCATAGGGAGCCCATGTATGGTTTGTGAAGAAGAAAGATAGAACGATAATGTTGTGTATAGACTATAAACAGCAGAATAAGATCACTATTAAGAACAAATATATTTTGCCCTGGATAGATGATTTATTTGAGCAGTTACAAAAAACAAGAGTGTTTTCTAAGATAGACATGAGATTATGTTATCATCAATTGAAGGTAAAAAATGGAGATGTGCCTAAGACTGTTTTTAGGGCACGTTATGGTCACCATAAATTTCTTGAGATGCCATTTAGGTTGACAAATGCTCTAGCAACATTCATGGATTTGATAAATAAGGTGTTTAAACTGTTTCTTGACAAATTTGTGGTTATATTTATTAATGACATTTTGGTATATTCTAAAAATGAGGAAGAACATATGAAACATTTAGAGACTGTGTTGGAGAGTCTGAGGAGAGAGAGATTGTATCAAATTTTTTCTAAATGTAAGTTTTGGTTGAATGAAGTAACTTTCTTGGGGCATGTAATATCTGGAGATGGTATAACAGTTGAACCACAAAAGGTAGAGACAATGTTAAGTTGGGAGAGACCAACTAATGTGACTCAGATCAGAAGTTTCTTGGGATTAGCCGGTTATTACAGAAGATTCCTTCGGAACTTTTCTATGATTATTATACCTTTGACTAGATTGACCAGGAAAGAGGTGAAGTTTGTATAGTCTAAAGAGTGTGAGAATAGTTTTAGTTGTTGAAGGAGAAATTAACTATTGCTCTAGTATTGGTGTTATCTTCTAGTGATGAAGGATTTGTTGTGTATAGTGATGCATATGGCATATTCTTATAAGAAATAGAGGAATCATGAGAGAAATTACCCTACCCATGACTAAGAGTTAGCTGCCATAGTGTTTGCTTTGAAAATTTGGAGACATCATCTGTATGGAGCCACTTGTGAGATATTTACTGATCACAAGAGTTTGACATACTTACCTACCTAGAGGGAGTTGAATTTGAGATTGAGGTGGTGGTTAGAGTTGATTAATGATTATGATTGTATAATTCACTATCATCAAGGAAGGTGAATGTGGTAACTGATGCATTAAGTAGAAAATATACAAGAAGATTAACGATTATTGAGAGTCATGATGTGAAATTGATGATAGATTTAATAGAGATAAGAATAAAGTTGAATATCAGTGATAGAGGATCATTGTTAGCAAACATGGATGTACAATCATCTATTGTAGAACACTTATTAGAAATTCAAGGTAGAGATGAAGAGATAGAGAAGATTAAGCAAGAAGTGCTTAGTAGAAAGCAATATGAGTTCAAAATTAAAAATGATGGTATTTTGGTATTAGGACATAGGATTTGTGTTCCCAATGATGCTGAGTTGAGAAAAAAGATATTGAGAAAGGAACATGATGATGTATATTTGATGCACTCGAATAACAATAAGATGTATAGAGGATTGAGACAAAATTACTGGTGGTCAGGATTAAAGAGGGATGTAGTTGAATATATTTCTAGATGTTTGGTATGTTAATAAGTGAATTCAGAGAATAAACACCCAGGAGGCTTACTATAACCTCTCCCTGTGCTTGAATAACCATATAAAAATGTGAGTGTGGATTTTGTTTCTGGATTTTCCCATACCTAGAGAGGTCACGATATAGTGGGAGTGATAGTATATAGACTTTCTAAGTTATCTCAATTTCTTCCAATTAAAACTAATTGGAGTCCTAAAAAGTTGGCTAAACTATATGTAGTTGAGATAGTAAGACTGCATGGGGTACCTTTGAGCATAATATCATATAGAAATTCTAGATTCATATCTAGATTCTGAGAGGCTTTCAGAAAGCCATGTGTACACAGTTACAGTTTAGTACAACTTTTCATCCTTGAACAGATGAGCAAACATAAAAGATTATTATACTACTAGAAGATATGTTGAGGGCAAATGCGATGAGTTTCTCAGTGAGTTGGGATGTTTACTTGCCCTTGATTGAATTTGCTTATAATAATGAACATCAATCTAGTATTGGAATGACATCGTTTAAGGCATTGTATGGTAGAAGGTGTAGAATTCATATATGTTGGGAAGAAGTGGGAGAGAGAAATATATTTGGTCCATAAATTATTGAGTTAACAACTGAGAAGATCAAACTGGTTAGAGAGAATCTTAAAGCAGCACAGAGTAGACCAAATAGCTATGCTAATAATAGAAGAAGACCTCTTGAGTTTCAAGTAGGTGATTGGGTGTATTTAAAAATATCTCCATAGAAAGGCGTGTTGAAGAACAAAAAGAAAGAAAAATTGAGTTCGAGGTATATGGGACCCTATGAGGTTATTGAGAAAGTTGGGCTAGTTGTGAATGGCCTGTATTTTACGTTTCACTTTTGCGAAAGAGTTTACAAGATGAATCAAATAATATTTCGAGCCAAGCTGTAGAAATTCAGGAAGATTTAAATTTTATACAAGTACCAGTAAGACTTTTAGATAGAAAGGAATAAGTTTTGCGTAATGAAGTTATTCCTTTGATTCAAGTATTATGGTATAATAAAGTGCAGAGGAAATTACTTAGGAGCATGAGGCAGGAATGAGGAAAGAATAACCCCCGCTTTTTCATGAGTTAGGTAAGAAAATTTCGGGGACGAAATTTTTATAAGGTGGGTAGAATTGTAATACTCGTATTCTTATAGTAAGGGTAAATAAGTAATTTAATATATATTATATGGAATTAAAATAATAGATATATGAAAGATTTACCATTGAATACAATAATTATTTTGGGAAAAAAGGGCGTGCAAACACCTGGAGTCCAGGTGTAAACTACCTAACATGCAACTCCAGGTGTAAACTACCCAACATGCAAAGTTGCATGTTGGGCAACAAGGATATTAAGTGGCATGTGAAAATGGTTTTGAGTAAACAAAAAGGTTTAGTTTTTCTTTTTATGTTTTGTTTTATTATTTTTCTTACCAAATCCCGTTTAGTTTTCTTCTTTCTTCAATTCAAATTACTTTCTTTCTTTAAATACCTAGGGACTCAAAGAAAGGTTGAAAGATTGAAATTTTTAAGAAGTTTATACGAGAATTTTAAAGAGATTTTGGGGAAGCTTTAAGAAGAAAAAAAATGTAATAATGTAAATTTTATTTTTGAAATTATGCATACATGAAATTACCTGAAATTTGGTGTAGAAATTTAAAAGGTATGAATTTTAGAAGAATTGAAAAATTAGAAATTTTAATATAAATATTATATCAGGTGTTGACGATCAGCAATCAAATGAAATTGCTGAAGAGAGCAGGAAAGGCAAGGAGGTGATCCACGAGTAGCTTTAAGTTCGACGTGGTGAATTAGATTTACTTTTAGTAATCGAGATAAATATAAAATATAAAGTGATGATATTTGAATATTATTGAACTCTGATTGGATGATATATGAAAGTTGGTTAATTGATATTATATGAATAATTAATATGTTAAAAATTTATTATATGAGAAGTATTATTATTGAAATAATGAGTTAATGAAATATATATAATGAAAGATAAATGAAATTATTGACAAGCTATGATTGATAATTTGATATGATATATGAGGAGATAATTTAATGAATACGATAAAAATAATAATTTTGAGAAAGATCTGGATAGCTAAATTGAATGCTTGAATGTATGCTTTGATTACACCCAAAGTATAACGCGGTTATTGTAGTATAGCTTTGGGGTGTCGATTCCACAGGAAAACAAGTTAATTACAAAAGAAAATGTGTGAACCTTAAAACGAACAATAAAAGTTAAATAAAAGATTTTTTGAGTTTTAATAATGAAATAATATGAGAAAAATTGTGTAAATGTAAATGAAATATAAATAAGAAATAACAAAGTTCCAGAAATCCTCCCTAGGTTCATTGCCCTAATCCTAACTTGATTCAGTTGTTTTTATCTCGATTGCAAGTTTCACATCCCAAACAAGCAATCGGCAAATATTCAATTAAAATGCATGTATAAACCCTAATGTAATTGATATGAATTATTCTTTACTTTCAAGCACACATGACCTAACTTATAAATTATCAAAAGACGACTATATATCTAAATGACAATACCGCAGCAATGGACAAATCTATAAAAGAGATCTACCGGACTCAATCACACCCAAACAAATACACATAAGAAGAGCATGACTAGACTTATATAGAAAAGAAGCATGCAATCACCGGACTAATAAGAAATCTACTAATTAAATTAAAGAATAAAACATAACAATGTTTAATGAAAATAATACCAAACTATAACTGAATCAAATAAAGAAAAATAAGAACAACTACACCTAGGGATTCATCCCTTCGCCTTGCTTGGAGACTAGCCGGCCATGGGGCTCATGCGTCCTCGAGTTGCCTCCAGCCTCTCAACGATCGTCTCCTCCTTGATAGCGAAAGATTCGGCGATTCCTCAGCTTGCCCTCCAAAAGTATACTTCGGATTCCTCTTAAAGGCCTTCTGGATTGCTCATAAAGGCCCTCTGGATTCACTCTCTGATGATTTCAGATGAGCTTCGATTGATGCCTAAAGCTGAAGTAGAGTGGGTCTTATATAGGCAAACTCCTGGAGTGATATGTGTTTTCTAACCGATATGGGATACTGCCCCAGTGCGATCGATCGCAGCCTTAGTGCGCTCGATCGCATGTGCGCTTGATCGTAGATTGTTGCACTCGATCGCAGTTGCGCTGCAGAGTACTTCTTGGTCGATGTGGGATGTGCGCTCGATCGCACTACTTGTGCACTCGATCGCAATACAGGCAGCAATCCATCTTTTCCTTCTAGAAGCATAGGATCTTGGCCTTTTAAGCAACGATCGCTTCTTTTTCTCTTTTAAACTCAAAGTACCTAAAAATTGCACTGAAATAAGTCAATGGTCCAATAATATTACTTTAGAGTTATTAACACATAAAAGCGCAATAAAGACCGAGATCAATCCTAAAATGCTAACAATTAACCACTGTTGAGAAGCATTTTATGACTCTCATCATGCTTATTTTTATATTATTACTCATATGTATATTTCATATTATTGCTCTTATGCATGAAATAAAAGAACCGAGAAAGCAGTCGGTCTACATAAAAATAAAAGAACCATGACAACCAGTATAGTTGAAAATTAAAGAACCGAGGAGGCAGCCGATCTAAGCTAAAACATGTCGACATGTGGAAAGACATTCCCAAATGATAATATGAAATGATATGATAATTTAAATTCATGCATTGTATTTGTTTTAAATATTGATTATTATTGCTTGAGATGCTAAAGTGTCATTCTTGATATGAATTTATTGATAGATAAATGAGTCCCACAAAGAGACAGATACGATGAGAAAGAAATATAAAAGTATAATATGATAAGAATTATCTTAGTGATTGATTATATGCTGTGAACCTCATGACGAGTTAAATAATGAGGTTGAATTGATAGTCTCAAGATGATTAAATATATGAGAAGAAAGATTGATATATTTAATGTTTAACTTAAGAAGAGATTGATAAATAATGAGGATTATAATATGAATAGTGATAATAGAATGCTATTATCGAATTATATGAGACATAGATGAATGAATATTGGAAGACTATATGTACAATTGAATTATAATATGTGACTGTAATTATACAAATTGAATACTTCTAGTAAATTTAATTTATTGAGCTTGTAAAGTGATGAGTGAAAAATATTGCATGTTTTGGCCCCTTAATTTAAATTTGTTAGCTTAGGAATTCGTTATTTTTCGTTGTTTTTCATTGTTTTACAGGTTTACAAGCTTGGAAAGGAGTTTCACTAAATTGTCAGAATTACTCGTACAGATCAGCCATTTTTTAGGATTAAAATGTATCGATTCAGGAAGAACTAGGAGATGAGCCATATATGCTTGGAAAGATCCGGATATCTATTTTCTGGAGAATTTCACGGATCAATAAAATGATTTTTCTAGAGAAAGTTTTGGCAGTTTTAGTAGACAAAGGTCAGGCTGTGCATGATTTCAGCGTGACAGACCAACCATTTTTGAGGATTTAACTGTACTGATTCAGGAAGAACCAAGAGATGAGACATATATGCTTGGAAAGATCCAGATGTCTATTTTCTAAAGAATTTTACAGATCAATAAATTGATTTTTCTAGAGAAAGTTATGGTAGTTTTAGTAAACAAAGGTCAAAGAGCAAAAGCTGGAATCTGCAGTATCCCACATCAGATTGGAAACACATTGCACTTGTGATGTTTCCCTATATAAGCCCCTCTTCACTTCATCTTTAGTGTGCAATTCCTGGTGCCATTTGGTGTAATCCGATGGACGGCTGCTAGCATTCTGGTGGATCCCGAAGGCTTTGCTACCACGAGGGGAAATGCCGCCCAACAACGAGTGGAATTTCTCCTATATATAGTCAGTTTTAATTTACTGCTTTTTTTTAGTTTAATGTTTAGCACTTTTATTATGAACTCTAGTTTCATGATTATGAGTGGCTAAAATCTTCAACTAAGGTTGAAGATGAAGCCTCGCCGTTGTTTGGCATAATAGTTTCAGATTTGTTTATACAATTCTGATGTTTTTTTAGTATAAATGTTCTGTCAATTATTTGAGTAAAATCTTGTGATTGATTGTGTTTAAATTGTTCTATTGGATATTCCGTGTGTTTCATCTGATGGATACATCAAATTGTTTTTGATTAAATTGGATTTCCTTTGTGATTTGTTAAAAGCAGATACATTGGATGCTTTTGGTTTAATTGGGATATTTGTTGTTTTTTTGTTTTAAGTTGGATTCATAGAATGTTTTGATAGGCTATTTTTAGAACATGAAGATATATGCTTAACTTTAGTGGAGTGGATTCAGAAACCTTAGTGTTTTTATTATTAGTTTTAAATCAATTTAGTTTAGTTTTTATTTGTTGTGCAACATATAATTCAAAACTCGGAATTAGGTTAGGATAAGTTTAGTTTAGATAAAATTACATTTTCACAACGCAATTCCCTGTGGATTCGACCTCGGACTTGCACAACACTATATTGCAAGCGACTCGTGTGCTTGCGAGTAATTTAAAACTCACAACATGAAGCTCACTCCTCATTGTTAATAATTTCTGGTAGCATGCAGGATAGGTAGATTGTTGAGCTGTGATTTAGACTGAGTGATTATCTGTAAGCCTCGTGATCCACATGCTCAGACTAATGGAAAGAATTTTTTTTTGTAAATATTCATGTATCATATGTTGTATATATTATTTCAGCTGAAATTTTAATAATGCAACTCCCCTGTTGAAGGTTGAGGATTGTTGTATAAATATATATACATTCAGTTAATGTATATTTTTATGTTGTTGCATATATGTGTCGTACTGAGATTTCAAAATGTGATAACACCGTTTCGGGGGTGGCCAACTTGGGATGGGTCGATACTGTTAGTAACTTAAGTCATCTTTTACTTTCATTTTTTTTAATGATATTTTTACTTTGCAGTATTTTCATTACTGTTACGCTTCTCATCTCATCATCAGAGCATGAGAAATGAGCATGCAGCTGTAGGGTACACGTGAAGTAGTACTTAATGAAAAACAAACAAATGCTGTAGCTTCTTTGTTGTTTCAAATTCTTGTCCTGTCAAGTGAGCTCTATGTTGGGAATGTTTACCTAAGGGTCTATAATGATCAGCCAAACTCTTAGAACAGTGAACCAGAAGCTTTTTGTGTTGCTTTAATTGATTTTATATTATCTTTAGCGCACGGTAAATGTGCCACAAATTATGATGTTTAAAATAAATTTATGTCAGCATCTCATCTCTCATGACTTTTGAGCTGTAAAGTGATACAATTTACATGCATACATGTTGTTGATGCCAAAAATATGTTGTCAGGTCGGAGGGTAGAGATGCTTGATCTGCACACAGTAAAGGAAAAAATGGTGATGTAAAAAGCCACCGGAGGGAAAGGGGTAGTTCCTCCGAGAAATCTCCGATGTTTTTGTTAGTTTAGGTTTTTGAGAGAGAGAAAGCAGTAATAGTGATTAAATGAATAGTCTGTGTTTTTTGTACCTTGAGGACCCCTTTTTTATATCAGTGATATGTTTTAGGGAATCAAATCCGTTATTTTATATCAGGGATGACATGGTCCCTAAAATACTGTCTATTTTCTTGCTCCTTGACGCACGACAAGGTTGTTAGTGATAACAGCCTCATGATGCATTTTTTCGGTTGTCCTTTGTTAGGTGTTGTCATCGGGTTGTTTGGTTCTAGAAGTTTTATTTATCCACGTGTTTGATCATTATTGAAGGGTGAATTATCCACGTGTTCGATCTTTATTGGAGGATGAATTTGCCCCTGCATCAGCAGCCCCCCACTTCCTTAACTATATTTATGCGTTTGAGTAAGTATAATGGAGCTTGAGTTGTTGGTCGCACGCCTTAGTTTTAGAGACGTGGATCTGATCATATAAGGTTTAGTGAAAACGCTCGGCCTTGGAGACGTGGATCCGAGCATATGAGGCTCAGTCAAAATGCTCGGCCTTGGAGACGTGGGTTCGAGCATCTGAGGCTCAGTCAAAATACTTGGCCTTGGAAACGTGGGTCCGAGCATATGAGGCTCAGTCAAAATGCTTGGCCTTGGAGATCTTCATAAAATAATTTGACCTGTATGGTGTGGACCTAGATTTTAGACTTGTATGATTTTTGGGCTCTGTTTATTTGGGCACATGGATGATTTTACCTTATGGGCCAGAACATCTTTTATGAACATTTAGTTTTTGAGTACTGTGTCGTTGCCTTGGGGAATGAACTAACAGTGTATGCTCTCGATTATGTGAAACGTTTCAAACTTTACAGCTGGAGATTGAGTTAATTTTTCTCGAGGTTACACCTAAACTCTTATAAAAGGCAAAAGCTTCACTTTATTTCTTCACTTCGTACATTTGTAATTTGGAGAGAAAATTTTAAGAGCCCTCAGAGTTCTTTGTTGAACAGAGAGGTCAGTTGCTTGTGGAGAGCTTGGGATTTTGGAGCTTTGTTCGAGGTTGATGTTAACAAAGCACTCGGAATCATCCCTTTCGTGATCTATTTAATTGGTGAATCCTTCCCTTTTCTTTACAATGTCTTCTGTTGGTAGTTATCGTAATAGGCCTAGTGATAGTAAAGGTAGTAATCATGAGAGTAGGGGTAGTGAAGAGTTATCTAAGGAATTGAATGAGGCTATGGGTTTGGACTGTGCCTTGAGTGAGGTTGAGACCTCAGGTGGCGATGATGCTCAAGAAGGACCATTGGCAATGGTTCCCTATGAGGAAGGGGAAGAAGAGGAAGAGGGAGAGGACTCTTTTTCTGAGGATGAGAAAAATAACATTCTTGTGGAGCTTAAGGGATACATGAGGGTAGAGAAATGGGTATAATGGTTATATAGAGAAAATTCTGTGCTGAAAAAAAATGGAAGCAGAGGAGCTTCAGGCTCTTAGGCTTGAATATATAATTCCACAGGAATTTGTTTTGAGGAATGTTGGGGTAGGGGAAAGGGTTTGTGATGCTCTTTCGAGCGAAAAACCCATTGAGATTTGTGTTTATGCTCAGTATTTGAAGGCTAGGCTCAGATTTCCCCTTCATCTTTTCTTCTGTCTTGTTCTGAGGTACTTTGATATAACTTTATACTAGTCAGTGCCCAACTCTATGCGTTTAATTACGACGTTCATATACATTTGCACTAATGTGAAAGGACTGATGAACATAAATGTTTTCAAGGCTCATTTTCATATCAGTAGGCATGACCAATATGGGTGGGTGGTGATTAGTTCTAGGGCCAAGAAGGGGTTGTTGAAGAAGAAACCCACTTCCATCAAGCAATGGAAAAAGGCGTTCTTTTTTGTCCAGAGTGATAAGAGTTTTGGAGTTTCATTAACTTGGAGTATGGATCGTTTGGGAAAATACAAGAAACCATATCTTTTGAACCATGAATAGGAGACATTGAAGGCCATAATTGTCGCGCCTATAGATGTTGGAGTTTTATACGATAATGAGGAGCTGGCGAAGCGCTGCCTTTGCCCTTAATGCCTAAAGGGGACTCTTGAGAGGGGTATATCCTTGAACGCTCTTTTTATTGTTTCTTCCCTTCTCCTTACTCATTTTTGTATTGTTTTGTTTTTTACTGAATAGAGATGGATGCTACAGCCAAAGCCAAGGTGCGGGAAAAGAAGGTGGTCTTGTAAAGAAAGAAGACCATAAAGGCAGGTAAACAGTCCGTGCCCACGAAGGGAGTATTGAGGAAACGGGCTCTAGCTCTTTCTCCTGTTCTAATTGATATGGATGGCCCAAGTTCTCTTGAGCCTTCATCTATGCCGAGGAACACTTCGCCTGTGCCCCCTATAGAACCTTCTCATCCCGTATCCTCATCTCAAGAGGCCCCTTCCAGTTTCAGAATTCACAAGCCCAACTAGGGTATAAAAACGGATGACTCCGTCTTCTCTTATGCTCGGGTCTCGAAAGAGAACCTTATCCTCAGTATACCTCCGTGAGATGTGATCAAGTTCGGGAGGAAGCCTGTTGAGAGCCTATGCTCTGTGGCTGAGGTCTTGGCTTCTCAAGTAAACATTTTCATATTTTTTTGCTTTTATTTCTAACTGTCACTACTTCCAAGTGACTTAAACTTGAGCGTTTTCCTATTGTTTTAGTCAAGCATCATGACTAGGATGCTTTCTCCTAACTACTTAGATTTGAATGATCAGCTGACTAAGTGTAAAAAAAAACAGGATGATAGCTACAGGCACATCCAACAACAGCAGAATGCCCTAGAAAGAGTCTACTATGGTAAGAAAAATGTTGAGAAGGCCAGGGCCGAGGCTATGGAGGAGAAGGAGACAATGAGGTAGGAGAGAGATGCTGCCAGGATGGTTAAGCGGAGCTTAATGGAGGAGATGGAGGTGGCCATTAGAAAGGCTATGGAGGAGGCTATAGTAAACTTCCAAGGCTCAGCCTCCTTTTAAGAGGTCATGGAGGAGGAAGGGGGTCTCTAATATCTTGAGGGATTCATGGAGGCCATGAGAAAGGCTGAGCTGCTCTTCCCCTCGACTGACTTCTCCGCCCTTGAGCTTTCATCTTTTGGGGAGGAAGGTGCTTGTAACGACCCATCCCGGGTTGGTTACCCCGAGACGGTGTTATAACATTTTGAAAATCCCAACATAACACATATATGCAATAAGAAAAATAATACCAATATAAATTTGTTTTTATCAATCATCAACCATCAACAGGGGAGATACATCATTTTAATCTTGACTTAAATATTTTATACAACGTAATATGCATGAATATTTACAAGTAAATTTTTATTTTATTTTTTCATTAGTCTGAGAATATGGACACGTACGTGGCTTACAAAAAATGATTTCGTTTGAACCTCAATTCACCAAATTATTTGTCCTGCCTGCTACCTGAAATCATTGTATAATGAGGAGTGAGCTTCACAAGCTTAATGAATTAAATTTACTAGAAGTATTCAATTTTATACTCCCAGTTACATCTTTTAATTCAATTACTTAAAAAAAAAATTCGATATCCATTTTTCTTTTTCCTCAAATAATTTAATAACAATATTTTATAATCATTACTCAATTTCATAATTACTCTATTACACAATCTCTTCTTAAGTTACTCATCAGACATATTTTCATATTTCTTCCTTAACATATTTGTCTCTCTATGAGACTTATTCCTTTATCAATAGATGTACAATCATAAATAGCACTTTAACATATCAAGCAATAATAATCAATATTTAAAGCAAATACCATTCATGAAGTTAAATGTTATTATTATTGGGAACGTCTTCTCACATGTCAACATGTTTTTATCTTAGATTGGCTGCCTTCCAGGTTCTTTCATTCTTATTTAGACCAGCTACCTTCCCAGTTCTTTTATTTTCAGCATATACCGGCTGTCATAGTTTTCATTTAGATCAGCTGCCCTCCCAGTTCTTTTATTTCATGCATATGCATATGAATAATAAAACAAAAACAAGTATGTATTCAGATATTTAAACTAGTTATCCTGATTATTCTCAAATTATTATTTAAAAAAATTCCACTAAATTCCTCTTCTCATAAATCATATCAAATCATCAACCACAGCTCGTCAAGAATTTCACTTATCGCATTTATTATTAAATCGACTCATTATTCCAATAATATTATTTCTCATAAAATAATTCTCTACACATCCACTATTCCTATCATACCTATCAACCAACTTTCATCTAGCACCAAAGCATAACTTAATAATTTATTATAATATTATCACTAGATATTTCATATTTATCTTGATTACTTAAAGTAACTCTAACTCACCACGTAGCACGTAGAGCTACCCGTGGATCACCTCCTTGCCTTTCCTACCCCTCTCAGCAATTTCCTCCAGTTGCTGATCATCAACACCTAACATAATATTTATATTAAAATTTCTATTTTTTTTTCAATTCTTCCATAATTCACACCCTTTGAAAATTCTCACTTTGAAAATTCTCACTTTGAATTCCGAGAAATTTCATGTGTGCTAAATTTCAAAAATCAAATTCATATTATTACATTTTATTTTTCTTAGAGCTTCTTGTGCCTCTCTATAAAATTTTTCCGTAAACCCCTTCAAAATTTTACTCTTTCAACATTTTTTTTGGTCCCCAAGTGTTTAAAGAAATAAAATAGTTTGAATTGAGGAAATGAGAAAACCAAACAGAATTTGATAAGTAATGAATAAATAAAGGAAAAACTAAATATGTATATATATAACATACTCAGTGTCTGCGCAAACCATGTGTGTTGTCTTGCATGCACAATGCATGCAAGGTAAAGGCTACACCGAAGTGTCCAGGTGTAGCCATTTTTTTTTCTTTTTTCCTTTTTTTTTCTTTTTTTTTCCTTCTTATCCTTTAATGTTGGATGTTTTTTTTTCTTTTTCTTTGTATCCATATCATCACGCATCCATGTTTTTTTTTCAAAAGAATTATTTTATTCCTATAAAAAACCTTTCACATATTTATTATTTTAATTCCATATCATATTTATCAACTTACTTCTTTACCCATATTTTAAGAACACGGGTATTACAATTCTACCCATCTTATAAAAATTTCGTCCTCGAAATTTCCTTACCTAACTTAAGTGCAATTGTGAATAATATTTCTTCATAGTTGCCTCATACTCTCAAATAATCTCTTCAACATATTTATTCTATCATGGAACTTGAATTAATGGAATTACTTTATTACACAAGCCTTGTTCTTTTCTGTTTAAATTTCTCATTGGTGCTTGTATAAAAGTCAAACCTTCCTAAATTTCTACAGCTTGGCTTGAAATATCATGAGATTCATCATGTAAACACTTTCTCAAAAGTGAAACATGAATCACATTGTGTAACTACTTCCACGTTGGAGGAAATTCTAAGCTATACGTGACTAGCCCAACTGTCTCAACAACCTCATAGGGTCCCACATACCTCAGACTCAACTTCCCTTTCTTTTGACCCTAACACACCTTCCCATGGAGATATTTTTAATTACACCCAATCACCTACTTGAAATTCAAGAGGTCTTCTTCTATTATCAGCATAGCTATTTGGTATACTATGTGCTACTTTACGGTTCTCCCTAACCAGTTTAATCCTCTCAGTTGTTAACTCAATAATTTATGGACCAAATATCTTACTCTCTCTAATTTCTTCCCAGCATACTGGAGTTCTACACCTCCTACTATATAAGGTCTCAAATGGTGCCATCCCAATACTAGTTTGATACTGATTATTATAAGTAATTTCAATCGATGGCATGTAAGCATCCCAACTTACTGAGAAACTCATCATATTTGCCCTTAACATATCTTCTAGTACTCTAATAATCCTTTCTGTCTGAGCATGAAAAGTTATATTAAACTGTAACTGTGTACCCGTGGTTTTCCGAAAGCTTCTCTAAAACCAAGATGTAAATCTAGCATCTTTATTTGACACTATGTTCAATTGTACTCCATACAGCCTCACAATCTCGCTACATCCATCTTCAATCCTGACCACCAGAAATTCTATCTCAATCATCTATACATCTTATTGTTACTTGGTTGCTTCGAATCTATATCATCATGTATCTTTCTCATTATCTCCTTTCTTAACTCCGCATTATTGGGAACACAAATTCTATGTTCCAAGACCAGAATACCATTATTTCTAATTTTTGAACTCATATTACCTTCTATTAAACACTTCCTACTTAATCTTCTCTATCTCTTTAGACTAACAAGCATTTTACTATGGATAACTGTACAACCATATTTGTTAACAATGATCCTCTATCACTGATATTCAACTTCATTCTTATCTCTCTTAATCTATCATCAATTACACATCATGACTTTCAATAGCATTCAATCTTCTTGTAGATTTTCTACTCAATGCATCAGCTATCACCTTCGTATTTTCTAGATGATAGTGAATTGTATAATTATAGTCACTAATCAACTCCATCCACCATCTTTGCCTCAAATTCAACTCTCTTTGGGTAGGTAAGTATGTCAAACTCTTATAATTAGTGAATATCTCACAAGTGGCTCCATACAGATGATGTCTCCAATCTTTAAAGTAAACGCTATGGCAGCCAACTCTAAGTCATGGGTAGGGTAATTTCTCTCATGATTCCTCAATTGCCTAGAAACACACACCATTACATTCACACATTGTATCAACACATATCCCAACTCTTGATGAGATACATCACT
The DNA here is from genome assembly GCA_023935145.1 of Bretschneidera sinensis. Classification (NCBI taxonomy): domain Eukaryota; kingdom Viridiplantae; phylum Streptophyta; class Magnoliopsida; order Brassicales; family Akaniaceae; genus Bretschneidera; species Bretschneidera sinensis. The sequence goes on along the minus strand of CM043697.1, from coordinate 55,222,546 downwards.
ATACACTACAAATCCTTCATCACTAGAAATAAGCATTAATACTGGAGCTGTAGTCAATTTCTCTTTTAGTAATTGGAAACTTCTCTCACACTTCCCATACCATACAAATCTCACCTCTTTCCTGGTTAATCAAGTCAACAATACTATGATAATAGAAAAATTCTGAATGAATCTTCTATAATGAGCAGCTAACCCCAAGAAGATTATAATCTCAGTTACATTAGTTGGTCTCTCCCAACTCAACATTGCCTCTACCTTTTGTGGATCAACTGTTATGCCATCTCCAGATATTATATGCCCCAAGAAGTTATTTTATTTAGTTAAAATTCATATTTAGGAAATTATAGCATATAATCTCTCTCTCTTCAAAATCTCCAACACACTCTCTAATGTTTCACATGTTCTTCCTCATTGTTAGAATATACCAAAATGTTATAAATAATTATAACCACAAATTTGTCAAGAAATAGTTTAAACACCCTATTCATCAAATCCATGAATGTTGTTAGAGCATTTGTCAACCCAAATGGCATCACAAGAAACTTATGACCATAACGTGTCCTAAAAGCAATCTTAGGCACGTTTCCCTCCTTTATCCTTAACTGGTGATAACTTGATCTTAGGTCTATCTTAGAAAACACCTTCGCTTTTCATAACAGTGCAAACAATTCATTTATCCTAGGTAAAAGATATTTGTTCTTAATAGAGATATTGTACGGCTGTTTCTAATCTATACACCACATCATCGTTTTATCGTTCTTCTTTGAAAACAATACAGGAGCACCCTATGGTGACACACGAACTTTCAACTCTCTTAACTTAGTGGGAGTCACTCTGTAGGGTGTTATAGATATATGTGATGAACTTGGTATCACATCAATAGAGAATTTAATCTCTTTAATGGGAGACAACTAGACAACTCATCAAGAAATACATTAGAATAATCTTTCACCACTAAGATTTATTCTAACTTCCTATTTTCCTTTTTAGAATCCATTATGTATACCAAATACTCCTCACAACCCTTCTTCAACCATCGACTAGTGGTCAGAGCAAAATAAGATAATTCGAGAGTATTTTATATTCTCCTTGAAAGTTAAACTCCTCATGCCCATATCTTAAACACTACCTTCTTTCTAAAACATTCAGCCATATTCAAAGATAATAAATCAGTTTCAGATTCTATATCATTGATACAAATCACACAACCCTTGTAAACATTTATGATTATCACTCTATCTCTAGTGAGAACTTCAACAATATTATTATGCATCAAAGGACTAATACATGCATCATTAAACTTCATATATACATTAGATGTAAAAGAATGGATTGCACCAGGATTAACCAACATTGATATGTCCACCTTTTCTACATACAAGGCACATCAAATTAGGACAATTATGAGATAAATATCTTATCGGATTACATTTATAATATGTTCTAGTATTTTTATCACGTTATCACATCTTCTAGGTAGTACACTCTCCCCTTTACCATAACTTCCAGTTCCCATAACCTATCTCTCAAATTTAGGGGTCCCACCAATATTACTTTGAGCTACAAAAGCAACAGATCTTGCTTGCCTCTGACTCTATACTATAGTTCCTTATGACAAGGAATACCCCATATAGGGTGGTCTCTCACCTTGTACACTTTAACTATTACTATCTCTAGAACCTTCATGTCTAAGCCTCTTTAACCACTCTTTCTCTTTCCCTTAAACTCCATAAGATCTTTTACAATATGAAGTGTTATATCCACCAACCTGACATAATTCGTATATCTCATGTAAGATAGTTTTGATCAAATCTTAAAACATAGTTCATCTTTGAACCTTTTACTCTTCTTCTCCTTTAGGTCTACCATTTCTGGTAAAACCATTGACAAGACCGAAAATTTGCTATCATACTGAGTCATAGTCAATATATTTGCCTCAAATAAATAATATCTCTTTCTTGTTTGGCTCTAAAAGTATAAGAAAAGTATTTATCAAGGACAACCTCCTTAAACTTATTCCAGGTTAAAGGGTCTATTAAAATATGCATTTACCCTGGGAAGAGGATCCTTCCATCATTCCAAAGCTTCTCCTTCTAACTTAAATGAAGCAAAGGTAATCATCTGCCTGTCAGTTACTAGTAAAATACCAATTTATCTTTCTATATGTTTTATCCGTAGCTCAAGCTCAAAAGGATTCATAGATCCTTTAAACAACAAGGCATTCAACTTAATATATCTAACAAAACAATCTCCCTGCATCTCGTGCATAAACTCACCTATTCCCTTTTTAACATTTACCATTTTTGGATTTACAACAACCTCAGACACTGCTCTAGCCTGTTCATCAAGTCTATGCTATAGACTATCAACTCTATCTTTTAGTACTTTCATTTTCTCAAGAGCATGTGTAAGAGCTTATCTTAGCTCATCTCTTTCAACTTCAAATTCTCTCACACCTTTACTAATATCAATTATAATGTCAATACGTTCTCTTCTAGGAACCATAGATTTAGACTCAACCTCAACTTGTCAAAATATTGGGGGCCTACCACGCCCTCTCAAATCAATAACTCTAACTCTAGTTCTAACTCGACCACGTGTCATCCTCAGACTATTAAAATATAATTTATTTTAATCTTCCATTTTCTTACTTTTTATGCAGTCTATAGAATCATAAAACCTAATGCTCTGATACTAAAATTGTAACGACCCATCCCGGGTTGGCCACCCCCAAGACGGTGTTGTCACATTTTGAAAATCTCAGTACGACACATTTATGCAATAAGAAAAATAATACCAATAGAATATTTTTTTTCATTAATCTTCAACCCTCAATAAGGGAGATACATCATTCTGATCTTGACTTAAGCATTTTATACAACGTAATATGCATGAATATTTACAAGTAAATTTTTATTTTATTTTCTCATCAGTTTGAGGTTGTGGACACATACGTGGCTTACAAAAAATGATTTCATCTGAACCTCAACTCACCAAACTATCTATCCTGCCTACAACCTGAAATCATTGTACAATGAAAAGTGAGCTTCACAAGCTTAGTGAATTAAGTTTACTAGAAGTATTCAATTTTATAATCCCAGTTACATCTTATAATTCAATTCTTAAAAATTATTCCGATATTCATTCATCTTTTTCCTCAAATAATTCAATAACAATATTCTATAATCACTACTCAATTCCATAATTCCTCTATTACAAAATCTTTTCTTAAGTTACTCATCAGACATATTTCCATATTTCTTCCTTAGCATATTTGTCTCTTTGTGAGACTTATTCCTCTATCAATAGATTTACAATCATAAATAGCACTTTAACATATCAAGCAATAACAATTAATATTCAAAGCAAATGCAATGCGTGAAGTTAAATGTTATTATTATTGGGTACATCTTCCCACATGTCGACATGTTTTTATCTTAGACCGGCTACTTTCTCGGTTATTTCATTCTCATTTAGACCGGCTGCCTTCCCGGTTTTTTGATTCTCATTTAGATCGGTTGCCCTCTTAGTTCTTTTATTTCCAACATATACCGGCTGTCATTGTTTTCATTTAGACCGGCTGCCCTTCTGGATCTTTTATTTCATGCATATGCATATGAATAATGATATGAATAATGATATGAATAATAAAATAAAAACAAGCATTTATTCAGATATTTAAACTAGCTATCCTGATTATTCTCAAATTATTATTTAAAAAAATTCCATTAAATTCCTCTCCACATAAATCATATCAAATCATCAACCATAGCTCGTCAAGATCCACTAAATTTCCTCTCCTCATAAATCAAAACAAATCATCAACCATAGCTCATCAAGAATTTCACTTATCACCTTTATTATTAAATCAACTCATTATTCCAATAATATTATTTCTTATAAAATAATTCTCTACACATCCACTATTCCTATCAACAAACTTTCATCTATACCAAAGTATAAGTTAATAATTTATTCTAATATTATCACTAGATATTTTATATTTATCTTGATTACTTAAAAGTAAATCTAACTCACCACGTAGCACTTAGAGCTACCCATGGATCACCTCCATATCTTTCCTTCTCCTCTCAGCAATTTCCCCCAGTTGATGATCGTCAACACCTGACATAATATTTATATTAAAATTTCTAATTTTTCTTCAATTCTTCCATAATTCCCACCCTTTGAAAATTCCCACTTTGAATTCCAGGAAATCATGTATGCTAAATTTCAAAAATAAAATTCATTTTATTACCTTTGTTTTTCTTAGAGCTTCCCATGCCTCTCTATAAAATTCTCCCGTAAACCCCTTCAAAAGTTTACTCTTTCAACCTTTCTTTCAGTCCCCTTGTGTTTAAAAAAATAAAGTAGTTTGAATTGAGGAAAGGAGAAAACCAAACAGGATTTGGTAAGTAATGAATAAATAAAGGAAAAACTAAATATGTATGTGTGTGTGTATAAATACTTAGTGTCTGCCCAATCCGTGTGTGTGTTGTCTTGCAAGCACAATGCATGTAAGGCAAAGGCTACACAAGGGCATCCAGGTGTAGACACCTTTTTTTTTCCTTTTTCTTTTTTTTTCTTTTTCTTTATATCAATACCATCACATGTCCAGGTCTTTTTTCAAAATAATTATTTTATTCCTATAATAAACCTTTGATGTATATATTATTTTAATTCCATATCATATTTATCAAATTACTTCTTTACCAATATTTTAATAACACGGGTATTATGGTGCTGGCACGGAGGAGACCTAGGTAGGAGAAGATGAGGAGGTGCAGACCCGACTGAGCGGTGCTGTGGAGGAGGTTGCGCTTGATAGAGAGGCCGACCTTTGAGTACTTGTAAATTTTTTTTTGGTTGAGGTCAGTAGTGCCTCTTTTGACTTGTAAACTCATTTCTTATTAATAAAACTATTATATTTCCCATTTATTACCTTATGCAATTTTTACTTTACTGGTGAGGGAGTCCGAAGGGTAAAGGTCTTGGGCCTTAATCTTAGTGCTGGAGGAACCTGTCTTAGCCCATGAGTAGGATGTTGTGAAAACAAAATTTTCTTTCATTAACAAATTTCTTAACTAGTTCCATGGCATCTTCTGCATCTTGGGCCAATAGTATCATTGACGAAGTATCTTGAATACCAATGTTTGGCTTTCGAGGTGGTTTCCGTATATTTCTTTGTGAACTTCTTGAAGAGCATAGTCGACTTCAGTAGGCCCAAGACATTTCAAATAAGGTGTGGTGAAGCTTTTTTTGTTCAACTGTCCATCCATAATTGCATACCACGAAGCGCGGGAGAAAAGTTTTTTAGCTTCATTCTTTTGCTCAGGGAGTTGACAATCTCATAAATACCGAAGGATTGGGTCTACCCATGACTCTCGCTCGGTTAATAGCAAGATAGGTACTTCATCAATTCTTGGGCTGATGAGAGTCTCGAGGTAAATGGCATAGGTAAGCTCGGTATGTCGAGAGGAGGCAAGTCGGGCCAAAGCATCAGCTTTCAAATTCTTTATCCGAGGAACCTACGTTATTAAGAATATTTTGAATGCAGTGACAAGTTCTTTGTCCTTCTTGAGATACTGAGCGATCCTCTCGCCTTTGGCTTCAAATTCGCCGTTCATCTGGTTTATTACTAACTGCGAGTCGCTATAGGTGTCCAAGGCTTCAGCGGCCATTGCTTTCGCTAGTTTTATCTTGGCAAGTAAATCCTCATACCCGGCCTCATTGTTGGAAGCTTTGAACTTGAACCTTAAAGTATATTCAATGGTGAACCCATTAAGGATACAAAGGATGAGTCATGCCCCACTTCCAGCATTGCTAGATGAGCCATCTACATGGAGAGTCCATTGCAGAGTTTTTTCGACTATCTCCGATTCTGTTGCTTTGATTGGATACTCATAGAGCGTTGTTTCTATGATAAAGTCTGCGAGGGTTTAAGCCTCAATGGTCTTTCAAAGGTTATACTAGATATCGAATTATCCAAGGTCTATAGACCAGTTGACCATCCTGCCCGAAATATCTGATCTATGAAGTACTTGTCTTAGTGGCTGGTCTGTTAAGAGGATGATGGTGTGTGCTTGGAAATATGGTCGGATCTTCCGAGCTGAAATTAAGAGAGCATATGCCATCTTCTCTATTGGGAGGTATCTTACTTCTGCATGATGGAGAACTTTGCAAACATAGTATACGAGTTTTTAGATACTAATATCTTCCCGGATTAAGATAGAGTCCACTACTTCTTGCCTGATCTACAGATAAAAAAAAGAATCCACCCTCCCGTAACAGGCTTGGTCAAAAGTAGAGGATAGCTTAAATACTCCTTCAACTCTTCAAAGGCTTCCTAGCAGTCTTCAGTCAAAATAAAGCCATTACCTTCTTGATAGCTTTGAAGAAGGGAAAAGATTTCTCTATAGATTTTGACATGAAACGGCTGAGTGCTGCTACACATCCGGTTAGCTTTTGCACTTTTTTTTATTGTCCGGGGATGAGTCATATTTAAGATGGCCTCAATCTTTTTTGGGTTACCTTTTATTCCTCTTTAAGTGACTATAAAGCTGAGGAACTTCCCTCTAGTGATTCCGAATGTGCATTTTGTTGGGTTAAGCTTTATCTGGTAGTGTAAAATATTTCGAAGGCTTCCTCCAGGTCAGAGTAGTAGTCCTCGGCCTCGGTGCTTTTCACCAACAGATCATCTACGTAAACTTCCATGTTTTTCCCGATCTACTCGTGGAAGATCTTGTTCACCAGTTTTTGATAGGTTGCCCCGGAATTTTTAAGTCCGAAAGGCATAACCTTGTAGGAGTACCAGTGATGAAAGCTGATTCTTCCTGGTTGGGCTCATGTATAAGGACCTTATTATAACCATAGTAGGCATCCATGAAATTGAGAAGCTCATACCTTGAGGTGGCGTCAACTAGCTGATCTATCCGCGGTAGGAGAAAACTATCTTTTGGACAGACTTTGTTTAGGTTTGTGAAGTCAATGCAAATTTTTCACTTGTTGTTGGGTTTTTTGACCATCACTACATTAGACACCCAGTCGGGGTAGTCTACCTTCCAAATGAAATTAGCTACGAGGAGTTTATCAACTTCGATCTTGAGGGTGATTTGTCATTCGGGGGCAAATGACCTTTTCTTCTGAGTGACTAGCTTTTGGTTTGGGTCCACATTTAACCGGTCCACGAAGACATCAGGATTGATCTCGAGCATATCGGAGGCTGACCATGCAATGGGAACCAAACTCTAACTTAGAAAAAAAATCTCATTTTTAGAGTTTAATAGGTAATAATAAGTTATTGATATGTGTCTTGAGTAAGTACTGATTTTAAAACTCTATTATATGATTGTCATTGCTAGTGTTTAATGAGTGATAAAGAATGAGTGAAAACTCTTAGTGTAGTTAAATATAAAAAAAATCCAACTATATGAATATGGAAGTGGTGTCATTTCCAACAAAAGTTTTAAAGGGTTTCCTTTGTAAATATTCATGAGAACCAAGATTAGAACATGACCATGTTAGTGCTAAAGCTAGTTAAAAAAACCTTGTACCAACTGGATAATATTATAGGTGTGGTATTTTCGGTTCTAATATAAGAAGTTTTGATTTAATCTAAGGACACTAATAAACTTCATCATACATGTTCTAGCTTCCCAATTTTCTAATTTCTCTTTTCATTATGTTCCTAGAAGATGTAGTGGTGTGACACACAAGCTTGCACATACTGCTTTATCGATTTCCCATTGTAAGAGCAGGATTGGAACTCCTCCCCAATTTTTAGTTTCTCAACTTGCTATAGATATTTATGCTCTTATTCCAGTTTGAATAAAGTTCATCATATTTATTTTAAAAAAAACTTCATTATAGCTCTAAAGTACTTATACTAACAAAAATTTAAATCAAAAGATAGTTTCTCAGATGCATAGTATTATCATTTGAACAAGATAAGTGTAGTCAGGGTTTGTTGAGATAGGTTGTAATATTGTGAGAGTCTTGTATCCCACATAAGAAAGATATATAGTCTTAAAAGGACTCATACAGAAGAGTTCAATAGTGTTATACAATTTAGTATACAACTATATGTCTAGTGGTGAGCCATTTAAATTTATATACAAAAACAACTTGTTTGAGCTTTGTTGTATCATGTAGAAGACTTGTCTATAATTTTATGTAAAATCTTACACGAGTTATTTGAGCATAAAAATATGACCTACAAAACTTTCGGCCATGAAAATCGATGAGTTTGCAAGTAGACTTCTTAGCTTTTCAAAAGGGGCCCAAAATCACATTTCTTATCAATCGAAAAGCATCAATTTTTAAATCATATTCTCGATAATTAAACCAAACTCGTCTTTTATCTCAAATAGTAATAATTTTTTTTCTAACACCTATCTTTCTTCTGGATCGACCAGGGTACATAGTGCTTTTTGGGTTGTTATAGAACAAGCAATTAGTCATATAACAAGAAGCAAAACTTTTTAACTTTCTTTCCTCTATCTACATATGGCCTAAAAACCTCATCTGAATTATTTTCCATCCTTAGTGTTTTTCTTTATAGCTTTTAATAAAAGATTACTTCAGCAAACCTAGCCATTATAAAAGATGTTTGGGTTTGTATTTAAGTTAACTTAATGAAGGTTAGCTTAAATTGGTTCAAAGCATTAAGAAAAATTTTTTCTTGAACCAATTTAAGCTAACTTAAATACAAACCCAAACATGACCATATGGTTGGCCAAAGCACAATAAGGAACCAGAGTCCAACTCATATCAATACCAATTTCTATTCATCAATGTCTAAATAAAATAACATATATATCAACTATATATAAGAAAACTCTGCTCTCTAAAGCCATACAATATTTCACAATGTGTCTTTGGACCCTCATGGGACCCAAATTGCAACATAAAATGGGTTTTTTAGACCTAAATTAGAGTTCGGTCATCCAAACAAGATCAAGTCAGCAATTTCCTAAAGAATCTTCTACCCACATACTTCCAAAATCTCTTTCTCATACCTTTTGACACCTTCCAACAATTATACAAATATGAAATTCAAGTTGAGCATATATATATATATATATATATATATATATATATAAGTTTAAGGGAATAGAATCAAACCCCCAATTTTTTATTTTGCTGTTATTTAATAGAAAATTACTTTTAATTTGTGCCAAAGAGAATAAGAGAGAAAGGTAAGTTGTTATACGAGTATATTTTTCCTTATAAATTGTAAACGACTAAAGAAAATGTAAAATTGAAATTACACAATATTTAACAATAATGTTCAATCATCTTCCTTTCTATATCCCACAAATTGGGAATTATTAAAAATAAGGATTTGAGGGGATAAATCTCCTCCAATCCCTTGCCTATTAAAAAAAGCTCATAAACTATGGTATGATACTTAATTCTCTTCTTTCCCTTCCCCACCAATAATCTCAACCCCAAACACATTGTAAAAAAAAAAAAAAAAGTCATCAAATCCCATATAATGACATATTTTTTAATATTTTAAAGAGGTTTTTAGGGCTTAAAGAAAATAAGAAAAGTGTTTAGGTTAAATTATTGTGCATTTATTTTTGGGTTTAGTTGAAAGAGCTATTTAGCTCTTACATTTTTTTTTTACTAAAAGAATAAAACTAATACACTGAGAATCAAAGTGAAACACACATTTTTCTTATTTTGCCTTACGTTTAAGTGCTTTAATGTAGAGTATCAAACTCCTTTTGTTTCCTATTCAGAATTCAGTTGCATAGTGTGATTTATAGAACTTATTTTTAAGATTAATTTCTTTTAAAAGCTTCAATTAGGCAACAAATGTTTAGTTTTAGAAGCTTAGCTTTTTACAGTGTTGTTTTTGACCTACTTAATTAAGGTTCAATTTATATGCAGATTTTTTCTTTTCTTTGTCTTATATCTATGAGGCAATTGATCCATAGCTTTATGTGATTGGGTTCTAAGTTAATCCTAAGTTTCTTTTACCATTGAAAAATGTAACTAATTTTAACATATTTTCATTTCTTATGTAGGATTGCTGATTGAGAATCTTGATATCTGAAGCAACCTTGTGTGCCATTATATCTTGTTGGTTGTTAGTAATTAGTGAAAAAAATAATGAAGCAAAAGTGAGTTGCCAAGAAAACCGTGACTACAAAATACCCTAAAATGGGCAAGAACAAAGAACCATTCTAGGATTTCGTTAACAAAATAGTGAACATAATTCTAGGATAGAAAATTTTGGTGATGATGAATCTAAGTCTAAAACAGATAGTGGGTCATCATCGTCAACTTCAAGTCAAGTGAAAGTGATGAGTCACACAATGCTTTGGATACTACTAGTTCTGATGACTCCTCGGTTGATAAGAGATTAAGGAAATCAATTCAAAGCGCAGGATAAAGCCAAGCATAGGATGGAAAAATTGTCGAAGAAAGTTATACAGGTGAACAGTAAGTCATCAAAGGGTTGAGTTCTTTAGGTAGAAATAGAAAAAAATCAAAGATTCTTTATCATCATCCTCGGTACAATAATTAAAGAGAATTAAAAATGTCTTGATGTATATTGTGAGTGAAGGTCCAAGAATATTAATGGTTGATGTCATGAGACTGTTTATCTCACATACAAGAGTCTAACAATCTATAGGCTCCTTAACTCTCTATATGTTAGTATTACAGAGAATAAAAAAATGATTTGGACAAACAAGAAGAGTCATTTTTATAGTGTACCAAAAGGTACATTTAGTGACTCTTCAACAAGGACACAACTCTTATAAGAGTTGTGTTATTTGTCAAGGATTGTGACTTTTGGTGGAGAAGGTTCCAGCCATGAGTCATGATCTGGTTGTTACACCCATGATATTATGGTGTGTCCACCATAAAATGTGCCTATAACTTTCACCTGGACACACGAGAACATATTCTCAATTTCGAACCTATGGGAAATGGGTTGATAGAGTCATTTTCCTAATGCTGTAACTCGTTAGAAAAAACATCAACCTCACTCTTAAAGAGTGCAACCACCAGATTACCTTTGTTACACATGCATACAATTTCCACAAATCTGGTCACACCCTGTCAATTTCTATGATCCACTTTGTCCAAGCATCACAATATTATAGAATGACTTTGCCATATTTCAAAAGACACCAAGTTCCCAGATACGTTGGAATTTACTAGCTCGTACCCTCGTATCCTTAGCAATTTCAGTGGTGTTTATCCTTTTCCTGCAGCATTCCACAAGCTACAATAACCCTTAGTTTAAGTAACTGAGTTCTTCCATTCTATCATACTATGTTGGCGACTTTTGTTTTCACCGTGAGCCATGAGTGAATAAACAACCTTTCTATACCTCTTTCATCCGAGCTTTAGAGTGTATAAACTATGATCCAACCTCCTTAGCTCCCTAGTGGCCTCTCACCTTTCAATCCTGTCAAAAACTGAGTCGCATCAATTCCATATTTTTTGGATCTCATCCTTATCTCGATCGATGCACTCATTGTGGACTCTATTCTCATTGTAATGGGTAACTATATTATTACCACGACACTCTGTTATTTTCCAACATAATTATCTTATTATCTTGGGATCTTTCTGAGTCTCATTGTGACCACATGATCTTTGAACCTATCCAGAGACAACCCCTTTATCATAGAGTATACTACAATCTTCTAAGATGAGATATAGTCGACCTTAATCTCACCTCTCTCTACTATATTTTGTATATAGTGATCATGTGAGTCAATATGTTTTCCTTTGAAGCTACTTAATTTGCTTTAATCTTTATTAATTATATGGTAGATTTATTATCACACAACACATTGATCATGTTACATGGTATACTAATCTTGAGAGTTTTTGTAAATTTCTTCGACTATACTACTAGTATTAGCAATACTGTATGCATTATACTCAGCTTCTATAGTGTGCTTTGCAAATCTCTTCAATATTAATTAGATGGTAGACTTATTATCACATAACACATTGATCACTTTACCTAGTATACCAATCTTGAGACTTTTTGCAAATCTCTTCAACTATACTGCTAGTATTAGCAGTACTGCATGTATTGTATTCAACTTCTATAGTGTGCTTCGCAACACACCCTTGTTTCTCACTTCCCTAAGATATTGTTATTCCACGAAATAGAAAAACACATTCACTGTTTGACTTTCTATAATTTTGATCTCTAGTGAAGTCAGCACTAGTGTATCCAACAATCTCTAAATCACTTAAACAGAAACATAAATTTAGTTTGATGGTTCCTTTTAGGTATCTTATAATTATTTTAACAGCTTGCAAATGTGCCCATTCTGGATCGGCTTGAAATCGACTTACCAATCTCATAACATAATAAATATTTGGTTTGTTACTTGTCATGGCATAGATGAGACTCCCTACTACGTGAGCATATAAGACTAAACTCATTTCTTATTTTTCTGTTTCATCTTTAGTGCATATATCTTTGCTTAAACAAGTACCTTTTAGTACAGGTCTGCTTATTGCTTTACAATTAATCATATTGAATTTCTCTAGCACTTTTTTTAGATACCTTTCTTGATCCAAGTATAACGATTTTGATTTTTGATCCCTAGTAATCCATATTCTTAGAGCATAAGACGTTTTTCCAATGTCTTTCATTTCAAACTTGGATCCCAAGAATAATTTAGTCGTATCCATCATGTCTTGATAAGTACCAGCTAATAATATATCATCTAAATATTATAATAATATTGTTAACTTATCTTTACACCACCAAGTGTAAACACAGTGATCTAGCATACTCATTTCATTTTATAATTCCAGAAAACTTGGTAGAACCTTAAATTTTCTTGTTTAGAAGATTGTTTGAGCCCTTATAGTGATCTTCTGAACTAACAAACTTTGTTCTCTTGTCCTATTTGACCAAAGCCCCCGAGTTGTATCATGTAAATATCTTCTTGCAAATCATCATTTTAAGAATGCAGACTTGACATCCAACTTGTTACAACCAAAGATTTAATTTTGTCATAATAGCCTCTTTCACTTTTATGGAGACAAACTCTTTATTAACGAATATATATGAACAAAGTCTTTTCTGGTTTTATCTTAAAACCTTTGCAATTAACTTGTTATTCTAGAGTATGAACCTCCTTGAGCTTCTTCTTAAGTGTTGTAGCTCTGATACCACTGTTGTAGCTCTGATATCACTGTTGGGAAACCACCTTAGATGATGCCCAGGAGGTGATCTTCCAAACACCCAAGTCTAGAGTGATTTGTATAAAAAGACAGTAACCAATCAAAGCAAGAAAGAAAAAAACACAGGAAATTTGTTGACGAGGTTTGGCAATATGCTTACATCCCCGTGAGCTTTGTTGTGAGTTTTAAATTACTTGTAAGCGCACAAGTCGTTTGCAATATAGTGTTGTGCAAGTGCGAGGTCAAATCCATAGGGAATGCGTTGTGAAAATATCTTTTTTATCGAAACTAACCTTATTTTAACCTAGTTTCGAGTTGTGAATTATATTTTGCAAAACAAATATAAACTAAACTAAATTGATTTAATAACTAATGATGAAAACACTAAGGTTTCTGAATCCACCCAACTAAAGTAAAACATATATCTTTATGTTCTATATAAAAATAATCTATCAAAACATTCTATGAATCCAACTTTAAACAAAAAACAACGAATATCCCAATTAAACCAAAAACATCCAATGTATCCACTTTTAACAAATCACAAAGGAAATCCAATTTAATCGAAAAAGATTCGATGTATCCATCGGATGAAACACATAGAATATCCAACAGAACAATTAAAAAACTATCAATCGTAAGAATTTACTCAAACAATTGAAATAGAACATTTAAAATAAACATATCAGAATTATATGAACATATCTGAAAATATAATGCTAAACAATGGCGAGGCTTCATCTTCAACCTCAGCTGAAGATTTTAGCCACTCATGATCATGAAACTAAATTTCACAATAAAAAGTGCTAAGCATTAAAAACTTGAAAAGAATTAAAACTGACTATACATTGGGAGAAATTCCACACGCTGTTGGGCAGCACTTCCCCTGGTGGTGGCAAAAGCTCTTAGGAGATCTACCAGAATGCTAGTAGAAATCCACCAGACTGCTCACTGAATAATGAAGTGAGGTAGTGTTTATATAAGGGAATTCCCGGAGTACAATGAGCTGTAAATCCGATGTGGGATACCGCCCCTTGCGATCGATCGCAGCATGGTACGATCGATCGTAGCATGGTGCGATGCAATGTGTCTGGCACGCTGTAAGTGCTTCCTATCCGATGTGGGATGGTTGGTCAGCTGCGATCGATCGCAGCCCTATTGCGCTTGAGCGCATCATAGTGCACTGCAATATATATGATACTGTAAATGTTTCCTCTCCAATGTGGGATGTGCGAGTCACTTGCGATTGATCGCAAGTTTGGTGCACTCGAGCGCAGGTGCGATTGATCTCATGCCTTGTGCGCACGATCGCAGGTGCGATCGATCGCATGTTCTGTGCGCTCGATCGTACTAGGCATCCTCAGCTTTTGCTCTTTAAGCCTTGTAATTTCCACATTACTTCATTTTATTCCAAAACCTATAAAAACACAGAAAACACAGAAAATAGATAAAATAACACGAAATAACATAACTAAGAACTCAACAAATGTAAACTAAGGGGCTAAAACATGTAATATTTAGCACTCATCAAGCTCCTCTGAGTTCTCTGCACTAGCTTATCAATGGAGTCCTTTACAATTAGCAACACCCTTCCAAGAACTCACAGGTTCTTGAAGAACAAAAGAAGAAAAAGAAGAAGAAAGTGATAAGAACTAACCCTGGAATTTTCCCAAGAAAATTCCCCTTACAAGCTCTTGAATCCCTTTCTATTCTACTCTCTCTCTTTCTAAACAACCAGCCTCTCTACAGAATCTCTCTTGAGTTTAATGTCTTTGAACTCTTACAACTGATCTCAGTTTTAATCACAAGTTATATTCTGACTTTTGAAGCCAGGTGACCCTTTATATAGTGCACCAACTTCTTGACCAATCTAGAGGGTCAATATCCACCCTTAGATCTAGAAGACTAATCATCTATAGCCCTTGATCAATCCTTAGTGATCCTATGTGTTTTGAACATGTCTCATGAACCATTTCAAAGGCTGAAACATGTGTGCATCAGTGTGCCTAGCACCGCGGCCTGAGCCAGGGCACACATTCTCAAGCTTATGCGCGCCGCGGCCTGGGGGAGGCTGAGCCGCAGCACACACCTCCTCCAAGCCTCCTCCTTGCTGGGAACCACGGCCCGGGAAGGCTGTGTCATGGCGCACACTGGTGCTGAACATGCTAATTTTATTCTTCCACCTTCTTGTTTAAACCTCGGACAAAATACCAACAATCTCTACCTTTGTCCAAGCGTTTAAACCCGAACCCATTGTGCAGTGAAATCAGCATCCAAACTCATCTTGAGTCATCATATCAACCGACTCCAATCCTAAGTAGTCCAAAACAATGATTAAACTTACTTAGAGGTAGAACTTTAGTACCTAAATTCGCAGGGTTTTCTTCCGTGGCTACCTTGTCCACATGGATGCATCCTTTCGTAACATTTTCCCGAATGAAATGGTACCAAACATCCATGTCCTTTGTCCTCTCATGGAACACCAGATTCTTACACAAATACAATGCACTTTGGCTATCCAAATACACCACAACTTGCTCCTCTAGTACCTTCAACTTTTCCAGCAACCCTTTGCAGCACATAGCCTCCTTGATGGCTTCCATAATCGCTATGTACTCAGCCTCGGTTCTTGAGAGTGCTACCACTGGCTGCAACTGAGCCTTCCAACTTACACAACATCCATTTAAGTTGAAGAAGTAGGAAGTAATCGATCTCTTTTTATTCCGGTCTGCTCCATAGTCCGAATCAGTATAACCCTAAAGGCAGATGGATTTACCCTTCTTTTTATAAACCAGCCCCATATCTGGGCTTCCCTTCAAGTACCTCAGTAGCCACTTCATCCCAAGCCAATGTTTATTTCTGGGATTACTCATAAATCTACTAAGGACACTTATTGCATGAGCAATATCGGGTCTAGTGTTTCCCATGGTGAACATTACAGAACCAACCGCACTAGAATAGGGGACCTTTTCCATTTCCTTCTTCTCCTAATTCGATCTTGGACATTGATCGCTAGAGAACTTGAAATGATCAGCAAGAGGAACCTTCACTGGTTTGCTATCTTCTATAGAGAACTTAGATATCATCTTCTCTATGTAAGAAGTTTGAGAGATCTTCAATATGTTTCTCTCCTTTTCCCGGATGATACATATCCCAAGGATCTTCCATGCATGGCCAAGATCCTTCATCTCAAACTTCTCACTGAGTTGAGCCTTCAATTTTCTTATCCTCTCCATGCTGCTCCCAACCAGCAACATATCATCAACATAGATCAGGATGATCACCACTTCCTCCACCTTGTGCCCCTTATAATACAAGCACGAATCATAGTAACTCCTCATGAAACCTAGGCTGGTTACAAAGGAATCGAA
Source organism: Bretschneidera sinensis (assembly GCA_023935145.1). Lineage (NCBI taxonomy): Eukaryota > Viridiplantae > Streptophyta > Magnoliopsida > Brassicales > Akaniaceae > Bretschneidera > Bretschneidera sinensis. Next base: position 55,205,999 of record CM043697.1, on the reverse strand, counting down.
CCTCTTATTCCATTGCCGAGGTGATTGCTTCAGGTCATATAGAGATTTCTTCAGTTGGCACACCAAGTCTCCCTGCCTTCCTTCCTCATAGCCTTCAGGTTGCCTCATGTAAATGATCTCATCAAGCTCTCCACGTAAGAACACTGTCTTCACATCCATTTGCTTGATTTTCTAATTGAATTGGACCACCAATGCTAACACTATCCTGATCGTCTTGTACTTCACAACCGGTGAGAATATTTCGGTGAAATCTATACCTTCCTTTTGTGTGAACCCCTTCGCCACCAGCCTAGCATCATACCGAACTTCATCCCCTAGAGTGTTCCCTTCTTTGATCTTGTAGATCCATCTACAATCCACAACTCTCTGTTTTTCTGGTTTGGGCACCAATACCCAAGAGTTGTTCTTCCTCAAAGAATCAATTTCTTCCTCCATAGCTAGCTGCCACTTTGACGAATCCTTACACTCCATGGCATCCATATAAGTTTCTGGTTCAACCATCCCTCTTTCTGTCCAAGGAGCTGTTACATTAATATCCACAAAACCATATCTCAAAGGTGGTCTAACCACCCTCCTTTCCTGGTCCCTTATGAGCTAGTAGTTATTCTAACTTACTGCATCATCCTCTTCTAGTTCAGCTTCTTCTTGAGTTTCTTGAGCTTGGCCTTCATCAATGGACTCTACCTAGTTTGAACCCTCTTACCTTCCTTGCTCTACTTGAACCAAATTCTCCTTGATGCGATGCTCCACAAATTTCGGACTGGTTTGCTTTCTAGCCCTTGTAGGATTAGTTTTCTCCAAGTAGGGAAATAACAATTCATTAAAAATAACATCCCTATCTATTATTAGTTTCATTCCTTTTGGTTCTAAGAACCACAACCTATACCCCTTAACCCCATCACCATACCCTAGAAACACACATTTTATAGACCTTGGGTTAAGTTTATCATCCTTTTGATGTGCATATGCAGCACACCCAAAAGTCCTAAGGTTGCTTAACTCAGGGGGTTTTCCACTCCACATCTCCATGCGAGTCTTAAGGTCTAAAGCCCTAGAGGGTGATCTATTAACCAAGTATGCAGCTGTAGACACAGCTTCTCCCCAAAAATATTTTAGTAAACCAGACCCAATTAACATGCACATAACCTTTTCTATAAGGGTTCTATTCATCCTCTCAGTAACTCCATTTTGTTGAGGGGTTTTCACAACCATTCTATGTCTTAGAATGCCATTTAATTCACAGAATTTATCAAAATCCTTATTAAAAAATTCTAAGCCATTATCGATTCTTAGCACCTTAACTACCCTGCCCATTTGAGTCTACAGCAACTTTCTCCACACCATAAATTTATTCAAAGCATCTGATTTATTTTTAAGCAAATAAACCCAAACCATTCTTGAATAATCAACAATTAAAGACAGAAAGTAATGATTACCTCCCTGTGTTGGTGTCCTTACTGGTCCCTAAAGATCTGCATGGATGTAGTCAAGAATCCCTTTAGACTTGTGCACTCCAGTGCTGAAGCTGACCCGATGTTGCTTCCCAAGAATGCAACTCTCATAGAAATCCAGTTTCTATACTTTGTCACCACCAATTAGACCATCCTTGTTGAGAACTTACAGCCCCTTTTCACTCATATGTCCCAAGTGATTGTGCCAAAGTGCTGCCTTATCCATCTCAGCCATCAAGCTTGCTGCTTGATCCTTGATTTCTATCTCACTGATAATCTCATAAAGTCCATCTTTGATTGCTGCTTTGATCACTATCAAAGAACCCTTGGTTACCTTGATCTTTCCTCCCTCAACTTTGTATGTATACCCCATGGAATCCAGTTGCCCCAATGAGATCAAATTCCTCCTCAAATCCAGGAGATACCTTACATTTCGCAGCAGCCTTGTGACTCCATAAAATATCCTCAACTAGATGTCTCATATCCCCCTCACTTGGCAAGAATTGTCATTCCCCAAGAAAACCCTTCTATAATTGATCTCCTTGAAATTCTTGAACCATTCCTTGTGAGGGCACAAGTGATAAGTGCACCCGGAATCCAGAATCCATTTATCACTGCCTTTCCTCCTGCTCACATTTGAGCACACAACAAGAACATCATCTTACTGTTCTCTTTTGGCAACCGAAGCCTCTCCATTGTTGGTATGACTTCTCCCTCTCTCATTCAACAACCTCTTCTTGCAATCTTTCTTGAAGTAACCCTCCTTGTTGCAGTAGAAGCATAGTCTTCCTCCAAACTTCGGTTTGGAATGCGATCTCCCATGGCTCTGCCCTCTACCTCTTGATTTCTCTCGATAGTTGCCATGAATGCTACAGCCATTCCGAGTTGTTAGCCTTCCTCTTAATAACAACCCTTCCCCACTTGATGCTTCCCTACTCTTGGCTTTGAAATCCTGAGCCCTTATAGCATTGACCACAATTTCTTTGGTTAGTGTATCTCTTCCATATTCAATTGCATTAATTAAACTATCAAAACAATCAGGAAAAGAATTTAATAACATAACAACCAATTGTTCATCTGGGAATTTAATACTACAACTAGCCAAATCTTGAACTAGTTTATTAAAGACATCAAGATTATCTTGCAACTCTTTATTAGGATCCATTTTAAAAGTAAAGATTCTTTTAAGAAGATAAATCTTCTTAGGGAGAGTTTTGGTAAGAAACAACTCATCTAGTTTCTTCCATATGACAGCAGGATCTTCTGAGTCTCCGCACTCCCTTGTAACACTATTTGACATGTGTAGGAAGATGGTGCTGTATGCCATCTTCTTCATCTCAATCTGCTGGTCCTCTGTGATACTTGTTGGAAAAGCATCATCTTCTACAATAGCCAAGTCCACCTTCTGTTGCATAAGAACAGCCTTGATCTTCCGCTTCCACATAGAAAAATCTCCCTTTCCATCAAACTTCTCAACAATGAAATTTGAACCCATCTTGCGGAGATGATCCCAGATTTGTGCAGCACTCACAAATGCTTTCCAACTTCTTCTAAACCTCAAGAACACAATCAAAAATTAATCCCAACATCGTTCTTGAATCAACCTCAAGAACACGATCTGATCTTGATCTTTACTTCGTTCTTGAATCACCCAAGAAGTTTGTTCTTTGATTCTTGGAGTCTTGCTCTGATACCTTCTGTTCTTGCTCTGATACCCAGCTGTGCAAGCTCTGATACCACTATTAGGAAACCACCTTAGATGATGCCTAGAATGTGATCTTCCAAACACCCAAGTCTAGAGTGACTTGTATAAAAAGACAGCAAACAATAAAAGCAAGAAAGAAAAGAACACAGGAAATTTGTTGACGAGGTTCGGTAATATGCCTACGTCCCCGTAAGCTCCTTCGAGCTCTCTGCACTATCTTATCAATGGAGTTCTTTACAATCAGCAACAACCTTCTAAGAACTCACAGGTTCTTGAAGAACAAAAGAAGAAGAAGAACAAGAAAGTGATAAGAACTAACCCTGGAATTTTCCCAAGAAAATTCCCATTACAAGCCCTTAAATCCATTTCTATTCTACTCTCTCTCTCTTTCTAAACAACTAGTCTCTCTACAGAATCTCTCTTGAGTTTAGTGTCTTTGCACTGTTACAATTGATCTCACTTTTAATCACAAGTTATTTTTTGACTTTTGAAGCTAGGTGACCCTTTATATAGTGCACCAATTTCTTGACCAATCTTGAGGGTCAATATCCACCCTTAGATCTAGAAGACTAATCATCCATAGCCCTTGATCAATCCTTAGTGATCCTATGTGTTTTGAACATGTCTCACGAACCATTTCAAAGGCTAAAACATGTGTGCATCAGTGTGCCTAGCACCGCGGCCCGGAACTGGGCAGGCAGCGGCTTGAGCCAGGGCACACATTCTCAAGCTTTTGGGAGCCGCAGCCTGGGGGAGGCTAAGCCACGGAACACACCTCCTCCAGGCCTTCTCCTTGCTGGGCACCACGACCTGGGAAGGTTGTGCCATAATGCACACTGGTGCTGAACATGCTGATTTTATTCTTCCACCTTATTGTTTAAACCTCGGACAAAATACCAACATTAAGTATCCAATTTCATTTAATATCTCTTAACCATTAAGAAGCTCAATTAATCCTTAAATTTCACTTCCTTCAATGAAGTTCAATTGTTCAATCATAGGCATAGGATTGTATATGATCATTTTTCATATATATATATTTATATATGTTGGTGTTTGTCTAAGGTTTCAACAAGGTTTGAAGATGGTTCAGCATCAAGTCTTGGCGCTGCGGCTTGAGGTGTGTGCGCCTCACCTTGCAGCAACTCCAGAATGTGTGCACACTATTGTGCACTATGGCTTAGCTTTTCCAAGGTGCGACACCTAACAAAAGAGAAGACTTGGATAAGGTGTGTGCCACGGCTCAGCTTCCCCCAGTCCGCGGTGCCTAGAATGGATGTAATTGTGGAGATGTTCAGCCCTCTTCAGGCCGCGGCATGCCCTGTTCTAGGCCGGGGCCTGAAGGCACACTAATGCACATTGGTTCAGTTTAAGAGGTGTGTGGATGCATGAACAAAACACATAGGATCACTAAGGATTGATGAAGGGCTATGATTGAATGGTCCTCAAGATCTAAGGGCGGAGATTGACTTCAAAGATTGGCTCAAGAAGTGGTGCACTATATAAAGGGTCATCTAGCTTCAATCTCAACACAATTATGAGACAAGACATACAAGTGATCATCATACAAGAAAATTCAAGTGCAAGTGTGAGAATGCAAAGACACAAAACACAAGAAAGGCACTAGAATAGATCTCAAAAGAGAGGCTGGTTCTTCAAGAACTAGAGGTTTCTTGAAGGGGGTTGTTGTAATCTGTAAGAACTCATTGATTTAGTGCAGAGAGTTCAGAGGAACTCACAGGGACGTAGACTATTGCCGAACCTCGATAACAATTGTTGTGTTATTTCTTTTCTTTGATTATGTTTCTGTTTCCGATTCATTACAAGTCACTCTAGACTTGGCTGTTTGGAACATCACCACCTGGGAATCAAGAAGGTGAATTCCCAACAGTGGTATCAGAGTCGGAGGAGCTTTGGAGAGCGGGTGTCGGAGCTTAAACAGAAGGTAGCGGAGCAAGACTCCAAGAATTAAAAGCCAACTTTTTGGGTGATTCAAGAACAGTGCTGGGATCAAGATTTGATCGTGTTCTTAAGGGTGATTCAAGAACGGTATTGAGATCTATCTTTAATAAAGTTCTTGTGATTTAGAAGCTTTGGGAAAGCAATTGTGGGTGCTGCATAAATATGGGATTTTCTCAGCAAGATGGCTTCAAATTTTTGTGTTGAGAAGTTTGATGGAAAGGGAGACTTTGCCCTTTGGAAGTTGAAGATCAAGGCTGTTCTTATGATACAGATAGTGAACTTGGTGATTGGAGAAGATGACACTTTTCCAACAAGTATCACGAAAGTCTAGCGGATTGAGATGAAGAAGATAGCATACAACATTATTTTCTTGAACATGTTGGATAGTGTCACAAGGGAGTGCGGAAACTCGGAAGATCCTGCTGTCATATAGAAGAAACTAGATGAGTTGTTTCTTACCAAAACTCTCCCTAATAAGATTTATCTTCTTAAAATAATCTTTGCTTTTAAAATAAATCCTAGTAAAGAGTTGCAAGATAATCTTGATGTGTTTAATAAGCTAGTTCAAGATTTGAATAGCTGTAGCATAACATTCCTAGATGAACAATTGGCTGTTATTTTGTTGAATTCTCTTCCTGATTGTTTTGATAATTTGATTAATGCTATTGAATATGGAAGAGATACTTTAACCAAAGAGATTGTGATCAATGCTATAAGGGCTCATGATTTCAAACCAAGATGAGGGAAGCATCAAGTGGAGAAGGGCTGTTCGTTAGAGGAAGGCCAGCAACTCGGAATAGCAGTAGCATTCATGGCAACTATCAGGAGAAATAAAGAGGTAGAGGGCAGAGCCATGGGAGATCTCATTCCAAACTGAGATTTGGAGGAAAGAGATGCTTCTACTGTAACAATGAGAGACATTTCAGGAAAGATTACAAGAAGAAGATGCAGGATGAGAGAGGAAGAAGCCATACCAACAATGGAGAGGCTTCGGTTGCCAAAGGAGAATAGCAAGATGATGTTCTTGTTGTGTAATCAAATGTGAGCAGGAGGCAAGGCAGAGAGAAATGGATTTTCGATTTCGGGTGCACTTATCATATATGCCCTCACAAGGATTGGTTCAAGAATTTCTAGGAAACCAATGATGGAAAGGTTTTCTTAGGGAATGACACTCTTGCCAAGTGAGGGGGATAGGAGACATCCAGTTGAGGATGTTTGACGGAGTCACAAGGATGCTGCGGAATGTGAGGTATCTTTCAGATTTGAAGAGGAATTTGATCTCATTGGGGCAGCTAGATTCCATGGGGTATACATACAAAGCGGAGCGAGGAAAGATCAAGGTAATAAAGGGATCTTTGGTAGTGATCAAAGCAGCAATAAAAGATGGACTCTATGAGATTATCGGAGAGACAGAAATCAAGGATCAAGCAGCAAGCTTGATGGCTGAGATGGATAAGGCAGCTCTTTGGCACACTCGCTTGGGATATATGAGCAAAAAGGGCCTGCAAGTTCTCAGCAATGATGGTCTACTTGGTGGTGACAAAGTAGAGAAATTGGATTTCTGCGAGTGTTGCGTTCTTGGGAAGCAACACCGAGTCAGTTTCAACACCGGAGTGCACAAGTCTAAGGGGATTCTTGACTACATTCATTTGGACCTTTAGGGACCAGCAAGAACACCAACTATATATATATATATATATATATATATATATATATATATATATATGGATTACTTTCTTGTTAATATTCTCTATAAACCTAATGATTCTTTAACCAATAAGTTTGTTCTCTAGAATGCTTTCTCCCACTAATTCGAGCATCTTTATCTATCTTCAGATCTTTTGGAACTATAATGACCCATCCCAAGTGGGCCTTACTCAGAATGGCCACATCACTTTTAAGCACTGAGAACTTTGACCTATATGCAAGCATACAAAACTTAAAAATCATACAAACATTCTTTTCAACACATTCATATAATTTTTACAACACATCACAATCAACTCTTAAGAATTTACATGAGACATGAGTAAACAATTACATTTCCTCTAATTTACAGTTTCACAACTCATGACATAAACAATTATTTAGACTCCCAAAAAATTAAAAGAACGAGGATGTCATGGATAAGGACTTTGTTATAGACTTATTTCTTCCTTAGTCATCTCATCTTCTTGATCCAAATCCTTCCAACACTTTCTTGAAATGTTAGTAAAAAGGGAGGGGGTGAGCTAGAAAGCTTAGTGAGTTTTCACACTACTAGAAGTAATCGCTTAGGAATTTAATTCTTTATTTCCAAACCTTTTCACCTAAAATTTTTTCATATGTGTACTTGTAATATTACTTTTATATACGCTTCTGATTTCTTTTCTCATTACTTATCACAAAAGAACAATTTTTACCAAAAAAAAAAAAAACTAATACTTTTGATAATTGTATAGTGCATAGTTCTTATCATGCTGCACACATCATAACGAAAATAATATATGAGTAATAACCATATAAAGATTCTTTCGTGTCACATCAATCAACATTACATGCCCTTCATCGAGCCAATCACATCACATGCCCTTCATGGGCCAATTACATCATTTGCCATTTATGGGCCAATTATAACAAGTACTCCTCAATGGGCTAATCACATCACAAGCCCTTCATGGGGCATTCCATCAATACAACAATCATAAATGGAATGAAATGCAATGCAATACAATGAAATGTATAATCATATCTCAGCTCATGGCATTGCCCCTCAATGGACTAATCATGTAACAATGAAGACGTCTCCCCACGTACCGGTACATTTCTCATTTCCATATCCTCTCCACCTAGGTATCAACCTACTCTAGGAAGGGTATTACCATTCCAATATCATCCTCGAATCCCTTTCACCCAGGTCACAACCTACTCTAGGTGGTTTCCTTCTATTCAAATATCATTCTCGGATCCCCTTCACCTAGGTCACAACCTACTCTAGGTGTAATCCATTCATTTCCATAATGTCATTTTAATTCATGTCCATGTAATGCATTTATAATATCATTACTTTCAAACATAGAACCCACTACAATTCACAACCATCTCATTCACAATAATTATAAAACATCAAGACATTTAAATCAATATTTCCTTATACAACCATAGATCAACACAAATTATTATATTATTATCATTTCATTTCCATAATCATTTATCACACTACGCTTACTAAGAGTAAGGTGAAACTCACCTCATGATGTCACCCACAATTATCCTTGCACAATATCCTTCCCCTTTCTGTTATCTTCAATAGTACCTAAATATATGTATAATATTTAGCCTTTCTTTAAAGCCCAAACATGCATACAAACCAACTTCTTACTATGATGCAATTTTCCAAGAAGCTCATAATTATTCATTATCTTTAATTTCCCTTCCATTCTTAATTAATTAACAAATTATCAAAAACCAATTAAGGATAACACTTTTCAAAATCATAAATATGCTCACTATCCCTTTGTTTCCCTACTTTTTCTTTCAAATTTTTAAGTTTATACTTAAAAGAAATGGCTTTTTTATTTATTTATTTAGCTAAAACCCTTCAAGAATCACATCATGAAGAAAATAAATGCGGTTTCAAAGTCAAGAGAACTAAAGGTGGATTCACACAATAAATTTATCCAAAAATGATTAGAGAAAAAAAAATTCAAATTCACAAAAAAATGATCAAATCCCTTACTTTCTTTCCAATCTTTCCAAATTTTAAGATGACACCAAAATATAAATGCTCTATTTTTAATAGGATATTGCAAGAACTAGATCATGGAAAAAAATCAAGGTTTCCAAAATTAAAAGTGTTTAGAATAAATTTTTTCAAAAACTTTCATCCAAATTTTCTTGTCACAACTTATGAAAATTTCCATAAAAATTATAACCTTCTCAAGGAAACTCTCCAATTTATGAAATTAAATCAAATCCAGTCATATCAATACTCTCTTAAGTCTCGTATTTCATATTTTACAATACCCACAACTCAATTCATGTTCATGCATCCTAAATCTTAAGTTAGTTCAAGAAATTACCAAAAGCTTAACCCTAACTTCAATTAACTCAAACTTCATCAATTTAAATTCAAATCAAACCAAAATACAATTCAAAGGATCTAAAACATATATAAAGAAATTAAAGAAGTCATGGAAGAAATAAAATTAATTAGAGTTGAAAATGAGAGAATACCTTGATAAAAGTAATTTTCTTCAAAAATCTTCTTCTTCCCTTTCTTCTCTTTTTCTTTTTCTCTCTCTTTTTCCTTTCTCCCTCTTTATTTTTTTCTCTTTCTTTTGTTTTTTTGCCCATTCTCCTGAAATTTCCACTACTGCAGATATTTATCTACACGCAGTTCAATTCACTTTCCTTTTTTTTAATTTTTTTATAACAAACGGTTTTTCACCTGAAATATAACTTGTGTAGAATAAATACTAACAATTCCCATTGATATACTGGTTAAGACACTGCATTAAGTGGAGAGCACGACTTTGAGACCTACAACTGCCCTTATTCCAATTTTGTTTTTTTGTTTTATAGATTTTTAATGATAGTAATACTTTAAATATAAACTATATAGGCATGGTGGTTAAGGTATTGACTCTTATTTTAAAGTGTTCTGCTTTGAACCACCTCTGATGCATTTTCCTTTTTTTTTATAAAAAAAATGTAGTTTAACTTTAAATAAATTATGTTTGAAACAATTTACTAAAGAGCTAGTTGGATTCCCTGGTTAAGGTTTCTTTTTATTATTAGTGAGGCTATGGATTCAACACCCTTCCATACATCTTTTTTTTTTATTATAGATTTTATTATTATTACTATTAAGTAGTCAAAATATACAAATTTACCTAAATGCCCTTAAGTAAGAATATTCTGGTATTAACTAAGTCTTCAAGTTCGTTCTTATTTTGGATATGTTACTCCCACTTTTCTAATCATCTTTGAACTTATTTAGTGCATTTGATTGAACTATTCTCTGCAGGAACTTTATTTTCTTCTGGCATCTTTGATTCTTCCTTATCATCTAATAACTTAATTATCTTGTAGAGAACAATATCTTTACTTTCTATTAATCCTTTAACTTTGGAAGAACCTTTACTCAATTTTAAAATCCGGGTATTCTACAAATTTTTCTCCTAAACATTGTGACTGAGTTTATAACTTGCCTACACATGTGCTTTGTCGTAGCAAACTATTATGACATTTGAAAATGATTAGTGCAACATCTTATTTACCTGATCCTTATTGGCAACAACCTATCTTATTGTAGTTGATGAATTGTTCCTCTTGAATACTTATTCTAGAAAGAAACTTGACTTTGATGATCTTCAGTCTCAGTTTGAATTATCTCTTTATCTTTTGTTGCTTTCTTGAATCCTTTAAGCCTATGGAGCTTGTTTTTGTGATTGATGTCACGCAATTTATCATGTTTTAGAGGCCAAGACTTGTATTCACGAATGTTATGCATAAAATCATCTGGATGTTCGGATTAATGGATTGTGGTAAGATGGATGTAAAGAGTCAATAACGATCTCAAGATTGATGCTTGGATTACTTTTGAACTTGGGGTGAAATTTAATGATTCTATGTGTTGTGTGTCATGTGAAATTTTTGAGACAAAATGTGAATTACTCTTGGTCAACACTGAAATTGCTTTACTTTGTTACGATTCTCACCGTAGAATTTATCTCTTTTTTCGCTTGAATTGCTAGGGATTAGTAATAAGCTAGTTGGGGGTTGTGATGAGAGCCATAAAACACATCTTAATAGTTCTTAATCGTTAGCCTTTTAGGGTTGATCTAGATCTTAATTGCACTTTTATACGTTAATAACTCTAAAGTAGTATTCTTGGATCATTAACTTATTTCGCTGCATTTTTAGGTAATTTAAGTTCAAAAGAGGAGAAAAAGCCATTGTTGGCACAAAGACTCGAGGCACACTGAAGAAAAGACATGGTTGCGGAAGGGCAAATGAAGAGAAATCAAGTTTATAGAGTTTGCGTTGCGGCCAAGAATTATCCAAGCCTTGACCTCCAGAAAGTGCATCAAAAGAGCAAGGAAGAAGCATCAGGTAAGGTCTAAGCCTAGATCGAGGTGAGCCGCGGCCTGGAGGGCTGAGCCGCAGCCTGGCTCAAGCTAGGCCACAGCCTACAGAAGGAGATGAAATCAGCACAATCTGAGCCATGGCCTGAGCCAATCTGAGCCTAAGCGTGACCCCGATATCTTGTCTCCGAGTTACAACTTAATTAGGGCTTTTAATGACTTTTTAAACCCTAAAACACCCTTAGACTTTGTGATTATAAATAGACAACTTAGGGTTTGTGAAAAAGATCATCTTTTTGAGAGGCTGTAGGCCGGGGAAAACATCATGAAGGCTGCCACACTCTCCCCCATGGCCAACTAATCTCCAAGCAAGGCGAAGGGATGAATCCCTAGGTGTAGTTGTTCTTCTTTTCTAGTTGTAGTTTGGACTTATTATCACTAAACATTGTTACGATTTACTTTTTAATCTAATTATAATATTTCCCCTTAATCCAGTGATTGCATCTTCTCCCCTACATAAGTATAGTCATGCTCTTCTTATGTGATGTTGTTGAGGTGTGACTGAGTTCGGTAGATTTCTCTTATAGATTTGTCAATTACTGCCATATTTTCATTATGATATATTGTTGTTTCTTGATAATCTATAAGTTAGTTCATGTGTGCTTGAAAGTAAAGAGTATTTCATAACAATTACATTAGGGTTTATATGTGTGCTTTAATTGAATATTTTTCGATTACGTATTTGGGATGTAAAACTTGCAATCGAGATAAAAACAACTTAATCAAGATTAGAATAAGTCACCGAACCTAGGGAGGATTCCCGGACCCTTGTTGTTCTATTATATTTACACAATTATTTCACACTACTTCAAACTCAAATTTTCTCGTTTAACTTTTATCGTTCGTTTTAAGGTTTGCACTTTCTCTTGTAGTTAGTTTGTCTCCCTGTGGAATCGACACCCCAAAGCCGTGCTACAACTACAATGTTACTCTTTGGGCGTAATCAAATTTTGGCACCGTTGGCAGGTAGACAGGCTTAAGTACAAGGAAGATCGTCAACTTTGAGACAAGACGGTAGAAGAATTGTAGATAATTTTTATTTTCAGTAATTTGTAAAAACGGTAACTTCGTTCCCTCTTTTAGCTTGCTGCATTAATTTAATTTAATTTTATTCTTTCTTTTTATAGTATTTTTATTTTGTGATCTTGCATGCCCCGATATAGAGACACTTTGGGTAGATTTGCTTGTAGGCTTATGTTAGAGTCAGAATTAAATTATTTTCTAAATCCTTTATTTGACAACCCATCTAGTCCCGAAGAGATGAGTGAACACGAAGATCAACCCTTTAGGACCCTTCAGGATTATCTCCACCCTACACACATAACCACACCATCATGCATCATGTTTCCAGCCAATACTCGCCATTTAGATTTGTTAAGAAGCACTTAAAAGGAGTAAGGATGGAAATATGAGAAAAAAAAATCACTACCATAACCCAAGTACATTAAAGCAGATAAGTTGGGGGTTATGGAAAAGAAAAGAAAAATGAAAAAAAAGGTGAATGGTCTCATGCCAAAATACAAAAGAAAAGAAAAGAGAAGTGAATTATGGCAAAGAAAGAAGAAAAGAAAAGAAAAGTGGTGATTTGAGAAAAATGCTCGAAAAAAGGTTAAAAAAAAGTTGAGTGTTGAAGAAAGGTTATCTAGTGCTTAAAAGTGGTTGTGTTTAAAGCTAAGAGATCGAGTTCTTTTACTTATGAATCCTTCCCATTCTTTCTTAACCTTTACCTTAACCTAACGTTACAAACTTATTAAGACCTATTGATCCAATGTAATGTGATTTTTCTACAATAGTGGAGAGAGGTTTGAAATGTAAGCCTATGGAGCTTGTTTTTGTGATTGATGTCACGCAATTTATCATGTTTTAGAGGCCAAGACTTGTATTCACGAGTGTTATGCATAAAATCATCTAGATGTTCGGATTAATGGATTGTGGTAAGATGGATGTAAAGAGTTAATAACGATCTCAACATTGATGCTGGGATTACTTTTGAACTTGGGGTGAAATTTAATGATTCTATGTGTTGTGTGTTATATGAAATTTTTGAGACAAAATGTGAATTACTCTTGGTCAACCCTGAAATTGCTTTACTTTGTTGCGATTCTCACCGTAGAATTTATATCTTATTTTCACTTGAATTGCTAGGGATTAGTAATAAGCTAGTTGGGGGTTGTGATGAGAGCCATAAAACGCATCTTAATAGTTCTTAATCGTTAGCATTTTATGGTTGATCTAGATCTTAATTGCACTTTTATACATTAATAACTCTAAAGTAGTATTCTTGGATCATTAACTTATTTCGCTACATTTTCAGGTAATTTAAATTCAAAAGAGGAGAAAAAGCCATTGTTGTTTGAAGCATAAAGACTCAAGGCAAACTGAAGAAAAGACATGGTTGCGGAAGGGCAAATGAAGAGAAATCAAGTTTATAGAGTGTGTGCTGCGGCCAAGAATTATCTAGATCTTAATTGCACTTTTATATGTTGATCTAGATCTTAATTGCACCAGCCAATACTCGCCATTTAGATTTGTTAAGAAGCACTTAAAAGGAGTAAGGATGAAAATATGAGAAAATATCACTACCATAACCCAAGTACATTAAAGGAGATAAGTTGGGGGTTATGGAAAAGAAAAGAAAAATGAAAAAAAAAAGAGGTGAATGGTCTCATGCCAAAATAAAAAAGAAAAGAAAAGGGAAATGAATTATGGCAAAGAAAGAAGAGAAGAAAAGAAAAGTGGTGATTTGAGAAAAATACTCGAAAAAAGGTTTAAAAAAAAAGTTGAGTGTTGAAGAAAGATTATGTAGTGCTTAAAAGTGGTTGTGTTTAAAGCTAAGAGATTGAGTTCTTTTACTTGTGAATCCTTCTTATTCTTTCTTAACCTTTACCTTAGCCTAACATTACAAGCTTATTAAAGACTTATTGATCCAATGTAATGTGAATTTTCTACAATAGTGGAGAGAGGTTTGAAATGTAAGCCTATGGAGCTTGTTTTTGTGATTGGTGTCACACAATTTATCATGTTTTAGAGGCCAAGACTTGTATTCATGAACGTTATGCATAAAATCGTTTGGATGTTCGGATTAATGGATTATGGTAAGATGGATGTAAAGAGTCAATAACGATCTCAAGATTGATGCTTGGATTACTTTTAAACTTGGGGTGAAATTTAATGATTCTATGTGCTGTGTGTTATGTGAAATTTTTGAGACAAAATGTGAATTACTCTTGGTCAACACTGAAATTACTTTACTTTGTTGTGATTCTCACCGTAGAATTCATCTCTTATTTTCGCTTGAATTTCTAGGGATTAACAATAAGCTAGTTGGAGGTTGTGATGAGAGCCATAAAATGCATCTTAATAGTTCTTAATCGTTAGCATTTTAGGGTTGATCTAGATCTCAATTGCACTTTTATACGTTAAGAACTCCAAAGTAGTATTCTTGGATCATTAACTTATTTCGGTGCATTTTTAGGTAATTTAAGTTCAAAACAGGAGAAAAAGCCATTGTTGTTTGAAGCACAAAGACTCGAGGCACGCCGAAGAAAAGACATGGTTGCGAAAGGGAAAATGAAGAGAAATCAAGTTTATAGAGTGTGCGTTGTGGCCAAGAATTATCCAAGCCTCGGCCTCCAGAAAGTGCATCAAAAGAGCAAGGAAGAAGCATCAGATCAGACCTAAGCCTGGATCAAGGTGAGCTGCGGCCTGGAGGGCTGAGCCGCAGCCTGGATCAAGTTGGGCCGCAGCCCATAGAAGGAGAGGAAATTAGCACAATCTGAGCCGTGGCCTGACCCAATCTGAGCCTAGGCGCGACCCCGATACCCTGTCTCCGAGTTACAACTTAATTAGGGCTTTTAATGACTTTTTAAACCCTAAAACACCCTTGGACTTTGTGATTATAAATAGACCACTTAGGGTTTGTGAAAAAGATCATCTTTTTGAGAGGCTGTAGGCTGGGGAAAACATCATGAAGGCTGCCACACTCTCCCCCATGGCCAACTAATCTCCAAGCAAGGCGAATGAATGAATCCCTAGGTGTAATTGTTCTTATTTTCTAGTCTTGATTCATTGTAGTTTGGATTTATTATCATTAAACGTTGTTATGATTTAATTTTTAATCTAATTAGAAGATTTCCCCTTAATCTGGTGATTGCATCTTTCTCCCCTATATAAGACTAGTAATGCTCTTCTTATGTGATGTTGTTGAGGTGTGATTGAGTTTGATAGATTTCTCTTATAGATTTGTCCATTATTATAGAATTGTCATTATTATATATTGTCATTTTTTGATAATCTATAAGTTAGGTCATGTGTGCTTTAAAGTAAAGAGTATTTCATAACAATTACAGTAGGGTTTATATGTGTGCTTTAATTGAATATTTACCGATTACTTGTTTGGGATTTGAAACTTGCAATCGAGATAAAAATAACTGAATCAAGATTAGTTTAAGTCAATGAACCTAGGGAGGATTCCCGGACCCTTGTTGTTATATTATATTTATATAATTATTTCACACTACTTCAAACTTAGATTTTCTCGTTTAACTTTTATTGTTCGTTTTAAGGTTTGCAATTTCTCTTGTAGTTAGTTTGTCTCCCTGTGGAATCGACACCCCAAAGCCGTGCTATAACTACCGCGTTACTCTTTAGGCATAATCAGTTACCGTTGATGCTACTGCCATTCCGAGTTGCTGGCCTTCCTCTAACGAACAACCCTTCTCACTTGATGCTTCCCTCATCTTGGCTTTGAAATCATGAGCCCTTATAGTATTGATCACAATTTCCTTGGTTAGTGTATCTCTTCCGTATTCAATAGCATTAATTAAACTTTCAGAATAATCAGGAAGAGAATTCAATAACATAACAGCCAATTATTCATCCAGGAATGTTATACTACAACTAGCCAAATCTTAAACTACTTTATTAAACACATCAAGATTATCTTGTAACTCTTTATTAGGATATATTTTAAAAGCAAAGATTCGTTTAAGAAAACAAATCTTATTAGGGAGAGTTTTGGTAAGAAACAACTCATCTAGTTTCTTCCATATGACAGCTGGATCTTCCGAGTCTCTGCACTCACTTGTGACACTATCCGACATGTGTAGAAAGATGCTGCTATACACCATCTTCTTCATCTCAATCCGCTGGACCTCCATGATACTTACTGGAAAATCATCATCTTCTCTAATAGCCAAGTCCACCTTTTGTTGCATAAGAACCGCTTTGATTTTTCGCTTCCAAAGGACAAAGTCTCCCTTTCCATCAAACTTTCAACAATGAAATTTGAACCCATCTTGCAGAGAAAATCCCAATATTTATGCAGCACCCATCATTTCTTTCCAACTTCTAAATCTCAAGAACTCAATCAAATCTTGATCCAGCACCATTCTTGAATCACGCTCAAGAACTCGATCAGATCTTGATCCCATAGCCGTTCTTGAATCACTCAAGAAGTTGACATTTGATTCTTGGAGTCTTGCTCCGATACCTTCTGTTCCAGCTATGATACCCACTCACCAAAGCTCTGATACCACTGTTGTAGCTCTGATACCACTATTGGAAATCACCTCAAGAAGTCTCAGGTGGTGATCTTCCAAAAGCCTAAGTCTAGAATGACTTGTAATGAACAGAAACAAAACCAATCAAAGAAAGAACACAAGCAATTGTTATCGAGGTTTGTCAATGTGCCTACATCCCAGTGAGCTCCTCTAAACTCTCTGCACTAAATCAATGGAGTTCTTACAATTACAGCAACACCTCTTCAAGAACCCTCTTGTTCTTGAAGAACGAAAGAAGAGAAAAAGAAAGTGATGAGAACTAAGTGTTTCCCTAGAATTTTCCCCAAGAAAATTTCGATTACAAAGCCCTTAAATCCCCAATCTATACTACTCTCTCTCTAAACAACCAACCACTCTTGAATGAGATCTACTCTAGTGCCTCTCTTATGTTTTGTGTCTTTGCAGTCTCATACTTGCACTTGAATTCTCTTGTATGGTGATCTTGTATCTTATGTGTCATGATTGAAGCAAGATGACCCTTTATATAGTGCACCAACTTCTTGAACCAATCTTGAAGTTAATCTCAACCCTTAGATCTTGAGAACTTATCAATCATAGCCCTTCAACAAGTCTTAGTGATCCTGTACATTTTAATCAAGCCTCACGCATCAGGAGAAGGGTGTTGAAACTTGGCATCATGTGTGCCTTCATGTCGAGGCTCAGAATAGGGCACGTCGCGGCTCAGGAGAGGGGAACCATGTTGTCTTGTTGGAGACCGCGGCTTGGGTGGGCTGTGCCGTGACGCGCACACCTATGCATTGCATTTATTTTAAATATTGATTATTATTGATTGAGATGCTAAAACATCAGTCTTAATTGTGGTATAACTGATAGACAAATGAGTCTCACCGAGAGACAGATCTGATGAGAAAGAAATTTGAAAGTATGATATGATAAGAATTATCTGAGTGATTGATTATATGCTGTGAACCTCGTAACGAAGTAATTATGATATAGAATTGATAGTCTCAAAATGATTAAATATATGAGAAGAAGAGATTGATAAAGGATAATGATTATGATATGAGTAGTGATAATAGAATTCTATTATTGAATTATATGAGATATAGATGAATGAATATTGGAAGACTATTTGAACAATTGAATACTTCTAGTAAATTTAATTCACCGAGCTTGTGAACCTCACTCCTCATTGTTAAATAATTTTAGATAGTAGGCAGGACATATAGATTGGTGAGCTGATATTCAGACTGGGTGATTATTTGTAAGCCTTATGGTCCACATCCTCAAACTAATGAAAAAAAAATATTTTAAATATTCATGCATCGTATGTTGTATATAATGTTTCAGTTGGGATTTTAATAATGTAACTCCCCTATTAAGGGTTGAGGATTGATGTATAGATATATATAATTTTAGTTGATGTTTTTATATTGTGGCATATATGTGTCGTGCTGAGATTTCAAAACGTGACAATCTGTCTTGGGGGTGGCCAACCCGGGATAGATCGTTACAATTTTTGCATCAGAGCCCGATTTTATGTTTCTGTGGACTACATAAAAATTTAAAGAAGTGGAAGATTTAAATAAATATTATTTTAATACAGAGTATGAGGATGACATGTGGGCGTGCTAGAGGTAGAGGTAGAGTTTTGAGTCAGATGAGACGTGGCAGACCGCAAATATTTAGAAGAGCTGAAGCAGATAGGGAGGTTGAGTCTGCAGTTTATGCAAAGGAATATGTTGCTAGTCCAGCTAGTACTAGTAGAGGTGAGAAAGAATCTGATATTAGGAGGGATGAGTTGAGAGAAGTTCTTGTTTGTGCTATAAAGAGAATGGATATAGCAAAAGAAATGGTTAATAATTTGCAGAGGAAATGAGTAGAATAGAACCTGATATGGTGAGATAAGAGGTTCACGAGGGAAAGAGTTAAAAGTTCAGCTATAGGAGTTATTAGATAAACAGTTTATTCGACCTAGTATATCACCTTGGGGAGCCCCATGTGTTGTTTGTTAAGAAGAAAAATGGGACAATGAGGTTGTGTATTGATTATAGACAATTGAATAAGATCGCCATCAAGAATAGATATCATTTGCCCAAGAGAGATGATTTAGTCGAGCAGTTACAAGGGGCTAGGGTGTTTTCTAAGATAGACCTGAGATCGAGTTATCATCAATTGAAGATAAAGGAGGGGGACATGCCTAAGACTGCTTTTAGGACACGTTATGACCATTATGAATTCCTTATGATACCATTTAGGTTAACTAATGCTCCTATGGCATTTATGGATCTAATGAATCGGGTGTTTAAACCATTCTTGGATAGATTTATTATTATATTTATTGATGATATTCTGGTATATTCCAAAAATGATGAGGAGCATGGGCAACATTTAGAGATAGTGTTGAAAATTATGAGGAGAGAGAAATTGTATGCAAAATTCTCTAAATGTGAGTTTTGGTTGAGTGAAATATATTTTTTGAGACATGTTGTGTCAGGAGATGGGATAGTAGTTGACCCACAGAAAGTAGAGGTAGTGTTGAATTAGGAAAGACCTACTAATGTAACTGATATTAGAAGCTTTTTGGGGTTAGCTTGTTATTATAGGAGGTTTATCCAGAATTTTTCTATGATTGTTGGACCACTGACTAGATTGACCAAGGAGGAAGTGAAGTTTAGGTGGTCAAAAGAGTGTGAGAGGAGTTTCCAATTGTTGAAAGAGAAATTGACTACTACTTCGGTATTAGTTCTTCCTTATGGTAATAAAGGATTTGTGATATATAGTGATGCGTCTCATCGATGTGTGTTGATGCAATATGGGAGATTTATAGCTTATGCTTCTAGGCAATTAAAGAACCATGAGAGGAATTACCCGACCCATGATTTAAAATTGGATGCCATAGTTTTTACTTTGAAGAGTTGGGGACATTATCTGTATGGAGCCACTTGTGAAATTTTTACTGATCATAAAAATTTGATGCATTTACTTACCCAAAAGGAGTTAAATTTAAGGCAGATGAGGTGGATGGAGTTGGTTAGTGATTATGACTATACAATTCATTATCATCCAAGGAAGGCTAATGTAGTAGCTGATGCACTGAGTAGAAAGTCTACAGTGAGATTAGCTGCTATTGGGAGTCATGATACTAGCTTGATAATAGAGTTAAGAAAAATGAGGATACAGTTGAGTGTTAGTGATAGAGGAGTATTGATGGCAAATATGGTGACACAATCTTCTATTATTGATAGTTTATTATAGATGCAGGGTAGAGATGAAGGGATAGAGAAGATCAAACAAGAAATATTGAGTAGGAAGCCGACTAGGTTTAGAATTAGAGAAGATGGAATGATTGTATTGGGACATAGAGTTTGTGTTCCCAATGATGTGGAGATGAGAAAGGAGATACTAAGGGAGGCTCATGATTTTGTATATTCTATGCACCCGGGTAATAATATGATGCACGAGGGGTTGAGACATAATTTTTGGTGGTCAGAGATGAAGAAAGATGTAGTTGAATATATTTCCAGATGTTTGACTTGTCAACAAGCGAAGTCTGAGAATAGACACCCCACAGGTTTATTACAACCTCTTCCAATACTTGAATGACCATGGGAGAATGTGAGCATGGATTTTGTTTTTAGTTTTCCCTATAGCTAGAGAGGTCATGATGCTGTATGGATTATAGTGGATAGACTTTCTAAGTCTTCGCATTTCCTTCATATTAAAACTACCTAGAGTCTTGAAAAGTTGGCTGAATTGTATGTAGTAGAGATTATGAGATTACATGGAGTGCCCTTAAGCATGGTATCAGATAGAGATTCTAGATTCACTTCTAGATTTTGGAGGGGTTTTCAAGAAGCATGGTATCAAATAGTGCCCTTAAGCATGCTGTATGGATTGTGAGCTAGGATGGCACCATTTAAGGCTTTATATGGTAGAAGGTGTAGAACTCTAATATGTTGGGAAGAAGTTAAAGAAGAAAGATATTTGGTCCAGAAATGATAGATTTGACTACTGATGATCAAACTAGTTAGAGAGAACCTTAGAGTAGCACAGAACAGACAGAAGGGATATGCTAATAATAGAAGATGACCTCTTTAGTTTCAGGTTGGTGACTGAGTATTTTTGAAGATATCTCCGTGGAAGGGTGTATTGAGGTTTAAAAAAAGAGAAAGTTGAGTCCGAGATTTATGGGGCCATATAAAGGGATTGAGAGATTTTAACCAATAGCATATAGATTGGTTTTGCCTCCAGAGTTAAAGAAATTACATAATGTGTTTCATGTTTCACTTTTTTGAAAGTGTTTACATGATGAATCCCATAGTATTCTAAATTAGACTGTAGAACTTCAGGAAGATTTTACCTTTATGCAAGTACCAATCAGAATTCTAGACAGAAAGGAACAAGTTTTGCGTAATAAAGTCATTCATTTGGTTCAAGTATTGTGGTGGAACAAAGATATTAAGGAAATTACTTGGGAGCATGAGGCGAGAATGAGGAAAGAATACCTCCATCGTTTTTCATGAATTAGGTAAGGAAATTTCGAGAACAAAATTTTTATAAAGTGGGTAGAATTGTAATGCCTATATTTTTAAAGTTGGGTTAAAGAAGTAATTCGATAGATATGACATAGAATTAAAATAATATATATGAAAGGCTTATTATTGAATAAAATAATCCTTTTGAAAAAAAAGGTGGTGTGTAAACACTTAGATGTCCAGGTGTAACTTACCAACCATGCAAGTGTTGCATGAGTTTCAACAAAGAGAAAGGAGAATTGGTGGGGGGGTATATATATAAATTTAGTTTTTGTTTTATTTTATTTATTTCTTACCAAATCCTATTTGGTTTCCTTCTTTCTTCAATTGAAATTTCTCTCTTTCTTTAAGAACTTAGTGACTGAAAAAAAGGTTGAAAGAATAAAATTTTGAAGGGATTTACAGGATAATTTTAAAGAGAGTCGAGGAAAGCTCTAAGAAAAACAAAAGATAATAATGTGAATTTTATTTTTTGAAATTTAGCTTACATAAAATTTCCTGGAACTCAATGTGAGAATTTTTAAAAAGTATGAATTCTGGAAGAATTGAAGAATAAATTAGAAATTTTAATATATATATATATATATATATATATATATATATATATATATATATATATATATATATATATATATATATGTCAGCTTTGACGATCAGCAATCGGAGAAAATTGCTAAAATGAGCAAGAAATGCAAAGAGGTGATCCATAGGTAGCTCTAATTGCTACGTGGTAAGTTAGATTTACTTTTAGTAATTGAGATGAATATGAAATATAAAGTGATGATATTTGAATTGATTATTAATCTATGATTGGATGATAAACAAAAATTGGTTGATAGATATGATAGGAATAATTGATATGTTAAAGATTTATTATATATAAGTAATATTATTGAAATAATGAGTTGATTAAATATATAATGAAGGGATAAACGAAATTCTTGACAAGTTATGATTGATAATTTGATATGATATATGAGGAGATAATTTAATGAATATGATAAAACAATAATTTTGAAAAAGAGCTAGATAACTAAATTGAATGTCTGAATGTATGCTTGTTTTCATATCATTATTCATATATATATGCATGAAATAAAAGAACTGAGAAGGTAGTCG
Source organism: Bretschneidera sinensis (assembly GCA_023935145.1). Lineage (NCBI taxonomy): Eukaryota > Viridiplantae > Streptophyta > Magnoliopsida > Brassicales > Akaniaceae > Bretschneidera > Bretschneidera sinensis. Next base: position 55,183,574 of record CM043697.1, on the reverse strand, counting down.
GTTTAAATGAAACTGTGGCAGCCGGTATATGCTGAAAATAAAAGAACCGGGAAGGCAGCCAGTCTAAATTAAACCGTGACAACAGGTATAGCTGAAAATAAAAGAACTAGGAAGGTAGACAGTCTAAATGAAAATAAAAGAATCGAGAAGGCAGTCGGTCTAAGCTAAAACATGTCGATATGTGGGAAGATGTTCCCAAATGATCTGATAATTTAAATTAATGTATTGCATTTGTTTTAAATATTGATTATTATCGATTGAGATGCTAAAGCCACAGTTTTGATTGTGATATGACTAATAGACAAATGAGTCTCACCAAAAGATAGATATGATGAGAAAGAAATATGAAAGTATGATATGATAAGAATTATCTGAGTGATTGATTATATGCTGTGAACCTCATAACGAAGTAATTGTGAGATAGAATTGATAGCCTCAAAATAATTAAATATATAAGAAGAAGAGATTGATGAAATATGAGAATTATGATATGGTAGTGATAATAGAATGTTATTATCGAATTATATGAGATATAGATGAATGAATATTGGAAGATTATTTGAACAATTGAATATTTCTAGTAAATTTAATTCATTGAGCTTGTGAAGCTCACTCCTCATTGTTAAATAATTTCAGGTAGCAGGCAGGACACATAGATTGGTGAGCTGATATTCAGACTGAGTGATTATCTGTAAGCTTCGTGGTCCACATCCTCAGATTAATGAAAAAAATATTGTAAATATTCATGCATCTTATGTTGTATATAATGTTTCAGTTAGGATTTTAATAATGTAACTCCTCTGTTAAGGGTTGAGATTGATGTATAGATAATATAATTTTAGTTAATGTTTTTATATTATTGCATATATGTGTCGTGCTAGAATTTAAAAACATGACGACACATCTCAGGGATGGCCAACCCGGGATGGGTCATTACATTTATAGAAGATAATCTTACCTTAAGTAAGAAATTAAACAAAAATTTGGAAAATTTCATGAAAGTTTTTGGACAAACATAAAACATGCATGTTGTAACAACAATAGTTTCAATAAATAATCTAGAACATGATGAGACTATGTTTAGCAAGAAATCACTAAAAGATTTGAACCATCTAAAGTTAAGTTTTTAGTTTGAAAAGCTCAAATTCAACTAGCTCAAAAGCAATTAGAGAGAGAGTTGTGAATTTGTAACTTAAAATTCCACACAGATGGCCCAGATTTTCTTAGCTATGTTTTTACCCATGTTATTAATGCAATCAAGCTATTTAGTAACTACATTAAAATTTAACCCATTTCCTCCAATTTCTTTTATTTATTTCGATAATGTAGCTAAATTACTAATTATTTGAAACCATTTGATGATACAACAGACTAAATATATGCCAGATTGAGTAAAATGATCAATATAATTCAGATTTGGGATTAATAGTCCAATTGAAATGTAAATCTCTTGGTTTGACTCGATTTTCTAAAGTCATTCCTAAGGTTATATACCCCAAAATCATCAATTTCTTTTACATCAAAACCAAAATACACTAAAATCTTTGCATTTAGAAGCATAAACCGATAAGAAAAATTATTAAAATAAGTGTGATTCAGCAACTATAAACACAACATATCCATACCTATGCTCATATAAATCAATATTAAGGAAGAGTTTAAGGTGATTACCCAAGTAAACAGTTGGGTTTTTGGGTCTCTGGAGTGTGTCTTAGCCTCTTTTGGTCTTTATTGTTGATGGGTTCTTGAATCTTTGTCCAGTAAAAAAGAACGAACAAGCAAGAGGAGAAACAAATGTAATAATGAAGCTAAAAAATTTAGTCTTTGCCTGTTCAATTAACAACAAACCAAAAGGGAAGAAGAGAGCTAGTGAGCGAGAGATAATAAAGAGAAGAATGAGAGATCGATGGGAGCTGAGTGAAGAAGCGGAGATGATGGCTTCTTTGAATATTAGGGTACGTGAGCTTAGAGAGGCACAAATTTAAAAGATTGAGAGATTTAGAGAGAACCGTTGTGTTAGGTTTTCTAAACCCTTAAATTCAATTATATACGAAAAGTTTTTTTCATAACTTAAAATGGTGTAGGGACCATTATAACCTTCCTCTTAAAACATATTTAAAATATTATTATATGACTAAAATTGTAATTAAGTATTAAATTTTAATTTTAAAAAAATAACATTAATTAAACTGGTCATGGTGGGTCGTGAGTCAGAAATATATCAACATGACCCACAAAATCCGTGAAATTAATTATTCGGGTCATAATTGTGTCATTTCACATTGGCGAGTCAACCTGTGATACAACATGATTTTTACAAGCCACTTATAAAAAACATGTTTTTTCTATGTCGTAACAGTGTCGACACGATTATGACATGAACCCGATTATAACCAACACTAACCCACTTTATTACATGTCGTGTTCGTGTCATTTTCGCATGTCATGTCCAATATTGTCACTCCTATCTCTTCCCTAAGTTCAAAAACTTGGGCTTACCAAAATAACTCTTTGAAGGCAAAGATTCATGCTTTGGATGAAAAGTATGTGAGTGGCGATCTTCTTAGTGAGGGGATAAATGGGAGGTTGTTGATAAATAAGGAGCTTGCTAGCGTTATTAGAAGATGTTTTTTTGGTGTAAGAAGTCTAAAGCCTTTTGGCTTCATAAGGATGATAGAAATAAAAATTTCTTTTATAAAGTAGCCATTTCTCATTGAAGATATAATTTTATGAACAATATCAAGGTGGATGGGGTGATTTGAGGAAAGTAAGATATGAGAAAATATTTGTGGGTTTTACAAGCGTCTTTTTAGTGAACCTTAAAAATAGAGGCTTCTCTTGATGATTTGAATTTCAATAGTATTAATGGGCTTACGAGACTTATGGAAAGGTTGTTTGAAAGCCCTTTCGATGAAGATGGGATTCTTTGTGCCATTAAAGTTACAATAGGGACAAAGCCTAAGCCCTAATGGCTTTACTATGGCTTTTTTTTTAGAGAATTAGGTGGTAGTGAAAGATGATATCCTAATTTTTTGAGGAATTCTACAAAACTAATCAATTTGTTAATTGTATAAACTAAAATTTTATAGCTTTTAAGAAAAGTAGAGTTATTTGCATCAAATATTTTAGGCCTATAAGCCTTGTGGGAGGTGTGTATAAATTCATTTCTAAGGTGCTAACACTTAGAATGAGAAAAAAGGAAAAAAATTGTGATTGAGAATGTGGTGAACCTAAATCTATTACTTTCATTGAAGGAAGAAAAATTATGGATGCTTCTTAATAGCTAATAAAGTGGTGGATGACCATCTATAGAAGGGAAGGGAGGATGTTATTTGTAAGCTTGACATGGAAAATGCATGACCATGTGTGTTGTGTGTTGGGAATTCGTTTTATTTTGTTAAAGAAGTTAGGATTTGGCGACTTGTGTTGCCATTGGATAAGAAAATGCATCTCTTTCACTTCTTTTTCTATTTTGATCAATGGATGCCCTTCTATTTCTTTCATGCATCTAGATGAATACAATAAAAAACCATTTATTTTCTTTCTTGTTTACTTTGGTGATAAAATCATTTAATAATATGTTGTCTAGAGTGGTTAATGAAGGATTTTTTACATTCTTTTCAATCGAGTGCGAATAAAAATGAGGTTATAGTTTTTGCTGATGATACCATTATATTTTTTAGGTTGGATAAAATGCACTAATGGGGTGTAACCTGATTACGCCCAAAACATAACGCGGTATTGTAGTACAACTTTGGGGTGTCGATTCCACAGGGAAACAAACCAATTACAAAAGAAGGTGTAAACCTCAACACAAACGATAAAAATTAAAGTGACAAAATCTGAATTGTTGATTGTGTGAAAATTGTGTAAATAATTAATGGATAATATAATAAAGAAACAAAAAGGTTTCAGAAATCCTCCCTAGATTCGTTGCCCTAATCTTAACTTGATTCAGTTGTTTTTATCTCGATTGCAAGTTTCACATCCCAATCAAGCAATCAGCAAATATTCAATTAAAGTGCATGTATAAACCCCCAATGTAATTGATATGAATTATTCTTTACTTTCAGGCACATATTACCTAACTTATAAATTATCAAAAGAAGATGATATATCTAAATGATAATACCGCAGCAATAGAAAAATCTACAAAAGAGATCTACCGGACTCAATCACACCCAAACAAATACACATAAGAAGAGTATGACTAGACTTATATTGAAAAGAAGCATGCAATCACTGGACTAATAAGAAATCTACTAATTAAATTAAAGAATAAAACATAACAATGTTTAATAAAAATAATACCAAACTACAACTGAATCAAATAAAGGAAAATAAGAACAACTACACTTAGGGATTCATCCATTCGCTTTGCTTGGAGACTAGCCGGCCATGGGGCTCATGCGTCCTCGAGTTGCCTCCGGCCTCTCAATAATCATCTCCCCCTTGGTAGCGAAAGCTTCAGTGATTCCTTAGCTTGCCCTCCAAAAGTATTTCGGATTGCTCCTAAGGGCCCTCTGGATTGCTCCTAAAGGCCCTCTGGATTCACTTTCTGATGATCTCAGATTCTCCGATGGTCCTTAAAGCTGAAGTGGAGTGGGTCTTATATAGGCAAATACCACAAGTGCAATGTGTTTCCAATCTGATGTGGGATGTGGGATATAGAAATGTGTTTCTAACCGATGTGGGATGTGGGATTTAGGCCTTCACATGCCCTTCATGCTGAAATCCCGCACAGCCTAACCTTTGTCTACTTAAACTGCCATAACTTTCTCTAGAAAAATCATTTTTACAAACCGTAAAATTCTCCAGAAAATAGACTTCTAGATCTTTCTAAGCATATATAGCTCATCTCCTGGTTCTTCTTTTATCAATACAGTTTAATTTGCAAAGATGATTGATCTGTACGGGCAATTCTGGCAATTTAGTGAAACTCCTTTCCAGTGCGGGCAGCAGCTGTTGCTCTTTTAAGCCCTCCATCTTGTCCTTCTGGAAGCATTCCTTCACTCCAGTATGCCTTGAGTTTTTGTGTTTCAAGCAATGATAACTTTTCCTCCTCTTTTGAGCTTAAAGTACCTGAAAATGCACCGAAATAGATCAATGATCCAAGAATGATACTTTAGAGTTGTTAACGTATAAAAGTGCAATTAAAACCTAGATCAATCCTAAAATGATAACAATTAAGTACTGTTAAGATGCATTTTATGACTCTCATCACAACCCCCAACTAGCTTATTGCTAGTCCCTAGCAATTCAAGCCGAAAACAAGAGATGAATTCTACGGTGGGAATCAAAGTAAATGAAAAGCAATATTAGTGTTAACCAAGAGTAATTCACATTTTGTCTCAAAAATTGCACATAACACACGGCACAAAGAATCATTAAATTTCACACAAATCCAAAAGTAATCTAAACATCAATCTTAAAATCGTTATTGACTCTTAACATCCATCTTACCATAAACCATTAATCCGAACACCCTGATGATTTTATGCATAACATTCATGAATACAAGTCTTGGCCTCTAAAACGTGATAAATTTTGTGACGTCAATCACAAAAATAAGCTCTATATGCTTACATTTCAAACCACTCTCCACTATTGTAGAAAAATCACATTACATTGGATCAATACGTCTTTAATAGGCTTGTAACGTTAGGCTAAGGTAAAGGTTAAGAAAAAATGGGAAGGATTCACGAGAAAAAGAACTCAATCTCTTAGCTTTAAACACAATCACTTTTAAGCACTAGATAACCTTACTTCAACACCCAACTTTTTCAACCATTTTTCGAGCATTTTTCATTTTTTTTTTCAAAATCACCACTTTTCTTTTCTTTTCTTTTCTTCTTTCTTTGCCGCAATTCACTTTTCTTTTTGTATTTTGGCATAAGACCATTCACCTCCTTTTTTCATTTTTCTTTTCTTTTACATAATCCCCAACTAATCTCCTTTAATGTACTTGGGTTATGGTAGTGATATTTTCTCATATTTCCATCCTTACTCCTTTTAAGTGCTTCTCAACAAATGTGTATAGCTAAGTTCTTTTAAGAGAAAGGTAAGGATAAAATATTCTCTTTAGGCTCATAAAGGTGAGTAAATAGGTTATTGAAAGAAACAAGGCTCACTTCTTTTTCAAGAAAAGGCTCAAATAGGTGACTAGTGGTAAGTATAGCAATGGTAGGTTTAACAGGCTCAAACGGTCCAAAAATGACCTATATCATATCCTAAGTAATGTGCATTCTAGGAATTTGCCTCAAGTGATTATCAAGTAAGTTCTAGAGCTTATCGAGACCGCAAAAATATTCACAAAATAATCACACATAAAACTTTTCTAAATGTTTAAGATTAATCATACTATCTTACCACAAACTAGAGTCTCTAACTAAATGAAGATTAATACTTAAATTAATTTCAAACCGAAGCAAGATTTAACTTCTTCTAAATGCTATATGTTATCTCAATTTAGGCTCATATCATTGACATGTGAATAAACTCTAAGACTTAACACAAAGCATGCTAAAAACTAACAAAAAGGGATAACGACTCCAAGCAGTTCAATGGAAAAAAAATGTATGGAAATAAAGAATATGGAAACAAAGAGATGTGTTTCCTCCACCCCCAACTTAAAAATTGCATTGACCTCATTGTAAAAGAAAGAGTAAAGGAAACTCTCTTTGTAGCTAAAGGTGCACAGAAGCTGAAAATTGTGCTCCACCATTTGAACTGCTTTGTATATTTGTCCCTGAAAAAGAAATACTAAGTTAATACTGAAAAACAAAAAAAAATACGAACAATAAACAAGAAAAAGAAATATTAAAACAATAAAAGTAAAAGGATAAGTTGTGGGGTGCCTCCCATGAGTGCTAAGTTTTTCGTCTTCAGCCAGACACTCTTATTCCCTCCTAGACAAACATGAACTGAATGCACCAGCAACTACTTTACTGTCAAGTTGGGTGCTTGTGTGCTTTGAAGAGGCCTCAAAGATGTCATCGGTAACATCTGCAAATTCTGGCTTGATATATACTCTTATGAAGCCATGGGTCAGAGTGGACTCTAATGGATTAAGGTGCTGGTCCTTTTCCATGAATGATTCAATCATGTATGCTTGGTGGGTTTCATCCACATCTTCTGAATTTTTCATTGTTGGGATGTGTAATAACTTACCACTTAGTGTCTCAATGGCATTCACCTCCTTTATATTCTGTTGCGCTAGGTGTTGACCATGGGGTGTGGACTGAACTTGAGAAGGGAACTTACCTCACTCAGTCACACTCAAGTAGCTCATCAACTTGGACACTTGGCTCTTTATCTCTTTATTTTCTTCAACAGACTACGTAATTAAAGATTCAAGTCTTTGATTAGTCTTACCCTGTGCCTCAATAAAAGCATGTAAAGTGTCTTCTAAAGAACTCCTAAAAGATAGAGGTGCATGATATGGTTCAAGATATGGTGCAGGGGGTTGTACAAGCTGCTGGTTTTCAGACTTCCGACTGAAATTGGGGTGATTTCACCATCCTGGATTATAGTTATCAGAGAAGGGTGCCAAAGGCTTCTTGTGCATGCCTAAGGCATTACATTATTCCTTATACATCCCTCTCATCTCAGCAAATGTGGGGCACTCTTGGGCGAGATGATCTACCCCGCCACACACAAAATATGGTTCAAAAGATTTTGCATGATTAGCTACGTGTGTTGGCTTTAAGCTCTTAGTCTTTAACACCTCTAGTTCCCTAGTGAGCATCTCGACCTTGGCCTTAAGGTTATCCTCTTCCCTAAAATGGTAAATTCCACCACCATTTGGGTTTCCTATAGGTCGTGACCTATTTGTGCTTTCAGTAGCACTAGGTCTAGTCCAAGTGTGAGCCCTTTTAGCAAGCTCATTGAGGTACTCTATGGCCTCATCAGGATCTTTCTCCAAAAATTCACCATTACACATCATCTCTATGAATTGACGCTCTCTATATGTAAGTCCCTCATAAAAATAGCTCACCAAACGCCAGTTCTCATACCCATGGTGAGGGCACATACTCAATAACTCCTTAAATCTCTCCTAAGACTGATATAAGGTCTTATTATCCTTTTGTGCAAAAGTGGAGATTTGCCTTTTCAAAGCGTTGGTCTTATATTGGGGAAAGTATTTGTTAAAGAAAGCCCAAGTCATCTCATTCCATGACCCAATAGATCATGGTCTTAGTGAGTATAGCCAACTCTTAACTCTATCCTTCAAAGCGAAAGGAAAGAACTTAAGCCTCACAATATCATTGGTTTCATCTTGACTATGAAAAGTCGCGACTACTTCCTCAAACTCTCTAATGTGCACATATGGGTTTTCATTATCCAAGCTATGAAATGTAGGGAGTAATTGAATCATCCCTAGTTTAAGATCTAATTGGCGAGTATTGGTTGGAAATATGATGCATGATGGTGTGGCTGTGCGTGTAGTGTGGAGGTAATCCTGAAGTGTCCTAGCAACATTCTCACTAAGGTTATCGGCCATGTTAACAAAATCCTCTAAATTCTCACTTGGGTTTCCACTATGAGTTGATCTAGGCGAGGTTTCACTATCAGACTCGGAAGGAGATGGATTATCAAATAAAGGGTTTAAAAAGTTTAATCCTGACTCTAGCACAGGCTTATAAGCAAATCTATCCAAAGTGTCTCTATATCTGGGCATGCAAGATCACAAAATAATAAAAATACTATATTAAAAAAGAAAAAAATCAAATAAAATAAATTACTTCAGCAAGCTATAAAAGAAGGAATGAAGTTACCGCCTTTACAGCTGATGAAAAAAAAAGACTATGTACAACTCTTCTACCGTCATGTCAAAAGTTGACAATCTTCTTTGTATTTAAGCGTGTTTTCCCGGCAACGGCGCCAAAATTTGATTACGCCTAAAACATAACGTGGTATTATAGTACAACTTTGGGGTGTCGATTCCATAGGGAAACAAACTAATTATAAAATAAGGTGTAAACCTCAACACAAACGATAAAAGTTAAAGTGACAAAATCTAAATTGTTGATTGTGTAAATAATTGATGGATAATATAATAAAAAAAAACAAAGTTTCGGAAATCCTCCTTAAGTTTGTTGCCCTAATCCTAACTTGATTCAGTTGTTTTTATCTCGATTGCAAGTTTCACATCCCAAACAGGCAATCAGCAAATATTCAATTAAAGCACATGTATAAACCCTAATGTAATCACTAGACTCAATCACACCCAAACAAATACACATAAGAAGAGCATGACTAGACTTATATTGAAAAGAAGCATGCAATCACCAGACTAATAAGAAATCTACTAATTAAATTAAAGAATAAAACATAACAATGTTTAATGAAAATAATACCAAACTACAACTAAATCAAATAAAGGAAAATAAGAACAACTACACCTAGGGATTCATCTATACGCCTTGCTTGGAGACTAGCCGGCCATGGGACTCATGCGTCCTCGAGTTGCCTCCGACCTCTCAATGATCATCTCCCCCTTGGTAGCGAAAGCTTCGGTGATTCCTCAGCTTGCCCTTCAAAAGTACTTCGGATTGCTCCTAAGGGCCCTCTGGATTGCTCCTAAAGGCCATCTGGATTCACTTTCTGATGATCTCAGATTCTTCGATGGTCCTTAAAGCTGAAGTGGAGTGGGTCTTATATAGCCAAATACCACGAGTGCAATGTGTTTCCAATTTGATGTGGGATGTGGGATATAGAAATGTGTTTCTAACTGATGTGGGATGTGGGATTTAGGCTTTCACATGCCCTTCATGCTGAAATCCCGCACAGCCTAACCTTTGTCTACTTAAACTGCCATAACTTTCTCTAGAAAAATCATTTTTACAAACCATAAAATTCTCCAGAAAATAGACTTCCAGATCTTTCTTAGCATATATGGCTCATCTCCTGTTTCTTCTTGTATCAATACAGTTTAATTTGCAAAGATGATTGATCTGTACGGGCAATTCTGGCAATTTAGTGAAACTCCTTTCCAATGCGGGCAGCAGCTGTTGCTCTTTTAAGCCCTCCATCTTGTCCTTCCAGAAGCATTCTTTCACTCCAGTATGCCTCGAGTCTTTGTGCTTCAAGCAATGATAACTTTTCCTCCTCTTTTGAGCTTAAAGTACCTGAAAATGCACCAAAATAAATCAATGATCCAAGAATGATACTTTAGAGTTATTAACGTATAAAAGTGCAATTAAAACCTAGATCAACCCTAAAATGATAATAATTAAGTACTGTTAAGATGTATTTTATGACTCTCATCATAACCCATATACAAAATCTTCTACAAGACAAAATTTCAATAAACTCTACAAGCTCTTCCTCATTAAGAAAGGAATATCCGGTAAAGTATATTCTTATTGGTTTTGAAGGGGTTTCAAGGCTTAAGATCACTTTAAGCAAGAGTTCTTTATTCCTCTAGTTGAGGAAGTTGATGGGGAGTTCTTGGCAAGTTTATTGGGGTTCTCTATGATGTCTCTTCCTATTACTTATGTAGGCTTCCTATTGGGAGCTAAATTAAAAAAAAATTACAGAAGCATTTTACTTTTATAAATAAACAAGAGTACACAGGATTCTATTGTGGAGATATTTCAAAACAAGTTGGCCTGATGGAAAAGGCACAATCTTTCCAAGTGGAAAGATTAAAACTTGTTTAAAGTACTCTTTCAAGCCTTCCTATCTACTTTATATCTCTTTTCTCTATTCCTTATGGGGTTGCCAAGTGCTTTAACGCATTCAAATTAGACTTCTTTGGGGAAACGATGAGCAATACAAGTATTATTGGGTGAAACAGGCAATTATCAAACGACCCATTAACTAAGAAACCTACTTAATCAACTACAAGGCATAGGACATTTGGAGAAAAGAAAGCGTAGGGCTCATTAGGAATCTTTCAAAACAGAATCTTGAACTAAGAAATAAAAAATGCTCAGTTAAAAGCCTGGAAGTACTTCTCGTTGCCTTTTTTAGCAACACTCGAAGTATATTTCACTTTCAAAAGCACAAGATCGACTTTCAAGGCACTAACCGAACAAGCCCAAAATTCACATGAATAAAAAAACTCATGGCTGTAACCTTCTTCGGCAAAAGTCACAATCCTTGACAAATAACACAACTCTTCTAAGAGTTGTGTCCTTATTGAAGAGTTATTAAATGTACAGTTTGGTACATTATAAATAAAACTCTTCTCATTTGTTCAAATCATTTTTTTTATTCTTTGCAATACTAACGTGCATAGAGTTAAGGAGTCTATAGATTGTTAGACTCTTGTCTGTGGAATAAACAGTTTCATGACAAAAATCATTAATATTCCTGGACCTTCGGTGGTATCAAAATTAGATTTTAAGAGTCAATTTTTAAGTTTTTTTATTAGAGGGATCACTTTCATCACATAAATTGCTTGAAAAACAACAAGAGCATATTATTAACATATGGAATGAAAAATAGGAAGATCAGTCAGTGGAATTGTTGCCTAAATCACAAGAAAAAGTATTATCAGCGAATAGAGGATTAAAAAATCCATAATAACACCATGGAATTCACCAACACCCGACCACCATCGGGATTGTCACAATATACGTAAGACAAACCCATGGTCATCTCATTGATGGTGCATACATCCTCGAATTAACCTCGTCGACCACCAAAAAAAGACGAGTATTCCAATTGTCTCACACTAAACAAGGAATTGATTTAAATTCACTATTACACTGCTCGATGTCGATGATGAGAAGCGGTTGTAAGTATGCAAAAGACTGCTCGAGACCATTTGTCATTCTTTTGGTCGAGGACAAAGGAAGAGTCATGAGAAACCATCGCACCCCTCTGTGACCCAGGCCACCATGTGGGCTGCCAAGCATCACTTAGTCAGCGAGCGAAGGTTCAGGCGACGAAATGTCTGCCACTCAATTGACACCATCGAGAAACGTCGGCATCTCTGCGAAGACACCCTAACTCCTGGATTGAAAACAAAACCTACACGATTAAAACACCATCAATAAGAGTTTTGGGTTGGACATATTCAATTATGCCTAAAACAATAAATATTCATTCTGAAACTGATCTAAATAAATAAGTAAACCTTGATCCCAAGAGACTTGGACACATTCATAATAAAAATTTGAATAGCATAACCTGTAGAAATGTGATAAATGATGGGAAAATGTGACTCTTCATCATTGTTTGTCATTTAAGATAATTAAGTTGAATCAGTTAAGGCCTAAAGAGTTTAGAGTTTTCAATTTGAACCTATATATAATCGAGTTTTACTTACCACGCTCAAAATATTTTCTTTTTTATGTGCTTGACTTATTGGTCAATAGTCCATCTATTTTCTTTTAGTAATTAAGTCTTTGATTTTGAGTCTAACCCAAAGAAAAAAAAAGGTTGTCTTGATAAAATGGAAATTAATAAAAGGTGAAATCAAATATTTTTTTAAAGGGTTGGATAACATTTAAAAGTTTACTAAAATTTAATGATTAGAAAATTTGACCCGTATGATTATTCTTCTAGATATAATAATAGATGTTTAGGTAACTAAATTACATAAAACTTGTTTCTTAAAATTGAAGGCCTAATAAATTTTGAAATTTTACTAAAAATATTTTCATTAAAATAAAATGGTTGTAATATGGGTATAAAAGTATAAAGTAGAAATTATTATGTGTCACTACATGAGTGTATAGATGTGAGGTTCAAAGGTAATTAAAGGGAAATTGGAACTAAGGTTATGCATTCTATTAAGTAAAAATAGATAAATAAATGACTTAATTATAAACAATCGTTTTTTCACATTATAATTTTTTTTGCCAATGAACCATTATTTGGGCATGAAGAATCTACCTAAATTTATTGAATTTTTTTTTACACACTTAGAAGTTATGCAACTGGTACCTTATAGGAAAGAAACAAAATGATTAAAGATAATGTTTTTGGCCGGTGCAAACATCTAAAATTATTCTGTTAGAATTATAGAATAATAATCGCTCTTATATATATATATATATATATATATATATATATATATATGTGATATTAAGTTTGAAAATTGCATTCAGTTACTTGTAAATAAGTATTATGAGATGAAAACATCCCAAAATTATAAAAGTAAAGGACCATATCTACTTATTAGTTTAATAACTAATAAATCAAATTTTGTCGGACATCCCTTACTCGACAAAGTTTAAGTTTCATAAACCTTTAATGGTTTTCAAGTTCATGAGATAATGTGATGACTTAGTTAATAGATAGGCTATTATATTATTGTAGAAAAATCACATTACATTGGATCAATAGGTCTTTAATAAGTTTGTAACGTTAGGCTAAGGTAAAGGTTAAGAAAGAATGGGAAGGATTCACAAGTAAAAGAACTCGATCTCTTAGCTTTAAACACAACCACTTTTAAGCACTAGATAACCTTTCTTCAACACCTAACTTTTTTTAAACCTTTTTTCGAGCATTTTTCTCAAATCACCACTTTTCTTTTCTTTTCTTCTTTCTTCGCCATAATTCACTTCTCTTTTCTTTTCTTTTGTATTTTGGCATGAGACCATTCACCTCTTTTTTTTCATTTTTCTTTTCTTTTCCATAACCCCCAACTTATCTGCTTTAATGTACTTGGGTTATGGTAGTGATTTTTTCTCATATTTCCATCCTTACTCCTTTTAAGTGCTTCTTAACAAATCTAAATGGCGAGTATTGGCTGGAAACATGATGCATGATGGTGTGGTTATGTGTGTAGGGTGGAGATAATCCTGAAGGGTCCTAAAGGGTTGATCTTCGTGTTCACTCATCTCTTCGGGACTAGATGGGTTGTCAAATAAAGGATTTAGAAAATAATTTAATTCTGACTCTAACATAGGCCTACAAGCAAATCTACCCAAAGTGTCTCTATATCGGGGCATGCAAGATCACAAAAGAAAAATACTATAAAAAGAAAGAATAAAATAAAATTAATGCAGCAAACTAAAAGAGGGAACGAAGTTACCGCCTTTACAAACTACTGAAAAGAAAAATTATCTACAATTCTTCTACCTTCTTGTCTCAAAGTTGACAATCTTCCTTGTACTTAAGCCCGTCTCCCTGGCAACGGTGCCAAAATTTGATTACGCCCAAAGAGTATCACGGTAGTTGTAGCACGACTTTGGGGTGTCGATTCCACAGGGAGACAAACTAACTACAAGAGAAAGTGCAAACCATAAAACGAACGATAAAAGTTAAACAAATCTGAGTTTGAAGTAGTGTGAAATAATTGTGTGAATATAATAGAACAACAAGGGTCTGGGAATCCTCCCTAGGTTCATTGACTTATTCTAATCTTGATTAAGTTTTTTTTATCTCGATTGCAAGTTTCACATCCCAAACAAGCAATCGTCAAATATTCAATTAAAGCACACATATAAACCCTAATGTAATTGTTAGGAAATACTCTTTACTTTCAAGCACACATGACCTAACTTATAGATTATCAAGAAACGACAATATATCATAATGACAATATGGCAGTAATGGACAAATCTATAAGAGAAATCTACCGAACTCAGTCACACCTCAACAACATCACATAAGAAGAGCATGACTAGACTTATGTAGGGGAGAAGATGCAATCACTGGATTAAGGGGAAATATTATAATTAGATTAAAAAGCAAATCATAACAATGTTTAATGATAATAAGTCAAAACTACAATGAATCAAGACTAGAAAATAAGAACAACTACACCTAGGGATTCATCCCTTCGCCTTGCTTGGAGATTAGTTGGCCATGGGAGAGTGTGTGGCAGCCTTCATGATGTTTTCCCCGGCCTACAGCCTCTCAAAAAGATGATCTTTTTCACAAACCCTAAGTGGTCTATTTATAATCACAAAGTCTAAGGGTGTTTTAGGGTTTAAAAAGTCATTAAAAGCCCTAAATAAGTTGTAACTCGGAGACAAGGTATCGGGGTCATGCCTAGGCTCAGATTGGGTCAGGCCATGGCTCAGATTGTGCTGATTTCCTCTCCTTCTGTGGGTTGTGGCCCAGCTTGATCCAGGCTGTGGCTCAGCCCTCCAGGCCGCGGCTCACCTTGATCTAGGCTTAGACCTTACCTAATGCTTCTTCCTTGCTCTTTTGATGCACTTTCTGGAGGCCAAGGCTTGGATAATTTTTGGCCACAGCGCAAACTCTATAAACTTGATTTCTCTTCATTTGCCCTTCCGTAACCATGTCTTTTCTTCAGTGTGCCTCGAGTCTTTGTGCTTCAAACAACAATGGCTTTTTCTCCTATTTTGAACTTAAATTACCTGAAAATGCAGCGAAATAAGTTAATGATCCAAGAATACTACTTTAGAGTTATTAACGTATAAAAGTGCAATTAAGATCTAGATCAACCCTAAAAGGCTAACGATTAAGAACTATTAAGATGCGTTTTATGGCTCTCATCACAACCCCCAACTAGCTTATTACTAATCCCTAGCAATTCAAGCGAAAATAAGAGATAAATTCTACGGTGAGAATCGCAACAAAGTAAAGCAATTTCAGTGTTGACCAAGAGTAATTCACATTGTCTCAAAAATTTCACATAACACACAACACATAGAATCATTAAATTTCACCCCAAGTTCAAAAGTAATCCAAGCATCAATCTTGCGATCGTTATTGACTCTTTACATCCATCTTACCACAATCCATTAATCCGAACATCCAGATGATTTTATGTATAACATTCATGAATACAAGTCTTGGCCTCTAAAACATGATAAATTGCGTGACATCAATCAAAAAAACAAGCTCCATAGGCTAACATTTCAAACCTCTCTCCACTATTGTAGAAAAATCACATTACATTGGATCAATAGGTCTTTAATAAGTTTGTAACTTTAGGCTAAGGTAAAGGTTAAGAAAGAATGGGAAGGATTCATAAGTAAAAGAACTCGATCTCTTAGCTTTAAACACCACCACTTTTAAGCACTAGATAACCTTTCTTCAACACCTAACTTTTTTTTTAACCTTTTTTCGAGCATTTTTCTCAAATCACCACTTTTCTTTTCTTTTCTTCTTTCTTCGCCATAATTCACTTCTCTTTTCTTTTCTTTTGTATTTTGGCATGAGACCATTCACCTCTTTTTTTTCATTTTTCTTTTCTTTTCCATAACCCCCAACTTATCTGCTTTAATGTACTTGGGTTATGGTAGTGATTTTTTCTCATATTTCCATCCTTACTCCTTTTAAGTGCTTCTTAACAAATCTAAATGGCGAGTATTGGCTGGAAACATGATGCATAATGGTGTGGTTATGTGTGTAGGGTGGAGATAATCCTGAAGGGTCCTAAAGGGTTGATCTTCGTGTTCACTCATCTCTTCGGGACTAGATGGGTTGTCAAATAAAGGATTTAGAAAATAATTTAATTCTGACTCTAACATAGGCCTACAAGCAAATCTACCCAAAGTGTCTCTATATCGGGGCATGCAAGATCACAAAATAAAAATACTATAAAAGAATGAATAAAATAAAATAAAATTAATGCAGCAAACTAAAAGAGGGAACGAAGTTACCGCCTTTACAAACTACTGAAAAGAAAAATTATCTACAATTCTTTTACCGTCTTGTCTCAAAGTTGACAATCTTCCTTGTACTTAAGCCCGTCTCCCTGGCAACGGTGCCAAAATTTGATTACGCCCAAAGAGTAACACGGTAGTTGTAGCGCGGCTTTGGGGTGTCAATTCCACAGGGAGACAAACTAACTACAAGAGAAAGTACAAACCTTAAAACGAACGATAAAAGTTAAACGAGAAAATCTGAGTTTGAAGTAGTGTGAAATAATTGTGTGAATATAATAGAACAACAAGGGTCTGGGAATCCTCCCTAGGTTCATTGACTTATTCTAATCTTGATTAAGTTTTTTTTATCTCGATTGCAAGTTTCACATCCCAAACAAGCAATCGTCAAATATTCAATTAAAGCACACATGTAAACCCTAATGTAATTGTTATGAAATACTCTTTACTTTCAAGTACACATGACCTAACTTATAGATTATCAAGAAATGACAATATATCATAATGACAATATGGCAGTAATTGACAAATCTATAAGAGAAATCTACCGAACTCTGTCTTACCTCAACAACATCACATAAGAAGAGCATGACTAGACTTATATGGGGGAGAAAGATGCAATCACCGGATTAAGGAGAAATCTTCTAATTAGAATAAAAAGTAAATCATAACGATGTTTAATGATGATAAATCCAAACTACAATGAATCAAGACTAGAAAATAAGAACAATTACACCTAGGGATTCATCCCTTCGCCTTGCTTGGAGATTAGTTGGCCATGAGGGAGAGTGTGGAATCCTTCATGATGTTTTCCCCGGCCTTTGACCTCTCAAAAAGATGATCTTTTTCACAAACCCTAAGTGGTCTATTTATAATCACTAAGTCTAAGGGTGTTTTAGGGTTTAAAAAGTCTTTAAAAGCCTTAATTAAGTTGTAACTCGGAGACAGGGTATCGGGGTCACGCCTAGGCTTAGATTGGGTCAGGCCGTGGCTCAAATTGTGCAGATTTCCTCTCCTTATGTGGGCCGCGGGTCACCTTGATTCAGGCCTAGGCCTGACTTAATACCTCTTCTTTACTCTTTTGATGCACTTTCTGGAGGCTGAGGCTTGGATAATTCTTGGCCGCAGCGCACACTCTATAAACTTGATTTCTCTTCATTTACCCTTCCGCAACCATGTCTTTACTTTGGTGTGCCTCGAGTCTTTGTGCTTCAAACAACAATGGCTTTTTCTCCTATTTTGAACTTAAATTACTTGAAAATGCACCGAAATAAGTTAATGATCCAAGAATACCACTTTAGGGTTATTAACATATAAAAGTGCAATTAAGATCTAGATAAACCCTAAAATGCTAACGATTAAGAACTATTAAGATGCATTTTATGGCTCTCATCAGCAACTATCGAGAGAAATCAAAGAGTGGAGGGCTGAGCCATGGGAGAGCGCACTCCAAACCAAGATTTGGAGGAAAGAGATGCTACTACTACAATAAGGAGGGTCATTTCAAGAAAGATTGTAAGAAGAAGTTGTGGGATGACAGAGGAAGAAGCCATACCAACAATGGAGAAGCTTCAGTTGCCAAAGGAGAACAGCAAGATGATGTTCTTGTTGTGTGGTCAAATGTGAGCAGGAGGCAAGCCAGCGAGAAATAGATCCTAGATTTTGGGTGCACTTATCACATGTGCCCTATTAGGGATTGGTTCAAGAATTTCAAGGAAACCAATTATGGAAAGGTTTTCTTAGGGAATGATACTTCTTGCCAAGTGAGTGGGATAGGAGATATCCAATTGAGGATATTTGATGGAGTCATAAGACTGCTGTGGAATGTGAGGTATCTTTCAGATTTAAGAAGAAATTTGATCTCATTGGGGTAGCTAGATTCGATGGGGTACACATACAAAACAGAGGGAGGAAAGATCAAGGTAACCAAGGGATCTTTGATAGTGATCTAAGCAGCAATAAAGGATGGTCTATATGAGATGATCAGAGAGACAAAAATCAAGAATCAAGCAGCAAGCTTGATGGCTGAGATGAATAAGGCAGTACTTTGGCACAATCACTTGGGATATATGAACGAAAAGGGGCTACAAGTTCTTAGCAAGAATGATCTACTTAATGGTGACAAAACAGAGAAACTTGATTTCTGCGAATGTTGTGTTCTTGAGAAGTAACATCGGGTCAGCTTCAACACTGGAGTGCACAAGTCTAAGGGTATTCTTGACTACATTCATGCGGATCTTTGGGGACTAGCAAGAACACCAACACAAGGAGGTAATCTTTACTTTCTTTCTTTAATTGATGATTATTCTAGAAAGGTTTGGGTTTATTTGATTAAAAATAAATCAAATGCTTTGAATAAATTTGTGGTGTGGAGAAAGTTGCTAGAGACTCAAACAGGCAGAATTGTTAAGGTGTTAAGAACTGATAATGGCTTAGAATTTTTTAATAAAGATTTTGATAAATTCTGTGAGTTAAATAGGATTCTAAGACATAGAACGGTTGTGAAAAACCCTCAGCAAAATGGAGTTGCTGAGAGGATGAATAGGACCCTTATGGACAAGGTTAGGTGCATGTTAATTGGGTGTGGTTTACCAAAATGTTTTTGGGGGGAAGCTGTGTCTACTGCTACATATTTGGTTAATAGATCACCCTCTAGGGCTTTAGACCTTAAGACTCCTGAGGAGATGTGGAGCGGGAAACCCCCTGAGTTAAGCAACCTTAGGACTTTTGGATGTGCTGCATTTGCACATCAAAAGGATGATAAACTTAGCCCAAGGTCTAGAAAATGTGTGTTTCTAGGATATGGTGACGGGGTTAAGGGGTATAGGTTGTGGTCCTTAGAGCCAAAAGGAACAAAACTCATAATAAGTAGGGATGTCATTTTTAATGAATTTTTATTTCCTTATTTGGAGAAAACTAACCCTACAGGGGATAGTGGGCAAGTCAGCCCGGTATTTGCAGAGTATAGCATCAAGGAAAATTCAGTTCAGGTAGAGCAAGGAAGGCAAGAAGGTTCGGACCAGGTAGAGCCCATTGATGAAGGCCAAGCTTAGGACACTCATGAGGAGGCTGAACTAAAAGGGGATGATGCAACAAGTCAGAATGACTATCAGCTCACAAGGGACCGGGAAAGAAGACTGGTCAGACCACCTTTAAGATATGGTTTTGCGGATGCTAATGTAGCAGCTCCTTATTCAGAAGGAGGGGTTAAACCAGAAACTTACATGGATGCCATGGAATGTAAGGATTTGTCAAAATGGTAGCCAGCTATGGAGGAAGAAATTGATTCTTTGAGGAAGAACAACTCTTGGGCATTAGTGCTCAAACCAGAAAAACAAAGAGTTGTGGATTGTAAATGGATTTACAAGATCAAGCAAGGGAACACTCTAGGGGATGAAGTCTAGTATAAGGTTAGGCTAGTGGAGAAGGGGTTCACACAAAGAGAAGGCATAGATTTCACCGAAATATTCTCACCAGTTGTGAAATACAAGATGATAAGGATAATGTTAGCAATGGTGGTCCAATTTAATTAGGAAATCCAGCAAATGGATGTGAAGACAGTGTTTTTACATGGAGAGCTTGATGAGACCATCTATATGAGGCAACCTGAAGGCTATGAGGAAGGAAGGTAGGGAGATTTGGTGTGCCAATTGAAGAAATCTCTCTATGGCCTGAGGCAATCACCTCAGCAATGGAATAAGAGGTTCAATTCCTTTGTAACTAGCTTGGGTTTCATGAGGAGCTACTATGATTCGTGCTTGTACTACAAGGGGCACACGGTGGAGGAAATGGTGATTATCCTCATCTATGTTGATGATATGTTGTTGGTTGGGAACAGTAGGGAGAGGATAGAAAAGTTGAAGTCTCAACTCAGTTTAGAGTTTGAGATAAAGGATCTTGGCCATGCACAAAAGATTCTTGGGATGAGTATAATCCAAGAAAAAGAGAGAAACATATTGAAGATTTCTCAGACTTCTTGCACAGAAAAGATGATATCTAAGTTTTCTATAGAAGATAGCAAACCAGTGAAGGTTCCCCTTGCTGGTCATTTCAAGTTCTCCAGCGATCATTGTTCGAGATCGGATGAGGAGAAGAAGGAAATGGAAAAGGTCCCTTACTCTAGTACAGTTGGATCAGTCATGTTCATAATAGTAAGCACTGGACCCGACATTGCTTATGTAATGAGTGTTCTCAGTAGATTTATGAGTAATTCTGGAAAAGAGCATTGGCTTAGGATGAAGTGGTTGCTGAAGTACTTGAAAGGAAGCCCAGTTGTGGGGCTTGTTTGTGAGAAGAGGGGTAAGTCTATCTGTTTAGAAGGTTATGCTGATTCAGACTATGGAGCAGACCAGGATAAGAAAAAAGCGATTACCTCCTACTTCTTCAACTTAAATAGATGTTGTATAAGTTAGAAGGCTCAATTACAGCCGGTGGTAGCACTCTCAACAACCGAGGCTGATTATATAGCGGCTACGGAAGCCTTGAGGCTATATGGTGCAAAGGGTTGTTGGAAGAGTTGAAGGTCCTAAAAGAGTAGGTGGTGGTGTATTCGGATACCCAAAGTGCGTTGCATTTGTGTAAGAATCTAGTGTTCCATGAGAGGACAAAGCATATGGATGTTCAGTATCATTTCGTTCAGGAAAATGTTACGGAAGGATGCATTCATGTGGATAAGGTGGCCACGGAAAAAAAATCCTGCATATTTAGGTACTAAAGTTCTACCTCTAAGCAAATTTAATCATTGCCTTGGACTTCTTAGGATTGGAGTCGGTTGATATGGTGACTCAAGTTGAGTTTGGATCCTGAGTTCTCTGCACAATAGGTTCAGTTTTAATTGCTTAGACAAAGCTAGAGATTGTTGGTATTTGTCTAAGGATTAAACGGGTTGAAGAGGAGCTTCAGCATCAGGTCTTTGGGCCATGGCACAGGTTATGCGCCGTTGCCTCCAGCAAGTCCAGATGATCAGCATGATGGTGCGCACCGTGGCTCGAGGTGTGTGCGCCACGGCACGGTCCTGTGCATCGCAGTATAGCCCACCCAAGCCGCGGCCTCCAGCAAGACAACATGGTTCCCTTCTCTTGAGCCGCGGCATGAAGGTACACCTGATGCCAAGTTTCAACACTCTTCTCCTGATGTGTGAGGCTTGATTAAAATGCACAGGATCACTTAGACTTGTTGGAGGGCTATGATTGATTGGTCATCAAGATTTGTGATTGACTTCAAGATTGGTTCAAGAAGTTGGTGCACTATATAAAGAGCCATCTAGCTTCAATCATAACACACAAGATACAAGATCACCATACAAGAGAATTCAAGTGCAAGTATGAGAGTGGAAAGACACAAAACACAAGAGAGGCACTATAATAGATCTCATTCAAGAGTGGCTGGTTTTTTAGAGAGAGAATAGTATAGATTGGGGATTCAAGGTCTTTGTAATTGGAATTTTCTTGGGGAAAATTCTAGGGAAACACTAAGTTCTTATCACTTTCTTTTTCTCTTCTTTCATTCTTCAAGAACAAGAGGGTTCTTGAAGAGGTGTTGCTGTAATTGTAAGAACTCCATTGATTTAGTGCAAAGAGCTTGGAGGAGCTCACGGGGACGTAGGCACATTACTGAACCTCGATGACAATTATTTGTGTTCTTTCTTTGATTAGTTTTGTTTCTATTCATTACAAGTCATTCTAGACTTGGGTGTTTGGAAGATCACCACCTGGGACTTCTTGAGGTGATTTCCAACAATTTCAATAATATTACTTCTCATATAATAAATCTTTAACATATCGATTATTCCTATCAACCAACTTTCATCTATCATCCAATCATAGGTTAATAATTAATTCAAATATCATCACTTTATATTTCATATTTATCTCGATTACTAAAAGTAAATCTAACTCACCACGTAGCACTTAAAACTACCCGTGGATCACCTCCTTGCTTTTCCTGCTCCTTTCAGCAATTTCCCCCGATTGTTGATCGTCAACACCTGACATAATATTTATATTAAAACTTCTAATTTATTCTTCAATTCTTCTAGAAATCATACCCTTTAAAAATTCCCACATTTTCGGGAAATTTAATGTATGCTAAATTTTTAAAAAAAATAAAATTCATATTATTATCTTTTGTTCTTCTTAGAGCTTTCCTCGACTCTCTTTAAAATTCTTCTATAAACCCCATCAAAATTTTATTCTTTCAACCTTTCTTTCAGTCTCCAAGTTTTTAAAGAAGGAGAGAAATTTGAATTGAAGAAAGAAGGAAACCAAACAGGATTTGGTAAGAAATAAATAAAATAAAACAAACACTAAATATATATATATATATATATATATATATATTATTCAATAATAAGTCTTTTATATATATTATTTTAATTTCATATCATATCTATCGAATTACTTCTTTACTCTTACTTTAAAAATACGGGCATTACAATAAATATCTTGCACAAATTTAATTTGGCATGGTTGTCCCATCTTTATTACCTATACCTAATTTTTTTTTTCTTCCTTTTTAAGATTTTGTTAAAATTTTATTGTTTGATGACTTATAAAAAAAATTTGTGTTTGATGATATATAATTATGTGTAGATGTCAAAGAATAGCAGATGTAGCAATCCCCTTACTTGGAAAGGTTACATTAAAATTAGAGTAAAGAATGGAGGATATGAGGGCAAGGATGAAGTTATTGCCAAGTGTCATTTTTTGGGACAGAGTTAAAGCTTATGAATAAGTGTGGCACAACTATGTTACCAAGGCATGCAAATCATTATTTTCTGCATAACTGGCTAAAAATAGCAGCAATTGTGAGGTAATTCTATGAAGTGATAGGACATCATGACCCTCCTTTGAATGGAGCCAATCCACTTCCACCTCCCTTGAATGAAGACAATCCACCTCCACCTCCCTTGAATGAAAACAATGTTGTGAGACTTTTGGGATATGAGTGGGAATCAAGAGATATGTGTTGTTATCTTTAATTTCTTTAATTTTATTTCTTTTACAATTTAATTTGTAAGAATTTTAATTATTAGATGGGTTGTGACTATGCTGAGTGGAGTCATAGTGGTTGTTTTAATTTTACCTTAGTGCAATGTGTTATTGACTTTATGGTTTAATTATATGTTATATTTTCCTATATATGTTTGCTTTTGATATCTTATTATATTTTCATTCTTTTGTTTTCATTTTTAATTGAATGGAGACTATATTAAGTTTTAAAACTTGACTATAATGTGTTGCTTTACATATATATGGGGATAAAGATAACATGATTTCTGTTGAGGATTGTGATAACATGGATGTGCTTGGTGAAGAAGATGATGACGTGGTTGGGTTAGAGGAAGTACTACAGGTATGGAAGCCAAGAAAAAGGTGGCAAAGCATAAAAGAAAACTTACTTCACTAGTGTGGAAGATTTTTAACATGCTTCATTTTAGTGATGACAAGAAAAAGATATGCAAATGCAAGAGGTGTGAAATAACATTCATTGTTGATGGTAAGTTTGAAACTGGTATATGAAACACCACATAAAGACTTGTGTTAGATTAGATACAAGAGACATGAATCAATTATTTTTATCACAAAGTAATAGTTCCATGTCTTTATCTAATGCTTCATTTGATCATGAAATGTTTAGGGAGTTACTAATGACAGCTATTATCATGCATGAATTACCTTTTCAATTCATTGAGTGGGTGGAAATTAGAGTTATTTTTCTTTATATGTGTGATGATTTACGTATTGTGACTAGGAAGACTTATAAGGCTGGTTGTCTTAAGATATATAAGAGAGAAAATGGTAGAATACAAACAATATTGGAG
This sequence comes from Bretschneidera sinensis, assembly GCA_023935145.1. NCBI lineage: Eukaryota > Viridiplantae > Streptophyta > Magnoliopsida > Brassicales > Akaniaceae > Bretschneidera > Bretschneidera sinensis. The sequence continues at coordinate 55,159,211 of CM043697.1, read as the reverse complement.
GCAACACCGGGAAAGGTTAGTTTAACATCTTATTGTTGGTCTTCTATTATCACAGATGGATATATATGTTTGACAACTCATTTTATTTATAAAGATTGAAACCTACAAAATAGGATTCTAAATTTCAGCTTTATGCCACCTCCTCATAATGATATATCTTTGGTTGAAAAGATCCACACTTTTAATTGTGTAAACCAAGCTTCAAACCCAAGAGGGGGGTGAATTAGGTTTTAAAAACTTTTGCTGATTAACTTGCAAGTTTTTAAATAGTTAAATACACAAATCACCCAATCAAATAATATACTTGAAAGTAAAAGAGTTTAAGGAAAAGAATGTGAAAACTCCATTTATAGTGGTTCGACAATATCGGATTCCTTCTGACCCTATGTCCACTATCTTCAAGGAACCTCCTTGAAGTAATCCACTAAAACTTTAGTCGTACAACTTCATAGGTGTTGTACAAACCTTACAACCGATCTCTTCCTCACAGAAACTACAATGAAGTGTTTAATCCTAAACATTCTAAGAGTTATACCAACTATTTCCCTTTACAATAAATGAAATTTGTTGTATAGTAAATGGTAGAGAGATAGCAATAAGTGCTTTTACAAATGAATAATATCTCTCTTTCAAGAACAAGCTTGAAGAATGGCTCAACAATAAATTTTTCAAAACTTTTGAGAATTAATGAGCTATCTTGTGAATTGAATGTGTTCTATTCTTCTTTTAAATGCTCATTGAAGTGGGTTTATATAGCCTTGAATCAATATGGCCGTTTGATGTAGACTTGGTAGGTTTAGGGCATTAAATGCTCAAGTCCTGCATCTTAAACGGTCATATTTTTGAATTATCAGTCAACTAGGTCAAGCGAAGAATTTTCACTTTTTAGGCTAAGGGAGAGTACCAATCGACTGGGTCAGAGGACCAGTCGACTGGGTGAAGTTACTAGTCGACTAGGTCCTCAAGATCAATCGACTGACAACTTTCTGTCACATATCTCAGTCGATTGGTATAGGGACCTAGTCGACTGGGTTGTCCTTCAACCCATTTTTCCTTTTGAAACACAGTTTTTGACTTAGAAACTTTTTGTATTTTTAGTTTTGTCGAAGTCTTTTGTAAATTGAGCCACAAATCAAGCTATTTAATTGAACATAAGAGATTTACAATTGTTTCAGTTACCTTCTAGATCTTCTGTCTTGTTTTGGTGTCTGAATCGTGTTGAGTTTTTGCATCTTGTTTCCGTACTGAATGCTTTTACCACTTAAATACTTAGATAAAATTGTTAGTGCAATTAGAGTAATATTTTGTCATTATTAAAATCAAATACAGGTTAACAATCTCCCCCTTTTTGATGATGAAAAAACTAAAGATTGAAAAAAAAAAACAGTTTTAAAAACTAAGTGTTGGTTTTTAGAAAAATGTGCGCAGAGTCTCCTTTGTTTTTTAGATTAAAACCAACCTGTTTAGCATTCAAAAGCAGTTTAAATACAATTATATCAACTTAACCAATCAATGCAAGACAATATTTCATTTTTCAACATGTTCGGAGCAATTCTCTCCCTAAATATATGTTATATTCTAAGTTTACATACAGTTTTCTCTTATACATTGATTTTTCTCCTTTTTCTCTCCTGTTTTGACAACAACATAAAAGAGGGTGTAAACTTGATGAGAGTCATAAAATGTATCTTAACAGAACTTAATTGTTAGCATTTTAGGGTTGACCTAGGTTTTAATTGTACTTTTATACGTTAACAACTCTAAAGTGTCATTCTTGAATCATTGATTTATTTCGGTGCATTTTTAGGTACTTTGAGTCTAAAAGAGATGGAAAAGCTATCGTTGTTTAAAGCACGAAGATTCCATGTATAACGGAGTCTCGGAGTGGTTGTGGAAGGACAAATGAAGAGAAATCAAGTCTTGAGTGTATGCGCTGCGGCCTGAAAATATCCAAGCCTCGGCCTCCAAAACTAAGCCAAAAGAGCAAGAAAAGAGCTTCAGTGAGCACCACAGCCTCCAGAAAGTGAGGAAACCAAAGACCAGGCAGAGCTATAGCACAAGGAAGTGAGAGCCGCGGCACAAGAAAGTGAGAGCTGCGGCGCACACACGATCCCCTTCTCCAAGTTATGACCTAATTAGGACTTTAATGATTGTTTAAACCCTAAAACACCCTTGGAAATTTTGTATTATAAATAGATCACTTAGGGTTTGAGAAGAGAGCATCATGCAGGCTCAGAACGGATGAGAGAGCTCGACATTACGGTGTTCAAGCATGAGCCCCATGGCCAACTAATCTCTAAGCAAAGCAAATGGATGAATCCCTAGGTGTAGTTGTTCTTATTTTCCATTATTGATTCAGTTGTAGTTTGGATTTATTGTCAAAACATTGTTATGAGTTATTATTTGATTAAATAAGAAGAATTTAGGTTCATGTGACAGCTGCACTTTAAGTTCTTTTTATCTTAGATTTTCTTAATCCGGTGACTTCTCCATATAAGTCTAGTCAAGCTCTTTTTATTTCAAATTGTTTGGGTGAGATTGAGTTCAGTAGACTTATCTTTTAGGTTTATCCGTTACTGCAATATTGTCATTAAGATATATTGTCGTTTCTTGATAAATCTATAGGATAGGTCATGTGTACTTGAATCGAAATCAAAGAGTACTTCATAGCAATTACATTAGGGTTTTCATATGCTTTGATTGAATATTTGCCGATTGCTTGTTTGGGATGTGAAGCTTGCAATCAAGATAAAAACAACTGAATTGAGATTGGAATAAGGCAATGAACCTAGGGAGGATTCCCGGAACCTTGTTGTTTCCTTAATATATTATTCATTACATTTACATAATTTCCTTTACATTATTTCATTATCAAACTCAGATTTACTCATTTGGATTTTATCGTTCGTGTTAAGGTTTATACTTTTCCTCAACTATACACAATAACCGCGTAATCAAATTTTGGTGTCGTTGCCGGGGAAACGTGCTTAAAGTACAAGGAAGATTGTCAACGTTAAGACAAGATGGTAATATTATTTTTTGCTCTTTGTTTTAATTTTCAAATTTTGATTTTTCTGTTTTATTTGTTTCCCTCTAATTTCTTTGGTGTATGTATAGACTAAGAGATTCGCGAGGTAGATTCATTAAAAGATCCAAATTAGAGTTACCCTCTCATTCAACGTCCATTAGTGAAACCTCACCTAGATCAAACCATAGCGCACACCCAAGTGAGAATTTAGAGGATTTTGTTAACATGGTCGAAAATCACAATGAAAATGTTGCTAGGACACTTAAAGACTACTTGCACCTTAGCCGAATAGCCACACTATCTTGCATCATGTTCCCCCCTAATGTTCAACAAACTGAATTAAGGCCGAGCATGATCCAATTGCTACCAACCTTCCATGAGTTTGAGAATGAAAACCCCTATATCCATATTAGGGAATTCGAGGAAGTAGTAGCAACCTTTCAAGGTAGGGCTGATATGGTAGACACCATCAAACTTAGGTTTTTCCCTTTTTCACTTAAGGAAAAGGCCAAGGTTTGGCTGTACTCGTTAAGGCCTAGGTCCATAGGTAGTTGGGATGAGATGACATGAGTTTTCTTCCAAAAGCACTTCCTAACCCATAAGACTAATAACCTCAAGAGACAAATCTCAAACTTTGCACAAAAGGAGAGTGAAACTTTGTATCAAGTTTGGGAATGTTTCAAGGACCTTTTGAATTCTTGTCCACACCATAGGTATGAGAGTTGGCGAGTAGTTAGCAATTTCTATGATATACTTCTAAGTAGGGAAAGGCAATTCATAGAAATGATGTATAATGGGGATTTTCTTCAAAAAGATCCCGATCAAGCCATAGATTTCCTAGATGACCTATTGGAAAAAACCCACACTTGGACAAGACCAAATACCATGGAAAGTACTAAGAAAAATTAACCCACTGGGATTTATCAACTTAAGGAAGAGGACAGCCTTAAAGCCCATTTAGAGGTCCTAACTAAGGAAATTAAAGCCTTAAAAACCAAGGATGCTAGAGCGCCTGAACCGGTTGCTAGAGTAGAGTCCCATGAACCTTGCTTTATGTGTAATGGGGTAGAATATCTACCTAGGGATTGCCCAACTTATTTTGAGATGAAGGGAGAGTGTAATGTTGTAGGTATACCCTTTAGGAAACCAGACTCACCCTACTCTAACACCTACAATTTCGGTTAGAAGAATCACCCTAATTTTAGTTGGAGATCCGATATGCAACCTCCTGCCCAATCTAGCACCCATTGGAGATCCGATATACAACCTCATCCCCACTCTAGTACCCAATGGCAACCGAAAGCAACCTCATCTAATGCACCTCAACAATCTTTACCATTGGAAGATATATTTAAGTCATTTATGCAGGTGCATGCCAAGAGTGTGGAAGAGCAAGGCAAGATAAATCAATGGTTGCTAGAGGAGCAACAAGTGATCAAAGAGGGACAAAAGGTGATAAAGAGTCAACTCACCAAGTTGACTAGTTTCTTGACGGTTCAAGAGCAAGGTCGTTTTCCTTCACATCCATAACCTAATCCAAAGGGACAACATATGGCACAAATGTCCGAACCTAAAAATCAAAATGTTAGGGAGGTTAATGCCAAATCACCAGCAGCAATAAGAAAATTGATGGACCCACTGTAGCATCACGCTGGATTCCTAATACCGCGAGCAACAAGGATGAAGCCCCCAAGGAACAAGATGCCCATGATGATTATTCTCCACCGGTACCTTTCCCTCAAGCACTCCTTAAGCCTAAGAAGGGAAATTCAACATTAAAAAGTGAGATCCTTGAATAGCTTCAGCATGTTAAAATTAACCTCCCTCTTCTTTATGTTATAAAATAGATCTCTAACTATGCTAAAGTCATCAAGGATCTATGCACACTCAAGACGAAGCACAATGTGAAGAAGATGACATTCTTAATGGAGCAAGCAAGTACGGTAATTGACAGCAAGACATCACCCAAATATAAAGCTCTGGGTTGTCCAACGGTGGCTTGCCAAATTGGAAACAAATCTTGTGACCAAGCACTGCTAGATTTGGGTGCTAGTGTGAACCTCATGCCATACTCCATGTACTTGCAGCTCGGTCTAGGTGAGATCAAACCAACCTCCGTGGTACTTCAATTAGTGGATAGATCGGTAAGAAAACCAAGAGGTATTGTGGAAGACATTTTGTTCCAAATTGATAATTTCTATTATCCTATTGACTTTTTGGTTTTAGATACCGCTTTTATCGTGAATACGGAGTCAAAAATTCCTTTGATACTTGGAAGACCATTCCTTGCCACCGCCAATGCCCTCATTAATTATAGGAATGGCCTAATGACATTATCATTTGGAAATAGAACGTTAGAGGTAAATGTTTTTCGAGTCCCAAAGCAACCACATGAAGAGGATGAGTGTTTCGATACTTACATTATTGATAAGCTTAATTTGGAGGATGAGCACATTAAAGATAATTCTAACTCTTCAGAATTCACTCATAATAATTTTGAGTTCGATGATTCTTCAATTTATCCCCATACCGTTCATGTTGTTGATGTTTTTGATAAGTCACAGGGATTTATAAAGAAATCATGGCAACCATGCTTTGAGGAGTTGTTTGAGAGAAGTCACATGGTTGCGGGAATCAAATACTCTACTTCTAATAGTAAAGGGGCAACACCAAGAACACTTGAGCCGCATGTGGTGGACTTTAAGTATTCCTTGCCAAAAGACTAGCACTGAGGCCATCGAGTATGGAGCCTCATCTTCAGCACCACAATGAGGCCAGCAGTGAGAGTGGTGCAGCTTCTGGCTGAAGATGTAAAACTTAGCGCTCATAGGAGGCACCCCACAGTATATCCTTTAATTTTATTATTTTTCTATATTTCTTTTTCTTGTTTATTATTAGTATTTTGTTATTTTCCAGTATTATCTTCGTATTTTTTTAGGGACAAATATGCGCAACAGTTCAATTGGTCGTGCACAACTTTCGACTCCACGCACCTTTGATTAAAAAGGGAGTTTCCTTAACTTTTGCTTTTACATTGAGGACAATGCTTATTTTAAGTTGGGGGTGGAGGAAAGGAAACACATCCCTTTTCTTTTTTGTTTTAATTCATTTTTCTTTTATTTGTTTGTTCTTAGCATGCCTTGTGTTAACCTTGTAAGTAATTCACATGTCAATGATATGAGCTTAATTGAGATAGTATATAACAATTAGAAGAAGTTAAATCTTGCTTCGGTTTAAGAATAATTTAAGTATCAATCTTCATTTGGTTAGAGACTCTGGTTTGTGGTAAGATTGCATGATTAGTCTAAAACATTTAGAGAAGTTTTATGTGTGATTGTTTTGTGAATACTTTTGCGGTCTCAACAAGCTCTAGAACTTATTTGATAATCACTTGAGGTGAAATTCTAGAATGCACACTACTTAAGATATGATGTAGGCCATTTTTGGACTGTTTGAGCCTTTCAAACTTACCGTTGCTATATCTATCACTAATCACCTGTTTGAGTCTTTTTCTTGAAAAAGAATTTGAGCCTTATTTCTTTCAATAACCCATTTACTTACTTTTATGAGCCTAAAATATTCTATCCTTACCTTTCTTTTAAGAGAACTTAGTCATACACATTTGTTGGGAAGCACTTGAGAGGAGTAAGGATGGAAATATGAAAAAATATTACTACCATAACCCAAGTACATTAAAGGAGATAAGTTCGGGGGTTGTAGAAAAGAAAAGAAAAAAATGAAAAAGAAGGTGAATGGTCTTATGCCAAAATTAAAAAAAAAGGAAGTGAATTATGGCAAAGAAAGAAGAATAGAAAAAAAAAAGTGGTGATTTATTGAGAAAAATACTCGAAAAATGGTTGAAAGAGTTGGGTGTTGAAGTAAGGTTATCTAGTCCTTAAAGTAGGTTGTGTTTAAAACTAAGAGATTAAGTTCTTTTATTTGTTGAAACCTTCTCATTCTTTCTTAACCTTTACCTTAGCCTAACGTTACAAGCTTATTAAAGACCTATTGATCCATGGTAGTGTGATTTTTCGACAACAATGGAGAGTGATTTGAAAAGTGAGCCTACGAAGCTTGTTTTTGTCATTGATGTCACGCAAATTAAATATTTTAGAGGCCAAGACTTGTACTCATGAATGTTATGCATAAAATCATCTGGGTGTTTGGATTAATGGATTGTGGTAAGATGGATGTTAAGAGTCGATAACAATTTTAAGATTGATGTTTGGATTACTTTTGGACTTGGGTGATATTTAATGATTCTATATGTTGTGTGTTATGTACAATTTTTGAGACAAAAAGTGAATTACTCTTACCTTAACACTAACATTGCTTTACTTTGTTTTGATTCCTACTATAGAATTCATCTCTTGTTTTCGCTTGAATTGCTAGGGACTAGCAATAAGCTAGTTGGGGGTTGTGATGAGAGTCATAAAATGCATCTTAACAGAACTTAATTGTTAGCATTTTAGGGTTGATATAGGTTTTAATTGTACTTTTATATGTTAACAACTATAAAGTGTCATTCTTGGATCATTAATCTATTTCGGTGCATTTTTAGGTACTTTGAGTCTAAAAGAGATGGAAAAGCTATCATTGTTTAAAGCACGAAGATTCCATGTATAATAGAATGTCAGAGTGGTTGTGGAAGGACAAATGAAGAGAAATCAAGTCTTGAGTGTGTGCACTGCGGCCTAAAAATATCTAAGCCTCGGCCTCCAGAACCAAGCCAAAAGAGAAAGAAAAGAGCTTCAGTGAGCGCCGCGGCCTCCAAAAAGTGAGGAAACCAAAGATCAGGCAAAACCGCGGCACAAAGAAGTGAGAGCCGCGGCGCGCACACGATCCCCTTCTCCGAGTTATGACCTAATTAGGACTTTAATGATTGTTTAAACCCTAAAACACCCTTGGACCTTTTGTATTATAAATAGATCACTATGGTTTGAGAAGAGAGCATCATTAAGGCTGAGAACGGAGGAGAGAGCTCGACATTACAGTGTTCAAGCATGAGACCCATGGCCAACTAATCTCCAAGCAAGGAAAAGGGATGAATCCCTAGGTGTAGTTGTTCTTATTTTCCATTATTGATTCAGTTGTCGTTTGGATTTATTGTCAAAACGTTGTTATGAGTTATTCTTTAATTAAACAAGAAGAATTTAGGTTCATGTGACAGCTACACTTTAAGTTCTTCTTATCTTAGATTTTCTTAATCCAGTGATTGTATGCTTCTTCTCCATATAAGCCTAGTCAAGTTCTTCTTATGTTAAGTTGTTTGGATGTGATTGAGTCCAGTAGACTTATCTTTTAGGTTTGTCCATTACTGAGATATTGTCATTACGATTTATTGTCGTTTCTTGATAAATCTATAGGATAGGTCATGTGTGCTTGAATCGAAATTAAAGAGTACTTCATAGCAATTATATTAGGGTTTTCATATGCTTTGATTGAATATTTGCTGATTGCTAGTTTGTGATGTGAAACTTGCAATCGAGGTAAAAACAACTGAATCGAGATTGGATTTTATATTCTTCATTACATTTACATAATTTCCTTTACATTATTTCATTATCAAACTCAGATTTACTCATTTGGATTTTATCGTTCGTGTTAAGGTTTACATTTTTCCTTGTAGTTCGCTTTTTCTCGTGGGATCGACACCTCAACTATACACAATAACTGCGTATTAGTTGGAGCGTAATCAAAACTCAAAAAATAAGCAAAATAGATACCATATCCATGAAGATAAGGTAAAAAAAAAAAAAAAAAACTTGTGTGCAAAAACTAGGCATGATTTGGAATTGGGAAGACTTCCAGAGAAGAATCAGAAGTTTCCACACTAGTATAAGTAGTTAAAGCATATATGTGAGCAAAAAGTGCTCAAACTAAGCAACCATATAGCTTATAAGTAAAGTATGTAAATAAGCTAAAAGCTAAATAACTAAAAAATAAGCATCTATATACAAACATCCATACATCATAAGCTTTGGAAGCTGTCTGAATATCGAGTATAAGTATATAAATGTAGGCGAATAAAAAAGATCTATATGCTAAGTATCCATCGAGCTATATATGTACATAACAACGAGATAAAAACAAAAAGCTTAGTGAGTGGGCGAATCAGAGCCGTCTTGAAGAAGATCCCGAAGCTTAGCCAAAGAGCCCTCTGTGTGCTCCTGGTGTAACTCGAAATCGTCTCGGAGTGTACAGAGGTCACGATGCATGTGATTAATAGAAGAGTTCAAGCTCTGGAACCAGGACTGTAGGGACATCTAGAGGCTCTTCATAGCTTGAAGTATGTTATTGTATCTAGTCTGACCAGTATTAGAGCCACCGTGTTGTGGACTAGGTGCCCGTGCGTCAGTGTACATAGTAGTGGGAAGAGCTGTATCACCAAGAACCTCGTCATCCTCCTCATTGCTGTCACCCTCTCCAATCCTAATGTTCCTCTCGGCCTTGGAGTAGATTATCCCATCTCGTATAGTGCACCCCATGTTCTTTAGAGAAGAGACTTTGATGATGTCCTTGGGGTCGATATCCTGAGTCTCTGAGGTGAGTAGAGGGACTCAAAAATGCTGGAGGATTAAAGTGATGAGCATCCCATATAGGAGGCACCCAGAGTCACTCGCTTCGCCGTTAATCATGTTGGCGAGCAGTAGGGGTAGATATTGAAATTGTGTACTGTTTTGAGACATCATATCAATTCCACGTTTATCTTAGAAAGATAGCCCTAACTCCCAAGTATCGGGTGGATGGTCCAACTCACAATGCGGTTGAACAACTTTGAGTCAAGGGGTATATCACTACATTACTGAAATGTAGTAAGCCTAAAGATGTAGTTAAGGTTGCCCTTAACAATCTGGCATGCTTCATCGTAATCAAAGTTATCTGGCCATCCATCCAGACTCCATTAGACCCATCCCATAGGGAACCTCAGAATATTGACCAATAAGTCAAAATTCACCTCGAATTCTATGCCCATGACGTTGGTTTTAAACCTAAGAGCCAGTTGATGAGTCTTAAATATTGCATATTTTAGACCCTTAACTTATATTTGTTATGCTCTTAGTTAGTAGTATTCACTTTATTTTACGTCTTTCTTGTGTTTTGTGTATTTTTACAGGTTTGTGGATAAAATAAAGCATTTCAGGAGATGTGAAGCTTCTGGAGACATTGCGATCGATCGCACGAGATATGCGATCGAGCGCACCAGGGCTCGAGCGCACCTGCCTACAAACGAGCACATGGTCAACATCCCACATCAAAATATTTGAAGTTCAGTGCATCTGCGATCGATTGTAGCAGACACGCGATCGAGCGCACATGAGATCATGCGCACAAGACATGCGATCAATCGTACCTGCGATCGATCGCACCACACTGCGATCGAGCGCACACGGGCAGTATCCCACATCGAATCTGTAACCCATATTGCTCCGGGTCTTCCCCTATATAAACACCTTCTAGCTTCATCATTCAGTGTACAATTCCTGAGCCACTTTGGTGTTTACCGGTGGACGTCCGCTAGCATTCTGGTGGATCCTGAAGGCATTGCTACCACGAGGGGAAACGCCACCCGTCAGCGAGTGGAATTTCTCCCATGTAAAGTTGTTTATTTATTTCTTTATATTCAGTTGTTTTAGTTAAAATGTTTAGCACTTTTTATTATAGTTTTATAGTTATGAGTGGCTAGACTCTTCAGCTAAGGTTGAAGATGAAGCCCCGCCGTTGTTTGGCGTAGTAGTTCAGATTTGCTTGTACAAATATGACAATTTTTAGTATAAAATGTTCTATCAATTATTTGAGTTAATCTTATAATTGATTGAGTTTAAATTGTCTGTTGAATATTCTTTGTGTTTCATCTGATGGATAAATTGAATGCTTTTCGATTAAATTGGATTTCCTTTGTGATTTGTTAAGAGCGGATACATTGGATGCTTTTGGTTTAGTTGGGATATTCTTTGAATTTTGTCTTATAGTTGGATTCATGGAATGTTTTGATAGACTATATTTTTAGAACATATATGCTTAAACTTTGGTGGGGTGGATTCGGAAACTTTAGTGCTTTTTATTATTAGTTTTAGAATCAACTTAGTTTAGTTTTAATTTATTTTGCAATATCATTCTGAAATTTGGAACTAGGTTAAGATAGAGTTAGTTTAGATTAAAAATATACTTTCACAACGCAATTCCCTGTGGATTCGACCTCGCACTTGCACAACACTATATTGCAAACGACTCGTGCGCTTGCGAGTAATTTAAAACTCACAACAAGTTTTTGGCACCATTGCCGGGGAATTGTTTTGTTTGTGAAAATTTTTGGTCTGAATTGATTTTATTTTTCTACTAGTTAGTTATAAAAAAAAAGGTTAGAAAAAAAAAAAATTTAAGTTGTGTGTTTGTTTTACTCTGCAAGTTTCTGCTGGTTAGTTTACTTTAGTGCTTTTTTAGTTGGTGTTTGCTTGGTCGAAGATCCTTAGACTTAGATTTGATACATTTAGATCCCGACTTAGAAAGAACTCTTAGGAGACAGAAAAGAGCGCTAGTTGAGAGAGAGACTGTTGAGATGGCAGAGAATTATAGGAATGCAAATCATCCTGAACATGTAGAGGAACCTAGAGCTTGGAACGTGGACTCCACTACATCCCTTAGGGACTTGTTTGCACCCGTTGTGACTAACTCATCCTCTTGCATACTGTTGCCACCGACCAATGCCACCCACTTTGACTTGAAGCCACATGTCATCCAACTCTTACCCTCATTCTATGGCTTAGATCTTGAAAATCCTTATAGCCATGTGAAGAAGTTCAAAGACATTTGTGCCACATTCAAATTCCAGAACTTCTCTGAAGAGTCAATCCATCTTCGACTCTTACCTTTTTCTCTTCACGATAGAGCTAGGGTGTGGTTGGATTCCAACACGCCCGGGTCTATTACATCTTGGGAAAACCTGCTTAGCAAATTTTATCATAAGTTTTTCCCAATGTCTAAAGTGAATGAGTGCCGAAAGGAGATTAGCTCTTTCACTCAAGATGAGGATGAAAAATTTTCTGAGGGTTGGGAGCGCTTCAAAGAGCTACTGATCAGATGCCCTCCACATGGATATGAGAAGTGGAGACTCATTCAATTCTTCTACCAAGGGTTGACTCAACCCAACCGTAACATGATCGAGTCTATGAATGGGGGGGCATTCTTGAGTCTGACAGGAGACGAAGCATATATGGCGTTGGACAAGTTGTCCGATAACTCACAGCAGTGGGATTTTTCAAGCTGTCGAGATAAGTCCATTCGTGCTCCTAAGAGGGGAGGCATCTATAAGGTCAGAGAGGACGCTGATTTGAGGATAAAGTTAGATGCCCTCACTAAGAAGATTGACGCTCTCACTGTGAGCCAATCCATCAATACTGCCAACACATTCAATGTTGAAAGCTGTTCCATCTGTGCTAGTCCCATGCATCTAGCACAGAATTGCCCTTCAATGCCTACTTGTGCCGAGTATCCTATTGAACAAGTAAATGCTTTCAATGACTTTCGAAGGCAGTCAAATGGATTGTACTCCGAGACGTACAATCCAGGGTGGCGGAACCACCCAAATTTTTCATGGAGGCAGAACCAACCAATGAATGAGGGAGGAGCCCCTCATCATGCTCAAAATCAATATCCTCCCGGATTTGCCCTACAAATTCCTAATCATGGTTGTTCTGCCCATCCAGCACCTTCACCTGCTTACCATGCACCCACTCAAACACTAGCGCCAGTTTCACAGTCGCTAGAGGACACCCTTAAGGAGTTCATGAAGGCGACTAGCCAAAATATGAGTGATGTGAGGAGTGCAACAGTGGTAAACATCAAAGCAATTGCCAAGTTAGAGAGTCAAATAGGGCAAATTGCAAGTCACTTGGGTGAGAGAGAGAAGGGGAAGTTCCCCAGTCAGCCCGTGCCCAACCCAAAAGGACAATATATGGTTGAGAGTTCATCAACTCCTACGCACGGGGTGGAACAAGTACAGTCGATTGTCACACTGAGGTCTGGAAGACAGGTGGACAATCGAGTGGAAGAGAGCCCTGCTATGCAGCAAGGGCAAGGAAGTGGCAACACGGAGAAAAGAAATACTGAGCCATCTACAGCCACACATACTGAGAAGGACCCTCCTAGGTCATTTGTACCTAGAGTACCTTACCCCGAGAGATTACAGGCACCGAAGAAATGAGGGAAGTATGAGGAAATTCTGGAGGTATTCAAGCAAGTCCAAATCAATATCCTATTTTTGGATGCCATCCATCAAATGCCATCATATGCCAAGTTTCTAAAGGACTTGGTCACTACAAAAGGAGGATGAATGTCCCAAAAAAGGCATTTTTGACCGAGCAGGTCAGCTCAATCCTTCAGTGCAAGCTACCCATCAAGTAGAAGGACCCGGGGTGTCTTACTATCTCTTGCACGATAGGAGTCAGCCACATTAAGAGGGCTCTCTTGGATCTAGGGGCGAGTGTGAATCTTCTACCCTACTCAGTCTATTTACAGTTGGGGTTAGGAGAATTGAAGCCCACATCCACTACGCTTCAATTGGCTGACAGGTCAGTGAAAAGACCACGGGGAATAGTTGAGGACGTTTTGATAAAAGTGGATAAGTTCTATTTCCCCATGGATTTTATTGTGCTTGACACAGAGCCGGTTCAGAATGTAGGGATTCAAATACCGGTTATTCAAGGGTGACCATTCTTAGCCACGGCTAACGCCCTGATAAATTGTAGGACAGGGGTGATGAAGATCTCCTTCAGAAATATGACAGTGGAGTTGAATATTTTTGATATCACTAGGCAACCACATGAATATGATGAAGTGAGAAATGTATGCTTGATAGAGGAGATTCTTGAGGAGACTGTGAATGAATCAAGCACTGAGGACCCCCTGGAGGCATGTTTTGCTCAATTTGGAGAGGTTATGGATTTAGATAAATTACTTGAGCAAGTGAATGCCATTTTGGAGTCTCCTCCTCGGGAGAGCAATAAGAAGAATGAGATTGTGGATGACTCCCGCACTGAGGACCCCCTAGAGGCATGCTTTGCTCAATTTGGAGAGGATATGAATTTAAATAAATTACTTGAGCAAGCGAATGCCATTTTAGAGTCTCTTCCTCGGAAGAGCAATAAGACAGAGGAGACTGCCGCACCTGAAACCCCCAAGAAGGAACTTAAGCCTTTACCAGATAATCTTAAGTATAAGTTCCTAGGTTCAGTCGATAGTTTGCCTGTGATTATACCTTCAGATCTGGGTGATGCTTTAGAGGAGAAATTATTGGACGTCTTAAAAGAGCATAAGAAAGCTATAGGCTGGACCATTGAGGACATCAAGGGGATCAGCCCCTCGGTGGTGACGTACAGGATACATTTGGAGGAGGATGCTGAGCCATCGATGGAGCCACAAAAAAGGCTCAACCCTGCTATGCAAGAGGTTGTGAGGGCAAAAGATATTAAGCTGTTAGAGGCAAGGATCATTTATCCCATCTCTGATAGCAAGTGGGTGAGCCAGATTCATGTTGTGCCCAAACGTGCTGAATTAAAGGTAGTGCAGCATAAGGACCACGAGTTGGTTCCAACTCGAGTTTAGTCAATTTGGAGAGTGTGTATCAGCTACCGTAAATTGAATACTGCCACTAGGCCTAATCATTTTTCATTCCCATTTATTGATCAGATGGTGGAGCGTTTCGTTGGGCACGATTGCTAATGTTGGGTCTGGCTGAAGACGTTAAACTTAGCGCTCATGGGAGGCACCCCACAGCTTATCTTTTCTTTTGTTTATTTATTATTTCGCATTTTTATGATTAATGTTTGTTTCTAGTATTTTTTGTTTTACAGTTTTTATTTTTCAGGGACAAAGCGTACTTCAGTTCAAGTTTGGGGGTATGCTATGAGCCATACCAGTCCAGATAGTTCTCCATATCTCAGGTCAACTCTTTCCATATTAGTCACACATTGGGGTCAATGTGTAATTTAAGTTTGGGGGTATGGGAGACACATCACACACTTTGTCCTAATTTGTTGTCTTTTCGTCATAGAGATAAATGCATGCTCATGTTATCGTGAAATTTTAGTTGATCTAAACATTTTCTGTGATGTGATGTCATTGGTGAGCTTAACATTTTGAACACATGATCTGGTGATAAATTTTTAAAATTTAGTTACTTACTTTAGGCATTTTGAGAATTCACATGTTTGATCTAATCTAACACGAGCACATTAGCACAAATTATGTGAGGTATGACACGTGATTTTAATGTGTATTTTTCCTTATCTTAATTGAAACTGGATGACTTGTTGGATGAACACTTAGGCATAAAGAAAGAAAAAAAAAATTAATTACTACAACTTTCTGCTGAGTAACTGGACCTCTTGCCTCAGTAAGCAGTGAGTGTTCACGTCAAAAGGTGGAATTTTGCTTGGTAGTATTAAGACCGGTTTATTTTCGTAGTCTTTTTGACTCGAGTTAGTAAGTCCTTAGGGGTGTCTGTACACCTAATGCCCTAAAACCATTTGGTTTGTGAGTCATTGACTCAACACTCGCTACATGGGTCAATTAGAAAGCTTAAGGGAACTAAACATAGTCGTGCCTTATTATTGTTAAAAAAATAAAAAGAATAAAAGAATAAAATAAAAACTATGCCTTTTCGTTCATTTTTTATGGGAAATTCGGTGAATCTTGAGACATGGAGACCTTACACATTAGAGTTACTTGGAAGCTTCATTTTTATATGCTAATTCACCTTACACTGATTCAAGCTTGTGATGCCTTATCCTGCCTTTTGTAAGTAATTAGATTTTAACATTTCTATTCATTGCGAAGATGAGTTTACCTTTTTAAGCTTGCTTATGAATGAATATCATGGTGATGTGTGCTCCTTAAATTTTTGGATACCATGAGTGATGACTTTATCTTTATGTTCCTTGTTTTTCATTGAGTCTTTTATTTTGTTTTGCTAAGGGACTAGCAAAATATAAGTTTGGGGGTATTTGATGAGTCTTGAATATTGCATATTTTAGACCCTTAACTTATATTTGTTATGCTCTTAGTTAGTAGTATTTCACTTTATTTTACGTCTTTCTTGTGTTTTGTGTATTTTTACAGGTTTGTGGAGAAAATAAAGCATTTCAGGAGATGTGAAGCTTCTGGAGACATTGCGATCGATCGCACGAGATATACGATCGAGTGCACCTGCGCTCGAGCACACCTGCCTATGAACGAGCGCATGGTCAACATCCCACATCGAAATATTTGAAGTTTAGTGCATCTGCGATCGATCGTAGCAGACATACGATCGAGTGCACATGAGATCGTGCGCACAAGACATGCGATCGATCGTACCTGCGATCGATCGCACCACACTGCGATCGAGCGCACACGGGTAGTATCCCACATCGAATCTGCAACCCATATTGCTTCGGGTCTTCCCCTATATAAACACCATCTGGCTTCATCATTCAGTGTACAATTCCTGAGCCACTTTGGTGTTTACCGGTGGACGTCCGCTAGCATTCTGGTGGATCCTGAAGGCATTGCTACCACGAGGGGAAGCGCCGCCCGTCAGCGAGTGGAATTTCTCCCATGTAAAGTTGTTTATTTATTTCTTTATATTCAGTTGTTTTAGTTTAAATGTTTAGCACTTTTTATTATAGTTTTATAGTTATGAGTGGCTAGACTCTTCAGCTAAGGTTGAAGATGAAGCCCCGCCGTTGTTTGGCGTAGTAGTTCATATTTGCTTGTACAAATCTGACAATTTTTAGTATAAAATGTTCTATCAATTATTTGAGTTAATCTTATAATTGATTGAGTTTAAATTGTCTGTTGGATATTCTTTGTGTTTCATCTAATGGATACATTGAATGCTTTTCGATTAAATTGGATTTCCTTTGTGATTTGTTAAGAGCGGATTCATTGGATGCTTTTGGTTTAGTTGGGATATTCTTTTTTTTGTCTTATAGTTGGATTAATGGAATGTTTTGATAGGCTATATTTTTAGAACATATATGCTTAAACTTTGGTGGGGTGGATTCGGAAACTTTAGTGCTTTTTATTATTAGTTTTAGAATCAACTTAGTTTAGTTTTAATTTATTTTGAAATATCATTCTGAAATTTGGAACTAGGTTAAGATAGAGTTAGTTTAGATTAAAAATATACTTTCACAACGCAATTCCCTGTGGATTCGACCTCGCACTTACACAACACTATATTGCAAACGACTCGTGCGCTTGTGAGTAATTTAAAACTCACAACACCAGTGGACTCGGTTTAACCAGGTTGGTGTAAAATTGGTGAATTAGGTGAGGGTAATATTTTTGGTGAATGTTGACAAGTGGTGTCAACTGTATCGCCTCGAAAGCATGTAAAATGTCAAAGTTTACATGATGAATAGAACCAAAATCAACGAATCCACCCGCCATGATCTTTTTGTGGTGTATGACAGAGTTTTACCTGCTCTTAGCTGTGGGGATGTAAAAGAACGAGCCACCGAGCTCAGTCTGCGCCTTTTTGCTCGATGAACCAGCAACCTCTTTTCTCTTAGCATCCGATGCTGAGGATTTTGTAGACCGAGGCGTTGTAGGCTTGTGAGGTCCTCCAACGGTGGTTTTGATGCATATTCTCTTAAACATTGTTGAAAAATCATTTTAAAGAGAGATTTTGGGAAATTTGGAGTTTTCAACCATGAAAAGTTGAAAAATGGATTATTTGGGATAGGATAGAGGTTTCTATGGAGTGGTTTTGAGAGATTTTGGACTGAAATCAAAGATTTTCTAGAGAGAAAGCTTAGGGTTTTCAAAAATGGTATGAAAACTAAAAAAAAATTGAAGAGACTATTTATAGAATCACGATATCAGTCGACTGGTTTAGGGTACCAGTTGATCGGGTCCTTTATAATTTAGGGAATTTTTGACATACCAGTCGACTAGATCGAGACACCAGTTGACTGGGTAAACTGGTAGAGATACACCAGTTGACTGGGTGAACTATACCAGTCGATTAGGTATGCTACCAAAATTTCAAATTTTGGCTCCAAACAATGTCTTGTAGTACTAGTGGACTGGATGCTTTGTACTAGTCGATTAGTAAAATGGATAGTAAGGATACAAGTCGACTGGATCTTTCAGAAAATTTAAAATTTTGAGCTCTATCTTGAAATTTTTGCACGAAATTGTTTATCTATGCCATCTTGAGTGAGAGATATATTAAATAAGAATTAATACTCATTCACTAGATGTCAAATATGCATATGATGAATGTTGATGCAATCAAACATACATTTATCATAGTCTATCAAGCCCATCAATAGTGTAATCTTGCAAAAGCTATCTTTACTTAAGGGTTTTGTCAGAATATCAGCTATTTGATCTTCTGAAGGGATGAATTCTAGTCTAATATCACCCTTTTGAGCATGGTCTCTTAGGAAATGTGTCTTATTTCTATGTGTTTGGTTCTAGAATGCTGAATAAGGTTTTTGGTCAAGTTAATAACACTAGTGTTATCACAATGATTTGGTATATCCTTAAAGTTAATGTCATTGTCTTCTAATTGTTGTTTCATCCACAATACTTGTGCACAACAACTTTTGACTGCTATATATTCCGCTTTGATGGTTGATAGGGCAACCAAATTTTGTTTCTTGGAAAACCAAGAGGTTAACATTGCACCTAAAAATTGGCATGTTCCACTAGTGCTTTTTCTATCTGGTCTACAGCCCGCAAAATCAGCATTTGAATATCCTACAGCTCAAAAGTTGATTTTCTAGAATACCATAACCCTAGGTTTTGAGTCTCTTATAGATATATAAGGATTCTTTTTTACTGCAATTACATGTGATTCATTGGGCTTAGCTTGAAATCTAGCACACATGAATACACTGAACATTATATCAAGTCTACTTGCAGTTAAATAAAGTCAAGCTCCTATCATGCTTCTATAAGTTTTAGTATCTACACACTTACCTTCCTTATCTAGGTCAAGTTTTGTAGAAGAACTCATAGGAGTGCCAATTGACTTTCAGATTTCTATCTTGAACCTCTTTAATAGGTCCTTGGTGTACTTTGATTGATTGATGAGGATGTCTTCTTTCAATTGTTTGATTTGAAGTCCAAGAAAGCAGGTAAGCTCTCCCATCATGCTCATTTCAAATTCACCTAGCATGCACTTAGCAAACTCTTGACACATAGATTCATTAGTAGCACCAAAACAACATATATTTGGACTAGTAGTGTGTTATTTTTGTGAGTTTTTGTGAAACGGGTTGTGTCTATTTTTCCTCTTGTAAAATCATATTCAAGCAAAAACTTAGTCTTTCATACCATGCTCTTGGAGCTTGCTTCAACCCATAGAGAGCTTTAGAAAGCTTATAAACATGGTTTAGAAGACTAGGATTTTCAAATCCAAGAGGTTGCTCAACATGCACCTCTTTTTCTATAAAGTCATTTAAAAAGAAATTTTTTACGTCCATTTGAAATAGCTTAAACTTACTAAAGCAATCAAAGGCTAATAGCATACAAATAGCTTCTAATCTAGCTACAGGAGGATAGGTCTAATCAAAATCTATTCCTTTTTCTTGATTATATCCCTTAGCAACTAGTCTAGCTTTGTTCCTAGTTACTATTCCGTTTTCATCCATCTTATTTCTAAATACCCATTTAGTTCCTATTATAGTGTGATTCTTTAGTCTAGGAACTAGATTCCATACTTTGTTTCTTTCAAATTGATTTATTTCTTCTTGCATAGCATTTATCCAATCAACATCCTTCTCGGCTTCTACAAACGTCTTAGATTCTACTTGAGATAAATAAGCTACGTAATTGCAAATATTTCTAATAGAGGAACGAGTTCTTACCCTTTGTGAAGGATCACCAATTACTTGATCGATTGGATGATAATTCACATACCTCTAATCTTTGGGAAGACTATCCTCTTGTTGACTTGTGGATGGTTGATTAAGATTGTGAGTGTCTACCTCTTGATTTAATTGAGGTTCACTCTCCTTCGGGTCAACAATGGGAGTAGATGTTTTTATCATTGGAATGAAATCTGCATCATCATTAAAAGAACCTACTCTACTACTAATTGGGATAGACTCATCAAAGGCTACATGTACAAATTCTTCAACCACTAGAGTTCTCTTGTTAAAAACTCTATAAGCTTTACTAGAGGTTGAATATCCTAAGAATATCCTCTCATCGGTCTTTGAATCAAATTTACCCAAGTTAGTTTTATTGTTATTTAGGATAAAGCATTTACAACCAAAGGCATGAAAATAAGAGATATTAGGCTTTCTACCTTTCCATAATTTATATGGAGTTTTGTTAAGTATATGCCTAATTAAAACTCTATTTAAAACATAACAAGAAGTGTTTATGGCTTCCGCCCAAAAGTGTTTTGGCAAACTAATTTCAAAAAGCCTTATTCTTGCAAACTCTTCTAGAACTCTATTTTTCCTCTCAACAACTCCATTTTGTTGAGGAGTTCCAGGTGCTGAAAAATTGTGATCAATTCAATTCTCAACACAAAATTTTGAAAAGCTTTGGTTTTCAAATTCCTTTCCATGATCACTTCTTATACTAGAAATAAAAATTCCTTTTTCATTTTGAACCTTTTTACAAAAGTTGTTTAAGGAAGATTTAAAGGAAGAGAAAGTACAAACTTTGTTTATAGTGGTTCGACAATATCAAATTCCTTCTGACCTTATGTCCACTCTCTTCAAGGAACCTCCTTGAAGTAATCCACTAAAACTTTAGTCGTACAACTTCACGAGTGTTATACAAACCTTACAACTGATCTCTTCCTCATGGAAGCTACAATGAAGTTTTTAATCCTAAACACTCTAAGAGTTATATCAACTCTTTTCTTTTACAATAAATGAAATTTTTTGTAAAGTAAATAGTAGAGAGATAGCAATAAGTGTTTTTACAAATGAACAATATCTCTCTTTCAAGAACAAGCTTAAAGAATGGCTCAACAATAATTTTTTCAAAGCTTTTGAGAAGTAATGAGCTATCTTGTCAATTGAATGTGTTATCTTTTTCTTTTAAATGCTCATTGAAGTGGGTTTATACAGTCTTGAATCAATATGACCGTTTGACACAAATTTGGTAGGTTTGGGGCATTAAATTCTCAAGTCCCGTGTCTCAAACAATCATATTTTCGAATTATCAGTTGACTGGGTTAAGTGAAGAATTTTCACTTTTTAGGCTAAAGGAGAGAACCAAATGATTGGGTCAGAGGACCAATCGAGTGAGTGAAGTTACCAGTCAACTGAGTCCTCAATATTAGTCGACTAGGAACTTTCTGTCCCATATCCCAGTCGACTGGTATAGGGACACCAGTCGACTGGGTTGTCCTTCAACCTAGTTTTCCTTTTGAAAAACAATTTTTGACCTAGAAATTTTTTGTATTTTTTGTTTTGTCAAAGTATTTTGTAAGTTGGGCCATAGATCAAGCTATGTAATTGAACAAAAGAGATTTAAAATTGTTTTAATTACCTTAATGCCTATTTTAGATCTTTTATCTTGTTTTGATGTTTGAATCGCGTTGAGTTATTGCATCTTATTTTTGTACCGAATGCTTTTACCGCTTAAACACTTAGATAAAACTGTTAGTGCAATTGGAGTAGTGTTTTGTCATTATTAAATGCTCAAGTCCCATGTCTCAAACGGTTATATTTTTGAATTACTGGTCGACTGGGTCAAGTGAAAATTTTTCACTTTTTGGGCTAAAGGAGAGTACTAGTCGACTGGGTGAAGTACCAGTCGACTGGGTCCTCAATATCAGTCGACTGAGAACTTTTTGTCTCATATCCCAGTCAACTGGTATAGGGACCCAGTCGACTGGGTTGTCCTTTAACCAAGTTTTCCTTTTGAAAAACAATTTTTGACTTAGAAACTCTTTATATTTTTAGTTTTGTCAAAGTCTTTTGTAAGTTGAGCCACATATCAATCTATGTAATTGAACATAAGAGATTTAAAATTATTTCAATTACCTTAATGCCTATTCTAGATCTTCTATCTTGTTTTGCTGTCTGAATCACGTTGAGTTCTTGCATCTTGTTTTCATACTAAATGCTTTTATCGCTTAAACACTTAGATAAAACTGTTAGTGCGATTAGAGTAGTGTTTTGTCATTATTAAAATAAAATACGGGTCAACAAATTGATTGGAGATAGATATGACAGTGTTTTTAATCACTTTGGATAATGTATCTGCAAATGTTAAATCTATTGAGCTTTTAAAAAATCAATTGTCATTGGGGGTGGTTTATTGTTTGATGGGGAATTTCTTCACATTCTTTGTTGTCCTCATATGTTAAATTTGATTGTTCAATATGGGTTAAAAGAGATAGATAAATATGTCCAAAAGATCCAGAAAAGTGTCAAGTATGTGAAAGGGTCACAAGTTAGGAAAAAAAAAATTGGAGTTTGTTTTTAATAACTCTCTTAATGCTAAAGGGGTTTGAGGTAAGATGTTCCAACTAGATTGAATTCTACTTTCATTATACTTGATAGTGCTCTTTACTGTGGTCATGCTTTCATGCATCTAGAGTTTATTGATTCAAATTATAACTATTGTCCTACTAGGAATGAATGGTATAAGGTTGAAAAGATTTGTAAGTTCTTGGAATTGTTTTATAATATCACTTTTATTTTCTCTAGTACTAAGTATTAAATTGCAAATTTTTATTTTTCTTCAGTGTTTTTGACATATGTGAAATTAAAGGAAGCAATGGAAAACGAGGATGACAATTAGAGAAAAATAGCAGCTAATATGTATGCTAAGTTTGAGAAATATTGGTTTGATTTTAGCATGATATTAGCTATAGCAGTTATTTTAGATCCTCGTTACAAATTGAGTTTTGTTGAGTAATGCTATTATGGTGATGAAGGGTGTCTTTTCATGTGAAAGAGAGGTTGATATAACTTTTTAATGAGTATGTCAATGTTTATAAGCCTTTGGAAAGTCCATTATCATCGAGCTAAACAATCAAATTCATAGTTCTCATGGAAACTCCTTTCATACCCATGTAAAATCTTTTATAGGGTCACCCGAAATATGCTAAAGGTATGTTGATTTTAGATTATTGTTGTCTATGTGCTTTAATTAAACTTTTTTATGTGTTTTCCATGTGATTTAATTCATTTTGTTGTTTTTTTCATTGTTGTCCATTTGTTTTTGTATCTTTTTCGTATGAATTTAATTCATATCAAAGTCAAAAAGTTGCCCCACATAAAACACAACTTGAGCTTTATTTAGATGAGCCAAGTTTAAATAGAAATGTTTCATTTGATATGTTACAATATTAAAGAGTGAATTAATTTTGATATCCTTAAGTTGTTGCGATGGCTCGTAATGTTCTAAGCATATCTATTTCAACTGTTGCATCAGAAAATGCTTTTAGTGTTGCTAAGAGGATTCTTGATCACTACTGAAGTGCACTTAAGCCATATACGGTAGAAGCATTGGTTTACACTAGGGATGGGTGTATAGAGAACAAGGTAACAAACTTACGGTTTTTTTTGTCCTTAAATAAGATTATGAGATGGTAATACTTAGTCTATAGAGGTTTCTTAAATAATTATAAGTGATCTTATTGAGCTGACCATGTCAATATCTTTATGGAAAAATTTGTTGTCACCTTTGAATTTAGCCAAATGTATCAATTAACCCTTGAAGTTTTTATTTGCATCAACTAACCCTTGACATCTCTAAAATTGCTCCAAATTTGTGAGCTTTCTCCTGTTATGTGGCATACGGATGGTTAAGTCAATTCAATCAGGGGCAAATTCGACCTGTCAACCCTTAAATTTTCCTTCTCCTCAAATACTTTTCTCTCATTTTTTCTTGCTTCCCAAATGCCCATATTTTCCCCTTCCAATACAAGAAAATTGATTTTTAGTAACGAAATTTTTTCATTGCAAAAGTGCAACCATTTCACAACTACTTCAACAAGTCGTTGCGAAATCCTGTTGCCAATAAAAAAAATCAATATATCAATTTTTTTTTATTCTAAAATTTTAAATTAACAACGATAAAATATTGTTGCAATGTCTTGAAATTATATCCCAACTACATGGCACCGTTGCAATAGGTTAATAATATTTTATTATATTTTTTGTTACAAAGTTATTGGTTAGCGATGACAAATTGTCGTTGAGGCATCTATATAACTTTCTATCCAAAAATATCAATGGGCTGTAGTTGTTTTCACCAAAGAACAAAACGATGTTTATAATAGCATTGACCAAAGAACAAAACGATGTCGTATAGGACTGAAAAGGAAGCATAAGTCTAGAATACTCTCTCTTTCTTTGACACTCATCCTGTCTCTTTGTAACATTCTTTGTAAGTCTCTCTCTCTCTTACTAGTCTTCTTTGAGATTACTAGTTCTCTCTCACAATAGTGCTTTGAGTTCAACCACTTCTCTCTCATAACAGTTCTCTGAATTACCCACTTCTCTCCAACAAAAATTCTCTAAGATTATCCATACACACGATGGGTCTAGAATACTCTGTCTCTCACACACTCATCCTCTCTTTGTAACTCCCCCTCCCTCTTTTCACTCCTTGTAAGAACCCATCTTTTTTCTTTTTCATTTCATTTGAGATTTTCTTTTTCATTTCTTTTTTTTATTTTCTTTATAATTTCATTTTCAATTTTCTTTTTGGTATGATTTAAGTTTGTGTACAACGTATAGGTTTGCTTTGCCGGTGATACTACACATTGCGAGGTGGTTCTTATTATTCTTCACTCCAAAGAAGCCCTAGGTATGTTGATTTTCCTTAGTTTGACCTATCACCATCATTTTTGACCCATCTCGGTTTCTCTAATTATTTGACCCATCTGGGTTTATCTTATTATTTGACCCATCACCATTATTTTGCATAATATTTCCTTCGAATCCCTAAATATTTCATATAAAAGAGTAAATGTAGTGTTTGCCCTTGTGTCCCTCTCTATGTACGAGTTCCCTTGGTCTCTACACTTGGTGATTCAAGATTTTGTGGTGTCAGGGCTCTCATTTTTTAATGACCTGTGACACCCACTGGGATTTTGATTTTCTTTGGTATTCCTTGTGAGTCTCTACTTCTAAATTTTTGCTTTATTTTCTTTAAATGGTGGTTGTTGTAAGTGTATACAAGTAAGTCTATGTTATGTTTTATCTAAAATCACATCTATGCTTGGGTTTGGTCCTTTTTTTTTTGTATTTGATATCTTCTATCAGTTTGCAATTTGGGGTAATTTTTTTATAATGATGGCTTGAAATATGAATTTGAACATAATTACTTCATCCTTGAACTCATTTGTTTGTACTCACTTTTGGATTGTTGGAATTTGTCTAAGAATTAAATGGATGGAAGATTGAAGCTTCAACAGTCTTTGAGCCGTGGCACAGGATTGGGCGCCGCGGCCTCTAACAAATCAGAAGTTTGCCTCGTCCAGGTGTGATCCATGGCATAGGGTGGTGTGCGCCGCTTCACAAGGTGGTAAGGGCTGTGCACCGCGACGCCCAACACCTGGAGGAGTTTATACCTTGTGTGCACCGCAACCTACCCTGTTCTGGGCCCCGATGCCAGGCACACTTGATTCCTTTGATCAGTACTCTTCTCCTGATGCGTGAGACTTAGCTAAAACGCACAGGATTACTTAGACTTCTTAGAGGGCCATGATTGTTTGGTCCTCAAGATCTAAGGGTTGAGATTGACTTCAAGATTGATTCAAGAAGTTGTTGCTCTATATAAAGGGTCATAAAAAACAATCATAAGAACAAGTAACATAAGTGCAAGTGTGAGAGTGTACAGACACGAAACACAAGAGAGGCACAAGAAGAAGTCTTATTCCAAGAGTGGCTGGTGTTGAGAGAGAAAGACTTTCAAATCTTCAGAGGTGTTACAAGTGAGAGAGAGTATTCAAGAAGTGGGATTTAAGGGCTTTGTAATTGGAATTTTCTTGGGGAAAATTTCAAGGAAACATTTAGTTCTTATCTCTTTCTTTTCTCTTCTTTCATGTATCAAGAACAAGAGGGTTCTTGAGGAGGTGTTGCTGTAATTGTAAGAACTCATTGATGGTGTTTGAAGGTCACCACCTGGGATTCTTGAGGTGATTTTCAACAGTGGTATCAGAGCTAGAATAGAGGGTATCAGAGCTAGAACAGGAGGTATCGGAGCAAGACTCCAAGAATCAATTGGGTGATTCAAGAACAGTGCTGGGATTAAGATCTGATTGGGTTCTTGAGGGATTCAAGAACGGTCTTGTGATCAAGATTTGATTGTGTTCTTGAGATTAGAAGTTGGAATGTAATTGTGGGTGCTCCTTAAATCTGGGATTTTCTCTGCAAGATAGGTTCAAACTTCATTGTTGAGAAGTTTGATGGAAAAGGGATACTTTGCCCTTTGGAAGCGGAAAATCAAGGCAGTTCTTATGCAACAAAAGGTGGACTTGGCTATTGGAGAAGATGACGATTTTCCAGCAAGTATCACGGAGCTCCAGCGGAATGAGATGAAGAAGATGGCGTACAGCACCATTTTTCTGCATATGTCGGATAGTGTCACAAGGGAAAGTGGAGACTCAGAAGATCCAGCTGTCATTTGGAAGAAACTAGATGAGTTATTTCTTACCAAGACTCTCCCTAATAAAATTTATCTTCTGAAACGAATCTTTGCTTTTAAAATGGATCCTAATAAAGAGTTGCAAGATAATCTTGATGTGTTTAATAAACTAGTTCAAGATTTGACTAGTTGTAGTATAACATTCCCGGATGAACAGTTGGCTGTTATATTGTTGAATTCTCTTCCTGATTATTTTGAAAGCTTGATTAATGCTATTGAATATTAAAGAAATACACTAAGCAAGGAAATTGTGATCAATGCTATAAGGGCTTATGATTTCAAAGCCAAGATGAGGGAAGGATCAAGTGGAGAAGGGCTATTTGTTCGAGGAAGGCCTGCAACTCGATATGGTAGCAACATACATGGCTACTACTGGGACAAACCACAGAGTAGAGGAAAAAACCATGGGAGAGCGCACTCTAAACTGAGATTTGGAGGAAAGAGATGCTACTACTGCCATAAGAAGGGTCATTTCAAGAAAGATTGCAAGAAGATGATGAGGGATGAGAAGGGAAGAAGCCATACCAACAATAGAAAGGCTTTGGTTGCCAAGGGAGAACAGCACGATGATGTTCTTGTTGTGTGCTCAAATGTGAGCAAGAGGCAAGGCAGTGAGAAATGGATCTTGGATTCTGAGTGCACTTATCATATGTGCCCTTACTGGGATTGGTTCAAAAATTTCAAGGAAACCAATGATGAAAAGGTTTTCTTGGGGAACGATACTTCTTGCCAAGTGAGGGGGATAAGAAACATCCAATTAAGGATGTTTGATGGAATTACAAGGCTGCTAAGGAATGTGAGATATCTTCCGGATTTGAGAAGAAATTTGATCTCATTGGGGCAACTAGATTCCATAGGGTACACATACAAAGCAGAGGGAGGAAAGATCAAGGTAACTAAGGGATCTTTGATAGTGATCAAAGCAGCAATGAAGGATAGTCTCTATGAGATGATCAGAGACACGGACGTCAAGGATCAAGCAGCAAGCTTGATGGCTGAGATGGATAAGGTAGCTCTTTGGTACAATCGCGTGGGACACATGAGCGAAAAGGGCCTACAAGTTCTCAACAAGAATGGTTTACTTGATGGTGATAAGGTAGAGAAACTTGATTTCTGCAAGAGTTACATTCTTGGGAAGCAATATCGGGTTAGCTTCAACACCGGAGTGCATGAGTCTAAGGGCATTCTTGACTACATTCATGCGAATCTTTGGGGACCAGCAAGAACACCAACACAAGGAGGTAATCTTTACTTTCTTTCTTTAATTGATGATTATTCTAGAAAGGTTTGGGTTTATTTGCTTAAAAATAAATCAGATGCTTTGAATAAGTTTGTGGTGTGGAAAAAGTTGCTAGAAACTCAAACGGGTAGGGTAGTTAAGGTTTTAAGAACCGATAATGGCTTAGAATTTTTTAATAAGGATTTTGATAAATTCTATGAGTTAAATGGGATTTTAAGACATATAACAGCTGTGAAAACCCCTCAGCAAAATGGAGTTGCTGAAAGGATAAATAGGACCCTTATGAAAAAGGTTAGGTGCATGTTAATTGGTTCCGGATTACCCAAATGTTTTTGGGGGGAAGCTGTGTCTAGTGCTGCGTATTTGGTTAATAGATCACCCTCTAGAGCTTTGGATCTCAAGACTCTCAAGGAGATGTGGAGTGGTAAACCCCCTTAGTTAAACAACCTTAGGGCTTTTGGATGTGCTACGTTTGCACATCAAAAGGATGATAAACTTAGCCCAAGGTCTAGAAAATGTGTGTTTCTAGGATATAGTGAAGGGGTTAAGGGGTATAAGTTGTTTTTCTTAGAGCAAAAAGGAACTAAACTCATAATAAGTAGGGATGTCATTTTTAATGAGCATTTATTTCCCTATTTGGAGAAAACTAACCCTGCAGGAGATAGTGGGCAAACTAGCCCGGTATTTGTGGAGCATAGCATCAAGGAAAATTTAGTTCAGGTAGAGCAAAGAAGGCAAGAGGGTTCGGACCAGGTAGAGCCCATTGATGAAGGCCAAGCTCAGGACACTCATGAGGAGGCTGAACTACAAAGGGATGATGCAGCAAGTCAGAATGACTATCAGCTCACAAGGGACTAAGAAAGAAGGCTGGTCTGATAACCTTTGAGATATGGTTTTGCAAATGCTATTGTAGTAGCCCCTAATTTAGAATGAGAGATAAGTGAACCAGAAACTTACATGGATGCCATGGAATGTAAGGATTCATCAAAATGGAAGCTAGCTATGGTGGATGAAATGCATTCTTTGAGGAAGAAAAACTATTGGGAATTGGTGCCTAAACCAGAAAAATAGAGAGTTGTGGATTGTAAATAGATTTACAAGATCAAAGAAGGGAACACTCCAGGGGATGAAGTCCGGTATAAGGCTAGGTTAGTGGCGAAGGGGTTCACACAAAGAGAAGGCATATATTTCACCGAAATATTCTCACCAGTTGTGAAATACAAGACAATAAGGATAGTGTTAGCTATGGTGGTCCAATTTAATTAGGAGATTAAGCAAATGGATGTGAAGACAGCGTTCTTACATGGAGAGCTTGATGAGACCATCTACATAAGGCAACCCGAAGGCTATGAGGAAGGAAGGCAGGGAGATTTGGTGTGCCGATTGAAGAAATCTCTCTATGGCCTGAAACAATCACCTCGGCAATGGAATAAGAGATTCGATTCCTTCGTAACTAGCTTGGGTTTCATGAAGAGCTACTATGATTAGTGCTTGTACTATAAAGGTCACAAGGTGGAGGAAATGGCAATTATCCTCATCTATGTCGATGATATGTTGTTGGTTGGGAACAATAAGGAGAGGATAGAAAAGTTAAAGTCTCAACTCAGTTCAGAGTTTAAGATGAAGGATCTTGGTCATGCATGGAAGATCCTTGGGATGAGTATAATCCAACAAAGGGAGAGAAACAGGTTGAAGGTTTCTCAGTCTTCCTACATAGAAAAGATGATATCTAAGTTTTTTATGGAAGATAGTAAACCAGCAAAGATTCTCCTTGCTGGTCATTTCAAGTTCTCCAGCGATCAATGTCCGAGATCGGATGCAGAGAAGAAGGAAATAGAAAAGGTCCCTTACTCTAGTGCTGTTGGATCAGTTATGTTCACCATGGTAAGCACTAGACCTGACATTGCTCATGAAATTAGTGTTCTCAGCAGGTTTATGAGTAATCCTAGAAAGGAACATTGGCTTGGGATGAAGTGGTTGTTGAGGTATTTGAAGGGAAGCCCAGATGTGGGGCTTGTTTACGAGAAGAGAGGTAAGTCCATCTGTCTAGAAGGTTATGTTGATTTAGATTATGGAGCAGACCAGGATAAAAGAAGATCGATTACCTCCTACTTCTTCAACTTAAACGGATGTTGTATAAGTTGAAAGGTTCAGTTGCAGCCGGTGGTAGCACTCTCAATAATCAAGGCTGAGTACATAGCGACAACAGAAGCCATTAAGGAGGCTATATGGTGCAAAGGGTTATTGGAAGAGTTGAAGGTCCTAAAAGAGCAGGTGGTGGTGTATTCGGATAGCCAAAGTGCATTGCATTTGTAAAAGAATCTGGTGTTCCATGAGAGGACAAAGCATATGGATGTTCGGTAACATTTCATTCGATAAAATGTTACGGAATGATGCATTCATGTGGACAAGGTAGCCATGGAAGAAAATCTTGCAGATTTAGGCACCAAAGTTCTACCTCTAAGAAAGTCCACTCATTGCCTTAGACTTCTTAGGATTGGAATCGGATGATGTGATGACCCATATTAAGTTTGGATCCTGAGTTCTCTGCATAATGAGTTCGAGTTTAATTGCTTAAACAAAGGTAGAGATTGTTTAAATTTGTCTAAGAATTAAATGGATGGAAGATTGAAGCTTTAGTAGTCTTTGAGCCATGGCACAAGATTAGGCGCCGCGGTCTCCAGCAAGTCACAAGTTTGCCTCGTCTAGGTGTGCACTGCGGCACAAGGTGGCACAATGCTGTGCGCTGCGGCGCCCAACACCTGGAGGATTTTATACCCTGTGTGCATTGTGGCCTACCCTGTTCTGGGCCGCGACGCCAAGCACACCTGATTCCTCTGATCAACACTCTTCTCCTGATGCATGGGACTTGGTTTAAACTCACAGGATTACTTAGACTTCTTGGAGGGTCATGATTGTTTGGTCTTGAAGATCTAAGGGTTGAGATTGACTTCTAGATTGGTTCAAGAAGTTGTTGCTCTATATAAAAAGGGTCATCAACAACAATCATAAGAACAAGTAACACAAGTGCAAGTGTGAGAGTGCAAAGACACAAAACAAAAGAGAGGCACAAGAAGAAGTTTTATTCCAAGAATGGCTGGTGTTGAGAGAGAAAGACTCTCAAATCTTCAGAAGTGTTACAAGTGAGAGAGAGTTTTCAAGAAGAAGAAGTGGGGTTCAAGGGCTTTGTAATTGGAATTTTCTTGGGAAAAATTCCAGGGAAACACTTAGTTCTTATCTCTTTCATTTCTCTTCTTTCATGTATCAAGAACAAGAGGGTTCTTGAGGAGGTGTTGCTGTACCATTTGCTTGTGTTATTTCTTTGATGGTTTGATTCCTGTTCATTACAAGTCATTCTAGACTTGGGTGTTTGAAGGTCACCACCTGGGATTCTTGAGGTGATTTTCAATAGTTTAATGAAAGGCTTGAGTACAGGATTTGGGGGAGGTGATGACCCTATTGGCGGTGAACCTCAACTTTTCTCTATGTAATTATTTGTATCTATGGAGTGAGTGAGAAATTTGGGACCAACGTAAATCATGCATTGTCTGTTGAGTTTGTGTTTCCTGTCTTGTTGTGTGTTGAATAATTAAGCATAGTAATTGTTATTCAAAACTCTGTGTCACTAAGATTCTTTTTTTTAGATGGCATTCCCTCTTGCACTAATCCATTGTGTAAAGGGAGAACTCCAGAACTTGGTTTCTTTTTTCCCTTTATCCGATAGAAACATGTCCTTACAGATTTTTAATATGTTTTACACTCTTAAGTGGCTTGCTAAGCAATTCATGTAGTTCCTTGAGTTTCTAGAATGTGTTGTGCCCTTATCTATCCATTTTATTATCATTAAAATGTATATCCTAATTGTAGACTTTGTAACAATAGAACCGATATTTGAATGATGAAACTATCCTTGGTTTAAAATAGTGATGTCAGCTTAAGCATAGATAGTATCAAGGTGTTATAGGATAGTCCCATTATATTTCTTATTTTGGGCAGGATTTTCGTATAAAGCAATTGACTTTTCATTGTATACTATCTCTTGTTATTTTGTTGTATTATACCTACTTATCATTGTATTAATCTGAAGAAACTGATTTGAATTTGAACAACTTTTGTGTTATATGTAAGTAATAAACAATTTTCTTTGAAAATTTTGGCTATGTGGTGGTATTTGATCTTGCTATTCTGGTTAAGTGGGCAATGAATGAGCCAATGATCATTTTTTGTAATAAGAGTCAGTTGTGTGATGATGCAAAAGTTTTCATACAACTTATCGTAATGGTGGGCTCTTGAACTTTTTTGTGGTCCTTTGGTAAGGGATGTCAATGGTGATCGGCTCTTAAATTTTTTAGTGGTCCTTTGCTAATGCATGTCAGTAGTGATTTGGTCCTATGGTTTGATTGTTCTGTGAATGTGTGTTGAATTTTTCACCTCAAATAAGCTTTTTATTCCTTAATAAGAAGAGTAAAGTTTTCACTTTGGTAAGACAAATATTAGAGGTTGCTTGATTGACTAAAGAAAGTAAAAACCATCAATACTGTTAATAAAAAGAATTGAAAAGAATTATGTATTATTGATTTTCTGAATACAATTCAACAGTCATATATATAGACTTATGAATATCAAACCTAATAGGACTAAGAGACATAATTAGATAAGATAGATATAAAATAGATAAGATTTAGGAAATCTACTGTGATATATAATAGGAAACCTAATTAGGAGTCTGAACAGCCTAATTAGGACTCTCAACAACAACCTAATTAGGACTCTCAACAACCTAATTAAGACTCTCAACATAAACCTAATTAGGACTCTCAACACTCCCCCTCAATCTAGTGAATATGCATCCTTCATTCCCAGCTTGCATATAAGTCCAGATCTGTCTTTCAATCCGTCTTCACGTCTGTTTTTGTCGCCATAGCAGAACCTTCAGGACTTTGGGGTTCGAGCATCACTCCTCTTCGACTCTCCTCTCACGAATCAGAGTGATGGTTTCGTTCAAAGAGGGTATCTTTTCTTTGTCGATTATCTGCACCCTTACTTGATCAAGTTCAACATTAAGTCCTGCAAGAAAGTCATAAACTCGATCTTTTTTTGATGAAATTCTTCAAGGTTGCTACATCTTCTGGACATTTGGTCTCGAAACAGCGATAATGGTCTAGCTCTTGCCATAGATTCTTAAGCGCATTTGCATACTTAGTGACAGTTTTGCTGCCTTGTTTCATTTCAACAGTCTTGACTTTGATCTCGTACACCTGAGCCGCATCACGAGCTTTCGAGTTCGTCTGTCAAACAGCATCCCAAATTTCCTTCACCGTGGATAGGAACATGCAGGTGTCATTGATTTCAGGAGTCATGGAATTCCATAACCAAGATATAATCATGGAATTTGCTTCATCCCACGCTGCAAATTTGAGATCTCCCTCTTTCGGTCCTATGCCCAAAAGATAACTTATTTTTCCCTTTCCCTTCAAATACGTGCAGATTAATTAGGACAACTTCAGATAATTCTTCCCATTCAGCCTGTACGCTGCTTGAATGGTGTTTTCAGCCATGGTGGGTTAATGATGGAGAAGAAGCCAAGTTTAGAGGGAAAAAAATTGGCGATAAAGGCCAGAGGTATAGTTGGCTATGAAGGCCAAAGAAGGCAAGATTAGAGGGAAGAAAAAATTAGCGATAAAGGCTAGAGGTATAGTTGGCTATGAAGACCAAAGAAGGCAAGATTAGAGGGAAGAAAAAATTGGGCCAGAGGTATAGTTGGCTATTAAGGCCAAAACAGATGAAGCAATGAAGGCTTTTGAATTTCCAGTAACCAAACAAGGCAGATTTCTCTTTAATAAGGTAACCAAACATAATAAGGTAACCAAACATATTATAACCATGTAACCAAACAGATTATAACCATGTATCTAAATAGATGAAATCCAAGTAACCAAACCAGGTAGATTTCTATTTATCCAAGTAACCAAACATGGCAGTTTTCTCTTTATCCAAGTAACCAAACATGGCAGATTTCTATTTATCCAAGTAACCAAACAGGGTAGTTTTCTCTTTATCCAAGTAACCAAACATGGCAGATCTAGATTTGGGAACAGATCGGACGGTCAGATGTGGCTAGATTGGCTGCTGGAGCCAGGGGTTTTGTCATCGGAGCCAAGGCTTTGATACCATGTTAACAAAAAGAATTGAAAAGAATTATATATTATTGATTTTCTTAATACAATTGAACAGTCATATATGTAGACTTATGAATATCAAACCTAATAGGACTAAGAGACATAATTAGATAAGATAGATATAAAATAGATAAGATTTAAGAAATCTACTATTACACATAATAGGAAACCTAATTAGGACTCTCAACATAAACCTAATTAGGACTCTCAACAAAAACATCATGAGTATCTACTACAAGACTTTGCTACCTACAGCTTACTTTCCAAAGCTTTAGAGTTCAAAAAATGTTTGATTGTTTTATTTTTTAAAATTGCTAATTTTCTTATTGCCCTATTATGAATATAAAAAGCATGATAATTCTTAATGCATATAAAAAAAGGCCATTGTGACGACATGGAATGCATATTTATCTAAAAAATTAATGCAGTTAGACAACAACATGCTAAGTTTCTATGATGAAGAGTGATTGATGCTTGAGAAGAGCCAAGGAGGCAAACAAAATGTGTATACTACTAAAAATAAACCTTCAGCCATGCAAATATCATACTTGATTTCTCGACGAGACGATCAAGAGATGCATTCTGCTGCAGGAGACATTTCTGCTCATTTGGCATGCATTTTGCAGTTACCATGTTTCTTGAAAACTTATTCAGAGTGTGTTCCTCTGTCTTCAATTCATCTATTACTTTAACTAATTCTTTAACGGTATTAATATTTTGCTCACTTTGCCCAAACTAAAACATCCCAATATTCAATGGATTTTGCCAGATCAAGCGCCTTTGTGGTAGCAAAGAATCGCCTCTTCGCACTTTTGAACCATGCAGTGTAATTCACCAAGATTAATGTATTGGCAATGCTCAATTCTCCTACAAATTATGATATCCTTCTCAATTTGCTCCCATGCTTTATCCTGCTTCCTTAACTCTATGTATATATTTTTGAGGTTATGATGGAGCCTACTACGCCCATCATCATCTTCAATCACCTTTTATTCATCGCAGATCTCTAACCCTTTGGTAAGGATTTTCTTGGCAGCTTCCAAGTTATCAAGATCCATTTTGAGCATACCTATATTACTATATGCATCAATATATTCTTTGAGGAAAGAAGATTTATTAGTAGGTGGGTTCTCCTTGAGAGTCTATAAAAGTTTCATGGTAGGCTTGAAGCACTTATTGGCATTTCGAATTGAGTAATGGTCATCATTAGATCTTAAAAAAATTTCTTGGTAGGTACGACAAAGTTGAATGTTGGCTCGTTGCTTCTCAAGGAGGTCATTGGCATCCTTGGCAAGCTCTAAATGCTATTTTTGTAGTAAAAAATTATTGATAGAGAAGTCAAAATATATCACCAAGCACGAAGTTTTTTTTGTGTAGGATCTAACACAAACTTATATATATAATTATTTGATAAATTTGCACAATATACCCATCTGTTTCAATACTAATTAAAATTCCCATATCTCGGCTTAACCTCATATCCCTTCTCCCTTTGGTAAGGATTTTATTGGCAGCTTCCAAGTTATCAACAATGATTGTACTTATTGTGCTTGAAATATATGTTTCATGTTAGTGTTGGGTTTTAATAACACTGTCATGCTTTCTACGTGTTTGTGAACCTGGTGCATGCCATCTTTATTTTGTTATAAGTTCATTATAATGGAGAAGGGGATACTATACATTAGTGTCAATCCTCATATGCATTTTTTGTGTGGTTTCTCTACTACTAATATATAAAGGATTACTATATGTTTGTTTCCTTGTTACTTGTTTTAAGGTTGATTTTTTTTTTCAGTTAGCCATGGACTCATGCTCATTAACCTTTGAGTCTCTATATCACATCTATACATATTCTTTATATAGGTTGTGCCTAAAGTAAAAAATGGGTTGTGGCCCAACATTCCATTGAATTGAAAAATCATAGTTTGTGCTTGGTGTTTGCATAGCTTGAAAATTGTATGCTTAGTTATTATTTACAAATTATACCTACGTATAGCTGCATTGCTTTGAAATTGAATTATTTGTTTAGTTGTTTCCAAAACATGCTTGTTAATTGTTTCTATTATTGGGCATTCTAACATTCCAAAACAACTACGCAATCACAATAGCAAAAATAAAGAGAATAAGAAACACAATAATTTTTAACGTGGTTCAACACCTCTTGCCTATGTCCACGAGCCAATCATTATTCCACTACTTTTGTAACTTTTGGATGGAGGAAAGCTACTAAAACTCACTACACCATAAGACACAATTTTTCTAGACAAAATGTGTGAAAAATCTCCCCAATCTCACAACCTAAAACCCCAATACAACCAATGTTCACTCAACCCTTGGATCCCTATATTGGTGTTTGGTTGCTACACTCCCATTTGACTAACTACTCCTGGTTAAAGAATAGGGATAAAAAACTACATCTCTTGATGCCTATATTTATAATAACTAGTACCCACATCCTTTTGACACATAGATGATGTGGGACTAGAACTACTTACAATAACACTTTTATCCGATGTAGGATTTGAGAAGTATCTCAATAAATTTCTCCCTCGATTCAAATCCCCAAATATTTTGGTTCCTTCACTGGTTTGCCTCCACTTGATCAAAATCTCCCTATTTTAATCGGATGTTCAATACCACTTAATCAAATTTTAAGCCTAATCCCAACAATCCTCCACCTAGACTTAAAATATGATCTTCAACTTGTTTCTTCATCGCATCAATTCTTTGAATTTTTTATGTTGTCGAACCTTGCTCTGATACCACTTATTGGGAATTCTGACATTCCAAAACAACTACGCAATCACAATACTAAAAAGAGAAAAAGAAAACACAAAGAAAACATAATAATTTTTAATGTGGTTTGGAACCTCTTGCCTGTGTCCGTGAACCAATTGTTATTCCACTACTTTTGCAACTTTTGGATGAAAGAAAGTTGCTAAAACTCACTACACCATAATACACAATTTTTCTAGACAAAACTGTGTAAAAACTGTTTCCAATCTCACAACCCATAACCACAATACACCCAATGTTCACTCAACCCTTGGATCCCTATATTGGTGTTTGGTTGCTTTACTCCCATCTGACCAACTTCTCCTAGTTAAGGGATAGGGATGGAAGACTACATCTCTTGATGCCTATATTTATAATAACTAGTACCCACATCATTTTGACACATAGACGATGTAGTACTAGAACTACTTACAATAACACTTTTCTTCGATGTGGGATTTGAGGAGTATCCCAACAAATTCCTCCCTCGACTCAAATCCCTAAATATTTCGATCTCCATGCTAGTTTGACTCCACCTGATCAAAATCTCCCTATTTTAATCGATCCTTCAATATTGCTTAATCAGATTTTGAGCCTAATCCCAACATCTATGATGTTTACCATTGATATATTA
The DNA here is from genome assembly GCA_023935145.1 of Bretschneidera sinensis. Lineage (NCBI taxonomy): Eukaryota > Viridiplantae > Streptophyta > Magnoliopsida > Brassicales > Akaniaceae > Bretschneidera > Bretschneidera sinensis. Next base: position 55,121,730 of record CM043697.1, on the reverse strand, counting down.
TACTTACTTTACTTATATGCACACACAATAAAGTTTTGAAGCTTTTTAAGAGCATATGAAAAGATTAAATATGAATGGCCTCTTTGTGCTATATAATCACGCATAAATATTACTTTGTCAAAAAATAAATAATGGTTTTAGCTTTAATAATGTTTCATTGTTCATGGTAGAGGCCCTAAAATTAACTGAGGAGAAACGAAAGAAATTTTTATGTTTGTCTTTGTGTGGATGCTTTTATAGCAAGGAGAGAATTGTTTTACTATTTATTCCCAAGCACCTGATAGTGTAAGGTGCTTTTTTTTCCCCTTCTATAATCAATGTTATAATTATTGTATTTATTAACTTTTGTTTGGTCGATCTATTTGTGATACATTAAACCTAACCTATCTTATTTTCATTTTTAGGTTGCATCTTTCCTTTTTTGGTGTGTTGCTTGTCATTGATTGTTTATTAAAGCGGTACACTATTTGTTTATTACATTGTTAGCTAGTCTACTACATATTGGTTCACTACCCCATGCTTTTTGTTTGCTTAGACTCTTTTGTTTGCATCTGTTTGTCTAAACTGGAACGTGTTATTTCCTTTTTTATTGTGTGTTAGTCTTATGCAGCTCTGTCTCTACTATTCTGCTATGTGGACGAGTGTTTTTTAGTCAAAGAAAAAAAAACATGGGGTAGTGAATCACTGCTTAGATGTGCTTATTCGAATGAAGAAATTTGAAACGATACAGATGTTTATAAAGTGGAAGAAGAATGAAATACTTTTTTTCCCAGTAGTAACAGAAATTGTTATTTTTAGGAGCCTATCAGATTTCCCCCATTATTACATAAAATGACTGAGGTTTTATTTTATTTGAAAATATTTACTTCTTGATATAGAACTATTGGACTTTTACTTTGAATTGTTTAACATGGTTGAGCATTCTTTGTTCTTTTATTATTATGGTATATTATTTTTGGCTTATCATTCTTGGTATTGGATTGATAGTTATGGATAAGAAGCTTACTTGTTGAACATAGGCAATTAGTAAAAGAAACTCAGAGAAAGAGTTCAAAATGGTAATGGCACCTGATAGTTTGTTCTTTTTTATATTCTTAATTGCCAATTTATACCTTCTTGTAGTATTAAAATATATGATTAGATTTGGCTTATTATAGTATTAAAATATATGATTAGTATTAAATATACCTTCTTAATTGCAATCAATGATTTGAGGTTATTCTTAATGATGTGGCAGATTAATCCGATTTCAAAGAAGAAGCTTTCTACTAATGAGATTTGGCTTGCACAATATACTTGTCTGACGAAAGATGGGGTGTTTAAGTGAGCTGACCCTCATTCAAAGAAAATTCATGTAGGTATTTTCATTTTTTTATTAAGAAAATTGTAATTAGAAAAAAAAATATATCATCCATTACATTTGCTTGCACAATAATTTGTTATCCTAACATCTAACGTGGTTGCAAAACTTACACAATTTATTTTCTCAATCTTAGGAAAAGAATTAGTGAAATTGTGAAACATACATCACAAGAGGAAAACCTTATGAAGCAGGAGGACATACTGCTTGAAGTTTTAGGACCTGTGTTAGGATATTTTCATGGAAAAAGGGCTAGAAAGTAAGTTGTTACCAAAAATAAAATCATAACTCAAGCGGTGAATCAAAGGCATCAACAACAACAAGAGAGAATTGTAGAGCTAGAGAGAGAGCTTGAAAGTGTCAATGAAAAGATTATGGTTGAAAGTACGGCTAAAAATGATCGCCTTGGGCAAGAGTTTAGAGCTATGTTAGATGCTCACCATGCGAAGCCATCTCAGTCTCAAGTAAGTAATTCGTATTTACTGAATAATTTAACTCACCTTTTTTTGGAAAATTCATGGTTTATTTCTCAAGTATCTGCTTGAATGAGTGCTTTACTCTTTAAAATACTCTACTTGAATTAGCAAATATACAAGCATTGATTTTGTTTCACTTTTCTGATTATTCTTGTATCTACTTGAATAAGTGCTTTACTGCTTCAATCTTTCTAGAACCAAAGCAAATTCTTGAATGAGTGCTTGAATTAGTGCTTTACTACTTTAAAAGATTATGCTTAAATGAGTGCTTGAATTAGCAAATATATGAGCATTGATTCTGATTCACTATTGTTGATCCTTGTATCTGCTTGAATGAGTGCTTTACTGCTTTTGTATTTCTAGAACTATTTGAGTTTGTTTAAGATTTAAACAGAAGAAGAAGAATGAAGTTCAACAAGGAGTGCGCACCAGGTCAGGCCATGGCCCAACCTTGTCTAGGTCGCGGTGCACAGCAAGAGAGGATGCTGGATGAGGGCCAGGCTGTGGCACCAAAAGAGGAGGAATGTGTGCTCTGCCTTGGGCCGCGGCGTGCCTTGGTCTAGGCCGTGGCGCCAGGCACGCTAATGCACATTGGTTCAACCTTTGTTAAGTGCACAGATGCATGTCCAAAACGCACAGGATCACTTGTGATTGATGGAGGGCTAAAGTTGATTGATCCTCAAGAATGCTAGTAGAAGTCCTCCAAATTGCACCAAAATGGCACTTGGATTGCACACTAAAGATGAAGTGAAGAGGGGCTTATACAGGGAAACATCACAAGTGCAATGTGTTTCCAATCCGATGTGGGATACTGTAGATTCCAGCTTTTGCTCTTTGACCTTTGTCTACTAAAACTGCCATAACTTTCTATAGAAAAATCATTTTATTGATCCATAAAATTTCCCAGAAAATAGACATCTGGATCTTTCCAAGCATATATGGTTCCTCTCCTGGTTCTTCTTGAATCAGTACAGTTAAATCCTCAAAAATGGTTGATCTGTCACGCTGAAATCATGCACAGCCTGACCTTTGTCTACTAAAACTGCCATAACTTTCTCTAGAAAAATCATTTTATTGATCCGTAAAATTCTCCAAAAAATAGACATCTGAATCTTTCCAAGCATATATGGCTCATTATCTGATTCTTCCTAAATCAATACAGTTTAATCCTCAAAATTGGCTGATCTGCACGAGAAATTCTGGCAATTTAGTGAAACTTCTTTCCAAGCTTGTAAACCTGTAAAACAACGAAAACAACTCAAAGTAACAAATTCCTAAGCTAACAAGTGTAAATTAAAGGGCCAAAATATGCAATATTTGGCACTCATCAAATACCCAAAACTTACAATTTGCTAGTCCCTTAGCAAAACAAAATAAAAAAAAAAAAACCTAAATGAAAAACAAAGAACATAAAGATAAGTTCATCATTCATGGTATCCAAAAATTTAGGGAGCACACATCACCATGATATTCATTCATGAGCAAGCTTAAAAAGATAAACCCATCTTCGCAATGAATAGAAAAGTTAAAATCTAATTACTTACAAAATGCAGGTTAAGGCATCACAAGTCTGACACTATGTAAAGTGAATTAGCATATAGAAATGAAGCTTCCAAGTGACTCCAATGTGTAAGGTCTCCATGTCTCAAGATTCACCGAATTTCCCATCAAAATGAACGAAAAATGCGTAGATTTTTTTTTTTTTTTTTTTATAAGGCACAGCTATGTCTAGTTCCCTTAAGCTTTCTAATTGACCCATGTAGTGAGTGTTGAGTCAATGACTCCCAAACCAGATGGTTTTAGGGCATTAGGTGTAAAGACACCCCTAAGGACTTACTAACTCGAGTCAAAAAGACTACGAAATTAAACCGGCCTTATTACTACCAAGCAAAATTCCACCTTTTGACGTGAACACTCACTGCTTACTGAGGCAAGAGGTCCAGTTACTCAGCGGAGAGTTTATTTATGATAATAATTTTTTTTTATACTTTTCTATGCCCAAGAGTTCATCCAACAAGTCATCCAGTTTCAGTTAAGATAAGGAAAAATACACATTAAAATCATATGTCATACCTCACATAATTTGTGTTAATGTGCTCGTGTTAGATTATGTCAAACATGTGAATTATCAAATGCCTAAGGTAAGTAACTAAATTTTAAAATTTATTACCAGATCATATGTTCAAAATGTTAAGCTCACCAATGACATCACATCACAGAAAATGTTTAGATCAACCAAAATTTCACGATAACATGAGCATGCATTTATCTCTATGACGAAAAGATAACAAATTAGGACAAAGTGTGATGTGTCTCCCATACCCCCAAACTTAAATTACACATTGACCCCAATGTGTGACTAATATGGAAAGAGCTGACCTGAGATATGGAAAACTATTTGGACTGGTATGGCTCATACATACCCCCAAACTTGAACTGAAGTACGCATTGTCCCTGAAAAATAAAAATAAAAACTGGAAAACAAAAAATACTGGAAACAAACATTAATCATAAAAATGCGAAATAATAAATAAATAGAAAAGATAAGCTGTGGGGTGCCTCCCATGAGCGCTAAGTTTAACGTCTTCAGTCAGACCCAACATTAGTAAACATGCCCAACTAAGCGCTCCACCATCTAATCAATAAATGGGAATGGAAAATGATTAGGCCTAGCGGCAGCATTCAATTTACGGTAGTTTAGACACTTTCTCCATCTTGACTGCACTCGAGTTGGAACCAACTCGTCGTCTTTATTTACTACCGTCAATTCAGCACGTTTGGGCACGATTTGAATCAAGCTCACCCCCTTGCTATCAGAGATGGGATAAATGATCCATGCCTCTAACAGCTTAATATCTTCTGCCCTCACAACCTCTTGCATAGCAGGGTTGAGCCTTCTTTGTGGCTCCCTCGATGGCTTGGCATTCTCCTCCAACTGTATCGTGTGTATTACCAATGAGGGGTTGATTCCCTTGACATCCTCAATAGTCCAGCCTATAGCTTCCTTATGCTCTCTTAAGACGTCTAATAATTTCTCCTCTGGAGCATCACCCAAATCTAAAGCTATAATTATAAGCAAAGAATCTGCTGGACCTAGGAACTTATACTTAGGATTGTCCGATAAAGGCTTCAGTTCCTCCTTGGGGGGTTCAGGTGTTGTGGTTTCCTCTATCTCACTGATCTTTTGAGGAGCAGACTCCAAAGTAGCATTTGCTTGCTCAAACAACTCATCCAAATCCAAATCGTATTCAAATTGAGCAAAGCATGCCTCCAAAATGTCCTCAAACTTTCTTTCTTTCTTGGGCGCTTGTAGTCTCTCAGGGTAAGGTGCTTTAGGTAAAAACGACCTAGAGAGATCCTTAATAATAAGTGTGGCGGTAGATGGCTTAGCATCTCTCTTTTCCTTGTTGCCACTTTCTTGCCCTTTTTGCATGGCAAGATTCTCTTCCACTTGAATGTCCACTTGTCTCCCAGACAAGTATGGGACAATTGATTGCACTTGTTCCTGCCAATACATAGGAGTTGATAAATTTTCCACCGCAAACTGTTCCTTTGGGTTAGGATCAGGTTGACTGGGGAACTTTTTTTCCTCTCCTTCACCCACGTAACTTGTGATTTGATCAATTTGACTCTCTAGCTTGGCAATCGCTTCGGTGTTTTCTATGGTTGCACTCATAGATTGGCTGGTCGTTTTCATGAAATCATTGAGAGCATCCTCCAATGACTGTGAAACCGACGCTGGTGCTTGAATAGGAGCTTGGTAAGCGGGTGATGATGCTGGATAGGCATAACTTGGGATTGGTGGAGGAAATTCGGGAGGGTATTGATTATGAGCATGATAAAGGGCTCCTCCCTGATTCATCAGTTGGTTCTGCTCCCATGAAAAATTAGAGTGGTTCCACTACCCTGGATTGTATGTTTCGGAGTAAGATCCATTTGATTCCCAACAACAGTCATTGAAAACATTCATTTGTTCCATGGGGTACTCGGCACAAGCCGGCATTGATGGACAATTCTGTGCTAGATGCATGAGACTAGTATAGATGGAACAGCTATCAACATTGAATGTGTTGGTAGCATTGAGGGACGGGCCGGTCGTTTTCGTGTACTCCTTAATGGTGTCTTCTAAAGACTGTGAAACCGATGTTGGATTCATCCACATTTTTTTATAATTTTTTTAATTTTTCTAACCTTTTTTTTATAACTAACTAGTAGAAAAATAAAATCAATTCAGACCAAAAATTTTCACAAACAAAACAATTCCCCAACAACGGCGCCAAAAACTTGTTGTGAGTTTTAAATTACTCACAAGCACACAAGTCGTTTGCAGTATAGCGTTGTGCAAGTGCGAGGTCGCATCCACAGGGAATTGCGTTGTGAAAGTATATTTTCAATCTAAACTAACTCTATCTTAACCTAGTTCCGAATTTCAGATGATAATTTGCAAAAGAAATTAAAATTAAACTAAATTGACTTTTTAAAAACTAATAATTAAAACACTAAGGTTTCCAAATCCACCCCACCGAAGTTAATCATATATGTTCTAAAAATATAGCCTATCAAAACATTCCATGAATCCAACTATAAGACAAAAAACAAAGAATATCCCAACTAAATCAAAAGCATCCAATGTATCCGCTCTCAACAAATCACAAAGAAAATCCAATTTAATCGAAAAGCATTCAATGTATCCATCAGATGAAACACAAGGAATATCCAACAGACAATTTAAACTCAATCAATTATAAGATTAACTCAAATAATTGACAGAACATTTACACTAAAAATTATCAGATTTGTACAAGCAAATCTGAACTACTACGCCAAACAACGGCGGGGCTTCATCTTCAACCTTAGCTGAATAGTCTAGCCACTCATAACTATGAAACTACAATTCATAATGAAAGTGCTAAACATTTAAACTAAAACAACTAAATGTAAAGAAATAAATAAATAACTTTACATGGGAGAAATTCCACTCGCTGACGGGCGGCGCTTCCCCTCGTGGTGACAAAGCCTTCGAGATCCACCAGAATGCTAGCGGACGTCCACCGGTAAACACCAAAGTGGCTCAAGAATTGTACATTAAAGATGAAGTGAAGAAGGGCTTATATAGGGAAATATCACAAGTGCAATATGCTTCCAATCCGATGTGGGATACTGCAGATTCCAGTTTTTGCTCTTTGACTTTTGTCTACTAAAACTGCCATAACTTTGTCTAGAAAAATCATTTTATTGATCCGTAAAATTCTTCAGAAAATAGACATCGGGATCTTTCCAAGCATATATGGCTCATCTCATGGTTCTTCCTAAATAAATACAGTTAAATCCTCAAAAATGGTTGATCTGTCACGCTGAAATCATGCACAGCCTGACCTTTGTCTACTAAAACTGCCATAACTTTCCCTAGAAAAATCATTTTATTGATCCGTAAAATTCCCCAGAAAATAGACATCCGGATCTTTCCATGAATATATGTCTCATCTTCTGGTTCTTCCTAAATCAATACAGTTTAATCCTCAAAAATGGCTTATCTGCACGAGCAATTCTGGCAATTTAGTGAAACTTTTTTCCAAGCTTGTAAACCTGTAAAACAACTCAAAGTAACAAATTCCTAAGCTAACAAGTGTAAATTAAAGGGAAAAAATATGCAATATTTGGAACTCATCAGTAACTTTTACTTTCTGTCTTTAATTGATGATTATTCAAGAAAGATTTGGGTTTATTTGCTTAAAAATAAATCAGATGCTTTGAATAAATTTGTGGTGTGGAAAAAGTTGCTAGAGACTCAAACGAGTAAGGTAGTTAAGGCTTTACGAACCGATAATGGCTTAGAATTTTGCAATAAGGATTTTGATAAATTCTGTGAGTTAAATGGCATTCTAAGACATAGAACGGTTGTAAAAACACCTCAGCAAAATGGAGTTGCTGAGAGGATGAATAGATCCCTTATGGAAAAGGTTAGGTGCATGTTAATTGAGTTCGGTTTACCAAAATATTTTTGGAGGGAAGCTGTGTCTACTACTGCATAGTTGGTAAATAGATCACCCTCTAGAGCTTTAGAGCTCAAGACTCCCATAGAGATGTAGAGTGGGAAACCCCCTGAGTTGAGAAACCTTAGGACTTTTGGGTGTGCTACATTTGCACATCAAAAGGATGATAAACTTAACCTAAGGTCTAGAAAATGTGTATTTCTAGGGTATGGTGATGGGGTTAAGGGGTATAGGTTATGGTCCTTAGAACCAAAAGGAATGAAACTAATAATAAGTAGGAATGTTATTTTTAATGAATTGTTATTTCCTTACTTGGAGAAAACTAACCCTGCAGGGGCTAGTGAGCAAACTAGTCTGGAATTTGTGGAGCATTGCATCAAGGAGAATTCGGTTCAGGTAGAGCAAGGAAGTCAAAAGGGTTCAGACCAGGTAGAGCCCATTGATGAAGGCTAAGCTCAAGAAACTCAAGAGGAGGTTGAACTGGAAGGGGTTAATGCAGCAAGTCAGAATGACTACCAGCTCACAAGGGACAGAGAAAGGAGGGTAGTTAGACCACCTTTGAGATATGGGTTTGCGGATGCTAATGTAGCAGATCCTTGGATAGAATGAGAGGTTGAACCAGAAACTTACATGGATGCCATGGAGTGTAAGGATTCGTCAAAGTGGCCGCTAGCTATGGAGGAAGAAATGAATTCTTTGAGGAAGAACAACTGTTGGGTATTGGTGCCCAAACCAGAAAAACCGAGAGTTATGGATTGTAGATGGATCTACAAGATCAAATAAGGGAACACTCCAGGGTATGAAGTCCAGTATAAAGCTAGGCTGGTAGTGAAAGGGTTCACACAAAGAGAAGGCATAGACTTCACCAAAATATTCTCACCAGTTGTGAAATACAAGACGATCAGGATAGTGTTAGCATTGGTGGTCCAATTCAATTGGGAAATCGAGCAAATGGATGTAAAGATAGCGTTCTTACATGGAAAGCTTGATGAGACCATTTACATGAGGTAACCCAAAGGCTATAAGGAAGGAAGGCAGGGAGATTTAGTGTGCCAACTGAAAAAATCTCTATATGGCCTGAAGCAATCACCTCGACAATGGAATAAGAGGTTCGATTCCTTTATAACCAGCCTGGGTTTCATGAGGAGCTACTATGATTCATGCTTGTATTATAAGGGGAACAAGGTGGAGGAAATGGTGATCATCCTGATCTATGTTGATGATATGTTGCTGGTTGGGAGCAGCATGGAGAGGATAAGAAAATTGAAGACTCAACTCAGTGAGGAGTTTGAGATGAAAGATCTTGGTTATGCATAGAATATCCTTGGGATGTGTATCATTCGGGAAAAGGGGAGAAACAGATTGAAGATCTCTCAAACTTCCTACATAGAGAAAATGATATCTAAGTGCTCTATGGAAGATAGCAAACCATTGAAGGTTCCTCTTGCTGGTAATTTCAAGTTCTCCAATGATCAATGTCCAAGATCGAATGAAGAAAAGAAGAAAATGGAAAAGGTCCCCTACTCTAGTGCGGTTGGTTCTGTAATGTTCACCATGGTAAGCACTAGACCTGATATTGCTCATGCAATAAGTGTCCTCAGTAGGTTTATAAGTAATCTCGAAAAGGAGCATTGGCTTATGGTGAAGTGGCTGCTGAGGTACTTAAAGAGAAGCCCAGATGTGGGGCTGGTTTACAAGAAGAGGGGTAAGTCCATCTGCCTTGAGGGTTATGCTGATTCGGACTATGGAGCAGACCAGGATAAAAGGAGATCGATTACTGCCTACTTTTTCAACTTAAACAGATGTTGTGTAAGTTGGAAGGCTCAGTTACAGCCGGTGGTAGCACTCTCAACAATCGAGGCTGAGTACATAGCAGCTACGGAAGCCATCAAGGAGGCTATGTGGTGCAAAGAGTTGTTGGAAGAGTTGAAGGTACTAGAGGAACAGGTTATGGTGCATTCGGATAGCCAAAGTGTATTGCATTTGTGCAAGAATTCGGTGTTCCATGAGAGGACAAAGCATATGGATGTTCGATACCATTTCATTTGGGAAAATGTTACGGAATGATGCATTCATGTGGACAAGGTGGCCATGGAAGAAAACCCTGCGGATTCAGGTACTAAAGTTCTAACTCTAATCAAGTTCAATCATTGCCTTGGACTTTTTAGGATTGGAGTCAGTTGATATGATGACTCAAGATGAGTTTGGATACTGAGTTCTCTGCACAATGGGTTCGGTTTAAATGCTTAGACAAATGTAGAGATTGTTGGAGTTTGTCTAAGATTTAAATGGAAGAATAAGAATGAATTTTAGTAAAGAAAGCACACCAAGTCAGGCCACAGCCCAGCCTTGTCTAGGCCGCGGTGCACAGTAAGAGAGGATGCTGGAGGAGGGCCAGGCCGCGGCACCTAGAAGAAGAGGAATGTGTGCTCTGCCCTGGGCCGCGGCACCAGACACACTGATGCACATTGGTTCAGTCTTTGTGCGTACACACATGTCCAAAATGCACAGGATCACTTGTGATTGATGGAGGGCTAAAGTTGATTAATCCTCAAGATCTAAGGGTCGATATTGACCCTCAAGATTGGTCAAGAAGTTGGTGCACTATATAAAGGGTTACCTAGCTTCATTGTGACATACAAGTGATCATCATACAAGAGAGTTAAAGTGCAAGTGTGAGAGTGCAAAGAAATAAAACATAGAGAGGCACTAGAATAGATCTCAGAAGAAAGGCTGGTAGAGAAGAAGAAGTAATATAGATTGTGGGTAGAGTGCTTTTGTAATAGTTCTATCACTTTCTTTCTTCTCTTCTTATTCTTTATGAACCTATGAGTTCTTGGAAGGGTGTTACTGATTGTAAAGAACTCCATTGATAAGATAGTGCAGAGAGCTCGGAGGAGCTCACGGGGATGTAGGCACATTGCCGAACCTCGTCAACAAATTGCTTGTGCTCTTTTCTTTCTTGCTTTGATTGGTTGCTGTTTATTTTCTTTATACAAGTCACTCTAGACTTGGGTGTTTAGAAGATCACCTCTTGGGCATCATCTAAGGTGGTTTCCTAACAAGAACCAAACCAAATTCTTGAATGAGTCATTGAATAATTGTTTTACTGCTTTAAAACAGTTTACTTGAATGAGTGCTTGAATTGGCAAATATACGAGCTTGTCTACTTTTTCTACCTCTAATTGCATTCTCTCTCACAGTTGAATATTTGAGAGTTATACAAATCTTATTGACGACATCTAATATCTTGGATTGATGATGCTTTCTAAATATCTTGTATTTATGATGTTGCTTTCACAATTCAGTATCCGCCTCTAATTGCTTGCCTCAAAATCTTATTGATGTTGCTTTATCAAAATCTTGGATTTATGATGTGACATCTTATAGCTGATGTTTGAGTTCTTGTTTTGATACTTTGGATCCTCACATGGAATCTTTTCATGGGTTATATTTTCTATTTAATTAGAATGTGTTAATCCTTAGCTTTTTTACACTATAAGGTGAACAAAACCGACTTCAGTTCTTCATGCTCTCCATTATGACTATTTTGTGGATTAAACCTGGAGTTATTGTAGAATCTTCTTTAGCTTCTTTCTAAACAAACTACTGCAATAACTTTTCTAACTTAGCTTTCGAGCATCACTATGAATGCTAGTCAGTAATCTTTCCTTTAGCTTTTGGCATTCTACTGAATTTCATAAAGTATTCTATTCCCTAATAGAAACCCGTGTTATTATAGTTTCAGTGTCAGACTTGAGTCCATTTCCTACTAGCATCTCATGATGCTCTTGTATGTGTTTTTAATGGCTAAATTTGTAAGATAATGTGTTTACCATTTAATGAAAATGTTAAGCAAACTGTGAATTAAACAACAATAGAATTTTTGTTTCTACTTGAAAGTCTAATTAAATTTGTGCTAACTATGTTGTTGGGAACTCGAAAACTACAAGTCTTCTTCCTTTCTTTTGTAGAGTTAATGTAGATATCGTGAAGATCTGTTTAGTGGTTTTTTTTTCCCAGCATCATAATTTGGTAGAGAAGAGAGGTCCCTAATTGAATTAGTATTTTAAGTGGCTGGAAATGGTTATGTAATTTACTTTTTCTTCAAAATATTTATCAAACTAGCTTAAAATAGTTAGTACTTTCTACAGTAAAACTATCTTAGTATCGTAGCTATGTAAACCTGTTGAGGATCACTACCACATGATAGAATGAGTCGTTATATGCATTATCTAGTCTTGCTCTCAATTTTACAATCATGATGGGGTGAAGTTTCCAAATTTCTTCAACCACTAAACTCATCATTATGTTCTTTTTCCTTTTAGCCATAAAATATTATCTTTATGTTCAAATTTCAATACATATATTTTGAAGTGATTAATGCTATAGTTTTTGAAGCTACCCTTCCACTCATTAAAGATCGTGGTTGTCAATTTATTCTACTTATGATAGTTAAGATGGGCCTTGGTCTTGATGCTTGGACCTGCAGTTTATGTCTTTTTAAGCTTATTTTTTAGTTCTTTTTATGTATCACACATATTCATATTTTTCACATTGAGCACTAATTAGTGAAACTTATCTATGTGGAAGCATCAGTGACTTATTATAGTTTACAATGTGTTGTTTTAATGTACTATTGTGCTTTATATGTTTAATCGTTTGTTAATAATTTAATATAATACTACTAGAAACTGGTCCTTTGGGTTCTCATTAACTGGAAGTATAGGTTTATATAATTAGAAAAAGAGGTTATGTCAAAACATTTTGTAAGGAATAGAATGAAAAACTTCTTTAAAAGTATAAATCTTAAAGGCTCAAAAGAGTGAAGGTAGCATCAAGCAGGGGCTGCGAACTTTTTATAGCTACAAAAAAAAAAAAAAAAAACCAAAAGTGCATTATTAGTATTAAATGTAAAGAGAAATTGTGTTAAAAGAAAGTATGGTGAGATAAAATCTTATGATCTGTAGTCAGATCATAAATATTTTCTTTGCGAATTTCCTAGAAAAAAGGTGAATAAAAAAACCTTATGAAATTCTTCTCTTAAGTATCATAATCATCATTGCTAATTAGGTAGGGACCATATCTTCTGGACCAAAGGGGAAAGAGCTATAGGAAGCTCGACGCTTGTCGCATGCGTGATTGTGAGGTCACTTTTGGTTAGTTTTAGCTGGAGATTTTGACAAACTACATTTTAAGGTACAAATTATGAAATTAGACGATGTATTAACAAATGCAAACATCTTATGTAAGAATCTAAGATGTCAAATAATCATTCCTATCTATTAGTTTTTTTGTGTCAATGATCATAATTTTTATTAATAAGAACTTTGATGATACACCATGACTCATTGACACGTAGAGGTTTTTTATATGGAAGATCTAAAACATGTTTTCAAAGGGTATAATATATTTTTAAGTTGGGTTAGATGATGAAATTTAGTGGAAAGTAACAGATGACTGGGGTGCTCCATCGTGCACTCACTATACACAACTAAATCTCATTCCATTAAGATTTCATTTGTGTAACTTGGTTCCTTTTGGATTTGGTGCTTCCACTATACACAACAGATGTTAGATTGGAACCTAGCTAGGAGGGTGGGCATGCTTTTTTTTTGGTGGGGCATGAAATTCTTATAACCTCGAAGCAGGGATGACATTGTAAGTTTTAAGTATGATAGGAGAGATTTGGTTATGACTACATGTTTTATTTAACTAGATATTTCAATGTTTTGTTTGGTGATTTCTATATGTAGTAAGTTGAAAAGGTGAAAAGTTGTAAAAAGCTTTTGGTTTAGAAGTAAAGCTTTATGCATGGATGCCAAGATGGAATTGGCTAATTAAGTCTCTTGAATTTTGTAAAAACTTGCTAAAGCATTTGTATTTATGCTTTAAAATCATTTTTAGTATAAAAGTATCTTGATTTGTATATATGTTGTAGGTTCAAAATATTGATGATTAATTATATGCATAAATAATACAAATTGCTTCAATTTAGTGAATCAAAACTATTTAGCAACGACGCACTAAACCTATTTCAAAAAAGAAAAACATGTTGTGTACACGTCTTTCGCAACGACCACGAGTTGTTGCGTAAACGTGTACTGCAACGACAAATGGTCGTTGCTAAACTTGTATCCAACGACACGTTGTCATTGAGTAATCTAATACCGAAACGACACGTTGTCGTTGCGTAAACCTATATCGCAACATAAACAACTCGTTGTTAAACAATTTGGGCTGTTTTTTTTTTATTATTAATTATTAGCAACGATAATTCTTTTGCAACGGTCAATTGTCGTTGCAAATAATAAGCTAAGAGAGAACTTTTCTCTTAGTTTCTATCTTTCCAAACACTCTTGGATCCTCTTTATTTTCAGCATTTAATCCCAAAAAAACTCAAAAGTTGCAAGCGAGAGGGAGGCTCATTTTTGTTGAAGCTTCACCAAATCATAATCACCTAAATATATATATATATATATATATTTTTTTTGCCTAGACTTTTAAACAACGCAACCAAAACCTAGATGACACAAATCAAATCGATTCAACCTTAATATTTAACTATGAATCCACACAGACGAGGCAAAAGAAAATGGAGTGAACAAGAAATATTCCTTCACATTTTCCTAATGACCAACAACACTTTATCTCCCAAATTTTATCTTAGAAACAAATCTTCAATTGTGTAACCACTCTTTGCCTCTTACTGTCGCCGCGAAGCCACCGTGGTCGTGAGCTTAGCAGCACCAATTCATCAAGCCATTGCTATCATTGTCATTGTCGCAAAACAAAGCCATCGTAAAATTAGTTTCTCAACTTCATCGCCATCATCAATCGAGGTAAAGGATGGTGGCTACGATGGTGAAGCCTCAACGAAGGAAAATGGCTTTCTATATATTTTTTTTTTGACTTTGACTAACTGAAGGAAAAAAGTGTTCTTAGGAGTTCAAAAAAGCAAGAAACCAAGCAAGAGAAATGAGAAAAGATTGCTCAAGAAAAATGGAGAGGATGCTTCTTCGAATTATTAAAGATTGAGTATTTCTCAAGGTGATGATGAAACAGTCCAAGTTGTTAGGATTTTGGCTCAATTCCTATAAATAAGACTTCTAATTGGTTTGGGAAAATTTGTTTCCTATTTTGTAGTTGCTTGTTATAGTAGTAATAGTTGTAATATCCTATTAGATTGTTGATTGTACAAGTAGTGGTAGTCTAATATGATGTTGTTGTTCTTTTCCTAATAGTATTAGGAAAATTTATTCTATATAAAGGAGTCTCAGAGAATATTTATGTTGGGAAACCACCTTGGATGATGCCCATGAGGTGATCTTCCAAACACCCAAGTCTAGAGTGTCTTGTGCGATTATTTACCTAAATTAATAAGCAAATAACCGAACTTGTTTTACTTGCAAGTGCACAAGGTCAACAGTAGCATAGTGTGCGAATGCAAGATCATCTCCAAAGGGATTGGTAAATTTCACTTTAGAATTAGTTTTGCAATAATAAAATAATAGAAATAATAAAAGAGTTGATTTTGATAAAGATAGAAATAATAAAGATAAAGGTGTAGGGACTTGATATCCACCATTAATTATGCTACCACAATACAACAGTATGCCAATGCTTTAATCATGCCATGTATACCTAATGTTTGTCAACCTAAGGGCATGGTATCTACTCCTTAAGCTATTAATTTCCCTAAGCAATGAGTTAGGCATGGTATCTACTCTAACTCTTTTCTCTCTCAAGGGATTCAACATGATGTATACTGAGTTGTTCCTTAAGAGAGCATATGATCTGTGAAAATCGACAACCACACGGGACCTAGGGCATGGTATCTACTCCCGGTTTCCTATGTTGATTAACCCAAGAATCCGGCGTGGATATCTTTTGTTACTAATGTTAAACCCAGGACTCGATCATCCAAATTGATTCAACTAACTAATCCATACCACATGCATACGTTGATCAGACACACATATGAGGAATTTAAATAAAAACAAGTATTAATCAATTTAAGCAACATAACATAAATATCGCAAAGACGCTAATACTGAATTATTGAATAAACATAATTAGGGCTTTAACCAAGCCCTTACTAAAAGTTAAGTACACATAGTAAAAATAAAGGAAAGAAGAAACCCGAGAGAAGAGTCGTCAATTCCTCTCCATGTTCTCCTTCTGGTCTCCGGCCTCCCGACCTAAAACTAAAAGAAGATTGAAGGATAAAAGAAGGGATCCCTAATTTGTGTTTTTACAAGTGTATTTATAGGGGTTGAATAATCCCAGAAGGCTCAAGAAACCCTAAATTTCCTGAAACACAAAAACTCCTTTATTTCCAAAACTGGTTTTGCCGCTTTACTGTTCACGCCCATACATGTGCACTCGATCGCATTCATGGTGCACTCGATCGCTAGTCTGCACTCGATCGCACAGAGGAGTGCGCTCGATCGCACTCTAGCCAGCAGCTGCTCTAGGATTTTCATATTTTCTCCTTTAAGTGCCAAAAATGCTTTTTTTTCTCCGATACCCTATAAAAACGTGTAAAACACAAAAATGAAGTAAAATAGACTAAAACATATAGACAAATAGCTTAACAAATGTAAATTAAGAGGCTTAAATATGAATATTTAAGCACCTATCACACCCCCAAACTTACATATTGCTAGTTCCTTAGCAAAACAAAACTAAAAACTAAACGAAAAATAAAGGTACATAGATAAATCCACTGTTCATGGTGTCCACAAAAGTTAAGGTATCGCACAAAACCATGACGTGCATTCATGAGCAAGCTTAAAAATACAAACACATCTTCGTAATGAATCCAAGTTTTAAACGTTGATTACTTACATGAGGTAGGTTAATGCATCACAAGTCTGATTTTTAGTGTGTGGTGAATTAGCACATAAAGATGAAGCTTCCAAATATCTCTAATGTATAGTGTTTCAGTGTCTTAACATTCATCGAATTTCCTATCAAAATGAACACAAGTGGCATAGTTTTCTTTCTTTTCTTTTTTCTTTTATTATGAGCTTTTTTTTTTTTTTGCCAAGTTGAGTTCCATTAAGCTTTCTAGTTGACCCATATAGCGAGTGTTTAGCCAATGACTCCCAAACCATATGGTTTTAAGGCATTAGGTGTAGAGACACCCCTAAGGACTTACTAACTCGAGTAAAATAGGCTATGAAACTAACTGGTCTTAATGCTTCCAAGCAAAATTCCCGCCTTTTGACGTGACACTCACTGCTTACTGAGGCAAGAGGGCTAGTTACTCAGTAGAAAGTTTGGTTACTGATCATTAGGAGCACTTTTCTTTTTGAGCAATAACAAATTTTTTTTTTCTATGCCAAAGTGTGAATCTAACAAGTCATCCGGTTCACATTTAAGCCGAAGAAACATACATAAAAATTACATGTCATACCCCACACAATTATGTGCTAATGCGCACGTGTTAGTTTAGGTCAAACTTGTGAATCCTTAAATGCCTAAAAGTAAGTGATTAAGGTTTAAAACTTAATTATTAGCCCATGTGTTCAAGGTTTTAAGTTCACTTATGAAGTCAAATCATAGCATTTGTTTAGATCAACCAAAATTTTTTAGAACAAAATGAACATGTATTTATCTTTTAAACAAAAAAAAATTGGGACATAATGTGTGTGTGAATGTGTCCCCATACCCCCAAACTTAAATTGCACATTGTCCCTAATGTGCAAAAAGCATGGAAGGATCTGACCTGGGAGATGGAGAACTCGTTGGGCTGGCATGGCTCATAGCACACCCCCAAACTTGAACGGATGTACACAACGTCCCTAAAAAGAAAAGGAAAAACTAACGTAATACGGGAAAACAAAGAGTACGAAAAATAAATAAATAACAAAAAAAAATAAAAGGATAAGCTGTGGGGTGCCTCCCATGAGCGCTAAGTTTAATGTCTTAAGCCGGACCAAGCTTTATTTTACCCCAAAACTAATATTGGTAGCAGCTAGCATAGGAAATGTCTTGTTCTCTCCTATATAAGCATAAGGTAAGTGCTCTAGCAACTGCTTGAATTCTAAGTTAGGTGCCTATACAATAAAAAGGAAAATAGTATTAGTAGGCACATGAGGGTCAAATGGATCAATGTACTTACTTGGAGGCTTTGGAAAGGCCTCAAGGAGCTGCATAGTGTCAATGATGTCATCAGTAACATCCTTGCATTTGGGCTCAATATCCAAACTTGGGACACTATAGGTAAGAGTAGTTTCTACTGGATCAATGTGATGGACCTGAAAAGCTTCCTCAACAACACTTTGCATCATGCATACATTAAAACATTTTATATTATCTGGGGGTAATTTTAATGCATTATATCTTTTGATTTCAACCTTCTCACCATTTATCTTCTCCATCTCACTTACCTTGGATGTGGATGCTTGTGCAGGCTCATCAGCTCCGATGATCTTACCATTTGTTAGAGTTGTCACGGTATTTAGTTGTTGATGTCCTCTTAGAGTAGGTAGTGGTTGGACTGGAAGTTCACCCAACTTTCTTTCCCTTAGCTCTTTAGCCAATTGCCCCATTTGTTCCCCTAGTCTTTGAATGACTTGCTCACGTTTTGTAGTGGTTTATCTTTGCTCAGTCATGAACTATTCTTGTGAAGTCACCAATTGCCTCATAAGACTCTCTAGGTCACTATTTTTTTATTTCGGCACTGGATGGGCTACTGGTTGAAAGTGTCGTTGCTGTCCTTGAAGATTCAAAGCATTTTGAGTGTTGCTCCATGAGAGGTTGGGGTGGTTCTGCCATCCAGGATTGTAGGTATTTGCATATGCACTGTTTGGTCCCTCATAATTTTCTTGCTCTTGATCTGTAGTTGAATACAGAGGACAAGTATAAGTATTATGATCAAAATGAGAGCATATAGCACATACCTGGCTTTGTGTAGCCTGTGGACTAGGTGAGTTGTTCTGATCAGCCATGACTTTTATGAGCATGTCTAGCTTTCTTTCCATAGCAGCCATCTGATTCAAAGATCCATCATTGAAGCTTACCTCATACATACCCTTGCTTTTAATTCCTTGTCTACCTCTCGAGGAGAATTGTTCGGTGTGCTCACTTAATGTCTCAAACAGCTCTATAGATTCTTCACTAGTCTTCTCCATCAGCATACCTCCACAACCGGAATCCACTATACCTTGATTTATGCCACTCAAACCTTCATAGAAAGCTAGGACCAACTCATCTTGAGGTAAGTTATGATGTGGACATTTGAGTAGCAGCTCATTAAAGTGTCCCCATCTTCGAAGAAAAGGTCTTCATCCCTATGTTGGAAGGATTGAATCTCCTTCCTCATCTGCCTTATCTTTTGGGCTGGAAAAAATTTCCTTAGAAATCTATTGGATAGCTCTTCCCAAGTATGGATGGAATCTGCAAGCAATGAATGATACCACATTTTAGCATTATCTTTTAATGAAAAAGGGAAAAGAATTAACCTGATTCCCTCTTGATCTAGGCCCCGAATATGATGGAACTTGCAGAGATCATAGAATTCTCGAAGGAGCAAGTGTGGATCCTCAGCAGGTATACCCCTAAAATGAGTCAAGGCACTGAGTATCTGCGGAGATATGTAATAATTGTCTTCCGCCTTAGGTTGATATGCAATGCATGAAGGATGGTTGAGGTTCTGTGGAATGAGGGATTGCTTCATAGGTCTCCATTCTGGTGGCGGTTGATTGTAAAGCTGTTCCATTGGTGCTTCACCCTTAAATTCTTATTCTTTCTCCTCGAAGTTGTTTCTAGGCCTCTTTCGAATGATCTACTCACTTTCTATATCAAGTGGAAGGATGGTTGGGTTCCTCACTCGAAGCCCTTGCATGAATCAGCAGGAATACCTTAGTGCAGCAGCTTCAGTACTGCTGCTCAGGTAGTCTCTGGACTATTTTCGCTCGAGGGCTCCAAGCACTGCACTCGATCGCAACAGTGCGCTCGATCGCAGTGCCAGAATTAGCACTGATGCACACCTGAAACAGAAAGCAAGAAGATAACAAAAACGAAGAATTAAGTTAGATAGTTAATGAAAATAAAATAAAATAAAACAAAACAGATTAAGAAAAAATTTAATGAAAAATAAGAAAATAAAATTGAACAAAATAAGAAAAATAAACGAGAAATAATTCTAAATAGAAATTTAGCACAATCCCTGGCAACGGCGCAAAAAATTTCTTGTGCGATTATTTACCTAAATTAATAAGCAAATAACCGAACTTGTTTTACTTGCAAGTGCACAAGGTCAACAGTAGCATAGTGTGCGGATGCAAGATCATCTCCACAGGGATTGGTAAATTTCACTTCAGAATTAGTTTCGCAATAATAAAATAATAGAAATAATAAAAGAGTTGATTTTGATAAAGATAGAAATAATAAAGATAAAGGCGTAGGGACTTGATATCCACCACTAATTATGCTACCACAATATAACAGTATGCCAATGCTTTAATAATGCCATGTATACCTAATGTTTGTCAATCTAAGGGCATGATATCTACTCCTTAAGCTATTGATTTCCCTAAGCAATGAGTTAGGCATGGTATCTACTCTAACTCTTTTCTCTCTCAAGGGATTCAACATGATGTATACTGAGTTGTTCCTTAAGAGAGTATAAGATCTGTGAAAATCGACAACCACACGGGACCTAGGGCATGGTATCTACTTTCGGTTTCCTATGTTAATTAACCCAAGAATCCGACATGGATATCTTTTGTTACTAATGTTAAACCCAGGACTCGGTCATCCAAATTGATTCAACTAACTAATCCATACCACATGCATACGTTGATCAGACACACATATGAGGAATTTAAATAAAAACAGGTATTAATCAATTTAAGCAACATAACATAAATATCACAAAGGCGCCAATACTGAATTATTGAATAAACATAATTAGAGCTTCAACCAAGCCCTTACTAAAAGTTAAGTACACATAGTAAAAATAAAGGAAAGAAGAAACCCGAGAGAAGAGTCGTCAATTCCTCTCTATGGTCTCCTTCTGGCCTCCGGCCTCACGACCTAAAACTAAACTAAAACTAAAAGAAGATTGAAAGATAAAAGAAGGGATCCCTAATTTGTGTTTTTACAAGTGTATTTATTGGGGTTGAATAATCCCAGAAGGCTCAGGAAACTCTAAATTTCCTAAAACATAAAAACTCCTTTATTTCCAAAACTGGTTCTGCCGCTTTACTGTTCACGCCCGTACATGTGCGTTCGATCGCATTCGTGGTGCGCTCGATTGCTAGTCTGCGCTCTATCGCACAGAGGAGTGCGCTTGATCACAGGTCTACACTCGATCGCACAGAGGAGTGCGCTCGATCGCACTCTAGCCAGCAGCTGCTCTAGGATTTCCAGATTTATTCCTTTAAGTGCCAAAAATGCTTCTTTTTCTCCAAGACCCTATAAAAACGTGTAAAACACAAAAGTGAAGTAAAATAGACTAAAATATATAGACAAATAGCTTAACAAATGTAAATTAAGGGGCTTAAATATGAATATTTAAGAACCTATCAGAGTGACTTGTATAAGAAAAGAAACAGAAACCAATCACAGCAAGAAAGAAAAGAACACAAAAAATTTGTTGACGAGGTTTGGCAATGTGCCTACGTCCCCGTGAGCTCCTCCGAGCTCTCTGCACTATCTTATCAATGGAGTTTTTTATAATCAGCAACACCCTTCCAAGAACTCACAGGTTCTTGAAGAACAAGAAGAGAAGAAAGAAAGTGATAGAACTATTACAAAAGCACTCTACCCACAATCTATACTACTTCTCTCTCTTTACAACCAGCCTTTCTTTTGAGATCTATTCTAGTGCCTCTCTGTGTTCTATGTCTTTGCACTCTCACACTTGCACTTTAACTCTCTTGTATGATGATCACTTGTATGTCACAATGTTATGTCATAATGAAGCTAGGTGACCCTTTATATAGTGCACCAACTTCTTGACTAATCTTGAGGGTCAATATCTACCCTTAGATCTAGAAGACTAATCATCCATAGCCCTTCATCAATCCTTAGTAAAGCCATGTGTTTTTGGACATGCATCTACACACTTAACAAAGGTTGAACCAATGTGCATCAGTGTGCCTGGCGCCACTGCCTAGACCAAGGCACGCCGCGGCCCAGGGCAGAGCACATGTTTCTCCTCTTCTTGGCGCCGCGGCCTGGGGTAGGCTGTGCCACGGCCTAGCCCTTCTCCAGCATACTCTCTTGCTGTGTGCTGTGGCCTAGACAAGGCTTGGCTATGACCTGACCTGGTGCGCACTCTTTGCTGAACTTTATTCTTCTTCTTTCGTTTAAATCTTAGACAAACCTCAACAATCTCTACCTTCGTCTAAGCATTTAAATCGAACCCATTATGCAGAGAACTCAGTATCTAAACTCATCTTGAGTCATCATATCAACTGACTCCAATCCTAAGAAGTCCAAGGCAATGATTGAACTTGCTTAGAGGTAGAACTTTAGTACCTAAATTCGTAGGGTTTTCTTCCGTAGCCACCTTGTCCATATGGATGCATACTTTTGTAACATTTTCCCGAATGAAATGGTACCGAACATCCATGTGCTTTGTCCTCTCATGGAACACCGGATTTTTTCACAAATGTAATGCACTTTGGCTATCCGAATACACCACAACCTGCTTCTCTAGTACCTTCAACCCGTTGCACCATATACCCCCCTTGATGGCTTCCGTAGTCACTATGTACTCAGTCTTGGTTGTTGAGAGTGCTACCACTGACTGCAACTGAGCCTTCCAACTTACACAACATCTGTTAAAGTTGAAGAAGTAGGAAGTAATCGATCTACTTTTATCTCAGTCTGCTCCATAGTCCAAATCAGTATAACCCTCAAGGCAGATGGACTTACCCCTCTTCTTATAAACCAGCCCCACATCTGAGCTTCCCTTCAAGTACCTCAGTAGCCACTTTATCCCAAGCCAATGCTCCTTTCTGGGATTACTCATAAACCTACTGAGGACAATTATTGCATGAGCAATATCAGGTCTAGTGCTTACCATGGTGAACATTACAGAACCAACCACACTAGAGTAGGGGACCTTTTCCATTTCTTTCTTCTCCTCATTGGATCTTGGACATTGATCGCTGGAGAACTTGAAATGACCAGCAAGGGGAACCTTCACTGGTTTGCTATCTTCTATAGAGAACTTAGACATCATCTTCTCTATGTAGGAAGTTTGATAGATCTTCAATCTGTTTCTCTCCCTTTTCCGGATGATACACATCCCAAGGATCTTCTGTGCATGACCAAGATCCTTCATCTCAAACTCCTCACTGAGTTGAGTTTTCAATTTTCTTATCCTCTCCATACTGTTCCCAACCAGCAACATATCATCAACATAGATAAGGATGATCACCACTTCCTCCACCTTGTGCCCCTTGTAATACAAGCACGAATCATAGTAGCTCCTCATGAAACCCAAGCTAGTTACAAAGGAATTGAACCTCTTATTCCATTGCCGAGGTGATTGCTTCAGGCTATATAAAGATTTCTTCAGTCAACACACCAAATCTCCCTGCCTTCCTTCCTTATAGCCTTCGAGTTACCTCAGGTAAATGGTCTCATCAAGCTCTCCATGTAAGAATGTTGTCTTCACATCCATTTGCTAGATTTCCCAATTGAATTAGACCACTAATGCTAACACTATCCTGATCGTCTTGTATTTCAAAACTGGTGAGAATATTTTAGTGAAGTCTATGCCTTCTCTTTGTGTGAACCCCTTCGCCACCAGCCTATCTTTATACTAGACTTCATCCCCTGGAGTGTTCCCTTATTTGATCTTGTAGATCCATCTACAATCCACAACTCTCTGTTTTTCTGGTTTGGACACCAATACCCAAGAGTTGTTCTTCCTCAAAGAATTCATTTCTTCCTCCATAGCTAGCTGCCACTTTGATGAATCCTTACACTCCATGGCATCCATGTAAGTTTCTGGTTCAACTATCCCTCCTTTTGTCCAAGGAGCTGCTACATTAGCATCCGCAAACCCATATCTCAAAGGTGGTCTAACCACACTCTTTTCCCGGTCCCTTTTGAGCTGGTAGTCATTCTGACTTGCTGCATCAACTCTTTCCAGTTTAGCTTCCTCTTGAGTTTCTTAAGCTTGGCCTTCATCAACGGGCTCTACATGGTCCGAACCCTCTTGCCTTCCTTGCACTACCTGAACCGAATTCTCCTTGCTGCGATACTCCACAAATTCCAATCTGGTTTGCTCACTAGCCCTTGTAGGGTTAGTTTTCTTTAGGTAGGGAAATAACAATTCATTAAAAATAAAATCCCTACTTATTATGAGTTTTATTCCTTTTTATTCTAAGGACTACAACCTATACCCCTTAATCCCATCACCATACCCTAGAAACACACATTTTTTAGACCTTGGGTTAAGTTTATCATCTTTTTGATGTGCATATGCAGCACATCCAAAAATCCTAAGGTTGTTCAACTCAGGGGGTTTTCCACTCCACATCTCCATGGGAGTCTTAAGGTCTAAAGCCCTAGAGGGTGATCTATTAACCAAGTATGCAGCTGTAGACACAACTTTTCCCCAAAAATATTTTGGTAATCCGAACCCAATTAACATGCACCTAACCTTTTCCATAAGGGTTCTATTCATCCTCTCAGCAACTCCATTTTGCTGAAGGGTTTTCACAAACGTTCTATGTCTTAGAATGCCATTTAATTCACAGAACTTATCAAAATCCTTATTAAAAAATTCTAAGCCATTTTCGGTTCTTAACATCTTAACTACCCTGCCCATTTGAGTCTTAACAACTTTTTTCACACCACAAATTTATTCAAAGCATCCGATTTATTTTTAAGCAAATAAACCCAAACCACCCTTGAATAATCATCAATTAAAAACAGAAAGTAACGATTACCTCCCTGTGTTGGTGTCCTTGCTGGTCCCCAAAGATCTGCATGGATGTAGTCAAGAATCCCTTTAGACTTGTGCACTCTAGTGTTGAAGCTGACCCGATGTTGCTTCCCAAGAATGTAACTCTCATAGAAATCCAACTTCTCTACTTTGTCACCACCAAGTAGACCATTCTTGCTGAGAACTTGCAGCCCCTTTTTGCTCATATATCCTAAGCAATTGTGCCAAAGTGCTACCTTATCCATCTTAGCCATCAAGCTTGCTGCTTAATCCTTGATTTCTATCTCATCGATCATCTCATAAAGTCCATCTTTGATTGCTGCTTTGATCACTATCAAAGAACCCTTGGTTACCTAGATATTTCCTCCCTCGGCTTTGTATGTATACCCCATGGAATCCAGCTGTCCCAATGAGATCAAATTCCTCCTCAAATTCGGGAGATACCTTACATTTCACAATAGCCATGTGACTCCATCAAACATCCTCAACTTGATGTCTCCTATCCCCCTTACTTGGCAAGAATTGTCATTCCCCAAGAAAACCCTTCCATCATTGATCCCCTTGAAATTCTTGAACCATTCCTTGTAAGGGCACATGTGATAAGTGCACCTGGAATCTAGAATCCATTTCTTGCTGCCTTGCCTCCTCTCACATTTTAGTACACAATAAGAACATCATCTTGTTGTTCTCTTTTGGCAACCGAAGCCTCTCTATTGTTGGTATGGCTTCTCCCCCTCTCATCCTACAACCTCTTCTTGCAATACTTCTTGAAGTGACCCTCTTTATTATAGTAGAAGCACCTCTTTCCTCCAAATCTTGGTTTGGAATGTGCCCTCCCATGGATCTACCCTCTAGCCTTTGATTTCTCCTGGTAGTTGCCATGGTTGCTACTGCCATTCTGAGTTGTTGGCCTTCCTCTTACAAACAGCCCTTCCCCACTTGATGCCTCCCTACTCTTGGCTTTGAAATCATGAGCCCTTATAGAATTGACCACAATTTCTTTGGTTAGTGTATCTCTTCCATATTCAATTGCATTAATTAAACTATTAAAACAATCAGGAAGAGAATTTAATAACATAACTGCCAATTATTCATCCGGGAATTTAATACTATAACTAGCCAAATCTTGAACTAGTTTATTAAAGACATCAAAATTATCTTGCAACTCTTTATTAGGATCCATTTTAAAAACAAAGATTCTTTTAAGAAGATAAATCTTGTTAGGAAGAGTTTTGGTAAGAAACAACTCATCTAGTTTCTTCCATATAACAGCAAGATCTTTCGAGTCTCCGCACTCCCTTGTGACACTATTCGACATGTGTAGGAAGATGGTGCTGTATGCTATCTTCTTCATCTCAATCCGCTGGTCCTCCGTGTTACTTGTTGGAAAAGCATCATCTTCTCCAATAGCCAAGTCCACCTTCTGTTGCATAAGAACAGCCTTGATCTTCCGCTTCCACGGGGAAAAATCTCCCTTTCCATCAAACTTCTCAACAATGAAATTTGAACCCATCTTGCGGAGATGATCTCAGACTTGTGCAACATCCATAAATGCTTTCCAACTTCTTCTAAACCTCAAGAACACGATTGAAGATTGATCTCAGCACCGTTCTTGAATCACCCTCAAGAACACGATTTGATCTTGATCTTTACTCTGTTCTTGAATCACTCAAGAAGTTTGTTCTTTGATTCTTGGAGTCTTGCTCCAATACCTTCTGTTCTTGCTCTGATACCCAGCTGTGCAAGCTCTGATACCACTGTTGTGGTATCTCCTCTAGCTCTGATACCACTATTGGGAAACTACCTTAGATGATGCCCAGGAGGTGATCTTCCAAACACCCAAGTCTAAAGTGACTTGTATAAGAAAAGAAACAGCAACCAATCACAGCAAGAAAGAAAAGAGTACAAGAAATTTGTTGCTAAGGTTCGGCAAAGCACCTACGTCCTCGTGAGCTCCTCCGAGCTCTCTGCACTATATTATCAATGGAGTTCTTTACAATCAGTAACACCCTTCCAAGAATTCACAAGTTCTTGAAGAACAAGAAAAGAAGAAAGAAAGTAATATAACTATTACAAAAGCAATCTACCCACAATCTATACTACTTCTCTCTCTTTACAACTGGCCTTTCTTTTTAGATCTATTCTAGTGCCTCTCTGTGTTTTGTGTCTTTGCTCTCTCACATTTGCACTTTAACTCTCTTGTATGATGATCACTTGTATGTCACAATGAAGCTAGGTGACCTTTTATGTAGTGCACCAACTTTTTGGCCAATCTTGAGGGTCAATATCCACCCTTAGATCTAGAAGACTAATCATCCATAGCCCTTCATCAATCCTTAGTAAAGCTATGTGTTTTTGGACATGCATCTACGCACTTAACAAAGGCTGAACCAATGTGCATCAGTGTGCCTGGTGCCGCGGCCTAGACCAGGGCGCGCCGCGGCCCAGGGCAGAGCACACATTCCTCCTATTCTGGGCGCTGCGGCCTGGCCCTCTTCCAGCATCTTTTCTTGCTGTGCACCGTGGCCTGACCTGGTGCGCACTCCTTACTGAACTTCATTCTTCTTCTTCCGTTTAAATCGTAGACAAACTCCAACAATTTAAGACACACTTATAATTCTATATACATTGTAAACTAGATGGGTTTACTACTACAGACTGGATGAGAGCTTTGGGTGTATTAGGGTTTTGAGTTGTCAAGTAGGGAGGGCACTTACAACTAGAGCTAGGTTAAAAGCTTTTGTTGTGTTGTGACTTTGGGGTGAGAGTTTGACAACTTTGCTCTTATTAAATTTGTAGTTGAAGATTAATAAAATAGTGGAGTTGTTGGTGGATGTAAGCAAAGAGGTTGCCGAACCATATTAATTATTGGTATTCTTACTCTTTGTTTGTTTTGCCTATTTAATTGTTCTGATTGTGTTTTTTACCTAAATTTTGAGTAGCTGGAATTTAGAGGTAAAATCTCAAACACAAGTTTGATATAAACTCTTCAAATTTCATCATGTTGATCAATAAGATACTTTGAAATTTGACGACATAACCTAGATCACGTTCTAAAGATGGAATCTCTATTTATTTATATTCACTCCTCAGAGATTTGGAAGGAGTTTGCTCAGAATATGAAGATTGAAATGCAGAAATTGGAGATGGAGACGGTGCACTAGCTTCAAGAGCATGAGTAACTTTTCTTTTAAAAAAAGCATCAATGGTAGTAGGCTTACCCATTAAATTTTTTCTATTAAATATACTTTCACCTAATAAATCAAAATATGAGTCAATAATAAATTAATGAAAAATAAAATAGTTTACCTTTTATATTGTATATTTGCTGCCTAACATTGTCAAGTTTTAAGATCCCTAATAGGATAATATAAATAATTTAAAATTTTCTATAAAAATTAATTTATTCGCAAGATATTTTAGTTATACAAAAAAATATAACTAATATAATATTATCTTAAATCAAATAATTGTCATTAACAATCATAATAATGAAGTTTCTAATATTATTTTGTCAATAAATAAAACAATTTACCAATTAACAATGAGTATAAAAAAAATATATTCTTATCATAAAAATGGTAGCACCATGAATAACGCATAGTAGAGTATCACCAATACACCAGCAACTCCTATCATATGAAATGGGTTCAATGTCCAATTATGAAACCCTTGAAAAAAGAAGATGAATCGAAATATAACTGCTACACCAAAACTGGACGCAAAGAATCAACCAGATTGATCTAGTGGGTAAATCAGGAACATAGAAACAAAAATAGCAATAGGAGCAAAGAATGCTATTGCATTATAAAGTCGCAATTGAACATATCGAGCATGTTCAAATTGATGTAACATGAAACATGTTAGTCTGAAAGTGCCCTGGAGAGCAACAAAAGTCCCGAAACCATCTAATTAACACAGACGAGTAAAATATTAATGAGTGTTTAGAAAAAAAAACTGAGGCAAAAGATAAATTTTTTTATCTTCTCAAGTATCGAAATAGTAGCGGCAACAATGAAAAAATCACTACAATAGAATAGTATCACATCATTAAACACAAAAAGTAAAGAAACAAATAATAAAAAATAAAAATCATATTAAACCATTATCTAATAAGTTTAATAACAAAAAGAAAATGAATTTGGTAGCATTATAGAGTTGTTGCTATCTTCTAGATTTGTTGTAGGTTATAGTTGTGGTTTACTTTTCTAAAGGGACTAATTGGAAAGCAGGAGCAAAAGATTAGGAGCATGTTTGGATAACAGTTTTATGTTTTCAGCTTCCGAAAACTATTTTCGAAAATGAAAACTGAAAACAATTTTCTGATGTTTTCTGAAGAAAACATGTTTGGATAACTGTAACTCGAAAACTGTTTCCAAAACAGAAAACAGTGAAATGTTGTTTGGATAATCTTATTTTGAAAACTATTTTGATATACCTTGTAATTATTTTTAGTTTTGAGTTTAAATTTAAAATCTGTATTAAATTTATTTCTCATATTTACTAAATACTTAAAAATAATTTATTTTATTTTATTTTCAAAATTTTAATATTTTTTATATACCATGGAGGAAAAATAAAATAGAGAAGTAAACATTGATTTTAGGGCTATTTTTTGAAAATTATATCAGAAAACACCAATTTGGGGTTTTCAGAAAATAGTTTTTGAAAACTGGTTTTTTGAAAATTGTTTTAGAAAATTACTTTTGAAAAGTATTTTCCAAACATGTTTCAAAATTTTTGAAAACTGAAAACAGTTTTCAAAAACCACTTCCAAACATACCATAGAATTTTAGAGGTTTGTGTGCTTTTAGTTTTGGCGACCAGAGAATGGAATAATTGCCTAATTGGGAGTTGGGATTTGACTTTTGACTTGGATAATTGGGTTGGGACATTGGATATTGCAATTGCATGCTACTGTTTACTTGAGTAGTGGGGTTGGACTTTGGAAACTTTTGATTTGAGGGGGTAAATGATGGACAGCTCATAAAATTGGAAAAATTTTAAGCTGCTTTGTTTATTTTTTTAAATCGTTGAGGTGTAAGTGTCCCCAATAACCCCCTCCCTATATGTTCGTCCTTGGTATTACTTACTAGCCAAAAAATAAAAATAGAAGTTAGTTTTGCAGTTACAATAGCTTTGCAAATACTGAAATTTGATCTAAATAATGCACTTTTTGTTTCATTCCTTTTTATTTTGTTCTCGTTTTCTTTGTAGGATGACAAGGAGGAATGATGCTTATTAGTTTGTACCAACTTTTGTTTTATCTGTGTGAACCTGTTTCTTGTGATTTTGTTTGGTGATTGTAATTGAAGGCACTTGAGCAGCTATATTTGTATTAATTGGGCTGTAAAATGAGCCTAACACATGGTTTGTTTGTTAATCATGGATGCTATTTGTGTGGATGATATGTAGATTATGGATATATATATATATATATATATATATATATATATATATATATGAAATGTCCCGATGGGACTACATGGATCATTTGTTCCTTTTTTTTTTTTGGTGGACTTAAAATATATGTGGATGAAATGAAAAATTCTTATATATTTTAGACATACGAAGAATTCATGTGGAGCAAAAAACTACTATCAAAGATTGTAAATACTCTTAGTACATAAATTTTTCATATTTACAGAACATGTAAGAAAATCCCAATTGAAACGATAGTGATATTTTCTTCTAATTTTCATTTTCAAACTTCAATACTCTTATTTCAAAACTTATATGGTGGACTTTATACTTAGAATTAGCATATCTTTTTATTTGTCTTTGGTAGGTGCTGCTATTTTGTGTTACTGTGCACAAAGGTTTCATGATTTTGCTTACATACGATAAAACTAGTGTTAGATTCTCAATATTGGCCAACCGAAGAAAATTTCAACACCAATTAGTCATCCACGTTAGGAAACCAATAACATATATGCTTACTACTTTAAAGTGAGAGAAAAATATAAATTCATCCCTAAAGTTTAGTCATAATTACAATTCACTAACCCACCCCAAAAGATTGGTGTGTACTTTACATATCAATCCATCCAAAAAACCTAGTAAAAAGCCGATGTGGTATTTTTAATCTAAAAAAAGCCTCTTGGTTATATGGTTAGGATATCATGTGTTATACACATGCTTTTAATTTGATTCTCTCTTAGATGTAAAACACTTTTGTACTAGACTGGGCTCTTTTGAAAAGCATTATATATCTGTATTTAACTCGACGCAATAGAAACTCTAACTTTTCTTCAAGAAGTTGAAAGTATAGATAAAAATAGAAAATAAGTACATAAAATAAAACCTTAAAAGTGATTGATATATTGAAAAGTCTTTAACATAGGAACAATATATGGAAGTTCTCATTTATCAATGGTTTTTCCTCTATTGACCCATTACTTAAGAAGTGGTAATCTTGAGATTTTTGGTCTCTAATTCTTCGAATTTGATCGTACAATAAGCTCTTCAAAAAAGACGAGTAATTTTGATGAAAGTAAAAGGAGTTACTGGAGAAAGCATAGTTATCAAAACTGGATTAGTATTACAAACTCCTTCAGCCATAGCAAGATTCAAGTCAAACTCTCCAAACTTCTCGGAAAAGAAACATCCATCATCTCTATCAGCATGCACATCTTCATCATGGCTATTCCGGCCACCATCTGCTATAGCTATCTTTGTACTTCCACAAGCATCATCCTCTACTGCAGTAACCTCTATGATAGTGGTCAGACCCTAGTAACCTCCATAACAACAATCCTACCACAATGACCTTTATGACACTAGTCCTTACAAAGAGAACTTTCACAAAAACATGGGCCTTTTTAGCTTTTTACAAGTGCTCTTTTTCCTACAAATCAAAGAAAGAAGTGCTCTTTTTCCTACAAATCAATGAAAGAAGAAGAAGAACCTCTATGATAGTGGTCATACCCTAGTAACCTCCACAACAATGACCTACTACAATTACCTCTATGACACTAGTCCTTACAATGAGAACTTTCACAAAAACATGGGCCTTTTTGGCCTTTGTTTTTGACAAGTGCTCTTTTTCCTACAAATCAAAGAAAAAAGAATGAGAACCTTAGCTCTTTTTCTTTCCTCTATAACAGGAAGTAGAATTGCCTACATCACAATGAAAAGGGATTTCAACCAAATGACTCTATGTCAAGACATTTAAGAAAAAACCAAACGACATTATGTCAAGCCAACTGACACCAGAAGAAGAAGAAGAACCTTGGCCCTTTTTCTTTCCTCTATAGCGGGAAGTAGAATTTCTTACATCACAATGAAATGGGATCGACCAAATGATTCTATGTCAAGACATTTAAGAAAGAATCAAATGACTCCATTTCAAGCCAACTAACACCATTTATTAATCTCTCTACACCATTATTAATGTTCTTATAAGGAAAATTGTGCCCCTCACAATAAGCAATCACACGATATTTGGCAGGATTCTTAAGCCTCTCAAAACCATGAATTACCAAAACTACAACACTGACCATTACAGTATCAGGCACTATAGAAAAGAAAAAAAGGGAAAAAATGGTTGAAATGGACAAAGCAAGACGAAAAAGGCTTTATAAAGGCCACATAAGAAAAATTATGGAGCCTGAGCAATAAGAAAAATTCATGGAGCTTGAG
This sequence comes from Bretschneidera sinensis, assembly GCA_023935145.1. Taxonomy (NCBI): domain Eukaryota; kingdom Viridiplantae; phylum Streptophyta; class Magnoliopsida; order Brassicales; family Akaniaceae; genus Bretschneidera; species Bretschneidera sinensis. Next base: position 55,089,339 of record CM043697.1, on the reverse strand, counting down.
CAAGAAGAAAAAATTATGAACACGCACCCTGTTCCGAGAAAATTCTCGACATTGCACATGTTCAAGAGGCTAATGTTGATACCCATTTTTTGGCACCACGTGTCAAACATTCATTGGATGATAAAACCGCCACAAAATCGTCCACACACTTAGCCAAGTAAACAATTTATCTACCAAGCTTAGGCCTTCATATTAAGTAAAGGCCCGAATAAAGTCCAAAAGAACCTATAAAGAGTCCAAAAAATGATAAAGCACCTTGAAGCCCACTACATGACAAAGTCCATCAAGGCTCACTACATGAAAAGCCCATAAAAGTGTAACGACCCATCTGATGTGGGCCCTACCCGAGACAGTATCGTCACTTTTTAGAACGAAGCACAACTTATATGCAACAACTATTGAATTAATAAATTGAAAATAATTACAAACATTCACCTTAACTCTTTTATAGAAGAGATATATAATTCATTTAAAAGGTTTATAAAAATATTACATTGATGCATGTGCATGTACAAGACTGTTACATTTGTTTTACAACTATTTTTCTCTTTTGTTTCTTCTTTTCTTTTCTTCTCTTTCTTTCTTTTCTTTTCTTTTCTTTTCTTCTCTTTCTTTCTTTTTTCTTATCTTTCTTTTCTTTTCTATTCTAAGGATGCCAAAGAATCTATCAGTCCTATCTGCGACCTGAAATTTATTTAAATAATCAGGAATGAGATTTACAAGCTCAATGAATTTCGATTTATTAGAAGTACTCGATTTGTATACTTCTGATTATATTTTAATCACAATTCATATATATAATTCAATACTTTCTTTCACTCAATTGTTCTCATTTCATACCATTTTCATATATTTCAATCATCATATGGATATCATGTCAGATATCAAATTCATTATTTTCTCATCACAACTATCTCATCATGTGATTCATAATCATATCATCATAAATTTCACAATCATTCTGATATATCATATCCCAATAAATATAATTAAATAAATGAATTCAAAATCTTCACTTCTTTCTTCCACATCTCATCATAATCATTTCATCTATTTTTGGGTATCCATAAAAATCTCTAGTACAACTGTTAGGGACATCTCCCCATATGTCGACATGTTTCTTCCAGACCAGCTATGGTTCTGATCCTCTCGGGACCACACCCCTTCTTGTGGCCTGGCATGCGTATGTACAATAACATACAAGAAAACATAGCATATCATCATATAAATCAAATGATTTTATTTCCATAAAATCTCATTTTTATCAAAAGAGTTTACTTATCCTTTCAAGGACACAACTTTCATCAACTTATCATATTTTCCAATCATTTCATGAACCATATTTCTAGTAAATCATCAAATTAATACATATATCATATATTTCATCAAATCAAACATATTCATAATATAAATTCCATATCTTTTCTCATTATATAATTCATTTTCAAATTTATTCAAATTTTTAGTTATTCTCGCTTACTAACAGTAAAATGAACTCACCACGTAGCACTAACGCCATATTTGGATCACCTCCTTGCCTTTGACACTCCTCTCAGCAATACCACTATATTGCTCACCACCACTTAATCAGAATATTCTTTTTCAATTTTACTATTTCATACATGTACTAGGTTAAATTCATGACATATATGTTTCATTATAATTCTAAATTCACAATTTCGATGAAATTCTTTTTCTTTTAATTTAAATCCAATCCAAATCTTTTTCAAGAAAAGTACAAGAACTAAACTCTCAAAAATAAAAATTTTAGAATACAATTATTGAAATTACCTTTCCAAAACTTTTTCTCAGAATTCATGAAATTTGTCCATGAATTAATTAAATTCCAACACAGGATTGTGAAATCCTTGAAATTCTTAATGATCTGAGAGATTTTATGGAGAGAGAATGAGTTGTAGAGAGAGAAAACTAAGTTTAAAATGTATAACAATGAAATTTTTAACGTCTCAAAACTATTTATACAAAAAAATTTTGACTGACTGGTTGGTTATTAAGAAAATTTAAAAGTTATCAATTCATTATCTAGAATTCCATCGATCGATCGATCAACTACCCCACCAGCCGACTGAACTATTGGATACCTCACCAACTGACTGACCAGTTGATCAATTGGGTCACCAATCTACTACCACGGGCAACCACCCCTGTCAACCTTCAACATTTACCTGTCGAATACCCGGTCGACGGGTTGGGTTATTAGTTGACCTATTCCCCTTTTTATGCCTTCAAAACAATTTTTCTTTCATTCATTCTAACTCATTTTCTTCAAAACTGATCAACTTATTTCCTCAAAAACTGTTTCTAACTCCAATTTCAAATCATTTGATATATGTATTCATGAAAATTGTAATGTAAACCTTATAATTTACTAAATTTCCCTTTCATTGAGGATATGGGCAATTAATATTTTGTCCTCGAATTTGTTTTTTACCAATATCATGAAAAAGTTTGGGATATTTTTTTCTCATACTCGCTTCACATTCCCATGTGATTTTCGCAACATTTCGATTCCGCCACAACACTTGAACTAGCAAAATAACCTTATTATGTAAAACCTCATATTTTGTACATAAAACTTTGATTGAAAATTGTACAAAAGATAAGTCTTCATGAAGGTCTATAGATTGATGTAGAATTTTATGGGATTCATTAGGTAAATATTTTCGTAAAACGGAAACATGAAAAACATTATGAAATTGTTTTAATTTTGGAGGTAACTCCAGTCTATAAGTCACTGGTCCAACTCTCTCAATGATCTCAAATGGTACAATATACCTTGGACTCAACTTTCCTTTCTACCTGAATCTCAACACTCTTTTCCGTGGAGATATTTTCGAATGAACCAAATCACCAACTTGGAATTCAAGAAGTCTCATTTTGTTATCTGCATAACTTTTCTGCCTATTCTGTGCTGCTTTAAGGTTTCTCTGATAAATTTGATTCTTTTAATTGTTAAGTCTATCAATTTTTGACCAAAGATCTTTCTTTCTCCCGCTTCTTCCCAACATATAGGAGTTCTACATCTCCTACCATACAAGACCTCAAATGGTGCCATTCCAATACTAGTTTGAAATTGATTATTATAGGCAAATTCTATCAAAGGTAAGTAAGCATCCCAGCTTTTTGAGAAACTTATTACACTTGCCTTCAATATGTCCTCTAGTATTCAAATAATTCTCTTAGTTTGCCCATCTGTTTGAGGATGAAAAACAATACTAAACTATAACTGAGTACCCATGGCTTGCTAAAAGCCTCTCCAAAATTGAGATGTAAATCTAGCATCTCGATCTGACTCAATACTTAAAAGTACTCCATGCAATTTTACAATCTCTGCTACATACAGTTCAACTAACCTTTCTGGACTCCAAGTAGTACTAATAGGAAGAAATTGAGAAGATTTAGACAATCTATCTACAATTACCCATACAACATCATGATCTCTCTGAGTACGGGGAAATCTAGTAACAAAGTCCATACTCATATTTTCCTATGGCCATTCAGGCACAAGAAGAGTTTGTAGTAAACCTGTCGGATATTTATTTTCTGGCTTTACTTGTTGACAAACTAAACATCTAGAAATATATTATGCTACATCCCTTTTTAATCCTAACCACCAATAGTTTTGTTCCCTTGTACATTTTATTATTTCTCGGGTGTATTGAGTATATTGCATCATGTGCTTCTCTCAATATCTCCTTTCTCAACTCAACATTATTGGGAACATAAATCCTATGTCCCAATACCACCATACCATCCTTTCTTATTTTAAATTATGATTGTTTCCCACTCAGTACTTCAATCTTTACCTTGACTTTATAAAATACATTCTATAATGGATGGTTTCATTATCATGTTTGCTACTAATTCTCTCACTTATATTCAATTTTTTCCTCATACTTCTCAATTCTACCATCAAATTCACATTATAGATCTCTATAACAGCTAATCTTCTTGTGGATTTTATACTTAAAGCATCAACTACTACATTTGCTTTTCCTAGATAGTAATGAATTGTACAATCATAATCACTAATCAATTCCATCCATCGCCTTTGGCTTAAATTCAATTCTTTCTGGGTAGGTAAATATGTGAAATTCTTATTATCAGTGTATATTTCACAAGTGGTTCCATATAGGTGATGTCTCCAAATCTTCAATACAGATACTATGACAACTAACTTTAAGTCATGGGTAAGGTATTTTTTCTCATGATTCTTCAATTACCTAAATGCTTAAGCTACTGCCTTCCCATTCTGCATCAATACACATCCCAACTCTTAATGTGAAGCATCACTATACACTATAAATCTTTTATCTCTAGAAAGAAGTTCTAATACTAGAGCAATAGTTAATTTCTCTTTTAACAATTGGAAACTCCTCTCACACTCCCCAGACCATTCAAATTTCATTTCTTTCCTAGTCAGTCTAGTTAAAGGTGTTGCACCTATTGAAAAGTTATGGATAAACCTCCTATAGTATCTAGTCAATCCTAATAAGCTTCTAATTTCTGCTACATTAGTTGGTTTCTCTCAATTCAACATTGTTATTCCTCCTTCTGATACTACATGCCACAAGAAAGTTACATCATTCAACCAGAATTCAAACTTAGAAAAAATTTCATATAATTTCTCTTTCTTAAGAATTTCTAACACCATTTCTAAGTGTTTCACATGTTCTTCTTCACTTCTAGAATATAATATGATATCATCAATAAATACTACCATGAATTTATCTAGAAAGAGTTTAAACAATTTATTCATTAAATCCATAAATGCAGCTGGAGAATTAGTTAACCCAAATAGCACCACTAAAATTCATGGTGACCATAATCTATCTTGAAAGAAGTCTTAGGCACATCTTCTTTTTTAATCCTCAATTGATGATACCTTAATCCCAGGTCTATCTTAGAAGATACCCTAGCTCCCTATAATCGTTCAAACAGATCATCTATTCTAAGTAAAGGGTATTTATTTTTAATTGCTATCTTATTTAATTATCTGTAATCTAAACACAATCTCATTGTACCATATTTATTCTTAACAAATAATATTGGGGCTCCCCATAGTGACACACAAGGGCAAATGAATTGTTTATCTAACAACTCTTGAAATTGTACTTTTAGCTCCTTCAACTCAACTAGTGCCATCTTATAAGGTGATATAGAAATAGGTGTAGAACTTGGAATTAAATCAATGGAAAACTCAATTTCCCTACTAGGTGGTAAACCAGATAACTCTTTAGGAAATACTACTAGAAAATCTCTCACCACTGACATTTCTTCCAACTTCCTACCTTCTTTACTAGAATCCACCACATATGCTAAGTACCTCTCACAACCCTTCTTCAACCACTTATTAGTTGTCAAGGCAGAAATAAGACTATTAGAAAGTATCTTAAGTTATCCTTGAAAGCTAAATTTTTCTTGCTTAGGTATTCTAAAAATTACATTCTTTCTAAAACCACCAACCCAATCATGATATGTCGACAACCAATCCATTCCCAGTATCATATCAAAGTCTATCATATTTAGAGGTAATAAATCTACTTTAAACTCTCTTTCTCCTATATGAATAATAAATCCCAGAAAAATCTTTCTAATCATAACTCTATCTCCATTAGGAAACTCAACAGTTATGTTATGAAATAAAATATTAACATAAGCATTTATAGACTTCATAAAAGAATTAGAGTTATGATATTGAGTTGCGCCTAGATCAATTAATATTCTAGCAGGTTTCTTAAGGATAGATATTGTACTCATTACGACATCAGGTATAGCTTGGGCATCCTGCTGGGTAAGTGCATACACTCTGCTTTCTCTGGGTTGTGTTTGACTACCACGTCATCTCTCAGCTATTACTCATCGACCTTGAGCTCCACCTCGAAAAATCCTTGATCTACCACCTCTATTTGACTATCATCTCCCAACTTTCCCAGTAGTAACTACATCAAACGGTTTAACCTTCAATCCACACCACTATGTCCAACCTCTCCACAAACAAAACAAATCAAAGTAGGACGATCCCGAGACAAATGTCCTACTTGATTACACCAATAACATACTCTACTCTCCTTATCAGATATAACATTAACACCTCCTCTTGGTGGCACACTCCCACCACTACTAAATCTTCCTACTCCTATAGGTTGTTTCCGAAACCTAGGGGTTCCTCTAACTAAACTTTGAGAAACAGAGGCCACTGATCCACTCTGCCTCTACTGACTCTATATAAAGGGTCCTAGTGAAAATGAACAACTCCTTTGAAGTGGACGACCTACTTGCATCCCATACTACCTCATCTAGTTTACTCATATCTACTCCTCTTTAACCACTCCCTACATCATCTAGACTCAAATATATCATTCTCTATCTGAAGCAACATATCCGCCAATGCATCATAATTTGTATGCCTCAAACAGGAGAGTCTAGAATATATCTCAAAGTTTAAACCATCAAGAAATCTCTTACACTTCCTATCCTATGTACTCACCAACTCAAGTACAAATTTAGAGAAGGCCACAAATCTGTCATTATATTACACCACATTCATCATATTTTGCCTCAACTGAATAAAATCCCTTTCCTATTGAGATCTGAACCTATCATAAAAGTATTTAGAAACGAATACTTCCTTAAACCTACTCCAGGATAAGGGTTGATTTATATCCATACTCAGCCTAGGGAAGATATTATCCCTTCAATTAGAAGCCTCATCCTCTAATAGAAAATGCAAAGGCAACCTTCTGCCTATCAATCAATGGTAATACTCCAAATAAATGCTCAATCTATTTAATCCACAACTCTATTTTAGAAGTTTTAAACTCTTTAAAAGATGGAGGTTTAATCTCCTTACTTCTCATTAAGAAAGCTATCCTCTCCTCTCTAGACCTCATGCCTCTCAGAAATCCTCACAAGATCTACTACTATATTTGGATTTGGTCTAACCTACTCATCCAATCTACGCTGTAGATTATCAGCTCTACCCTATGCCTGATTTAATCTATCAAGACCATGAGTAAGAGTTTCTCTTAACTCATCTCTTTCAGCTTCGAAATTTTTCACTGCACCACTAGTATCAGGTGCACTATCAACATGTTCCACTTTAGGAATCATAGATTCAACATCAACTTCTACCTCTTCTCTTTTAAACAAAGGGGGTCTACCAAGCCTTCTTTATCCCATAACCTTAACTCTAAGTCTACCACGTCCACACGACATCCTTAGACCTATATCAAAATAATTTATTTTATATTCCACTTTACTAATTTGTTTTATGCAGTCTACAGAATCTTAAACCTATAGCTCTTATACCAAAATTATCACGACCCATCTTAGATGGGCCCTACTCGAGATGGTATTGTCACATTTTAGAACGAAGCCCGACTTATGTGCAACAACTATTGCATTTATAACTTGAAAATAATTACAAGCATTTGTGTCAACTCTTTTACAGAGGAGATACGAAATTTCATTTACAAAACTTATAAAAATATTACATCAATGCATGTACATGTACAAGACTGTTACAATTATTTTACAACTATTTTTATTTTTTGTATCTTCTCTTTTTTTTCCTTTCTTTTCTTTTCTTATCTGAGGATGCCAACCATAAGCACTTACCTAAATACTTACTCTGAATCTTAAGTTAAAGAATCTATGAGTCCTGCTCATGACCTGAAATTTATTTAAATAATGGAGAATGAGCTTTACAAGCTCAATGAATTTCAGTTTATTATAAGTATTCGATTTGTATACTTCTGATCATATTTTAATCACAATTCATATATATAATTCAATACTTTCTTTCATTCAGTTGTTCTCATTTTATATCATTTCATATATTTTAATCATCAAATGAATATCATATCAGATATTAAATTCATCATTTTATCTTCATAACTATCTCATTATAAGATTCATAATCATATCATCATAAATTTCATAATCATTCTGATAGATCACATCTCAAAAAATCTAATTAAATAAATGAATGCAAAATATTCACTTCTTTCTTCCACATCTCATCATAATCATTTTTTTTTCACATCACATCTCATCCAAACTATCACAAGTATGAGTAATTTCATCCGTTTTTGGGTATCTATACCAGTCTCTGGTACAGCTATCTAGGATGTCTCCTAACATATCGACATTTTTATCTATACCAACCATGGTTAGGGACATCTTATGGCCCGACATGCATATGTACAATCACATATAAGAAAACATTGCATATCATCATATAAATCAAATGATTTTCTTTTCATAAAATCTCATTTTTGTAATAAGAATTTATTTATCCTTTCAAGGATACAAATTTCATAAACTTATCATATTTTTCAGTCATTTCATAAATTATATTTTTATTGAATCATCCAATTAATACATATATCGTTTATTTCATCAAATCAAACATATTCATAATATATGTTCCATAGTTTTTCTCATCGTATAATTCATTTTCAAGTTTATTCATATTTTTAGTTCTTCTCTCTTACTAACAGTAAATTGAACTCACCACGTAGCACTAACACTATAAGTAGATCACCTTCATGCCTTTGGCACTCCTCTCAACAATACCACTAGATTTCTTACCACCACCTAACCAGAATATTCTTATCAATTTTACTATTTCGTACCTATACTGGGTTAAGTTCATGAATATATATGCATGTTTCATTGTAATTCTAAATTCACAATTTCAGTGAAATTCCTTTTCTTTTAATTTAAATCCAATCCACATATTTTTCAAGAAAAGTACAAGAACTAAACTCTCAAAAATCAAAATTTTATAATACAATTATTGAAATTACCTTTCCAAAGCTTTTTATCGGAATCTGTGAAATCCATTCGTGAATTAGTTAAATTCCAATACAAGATTGTGAAATCCTTGAAAGACTTAGTGTTTTAACAAATTTTCTAGAGAGATAATGAATTATAGAGAGAGAAAACTAAGTTTAAAACATATAAAAATGAATTTTTGAACATCTTAAAACTATTTATATGAAAAATTTTGACTGATCGATCGATTGGTTGGTCATTAATAAAAATCAAAAATTTATCAATTCATTGTCTAGAACTCTACCGGTCAACCAACTTGTCGACAGACCGGCCGACCAGCTACCCCACTGTTGACCCTTATCTAATTTTGATCATGACAAAACACTGTTTAAATTACTCTAACAATTTTCTATCTAAGTGTTTACAGCTACAAAAGTACTCTGCTCAAAGATAAGGCTCAATATACGCATAAATGAAGAAGTGCGTATACTTGAGAGATACCAGAAGAAGTCCGAAGACTTATATTAGGTTCTAAGGTAATTGATTTAAAGTTGTAAATATTTTTATCAGGTACCTAGCTTACTACATGGCTCATTTTGATTTAAAAGAATCTTTAACAAAATGATTTTGATTGGAATTGTTTTATTATAAAACAACATAAAAAAGAGAAAACTCTGTTTCAGGTTATCCAGTCGACTGAATTGCTTCATTCAGTCCATTGTATGCCATCTAGTCGACTGAATAAATCCAATTAACTGAATGAAATAATTCAGTCGACTGCATAAAGGTCAGAAAATTTTGTTCTCTGGTTTAGTTAACTAAATGAAATATCTGACACACGTTTGATTCAAAGATTCATCCAGTTGATTGAACAAAGCATTTAGTTGATTGAACGCTCTAAAATAACGATCATATTTCAAATCTGGTTCAGAGCATTAAATTCTCCAAACCACTCCCAAACAGGTTTCTTATGTGAGTAACGGTTAGGAGAGCTTAAAACTATATAAATCTCTCATAACTGAGATAACTATTGTGCAATTATCTACCTAAATAAATGTGCAAATAATCGTATTTTTTTACTTGCAAGTGCATAAGGTCAATGGTAGCATAGTGTGCAAGTGCGAGATCATTTCCACAGGGATTGGTAAACTTCGATTTAGAATTAGTTTCTTCAGAGTAAAAAGAGAAATAAATGTTGAGTATGAGTTAATAATAATAAGAACATAGGACTGCGATATCCACCACTAATTACACTTTCCCACTAAGTAAGGTGCCAATGCTCTAGCCTTATTATGAGTATTTAATGGTTGCCAACCTAAGGGCTTGGCCCACACTTTAGGCTATTGATCTCCCTATGCAATGAGTTAGGCATGGTGTATACTCTAACTCTTTTCTTTCTTAAGGGATTCAGCATAGGTGTATACTGAGTTGTTCCTTAAGAGAGCATAAGGGCTGTGAAGATCGGCAACCACACGGGACCTAGGGCTTGGTTCGCTCCCGGTTTCCCATGTTGATTAACCCAAGAATCTGATGTGGATATCATTTGTTACTATTGTTGAACCTAGGACTCGGTCATCCAAATCGATTCAACTAACTAATCCATACCACATGCATAAGTTGATCAAACACACACATATGAGGAATTTAAATACAAGCAGACATTAATCAAGTTAAACATTCTAACATGGCTATAGACAAAGGTAATCAATGAATATATATATGTGGAAAAGCATAACTAGGGCTTCAATCGAGCCCTATAAGGGTTTAGTTACACATGCTAGTTGAACTAAAAAGCATAACTAGGGCTTCAATCGAGCCCTATAAGGGTTTAGTTACACATGTTAGTTGAACTAAACATTATAACCATAATAAATAAAAACAAAAAAATAAAACATGCAGATGACTCGAGAGATGAGTCGTCAATTCCTCTCCAAGCTTGCAACTTCAAGTTTTTTTAAAACAAAAGGTATGGTTTCTGTGTCTTATAAGGCTATATATAGGGCTTTAAGGGTCCCCCGAACTAATTTCCTGTTCAAGGTCCGGAGACTTCTTTCTATATCTAGTTCTGCTGCCTCTGGTATGTGTGCGCTCGAGCGCATGTGTGCCTGTGCACTCGATCACAAGGGAGGTGCGCTCAAGCGCACCTTGCTGGATTGCAGACTTTATTTTTTACTCCTTAGAGCTCCAAAATGTCATCTCTTTCTCAAAGCTCTGTGAAAAACACATAAAACACAAAAATGAAATAGAATCTACTAAAATAGATAAACAAAAAGCCTAACAAGCGTAAGTTAAGGGGCTTAAATATGACTATTTAAGCACTTATCATACCCCCAAACTTATATATTGCTAGTCCCTTAGCAATACAAAACAAAAGACTATGTCAAAACAAAATTAAAGATAAATTCATTCTTCATGATATTCAAAAATTTGGGTTGCACATAAAACCATGATGACCATTCATGAGTAAGCTGATAATAAAAACACATTTTTATAATGAATAAGGATTTTAAAAGCTCATATTACTTTCCTAAGGTTAGCTTAAGGCATCGCAAGTTTGATTTGTGTGTGATGAATTAGCACATAGAAGATGGGGCTTCCAAATAATTTTAATGTATAGTGTTTCGATGCCCAAACCTTTATCGAATTCTTATCAAATAGAACAAAAATAGCATAATGCTTGCTTCTTTTCTTTTTCTTTTATCATGAGATTTTTGTCATGTTGAGTTCCATTAAGCTTTCTAATTGACCTTTGTAACGAGTGTTTAGCCAGTGACTCCCAAACCAGATGGTTTTAGGGCATTAGGTGTAAAAATACCCTTAAAAACTTACTAACTCGAGTCAAAAAGGCTACGAAACTAACAGTTCTTAATGCTTCCAAGTGAAATTCCCACCTTTTGACGTGAACACTCACTGCTTACTGAGGTGAGAGGCCCAGTTACTTAGTGAAAATTTTTATTATGATCATTAAATGTTTAATTCCCACCTTTTGACGTGAACACTCACTGCTTACTGAGGCAAGAGGTCCAGTTACTCAATGAAAAGTTTTTCTTTAATGATCATCTAGAAGCTTTTTATTCTCTTTTTGCATGATGGACATTTATCTTCATTTTTATTATGCCAAAGCGTTCTTTTAACAAGTTATCCGATTATAGTTAGGTCAAGGAAACATATATATAAGAATTATATGTCATACCCCACACACATGTGTGCTAATGTGCTCGTGTTAGATCTGAATCAAACTCATGAGTTCTTAAGTGCCTTGAGGTAGGTACTAAACTTTTAAAATTTCTATTAAAAGACTATGTGTTCTAGATTTTAAACTTACTAATGAAGTTTTATCATATTTTTAAATCAATCAAAATTTTTAACACAAAATGAGCATGTATTTATCTTTTCTAAAAATAAAAATAAAAACTGGGACCTAGTGTGTGCATGTGTTTCAAGTGTGTGCATGTGTTAGTGTCTCCAACTACCCCCAAACTTAATATACACATTGTCCCCAATGTGTGTGTGGCATGGAAAGATCTGACCTGGGAGATGGAGAACTAGATTGCTTGTATTGCTCGTACATGCCCCCAAACTTGAACTGGATGCACGCACTAAGTTCCTGACAAAGAAAAATAAACATTGTGCTGGAAAAAAAAATATGGATAATAAACATTTAAATATAATTATAAATATTAATAAAATAAAAATACTATGATGAAAAGGATATGCTTTGGAGTGCCTCCCATAAGTGCTAAGTTTTACTTTTTCAGCCAGATGAGGTATCTTTTCGCTCCTGGTCATCAGGTGGTGCAGTTGAAGAGGTACTGGGTGCAAGAGGTAGACGATTGAGGATGGCCTGTAGCATCGCCTCCTGTTGTGCAAACTACGCCTCCAAACCATCTATGCACTGGTGCACAAGTGATGTAGCTATAGAGACCTCACCTTGAAAGGAGGACGGCTTAGCGAGAAAGTGCTGGGACTCAGTGGGTCCCATGTCCGGATAGTCCTCCTCCCTCAGAAGGCTTACTGTCGGGTGCTCGGTGTCTATAGGATCATCCATTACAGGCTCAACAACAGTAATCAGCATCCGGGGTCCTCGGGGTATGTGGGACTGGCTGAGGCTCCACTAGGCCCTCCCAAAGAATGGATGATCGCTAACTGGCCCATCTATAGAGGAGCCTCTAATCCCCTTCTTCTTGAAGATATAATTGAGCAAGAAGGGGAAAGGGAGCCCCCAAGCATTAGCTGTGGTGGTCTGTCGGTTATGCACACTGTCCCAGAACTTATGTATCTGACTCCATATGACTGCTGGGATGGAGTACCACTGACCTCAGTGAAAGGCATAGAGAGCTTGTAAAAACTGATCCCTCTTCTGTGTCTTGTGTCCTAAAGGACACACGTTATGCTAGAGGACAGAGTCTACGAACCATAAACGGGGAGGCAACCTCGATCAGCTCCCCGCATTATTGTGTCGGTCTGTATACTGGCCCACACGCATGTCCTCGATGATGTGTGGCAGAGGAAACGGGTCTGGCTGCTCCTTTATATAGTTGTCCTCCGTAAGGGACTCATCACTGCAATGGAAGGAACTGGCGATGTCTGTGGTGGTCAGCTCTATGAATCTACCCTAGACTGAAAAGGTTAAGATCTCTGGCCTGGTGCAGACATAGGTCAGGTTCTAATAGAAGCTGACCAAAAATCTAGTGTAAGCCATCGAACAAACCGGCTTGAACAGCTGCTTGAGACCCCGGGCCTTGAACTCTTGAACTGCCCATCTTGTGGCGTCCAAACTCTTGAAGTCCTCATTTATGTTAAATATAGTCTCGAACAGTATTTCACACTGGTCGAAACTGGGTTGGGTGGCCTGGTGGCGGCTGTAGGAGGCTTAGAAAGTAAAAGCCATGTTCTGTTGTCTAAAACTGTGGTTACTGTCAAAATTGCACTCAATCACAGGCTGTGTGTGCTTGATCGCACTAGAGGACGTGCGCTTGATCACAGGTGGTGATTGCTCGAGCACACTGACTCAGATAATTTGTCGAGCAGTTGTTAGGCAATAAAAACTCGAAGCTATGAGAATTTTACAAACTCAATTGCAACCTCCTGCAAATGTCACAGATAGTCACAACACATGGTATAGACATGTAAATAATATAATGCAAATTCAACCGTGTGTGACATCGTGTATCTAAATGGAAAAGAACATAAAAATGGGGATGCGCATACTTTGTGGGTACGGGGAAAGAAATCTGTGTGGGAATGGATGTAGACTGATGATGGGTAAATGTAATGTGGGATGGGGAGTTGTATCTTGATGGGAAAAAGAAATGGAATGAGAAGTTGAGAGGGCTAGGGTGTGTAGAGTGACTTGTGAAGTTGAGAGGAGAGAGTGTGAGAGATGGAGCAAGATAGTGCGATTGAGCGTAAAGGATGAGAGTGAGGGGGAAATGTTTTAAAAACCATCACGTGGCCTTTCTAGCCTGAGTGCGCTTGAGTGCATTGTGAAGTGCGCTCGAGCGCATTGTGAAGTGCGCTCAATCATACTCGTGCGCAAGTGCGCAGTGTGATGCGCTCGCGCGCAATGGAGTGCAGGGTGAGAGTGTACTCGAGCGTAAAGTAGAAATTACAAATAAAACTAACACGTAAAAGGATTAAAATAATGAAAAGAACCAGAAGAAGAACTAGTAACGATACAACCATACCATACCTTTTAATGTCAGTACCACTAACCTCAGTAGAGGCGCTTGAGCTACATGACTGTCAAAGGTGGAATGGCTCAAACAGTCTATTGATGCAATGTTATTCTCTTTGAATGGGGCACTTAGAGCCCACATCAGGTGGTTCAAGTGCCCTTGACAGCTGCTTCATCTCTAATTTTGGTGCCTGGTCAATAAAAAAGGGAAAAACAGTATTAGTAAGTTCAGGATTTTCAATTTAAGGGTTATACTTACTTGCAGGCTTTGGTGTGTTCTTGATGGGGTGCACAGCTCTATCGATGTCTTTAATCACATTGTCATCCTCTGGCCTAATCTCCAATCTTATGTCATCATGGTTAGGGATGGTCTCCACTGGATCAATATGATGGTCCTGAGAAACTTGCTCAACAACACTTTGCATTAAGCTTACATTAGAGTATCATTATCATCTTTGGTTGATTTTAATGTATCAAATATTTTGAATTCTATTTCCTCATCATTTACTATCATAGTGACAATGCCCTTTTTTACATTAATTTTGGTGTGAGCAGTTATCATAAAGGGTCTTCCCAAAATGATGGGGAGTAGCATTGGTATATGACATTCTTTTATATCTAAGACAATAAAATCATTGGGTAAAATAAATTTACCTACTCTTAACAAAACATCCTCGAGGATACCTCTCGGTCATTTGACGCTTCTGTCAGCTAATTGCAAAGTGATGGAGGTCGGTTGAAGCTCCCCCAAACTTAGTGTCTCGAATACACTGTATGGCAGTAGATTGACACTCACTCTTAGATCCAATAGTGCATGCTCGAATAGCTGGTCACCTAGCCTGGAAGGAATGGTAAAACTACCCAGATCTTTTAGTTTTGGTGGTAATTTTCTTAATAGTACAGAACTTACCTCTTCAGTCAAGGCTACTGTCTCATGTTCCTGAAATTTCCTTTTGTTAGTGCAATAATCTTTTAAAAACTTAGCATAAGCAGGAATTTGTTTAATTGCATCTAGTAAAGGAATGTTTATTTCCACCTTTTTCAAAGTTTCGAAAATATCAATCAGTTTAGTCTCTTTCTTAGGTTTTACTAACCTTTGAGGGAAGGGTGGAGGTGCATTTACCTTTTCCATCTCACTTACCTTAGATATAGATGCTTTGTCTGGAGATGCTCGTGCAGGCTCATTGATGCCTATGATCTTTCCACTTCTCAGGGTTGTCACAGCATTCAATTGTTGATGTCCTCTTGGATTAGGTATTGGTTGGGCGGGAAGCTCACCGTGCTTTCTACTACTCAGTTCCTTGGCCAATTGCCCCATTTGTACCTCTAATCCTTGAATGGCTTGATCATGTTTTGCAGTGGTTTGTCTCATCTCAGTCCGAAATTGCCTCACTTCTTCCATGAATTTTTCATGTGAAGTCATTAATTGTTGCTATTGAGATGCCAATTGCCTCATAAGACTTTCGAGGTCATTTTTCTTTGTCTCGAGAGCTGAGTGGGCTGCTGGTTGGAAGTTTCTTTGCTGCCCTTGACTGTTCTGATTGTTGTTCCAAGAAAAATTTGGGTGATTCCGCCATCCAGGGTTGTAGATGTTTGCATAAGGACTGTTCTTTGACAAATAGTTGCTTGGTCCCACAAAGTTTGCTTGCTCATGATCTGCAGATGAATACAAGGGGCATGTATCAGTATTACGATCAAATTGGGAACAAATAGCACATACCTAGAGTGGTGTAGCTGGTGGGTTAGGTGAGCATTTTGAGTAGCCATGTCTTTAACCAACAGGTCTAGCTTCTTTTCCACAACAGCTATCTGAGTGGATGATCCTCCATTGAAGCTTACCTCATATATACCCTTACTCTTGGTTACATGCCTACCTCGAGAGGAGAACTGTTGAGTGTGTTCACTGATGAGTCTTAAATATTGCATATTTTAGACCCTTAACTTATATTTGTTATGCTCTTAGTTAGTATTATTTTACTTTATTTTACGTTTTTCTTGTGTTTTGTGTGTTTTTACAGCTTTGTGGAGAAAATGAAGCATTTCAGGTTGATTTGAAGCTTCTGGAGACATTGCGCTCGATCGCAACAGATATGCGATCGAGCACACCAGCGCTCGAGCGCACCTGCCTTTGAACGAGCGCATGGTCAACATCCCACATCGAAATAATTGAAGTTCAGTGCATTTGCGATCGATCGCAGCAGACATGCGATCGAGCGCACATGAGATCGTGCGCACAAGACATGCGATCGATCGTACCTGCGATCGATTGAACCACACTGCGATCGAGCGCACACGGGCCTGTATCCCACATCGTTTCTGCAACCTGTTTTACTCCGGGTCTCCCCCTATATAAACACCATTTGGCTTCATAATCCAATGTACAATTCCTGAGCCACTTTGGTGTTTACCGGTGGATGTCCGCTAGCATTCTGGTGGATCCCGAAGGCATTGCTACCACGAGGGGAAGCGCCGCCCGTCAGCGAGTGGAATTTCTCCCATGTAAAGTTTTTTATTTATTTCTTTATATTCAGTTGTTTTAGTTTAAATGTTTAGCACTTGTTTTTATAGTTTTATAGTTATGAGTGGCTAGACTCTTCAGCTAAGGTTGAAGATGAAGCCCCGCCGTTGTTTGGCGTAGTAGTTCAGATTTGCTTGTACAAATCTGACAATTTTTAGTATAAATGTTCTGTCAATTATTTGAGTTCATCTTATAATTGATTGAGTTTAAATTGTCTGTTGGATTTTCTTTGTGTTTCATCTGATGGATACATTGAATGCTTTTCGATTAAATTGGATTCCCTTTGTGATTTGTTGAGAGCGGATACATCGGGTGCTTTTGGTTTAGTTGGGATATTCTTTGTTTTTTGTCTTATAGTTGGATTCATAGAATGTTTTGATAGGCTATATTTTTAGAACATGTATGCTTAACTTCGGTGGGGTTGATTCGGAAACCTTAGTGCTTTTTATTATTAGTTTTAAAATCAATTTAATTTAGTTTTAATTTATTTTACAAATTATCATTCAAAATTCGGAACTAGGTTAAGATAGAGTTAACTTAGATTGAAAATATACTTTCACAACGCAATTCCCTGTGGATTCGACCTCGCACTTGCACAACGCTATACTGCAAACGACTCGTGCGCTTGCGAGTAAATTAAAACTCACATCAAGTTTTTGGCGCCGTTGCCGGGGAGTTGTTTGGTTTGTGAAAATTTTTGGTCTAAAATGATTTTATTTTTCTACTAGTTAGTTATCTTTTTATTAAAATAAAATAAAAAAAAAATCATGTGGATGAATCCAGCGCCGGTTTCACAGTCTTTAGAGGACGCCCTCAAGGATTTCATTAAAATGACCGGCCCGTCCCTCAATGCTGCCAACACTTTCAATGTTGAAAGCTGTTCCATCTGTGCTAGTCCCATGCATCTAGCACAGAATTGCCCATCAATGCCGGCTTGTGCCGAGTATCCTATGGAACAAATGAATGCTTTCAATGACTGTTGTTGGCAATCAAATGGATCTTGCTCCGAAACATACAATCCAAGGTGGTGGGACCACTCTAATTTTTCATGGGAGCAGAACCAACCAATGAATCAGGGAGGAGCCCCTTACCATGCTCACAATCAATACACTCCCGAATTTCCTCCACCAATTCCAAATTATGGTCACTCAGCTTATCCAGCACCATCACCCGCTCACCAAGCTCCCATTCAAGCGCCAGTGTCGGTTTCACAGTCATTGGAGGACGCTCTCAATGACTTCATGAAAGCGACTAGCCAATCTATGAGTGAAGTGATGAGTGCAACAATAGAAAACACCCAAGCGATTGCCACACTAGAGAGTCAAATTGATCAGATCGCAAGTTACGTGGGTGAAGGCGAGGAAGGAGAGTTCCCCAGTCAATCTGAGCCTAACCTAAAGGAACAGTTTACGGTGGGAAATTCTTCAACTCCAATGCATTGGCAGGAACAAGTGCAATCAACTGTCCCATACTTGTCTGGGAGACAAGTGGACAATCAAGTGGAAGAGAACCCTGCTATGCACCAAGGGCAAGAGAGTGGCAACAATGAGAAGAGAGATGCTGAGCCATCTACAGCCACTCGTATTATTAAGGATCTCTCTAGGTCGTTTTTACCTAAAGCGCCTTACCCTGAGAGACTACAAGTGCCCAAGAAAGAAGGGAAGTCTGAGGACATTATGGAGGCATGCTTTGCTCAGTTTGAAGAGGATTTGGATTTAGATAAGTTACTTGAGCAAGCAAATACTATCGTGGAGTCTGCTCCTCGAGAGAGTAGTAGGACAGAGGAGACTATGGATGAATCCCGTATTGAGGATCCCTTGGAGGCATGCTTTGCTCACTTTGGAGAAGACTTGGGCTTAGATAAGTTACTTAATGAAGTAAATGTCATTTTGGAGTCTGATCCTAGAGAAAGCAATAAGACGGAGGAGACCACCGCACCTGACACCCCCAAGAAGGAACTTAAGCCTTTACCAGATAATCTTAAGTATAAGTTCCCAGGTCCAGCAGATTCTTTGCCTATAATCATAGCTTTAGATTTGGATGATGCTCCAGAGGAGAAATTATTGGACGTCTTAAGAGAGCATAAGGAAGCTATAGGCTGGACTATTGAGGATGTCAAGGGAATCAACCCCTCATTGGTAATACACACGATACAGTTAGCGGAGAATGCCAAGCCATCGAGGGAGCCACAAAGAAGGCTCAACCCTGCTATGCAAGAGGTTGTGAGGGCAGAAGATATTAAGCTGTTAGAGGCAGGGATCATTTATCCCATCTCTGATAGCAAGTGGGTGAGCCAGATTCCAATCGTGCCCAAACGTGCTGAATTTACGGTAGTAAATAAAGACAACGAGTTGGTTCCAACTCGAGTGCAGTCAAGATGGAGAAAGTGTCTAGACTACCGTAAATTGAATGCTGCCACTAGGCCTGATCATTTTCCATTCCCATTTATTGATCAGATGGTGGAGAGCTTAGTTGGGCCTGTTTACTAATGTTGGGTCTGGCTGAAGACGTTAAACTTAGCGCTCATGGGAGGCACCCCACAGCTTATCTTTTCTTTTCTTTTGTTTATTTATTATTTCGCATTTTTTATGATTAATGTTTGTTTCTAGTATTTTTTGTTTTCCAGTTTTTATTTTTCAGGGACAAAGCGTACTTCAGTTCAAGTTTGGGGGTATGCTATGAGCCATACCAATCCAGATAGTTCTCCATATCTCAGGTCAGCTCTTTTCATATTAGTCACACATTGGGGTCAATGTGTAATTTAAGTTTGGGGGTATGGGAGACACATCACACACTTTGTCCTAATTTGTTGTCTTTTCGTCATAGAGATAAATGCATGCTCATGTTATCGTGAAATTTTAGTTGATCTAAACATTTTCTGTGATGTGATGTCATTAGTGAGCTTAACATTTTGAACACATGATCTGGTGATAAATTTTTAAAATTTAGTTACTTACTTTAGGCATTTTGAGAATTCACATGTTTGATCTAATCTAACACGAGCACATTAGCACAAATTATGTGAGGTATGACACGTGATTTTAATGTGTATTTTTTCTTATCTTAGCTGAAACTGGATGACTTGTTGGATGAACTCTTGGGCATAAAAAAAAATAAAAAAATAAAAAAATTTTATCAATAAACTTTTCGCTGAGTAACTGGACCTCTTGCCTCAGTAAGCAGTGAGTGTTCACGTCAAAAGGTGAAATTTTGCTTGGTAATATTAAGGTCGGTTTAATTTCGTAGCCTTTTTGACTCGAGTTAGTAAGTCCCTAGGGGTGTCTTTATACCTAATGCCCTAAAACCACCTGGTTTGGGAGTCATTGACTTAACACTCGCTACATGGGTTAATTAGAAAGCTTAAGGGAACTAAACGTAGCCGTGCCTTATTTAAAAAAAAAAAAAAAAAAAAAAAAAAAAAAAAAAACAAACAAACAACTATGCCTTTTTGTTCATTTTTGATGGGAAATTCGGTGAATCTTGAGACATGGAGACCTTACACATTAGAGTTACTTGGAAGCTTCATTTTTATATGCTAATTCACCTTACACTGATTCAAGCTTGTGATGCCTTATCCTGCCTTTTGTAAGTAATTAGATTTTAACATTTCTATTCATTGCGAAGATGGGTTTACCTTTTTAAGCTTGCTTATGAATGAATATCATGGTGATGTGTGCTCCTTAAATTTTTGGATACCATGAGTGATGACTTTATCTTTATGTTCTTTGTTTTTCATTGAGTCTTTTATTTTGTTTTGCTAAGGGACTAGCAAAATATAAGTTTGGGGGTATTTGATGAGTCTTAAATATTGCATATTTTAGACCCTTAACTTATATTTGTTATGCTCTTAGTTAGTATTATTTTACTTTATTTTACGTTTTTCTTGTGTTTTGTGTGTTTTTACAGCTTTGTGGAGAAAATGAAGCATTTCAGGTTGATTTGAAGCTTCTGGAGACATTGCGCTCGATCGCAACAGATATGCGATCGAGCGCACCAGCGCTCGAGCGCACCTGCCTTTGAATGAGCGCATGGTCAACATCCCACATCGAAATAATTGAAGTTCAGTGCATTTGCGATCGATCGCAGCAGACATGCGATCGAGCGCACATGAGATCGTGCGCACAAGACATGCGATCGATCGTACCTGCGATCGATCGCACCACACTGCGATCGAGCGCACACGGGCCTGTATCCCACATCGCTTCTGCAACCTGTTTTACTCCGGGTCTCCCCCTATATAAACACCATTTGGCTTCATAATCCAATGTACAATTCCTGAGCCACTTTGGTGTTTACCGGTGGATGTCCGCTAGCATTCTGGTGGATCCCGAAGGCATTGCTACCACGAGGGGAAGCGCCGCCCGTCAGCGAGTGGAATTTCTCCCATGTAAAGTTTTTTATTTATTTCTTTATATTCAGTTGTTTTAGTTTAAATGTTTAGCACTTGTTATTATAGTTTTATAGTTATGAGTGGCTAGACTCTTCAGCTAAGGTTGAAGATGAAGCCCCGCCGTTGTTTGGTGTAGTAGTTCAGATTTGCTTGTACAAATCTGACAATTTTTAGTATAAATGTTCTGTCAATTATTTGAGTTCATCTTATAATTGATTGAGTTTAAATTGTCTGTTGGATTTTCTTTGTGTTTCATCTGATGGATACATTGAATGCTTTTCGATTAAATTGGATTCCCTTTGTGATTTGTTGAGAGCGGATACATCGGGTGCTTTTGGTTTAGTTGGGATATTCTTTGTTTTTTGTCTTATAGTTGGATTCATAGAATGTTTTGATAGGCTATATTTTTAGAACATGTATGCTTAACTTCGGTGGGGTTGATTCGGAAACCTTAGTGCTTTTTATTATTAGTTTTAAAATCAATTTAATTTAGTTTTAATTTATTTTACAAATTATCATTCAAAATTCGGAACTAGGTTAAGATAGAGTTAACTTAGATTGAAAATATACTTTCACAACGCAATTCCCTGTGGATTCGACCTCGCACTTGCACAACGCTATACTGCAAACGACTCGTGCGCTTGCGAGTAAATTAAAACTCACATCAAGTTTTTGGCGCCGTTGCCGGGGAGTTGTTTGGTTTGTGAAAATTTTTGGTCTAAAATGATTTTATTTTTCTACTAGTTAGTTATCTTTTTATTAAAAAAAAAAAAAAAATCATGTGGATGAATCCAGCGCCGGTTTCACAGTCTTTAGAGGACGCCCTCAAGGATTTCATTAAAATGACCGGCCCGTCCCTCAATGCTGCCAACACTTTCAATGTTGAAAGCTGTTCCATCTGTGCTAGTCCCATGCATCTAGCACAGAATTGCCCATCAATGCCGGCTTGTGCCGAGTATCCTATGGAACAAATGAATGCTTTCAATGACTGTTGTTGGCAATCAAATGGATCTTGCTCCGAAACATACAATCCAAGGTGGTGGGACCACTCTAATTTTTCATGGGAGCAGAACCAACCAATGAATCAGGGAGGAGCCCCTTACCATGCTCACAATCAATACACTCCCGAATTTCCTCCACCAATTCCAAATTATGGTCACTCAGCTTATCCAGCACCATCACCCGCTCACCAAGCTCCCATTCAAGCGCCAGTGTCGGTTTCACAGTCATTGGAGGACGCTCTCAATGACTTCATGAAAGCGACTAGCCAATCTATGAGTGAAGTGATGAGTGCAACAATAGAAAACACCCAAGCGATTGCCACACTAGAGAGTCAAATTGATCAGATCGCAAGTTACGTGGGTGAAGGCGAGGAAGGAGAGTTCCCCAGTCAATCTGAGCCTAACCCAAAGGAACAGTTTACGGTGGGAAATTCTTCAACTCCAATGCATTGGCAGGAACAAGTGCAATCAACTGTCCCATACTTGTCTGGGAGACAAGTGGACAATCAAGTGGAAGAGAACCCTGCTATGCACCAAGGGCAAGAGAGTGGCAACAATGATAAGAGAGATGCTGAGCCATCTACAGCCACTCGTATTATTAAGGATCTCTCTAGGTCGTTTTTACCTAAAGCGCCTTACCCTGAGAGACTACAAGTGCCCAAGAAAGAAGGGAAGTCTGAGGACATTATGGAGGCATGCTTTGCTCAGTTTGAAGAGGATTTGGATTTAGATAAGTTACTTGAGCAAGCAAATACTATCGTGGAGTCTGCTCCTCGAGAGAGTAGTAGGACAGAGGAGACTATGGATGAATCCCGTATTGAGGATCCCTTGGAGGCATGCTTTGCTCACTTTGGAGAGGACTTGGGCTTAGATAAGTTACTTAATGAAGTAAATGTCATTTTGGAGTCTGATCCTAGAGAAAGCAATAAGACGGAGGAGACCGCCGCACCTGACACCCCCAAGAAGGAACTTAAGCCTTTACCAGATAATCTTAAGTATAAGTTCCCAGGTCCAGCAGATTCTTTGCCTATAATCATAGCTTTAGATTTGGATGATGCTCTAGAGGAGAAATTATTGGACGTCTTAAGAGAGCATAAGGAAGCTATAGGCTGGACTATTGAGGATGTCAAGGGAATCAACCCCTCATTGGTAATACACACGATACAGTTAGCGGAGAATGCCAAGCCATCGAGGGAGCCACAAAGAAGGCTCAACCCTGCTATGCAAGAGGTTGTGAGGGCAGAAGATATTAAGCTGTTAGAGGCAGGGATCATTTATCCCATCTCTGATAGCAAATGGGTGAGCCAGATTCCAATCGTGCCCAAACGTGCTGAATTTACGGTAGTAAATAAAGACAACGAGTTGGTTCCAACTCGAGTGCAGTCAAGATGGAGAAAGTGTCTAGACTACCGTAAATTGAATGCTGCCACTAGGCCTGATCATTTTCCATTCCCATTTATTGATCAGATGGTGGAGATCTTAGTTGGGCCTGTTTACTAATGTTGGGTCTGGCTGAAGACGTTAAACTTAGCGCTCATGGGAGGCACCCCACAGCTTATCTTTTCTTTTCTTTTGTTTATTTATTATTTCGCATTTTTTATGATTAATGTTTGTTTCTAGTATTTTTTGTTTTCCAGTTTTTATTTTTCAGGGACAAAGCGTACTTCAGTTCAAGTTTGGGGGTATGCTATGAGCCATACCAATCCAGATAGTTCTCCATATCTCAGGTCAGCTCTTTTCATATTAGTCACACATTGGGGTCAATGTGTAATTTAAGTTTAGGGGTATGGGAGACACATCACACACTTTGTCCTAATTTGTTGTCTTTTCGTCATAGAGATAAATGCATGCTCATGTTATCGTGAAATTTTAGTTGATCTAAACATTTTCTGTGATGTGATGTCATTAGTGAGCTTAACATTTTGAACACATGATCTGGTGATAAATTTTTAAAATTTAGTTACTTACTTTAGGCATTTTGAGAATTCACATGTTTGATCTAATCTAACACGAGCACATTAGCACAAATTATGTGAGGTATGACACGTGATTTTAATGTGTATTTTTCCTTATCTTAGCTGAAACTGGATGACTTGTTGGATGAACTCTTGGGCATAAAAAAAAGTAAAAAAATTTTATCAATAAACTTTTCGCTGAGTAACTGGACCTCTTGCTTCAGTAAGCAGTGAGTGTTCACGTCAAAAGGTGAAATTTTGCTTGGTAATATTAAGGTCGGTTTAATTTCGTAGCCTTTTTTACTCGAGTTAGTAAGTCCCTAGGGGTGTCTTTACACCTAATGCCCTAAAACCACCTGGTTTGGGAGTCATTGACTTAACACTCGCTACATGGGTTAATTAGAAAGCTTAAGGGAACTAAACGTAGCCGTGCCTTATTTAAAAAAAAAAAAAAAAAAAAAAAAAAAAAAACAAACAACTATGCCTTTTCGTTCATTTTTGATGGGAAATTCGGTGAATCTTGAGACATGGAGACCTTACACATTAGAGTTACTTGGAAGCTTCATTTTTATATGCTAATTCACCTTACACTGATTCAAGCTTGTGATGCCTTATCCTGCCTTTTGTAAGTAATTAGATTTTAACATTTCTATTCATTGCGAAGATGGGTTTACCTTTTTAAGCTTGCTTATGAATGAATATCATGGTGATGTGTGCTCCTTAAATTTTTGGATACCATGAGTGATGACTTTATCTTTATGTTCTTTGTTTTTCATTGAGTCTTTTATTTTGTTTTGCTAAGGGACTAGCAAAATATAAGTTTGGGGGTATTTGATGAGTCTTAAATATTGCATATTTTAGACCATTAACTTATATTTGTTATGCTCTTAGTTAGTATTATTTTACTTTATTTTACGTTTTTCTTGTGTTTTGTGTGTTTTTACAGCTTTGTGGAGAAAATGAAGCATTTCAGGTTGATTTGAAGCTTCTGGAGACATTGCGCTCGATCGCAACAGATATGCTATCGAGCGCACCAGCGCTCGAGCGCACCTGCCTTTGAACGAGCGCATGGTCAACATCCCACATCGAAATAATTGAAGTTCAGTGCATTTGCGATCGATCGCAGCAGACATGCGATCGAGCGCACATGAGATCGTGCGCACAAGACATGCGATCGATCGCACCACACTGCGATCGAGCGCACACGGGCCTGTATCCCACATCGTTTCTGCAACCTGTTTTACTCCGGGTCTCCCCCTATATAAACACCATTTGGCTTCATAATCCAATGTACAATTCATGAGCCACTTTGGTGTTTACCGGTGGATGTCCGCTAGCATTCTGGTGGATCCCGAAGGCATTGCTACCACGAGGGGAAGCGCCGCCCGTCAGCGAGTGGAATTTCTCCCATGTAAAGTTTTTTATTTATTTCTTTATATTCAGTTGTTTTAGTTTAAATGTTTAGCACTTGTTATTATAGTTTTATAGTTATGAGTGGCTAGACTCTTCAGCTAAGGTTGAAGATGAAGCCCCGCCGTTGTTTGGCGTAGTAGTTCAGATTTGCTTGTACAAATCTGACAATTTTTAGTATAAATGTTCTGTCAATTATTTGAGTTCATCTTATAATTGATTGAGTTTAAATTATCTGTTGGATTTTCTTTGTGTTTCATCTGATGGATACATTGAATGCTTTTCGATTAAATTGGATTCCCTTTGTGATTTGTTGAGAGCGGATACATCGGGTGCTTTTGGTTTAGTTGGGATATTCTTTGTTTTTTGTCTTATAGTTGGATTCATAGAATGTTTTGATAGGCTATATTTTTAGAACATGTATGCTTAACTTTGGTGGGGTTGATTCGGAAACCTTAGTGCTTTTTATTATTAGTTTTAAAATCAATTTAATTTAGTTTTAATTTATTTTACAAATTATCATTCAAAATTCGGAACTAGGTTAAGATAGAGTTAACTTAGATTGAAAATATACTTTCACAACGCAATTCCCTGTGGATTCGACCTCGCACTTGCACAACGCTATACTGCAAACGACTCGTGCGCTTGCGAGTAAATTAAAACTCACATCATTCACTTAGGGTTTCGAAGAGCTCCATAGCTTCTTCACTGCTTTTCTTCATCAGTGCTCCTCCATAACCTGAATCCACAATACTTTTGTTAGTATCACTTAAACCTTCATAGAAAGCTTGTACCAGTTCATCCTGAGGTAGGTTGTGATGTGGGCATTTGAGTAGCAGCTCGTTGAAGTGTCCCCAGGCCTCGAAGAATAGATCTTCATCCTTTTGTTGGAAGGACTGAATTTCCTTCCTCATTTGTCTCATCTTTTGGGCTGGGAAAAACTTCCTTAGGAATTTGCTAGCTGACTATTCCCAATTGTGGATAGAAACTACAGGCAAAGAATTGTACCACAGTTTAGCATTATCTTTTAAGGAAAAAAGGGAAAAGAATTAACCTTATTCCTTCTTGGTCTAAACCTCGGATGTTCTGGAACTTGCAAAGATCGAACAACTCTCGGAGGTGCAAGTGTGGGTCCTCATTAGGTGTATCCCTAAAGTGAGTCAGTGCACTGAGTATCTGCGGAGATATATAGTAGTTTCCTTCCGCCTCCGGTTGATGCGTAATGCATGACGGTTGATCGAGGTTCTGTGGGATGAAGGATTGCTTCATAGGCCTTTGCTTGAGTCGTTGCTGATTGTCGATCTGTTCTACCATTGGTACTTCTTCCTCAATTTCTTCTTCTACCTCTTTCTAGTTGTCTCTAAGCCTTTTTCGAATCATTCACTCAAGCTCGGTATCCAGGGGAAAGAATGTTGGGTGCTTGGATCGAAGCCCGTGCATGAATCGGTGACAATCGCTTAAGTGCAACAGTCAAATACTGCTGCTCAGATAACTCTCTGCCTCAATTGCGCTCGATCGCACAGAAGGGTGCGCTCGATCGCAAGTGTCACAGAAAGTTCTCCTGGAGTGCCTGAAACATAAAACAAAAAAGAATTTTGATTAGGGTTTTAATGAAATAAAAATAAGATAAAAACAGAAACTTTAGATTTTTGAGATTTTTGCTAAAAGTAGAAATATAAGGAAAAATAAATAACAATGAAAGATAATTCTAAAAATAAATTTAAGCGCAATCCCCGACAACGGTGCCAAAAATTTGTTGTGCGATTATCTACCTAAATAAATGTCAAAATAATCGTACTTGTTTTACTTGCAAGTGCACAAGGTTAATAGTAGCATAGTGTGCAAGTGCGAGATCATTTCCACAGGGATTGGTAAACTTTGATTTAGAATTAGTTTCTTCAAAGTAAAAAGAGAAATAAATGTTGAGTGTGAGTTAATAATAATAAGAACTTAGGACTGTGATATCCACCACTAATTACACTTTCCCACTAAGTAAGGTGCCAATGCTCTAGCCTTATTATGAATATTTAATGGTTGCCAACCTAAGGCCTTGGCCCACACCTTAGGCTATTGATCTCCCTATGCAACGAGTTAGGCATGGTGTATACTCTAACTCTTTTCTTTCTTAAGGGATTCATCATGGGTGTATACTAAGTTGTTCCTTAAGAGAGCATAAGGGAAATGGAGATCGGCAACCACACGGGACCTAGGGCTTGGTCCGCTCCCGGTTTCCCATATTAATTAACCCAAGAATCCGGTGTGGATATCTTTTGTTACTATTGTTGAACCCAGGACTTGGTCATCCAAAATGATTCAGCTAATTAATCCATACCACATGCATATGTTGATCAGACACACACATATGAGGAATTTAAATACAAGCAGGCATTAATCAAGTTAAACATTCTAACATGGCTATAGACAAAGGTAATCAATGAATATATATGTGGAAAAGCATAACGAGGGCTTCAATCGAGCCCTATAAGGGTTTAGTTACACATGCTAGTTGAACTAAACATTATAACCATAATAAATAAAATCAGAAAAATAAAACCCAAAGAAGACCCGGGAAACGAGTCGTCAATTCCTCTCCAAGCTTGCAACTTCAAGTTTTTTTTAAAACAAAAGGTATGGTTTCTGTGTTTTACAAGGCTATATATAGGGCTCTAAGGGTGCCCTGAAACCCTAATTTCCCATTCAAGGTCTGGAGACTTCTTTCCATATCTGGCTCTCCCGCCTCTAGTATGTGTGCGCTCGAGCGTATGCAGTCTGCGCTTGAGCGCATGTGTGCCTGTGTGCTCGATCACAAGGGAGGTTCGCTCGAGCGCACCTTGCTGGATTGCAGAACTTTACTTTTTACTCCTTAGAGCTCCAAAATGTCATCTTTTTGTCAAAGCCCTGTGAAAAACGCATAAAACATGAAAATGAAATAGAATCTACTAAAATAAATAAACAAAGAGCCTAACAAGCGTAAGTTAAGGGGCTTAAATATGACTATTTAAGCACTTATCAATAACCCAACAATCATTGAGCATTAAATCATCTTCATCTCATTTATTTCATTTCAAAACTATCAAAAAAATCTTATTGAGCATTCTTAAAAGCTTTATACTCAAGAGAGATCATTATTCTTTGTAAAAAGCATTTATTCCTAATATCTCTTGTATTCAATCTTTCAATTCCTATCATTGTAAAGAGAAAGAGTTGGTGTAACTCTTAGAGTGTTTAGGCATTAAACACTTCATTATGCACTTCCTTAAGTGGAAGAGATCTTTGTAAGGTTTGAGCAATACTCGTAAAGTTTCTTGAATTGTTCTAGTGGATTACTTTAATGAGGTTCCTTGAAGAGAGTGGACATAGGGTTGGAGTAAATCTGATATTGCCAAACCACTATAAACGAAGTTTGTACTATCTTTTCCTTACTCATTTTACTTTCAACTCTAATTTATTTATTGTTGTTGCTTGTGTTTATAAAGTGTTTAAAAATTTGTTTGTTATTTTGAAAAAAAAAATTTAAAACCCGATTCACCCCCCTCTTGGATTTGAACTTTGGTCTACAATTATTATCAAAGCCTCTTTCCCAATCTTAAGGCTTAAAATCCTTGAGTTGATCCGATGGCAACCAATTGTTATACTAAATGATATTCCTATACTAGGCTTCTTTTGTTCAATGGAACAAATTATAATTATGGAAAAATAGAATGAAAATCTTTATTGAAGGACAAGATTATAATTTGTGGGGAATCATTGAAGAAGGACCTAGAATTCCTTCAAATGATGTAATCGTAGGAGAAGTCACTCTTACAATACCTAAACTTAAAATTGAGTTTGATAAAGAGGATTGTAGAATGATGTCTCTAAATAGTAGAGCAACTAATATTATTCATTGCGCTTTAAATATAAATGAATACAATAAAGTTTCAGCATGTGTTTCAACAAAATAATTTTGGGACAAACTTCAAGTAATGTATGAAGGCACTAGCAAAGTTAAAAAATAAAAAATCTATATACTAGTGTCAGAGTATAAAACTTTTAAGATGTCCCCTACTGAAACCATCTCTGAAATGTATTCTTGTTTCATAAGTATTATTAATGGTTTAAGACTTCTTGATAGGAACTTTGAGGAGTTCAAACTAACAAGGAAGATTCTTATATCTTTACAACCAACTTAGAAAGCAAAGAAAACGGCCATTATGGAAGCGAAAAACCTTGACACACTCGGAGTTAAAACCATTCTCAGCTCTCTATTGTCCTACAAGATGGAAGAAATGAAACAAGGTATAGTTAATGATGAGTTAAAAACAAAGAAGGCCATTGCTCTCAAAGCTACCACAAACAAGATAGTGGAAGAAGAAGAAGAGAATGAGTGTGGTGAAGAAGATGGAGAGATGGCTCTCATCACTAAGAGGTTTCATAAATCCTTGAAGAAGAGCAAAAAACCTTACACAAAAGACTTCACAAAAAGGGAACCTATGGTGTGCTTTGGTTGCAAGAAACCTGGGCACATCAAGGCGGATTGTCCTTCAACCAAGAAACCATAAAAGAACTTCAAGAAGAAAGTCATGATGGCTATAACATCTACATGGAGTAATGATGATGAGGAAGTCTCGGATAGTGAGATTACCTACAAAGAGATTGCTAATCTTTTTTTTTTTATGGCAATAGATAACGAAAATGAGGTAACTAATTCTTCTTCTATTAATGATACTGATAGTAGTAATAAATAATTGATTTATTCAATAAATGAAATGCATATGGAATTAAAGAAATTTGAAATGTTGCTGTCAAAAAGCAAGTCTCATCCCTCTCTAAAGAGATTGAAGCTCTAAAAAAGGAAAAGAAAAACTTTATTTAGAGCCTAATAACTCATCACTTGACTCTTTGAAAAATGAAAATTATGATTTGAAAAAGAAAGTGATGGAGTTAAATAACACTATATCTAGGCTTGTTCTTGGAAAAGAAAAACTAGATGAAGTGTTATCTAGGTAAAGAATGAGTGAAGAAAAATCTAGCTTGGGTTATTCTCCTTTAGGCAAGCAAAGAACAAATGAGACTATCTTTGTGAAAGAAACTTGTGTGGATGAACCCTCCATTTCTAAGGCTACTAGCAGTGTTAAAAATGTTCCCTTAAAAAATGCTAAGAAGCCTAAGAACACAAATTTCAATTCCAATGCAAAGAATTAAAATGCCTATTCTAGGAATAGACATCCTAAAAATACTTATGCACATATGTAGGCTCATCCTACAAATACAAATGCTAGGAATACATATTCAAGAAATGCACATACTAGGAATACATATCCTAGAAGTAACTATCATGTATATCCTAGAGATAACATGTATGCTCATAACTCCTATGATAGAAACATATATCCTAGGAATGCTCATCCAAGAAATGATAGATATGCATACTCTAGACATCGTAGAAACTTTTATAACTATCATCCAAGGATTATACATCATCTATATGTCTATAATTGTAGAGCATCTTATAATGTTAAGAAAGTATGGGTCCCTAAAAGAGCTGTATTTTCTAGAACTAACCTTAAAGGACCCAAGAAGTTTTGGGTACCTAAGAATGCTATAGTGTATCCTTGTGTGATATAGACATGTCTCCATATGGAAGAAAAATATGACCATTGGTACCTTGATAGTGAGTCCTCAAAGAACATGACCGGTGATCAAAGTGTGTTCAAAGATTTGACTCTAAGACTGATGAAGGGATATTCTTAGGATATCCAACCTCTAGTAAAGCTTATAGAGTCTTTAATAAAGAACTATACTAGTTGAAGAATCCTTACATGTTGCCTTTGATAAGGCTAACCCCATTATTAGTATAGTAGTTTCTCTTGATGATGATGCAAATTTTATACCAAGAGTGGATGCTTCTATACCCATTGTTGACCCTAAGGAAAGTCAACCTCAAGTAGATCAAGAGATAGATATCCCTAAACTTGATCAACCATCTATAAGTCAATAAGGAGATGGATTTTCCAAAGATTAGAGGTATTTGAATTATCACCCAATCGATCAAGTGATTGGTGATCCTTCACAAGGGGTAAGAACATTTGCAATTGTGTAGCTTACCTATCCCAAATAGAATCTAAGCCTTTTATTGAAGCTAAAACAAATGAAAACTGGACTTTTTCTATGCAAGAAGAGTTAAATCAATTTAAGAGAAACAAAGTTTGGACTTTATTTCCAAGACCGAAGGATCATTCGGTATTGGAACTAGGTGGGTTTTTATAAACAAGACGAATGAGAATGGTTTTGTAACTAGGAATAAGGCTAGACTTGTTACTAAATGTTATAATCAAGAATAAGGAATAGACTTGGATTAAACCTATGCACCTACAGCTAGATTAGAAGATATTCGCCTTTTGCTTGATTTTGCATGCTTTAAAATTCAAACTATTTCAAACGGATGTGAAAAGTGAATTTATAAATGCTTTTATTTAAAAAGAGATATATGTTGAACACATCTTGGTTTTGAAGATCCTAACCTTCCAAACGATGTTTATAAGCTTTCTAAATCTCTCTATGGATTAAAGCAAGCTCGAAGAGCATGATATGAAAGGTTAAGCAAGTTTTTACTTGAAAATGATTTTATAAGAGGAAAAATAGATACAACTCTTTTTACAAAAATTCGTAAGTATGATACATTATTAGTTCAAATATATGCTTATGATATTATATTTGATGCTTCTAGTGAGTCTATGTGTCAAGAGTTTTTTAAGTGTATGAAACATGAGTTTGAGATGAGTATGATGGGAGAGCTCAACTACTTTCTTGGACTTCAAATTAAACAAACTAAGAGAGGAATCTTCATCAACCAATCTAAATATACAAGGGATTTACTAAAGAGATTTGGGACAGAGAATTCAAAGTATATTGGGACTCCTATGAGTGCCTCTACAAAGCTTGACTTGGATGAAAGAGGTAAATGTGTAGATACTAAGAATTATAGAAGCATGATAGGGGCTTTGCTATATTTAACTGCTAGTAAACCCGATATAATGTTTAGTGTATGAATGTATGCTATATTCCAAGCTAATCCTAAGGAATCACATATTGTTTCTGCAAAAAGAATTTTAAGATATTTGAATGGTACTAAAAACATAGGATTATGATATTCATGAAAGTCACCTTTTGAGCTGGTTAGTTACCCGGATACTGATTTTTCTAGTTGTAGGATTGATAGAAAAAGTACTAGTGGAACATGCTAATTTTTAGGTGCTATGTTAACTTCTTGGTTCTCTAAGAAATAAAATTCAGTTGCACTATCAACCGCCAAAGCGAATATGTGGCCGCTGGTAGTTGTTGGGCACAAGTTTTATGGATAAAACAGCAACTAGAAGACTATAGCATATGTTTTCAAAATATTTCAATCTTATGTTATAACACTAGTGCTATCAATCTTACTAAGAATCCAATTCAATATTCTAGAACCAAACACATTGAGATTAGACATTACTTTATAAGAGATCATGCTAAAAAAGGTGATATCAAACTTGAATTCACACCTAAAAAAGATCAAATTGCTGATATCCTTACTAAACCTTTGAATGAAGATAGTTTTTGTAAAATTAGAATGTCAATGGGTATGAAAAACTTTGAATGTTAATGTGTTGAATTGTTTTTTCATGCATCATTTTTATATTTTTCATTGGGTAAATGAAGATTAATCCTTAATTTAAGGTTTCCCTCACTCAAAATGGCATAAATTAATTAAAGCTTACATAAATTTCAGTTTGGAGTTTAGATTTTTCTAGAAAAATTTTGATCTAGTCGACTGAATGAAGAAAAATCTTCATTAAGTTGACTGAATCAAACTCTTCAGTCAACTGAATGCTATTTATTTTTTAAAACCAACTATTTGCCTCTCATTAAGTCAACTGAAAGTTCATCCAGTCAACTGAATAAATTTATCCAAATGAATGAATGAACCCCTTCAGTCGATTGATCGCACGATTTCACTGATTTTAAATACCTTCACTATTTTAAAATGCCATTAAAACCATATCTAAAACTTCCATTTTTCATCCGTTTCAACTTCCTTGTCCTATTTTCATATGTTTTTTCTATAAATTTTGCCTCAATTCACTCTTAAAACAGTTACCCAGCCAATTATGATTCTCCAATATCTCTTAATCTTTTAAAATTTTGTTCATAATCTCTCCATTTCTCTTACCAAATTTGAAATCCTTGACGGTCGCCTCTCTCTATAGAACTCAAACTCTTTTTCAAAACTCAGCAAAAAAACCTTCAAATCTCACTTAATCCTTCACTTTAAACTCATATCCCTCAAAAAGTGGCTGCTGGAAGAGACCCAATTAAACCTAAGCATTTGAAGTCCATATATTCTAGAGAAGACAACCCAACTTCCAAAAAATGACGTGCATCTCAACAAGAGAAGGGTAAGAGAAAGGAATGGGAAGGCAACAATCCATCAACGCTTTCAATGCTTCTAGCTTTCACCATGAGAAGGCTAAGGAGAGGTATGACAGTGATATAAGCGATAAGATTATCATACCTAGTAGATTAGTCGACTTTTCATCTCTTAGGCTTGATACTTTTAACTTTAACCTCTGTTTGATACATTGGGATGGACTAGCTTAGTCATTTTGCTTGAAAAATACTATCCTAGGCTTATCCATCAATTTTATACTAATCCAGAATAGTCTACACCTTTCTACCTTAGGTTCTCTACTATTGTTATGGGGAAACAATTTACTGTTGCTACTAGTGCTTTATATGGCCTTTTAGACTTGTTTACTAATGGGATGAAGTGGATTGGAGATGGTTGGCCTAAAGATTTTGATTATCAGGAAGCTTGTAGAGTCGTTAAGGGAGACCAGACCTACTCTTATGGAATTTAAATACACAACACTTACCACGACCTTTCCTTAGACTCTAGGATGCTAAACCTAATAGTTAACTGGAACTTATATCCTAGATTAGGTAGTATAAATTGTCCATCCAAGGTAGATATAATCCTAATCTATTACCTGAAAATCGGCACTCCTTATAATTTGTAGCCACTAATCCTTAGTAACTTGGTAGTCAGGCATGGTAGTAATTCTGGTGCTCTTCCCTATGGCATGTTAATTACCTTAATTTTAAATTATTTTAGGGTTCCTCTTCCTGAGAATGAATCTCAAGATCTTGATCAATCCAATGTGATCAATGTTTCATCTCTCAAGAAGATGGGTTGTGTGACTAGAGATAATTTGGTAGTCTCTAAGCCCAAGATAAATATAAGAATTGGGGATGAAGTACCTGGTGAAATAGTAGCATAAAAATTGGATATTCTTAGAGGCACTCAATAGAGGAAAGCGAGTCTAGGTGGTTCAGTTGGCTCTTAGGATGCGATCATTCAGGCATTAGCTAATTTTCAAGTCTCAATGAACAATATGAAAGAGGCTACTGAAACTAAGCTTGAGGATCTGAGGATTGGATTGGCAGTAGTATATGATGACCTCTCCACTTTACGTGCCGACTCGCAAAGCATTTTTGATGAGATCAGATATCAGAATACTAAGATGTGCGATCAGATTAGAGCAATCCAAGATAGATTTCGTGTACCCGGATCCTCTCCTCCTCCTTATTGGATGAATTGATATCTCTCATTTTATCTTTCTTAGTTTTAATAACTCCTGAACTTTTTTGCAAGCATATTTCCTTTATTTTCATATATCATGCACTTTATGGATATTTGGGATTTATGGTTCATATGAGCCTTACTTTTATAGGTGGATGTTTATTTTTAGCTCATTTGGGGTATTATTTTGTTGTGGATGTTTCTTGCTTTCTTTCCCTTATATAAGCCTCTATGTTTCCTATTTTTTATTCTTCTCGGGAGAGCTTAAACTCTCTATTATAAGCTAAATTTTTGCATACAAGTTCATTTATTCTATATTTTTCTAGCTATGGTGATATTTTTTCGTTCTCCTTGTTTAAAAACTTCATTTTTTCTGATGTTACCAAAACAGAGGAGAAAATTGAGAAAAATGTATGTTCTATGTAAAGTATGCATAGATTAAGGGTTAGCTTTGCCCCTTACCTTTTTGAAAATTTATGTGCTTTATATATTGCTTTGATGTAATTATCTTTGAACTTACAAGAGGTTTTTATCACAAAACAAAAAAGAGGAGCCTCTATCTACTTTTACTTAAAAGCCAAACATTTAGAACTTAAACTGTTTTTCTCATTAGAGTTTTATCATCATCAAAAAAAAGAGATTGTTGACCCTTATCTGATTTTGATCATGACAAAACACTGTTTAAATTGTACTAACAATTTTTTTATCTAAGTGTTTAAAGCTAAAAAAGTACTCTGCTCAAAGATAAAATGCAATATACGCATAAATGAAAAGTGCACATACTTGAGAGATACCGAAAGAAGTCTGAAGACCTAAATTAGGCTCTAAGGTAATTGATTTAAAGTTCCAAATCATTTTCTCAAGTACTTAGCTTACTATATGGCTCATTGTGATTTAAAAGGACCTTTAACAAAATGATTTTGACTAGAATTGTTTTTTTTTATTAAATAACATGGAAAAGAGAAAACTTTGTTTTAAGTCATCCAATCGACTGAACTGCTTCATTCAGTCGACTGAAAGAGTTTTCAATCGACTAAATGTGTAGATCCTGGTGTTTTATTTATAATATTAAAAGTCACAGAGTTTTACTTTGGTGTGTTATTGGTGTTGCTTGTTTAGTTTTGAGCTAATTTTTTTTTATCTATTGTATTTGAAGTTAGTGAAAAATTTTGAAGAATAGTGAGAGGAACTAGGCAAAAACAGAAATTTGGAAAGTTATGTGGTAAAAAAGTAGAAGTTTAAGGAAGAGGAGTGATGGTGTAATAAGAAGGAAATTGGACTATTTAAGGGTGAGTGAGATCAGATTTTTAGAGAAGAAAGCTCTAGAATAGTCTAGAGAAAGAAGAGAGATAGAGAACAAGAGAGAAAAAAGGAAAGAAGAAAGGGAAGAAATGGTGATTTCTTGAAATCTTAAGGTAAAAGCTTATCTGATGTGAACCCGTGGAATGGAAATCCCTTGAACCCACATTCAAATTGAAACTTACCCAAGAAATCCAAGAATCAAGTCAAGATAATCTAGAACAGTTGAAATCTTGTTTCAAGAACCTATATTCGGCGAGAACACTGTTGTGAGTTTTAAATTATTCGCAAGCGCACGAGTCGTTTGCAATATAGTGTGTGCAAGTGTGAGGCCGAATCCACATGGAATTGCATCGTGAAAATATATTTTTATCTAAACTAAACCTATTTTAACCTAGTTTCGAATTTTGAATTGTATTTTGCAAAGAATATAAACTAAACTAAATTGAGTTGAATGAAATGATAAAAATACTAAGGTTTCTGAATCCACCCTATCAAAATAAAGCATATATTTTCATGTTCTGTATAAAAGTAATCTATCAAATAATTCCATGAATCCACCATTATACAAATCACAGTGAATACCCTAATTCAACCAAATCATCTAATGTATCCCTTTAGAATCACAATGGATATCCAATTTACTTTGGATGATCTACCGTATTCGGCAGATGAAACACAAGGAATATCCAATTTGAACAATTTAAACACAATCAATCATAAGAATTTACTCAAACAATTGAAACAGAACATTAATGCTAAAAATACCAAAATTGTATGAACACATCTGAAAATATTATATCAAACAATGGCGAGACTTCATCTTCAACCTTAGATGAAGGTTTTAGCCTCTCATGATTATGAAAATAAATTTCACAATTAAAGTGTTAAAAATTAAACTTTAAAACTAAAAGAAATAAATTAAAACTGACAATACATGGATAGATAAATTCCACTCACAGCTGTTGTGCGGCATTTTCCCCCTTGGTAGCAAAGCCTCAGAGACCCCCCAGATTGTTAACAGAAGGTCTCCGGATTGCACACCCATTTGATGAAGTGAAATGGGGCTTTTATAGGGGAACTCCATGAGTGCAATGTGTTTCCAATTCGATGTGGGATATGGGATATAGAATGTGTTTCCAACCGATGTGGGATATGGGATTTAAGTCTTCACATGCCCTTTAAAATTTCTGCCCACGCTGAAATCCCTCACAGCCTGACCTTTGTCTATTAAAACTACCATAACTCTCTCTACAAAAATTATATTTACGAGCCATAAAATTCCCCAGGAAATAGACATCCGGATCTTTCCAAGCATATATGGCTTATCTCCTGGTTCTTCCTGAATCATTACAGTTTTAATCCGCAAAAATCACTTCTACCACGCTGAAATCATGCACAGCCTGACCTTTGTCTACTAAAAGTGCCATAACTTTCTCTAGAAAAATCATATTTATGAGCCGTAAAATTTCCCAGAAAATAGACATCCGGATCTTTCCAAGCATATATGGTTCATCTCTTGGTTCTTCCTAAATCAATACAGTTTAATCCGCAAAAATAACTAATCTGTACGAATGATTACGCTCAAAGAGTAATGCAGTAGTTGTAGCACAGCTTTGGGGTGTCGATTCCACAGGGAAACAAGATAACTACAAGAGATGGTGTGAACTTTAACACAAACAATAAAAGTTAAATGGAAGAATAAAGTATTATGTGAAAATTGTTTAAATAGATTATGATGGAGAAACAACAAGGTTACGGGAATCCTCCCTAGGTTCGTTGCCCTATTCAAATCTTGATTCAATTGTTTTTATCTCGATTGCTAGTTTCACATCTCAAACATGCAATCGATAAATATTCAATTAAGCATAAGTAAACCCTAATGTAATTGTTATGAAATACTCTTTACTTTCAAGCACACATGACCTAACTTATAGAATATCAAGAAACGACAATATATCATAATGACAATACTGCAGTAATGGACAAATCTATAAGAGAAATCTACCGGACTCAATCACACCTCAACAACATCACATAAGAAGAGCATGACTAGACTTATATGGGGGAGAAAGATGCAACCACCGAAATAAGGGAAAATCTTCTAATTAAATTAAAAAGTAAATCATAATAATGTTTAATGATAATAAATCCACACTACAACTGAATCAAGAAAAGAAAATAAGAACAATTACACCTAGGGATTCATCCCTTTGCCTTGCTTGGATATTAGTTGGCCATAGGGCTCATGCTTTCTTGAGTTACCTTCGGCCTCTCAATGATCTCCCCCTTGGTAGTAAAGCTTCGGAGATTCCTCAGCTTGCCCTCCAAAAGTTCTCCAGATTCCTCCTAAAGGCCCTTTGGATTGCTCCTAAATGCCCTCTGAATTTTCTCCCAGATGATTCCCAAAGTTGAAGTGGAGAGGGGCTTTTATAGGGAAACTCCTGGAGTACTATGTGTTTTCTAACCGATGTGGGATTCTGCCCAAGTGCGCTCGATCGCAGCTTGGTACGCGCGATCGCATTTGGTACTGCAAAGTACTTCTAGTCGATGTGGGATGGTGCGTATGCTCTCGATCACGGGATGTTGTGCTCAATCGCACTGCTTCTATGCTCGGTCGCAGTGCAGGCAACAGCTCTTTGCTCTTTTAAGTCAAACAGCTCCGAAAGTGCTTCCTTTTATTTAAAAACCTACAAAACATAGAAAACACAGAAAATACATAAAATAAAGTGAAATAACACAACTAAGGACCTAACAACTGTAAATTAAGGGGCTTAAATATGACTATTTAAGCACTTATCACACCCCCAACTTACATATTGCTAGTCTCTTAGCAATACAAAATAAAAAAATAAATGAAAAACAAAGAACATAAAGATAAATCCATCATTCATGGTATCCTAAAATTTTAGCATCACACAAAGTCATGATATTCAGTCATGAGCAAACTTAAAATGTAAACCCATCTTCGCAATGAATAGGAATTTTAAAATATAATTACTTACAAAAGGCAGGCTAAGGCATTACATGTCTGACTCAATGTAAAGTGAATTAGCATAAAAAGATGAGACTTCTAAATAATTTCAAAGTGTAATGTTTCTATGTCTCAAGATTCATAGAATTTCTCATCAGAATGAACAACAATGGCATAGTTTTATTTTCTTTTCTCTTTCATTATAAGGCTCTGCTATGTTTAGTTCCCTTAAGCTTTCTAATTGACCCATGTAGCGAGTGTTGAGTCAATGACTCCCAAATCAGATGGTTTTAGGGCATTAGGTGTAAAGACACCCCTAAGAACTTACTAACTCGAGTCAAAAAGGCTATGAAACTAAAATGGCCTTAATGCTACTAAGCAAAATTCTCACCTTTTGACGTGAATGCTCATTGTTTACTGAGGCAAGAGGTCCAGTTACTCAGCGAAAATTTTCTCAATGGTCATTATGAATAAAATTCCCACCTTTTGATGTGAACACTCACTGTTTACTGAGGCAAGAGGTCCAGTTACTCAGTGGAAAGTTTATCAATGATCATCATTAGCATTTTTCTCTCTTTTTTTCTTCTTTTTTTATAATTTTTCTATGTTTCTATGCCCAAGTACTCATCTAACAAGTCATCAAATTTCAGTTAAGCCATGGGAACATACACATTAAAATCACATTTCATACCTCACACTATTTTGTGCTAATGTGCTCGTGTTAGATTAGCTCAAACATGTGAATTCTCAAATGCCTAAAGTAACTAACAGAATTTTAAAACTCTATCATCAAATCATGTGTTCAAATTTTTAAGCTCGCCAATGACATCACATCATAGTATTGTTTAGATCAACCAAAATATCAAAAACAACATGAACATGCATTTATCTTTTCTTTTAAACAAACTAGGACAAAGTGTGTGAATGTGTCTCCCATACCCCCAAACTTAAATTATACATTGTCCCCAATGTGTGAATAACATGGAAAGAGCTAACCTGGGAGATGGAGAAGTAGCTGGAGTGGCATGGCTCATAGTATACCCCCAAACTTGAACTGATGCACATATTGTTCTTGAAAAATTATTACTAAAATAATACTAGAAAACAAAATTAACTAACAATAAATAGTAACAAGAAATAGGGAAAACAAAAAAAATATAAAGGATAAGCTGTGGGGTGCCTCCCATGAGTGCTAAGTTTTATATCTTCAGCCAGACGCTCTTATTCCCTCTTAGAAAAGCATAAGTTGCATGCACCTGCAACTGCTTCACTGCCAAATTTGGTGCTTGCATGCTTTGGAGAGGCCTCAAAGATGTCATCAGTAACATCCACAAATTCTGGCTCGATATATGCTCTTGTGAAGCCATGGGTGAGGGTGGACTCCAATGGATTAAGGTGTTGAACCTTTTCCATGAATGAGTCAATCATGTATGTTTGGTGGCTTTCGTCCACATCCTCTAATTTTTTCGTTGTTGGGATGTGTAATAACTTACTATTTAGTATCTCAAGGGCATTTACCTCCTTCAAATTCTATTATGCCAGGTGCTGACCATGGGATGTGGACTAAGCTTGAGAAGGGAACTTACCTCGCTCAGTCACACTCAAGTAGCTCATTAACTTTGTTGGTATTTGTCTAAGTTTTAAACATGTCTAAACATGGTTCAAAGATGGTTAAAGTCTAAAACAAGGTTTGAGTATTAAAATGCAGCAAGTTAAAATACTGCACATCACTTTGGAGCAAGGAAAGGGTAGGTGCACTAGTGTGCGCACTTCAGCACACAAGCAAGAAAAAGTGTGCGCATTGCTGTGTGAAGGGGCAGTATCAGTGTGCGCCACGCCGCCCCTTCACTAGCGCCTAGGCATCTAGAATGAAGACCCCCTGACCTGTGCCAGTGCCGCGCCTTCCAAAATGGGCTAGAAGTGCGCCCTGCTTAGCACTATGTCGCCCGCTGTTGAGCGCCTAGGCGCTAAGCACACCAAAGCACACATGGACAGTATGCTTTAACCTCCTCTTGGGTGCGTGGGTGCAAGGTTAAAATTCACAGCACTACTAAGGATTGATGGAGGGCCATGGTTAAGTGGCAATCAAGATCTAAGGGTGGAGATTGACTCATAAGAATGAACAAGAAGTGGGTGCACTATATAAGGGGTTACCTAGCTTCATTCTCATGTAAAAAGTTCAAGAACTACATTGTGACATTGTGTGAGATCAATTGTAATATAAGAGAGAATTGTGTGAGAGTGAGAAAGATCAAACACAAGATGGACTCATTGTAGTGAGGTTGGTTGTAAAGTGAGAGAAGTCTAGATTAGATAGAGAGCATTGTTAGTTCTTATCTTCTTCCTTTTTTCTCTTCTTGGTTTCTTTAAGAACTTGAGCTTCTTGAAGAGGGTTGTTGTAATTGTAAAGAACCATTGATTTAGTGCTGAGAGTTTGGAGGAACTCATGAGTATGTAGGCACATTGTCGAACCTCGATAACAAATTGCTTGTCTTCTTTTCTTTCTTGCTTTTGATTGCTGTGTTTCTCTTTACAAGTCATTCTAGACTTGGGTGTTCGGAAAATCACCACCTGGACATCTTTTCAAGGTGATTTCCAATAGTGGTATCAGAGCTTACATAGCTGGGTATCAGAGCAAGAACAAGAAGGTATCGGAGCCAAGACTCCAAGAATCAAAGATCAACTTCTTTGATGATTCAAGAACGGTGTAAAGATCAAGATCTGATTTTGTTCTTGAGGGTGATTCAAGAACGGTGTTAAAATCCATCTTCGATCTGTGTTCTTGAGGTTGAAGAAAGCATTTGTGGGTAGTGCATAAATTAGGGATCTTGTCCGCAAAAGATGGCTTCAAATTTCTGTGTTGAGAAGTTTGATGGAAAGGGAGACTTTGCCCTTTGGAAGCGAAAGATCAAGGCTATTCTAATGCAACAGAAAGTGGACTTGGCTATTGGAGAAGATGATGCTTTTCCAGCAAGTGTCATGGAGGACCAGCGGACTGAGATGAAGAAGATGGCTTACAGCACCATTTTCTTGCACATGTTGGATAGCATCACAAGGGAGTGCAGAGACTCAGAAGATCCAACTGTCATATGGAAGAAACTAGATGAGTTGTTTCTTACCAAAACTCTCCCTAACAAGATTTATCTTCTTAAAAGAATCTTTGCTTTTAAAATGGATCCAAGTATAAAAAGTTGTAAGATAATCTTGATGTCTTTAATAAGCTAGTTTAAGATTTGAATAGCTGTAGCATTATTTTTCCGGATGAACAATTGGCTGTTATCTTGTTAAATTCTCTGCTTGACTGCTTTGACAATTTGATTAATGCTATTGAGTATAGAAGAAACACTTTAACAAAGGAGATTGTGATCAATGCCATAAGAGCACATGATTTCAAAGCCAAGATGAAGGAGATATCAAGTGGAGATAGGCTGTTCATAAGAGGAAGGCCAACAACTCGAAATGGCAGTAGCAACCATGGCAACTACCGGGAGAAATCAAGAGGTAGAGGGCAGAACCATGGGAGATCTCATTCCAAGATAAGACTTGGATGAGGAAAGAGATGCTTCTACTGCAACAAGGAGGGCTATATCAAGAAAGATTG
Organism: Bretschneidera sinensis; assembly: GCA_023935145.1. Classification (NCBI taxonomy): domain Eukaryota; kingdom Viridiplantae; phylum Streptophyta; class Magnoliopsida; order Brassicales; family Akaniaceae; genus Bretschneidera; species Bretschneidera sinensis. Next base: position 55,046,111 of record CM043697.1, on the reverse strand, counting down.
CAAGAAGAGGATTTGGGATGAGAGGAGAAGTCATACCAATAATGGAGAGGCTTCGGTTGCCAAAGGAGAACAGCAAGATGATGTGCTTATTGTGTGCTCAAATGTAAGCACGAGGCAAGGCAACGGAAGGTGGATTCTTGATTTTGGGTGCACTTATCAAATGTGCCCTCACAAGGAACGGTTCAAGAATTTTAAGGAGATCAATGATGGAAGGGTCTTCTTGGGGAATAACAATTCTTGCCAAGTGAGAGGGATTGGAGACATCCAATTGAGGATGTTTGATGGAGTCACAAGGTTGCTGCGAAATGTGAGGTATCTTCCAAATTTGAAGAGAAATTTGATCTCATTGGGGCAGCTGGATTCCATGGGGTATACATGCAAAGTAGAGAGAGGAAAGATCAAGGTGACCAAGGGATCTTTGGTAGTTAATAGGGGCTTAAATATTCATTAAGCCCCCTTATTTACATTTGTTAGGTCCTTAGTTATGTTAAATTAGTCCATTTTACTTCATTTGTGTGTTTCACATGTTTTTATAGGGTCTTGGAGAAAAAGAAGCATTTTTGGCACCTAAAGGAAGACACCTGGAAATCCTGGAGCAGCTTCTGGTCAAAGTACGATCAATCGCAATGTTGCATGCGATCGAGCGCACATTGCGATCGTGCGAACACATGAAGGATCAAGTGTAAGACGTATGCGATCAGGCACACATGTACGGGCGTGAACAGTAAAACGGCAAAACCAGTTTTGCAAATAAAGGAGGTTTTGCATTTTTGGAAGTTAGGGTTTCCAGAGCTTGCTAGGATTACTCAAGCCCTATAAATACACCTGTAAAGCACACACAAATGGAATCACTTCTTAGAGACTTCTTAGAGACTTCTTAGATCACTTCTTTTATCTTTTCCTTAGCTCAAAGTTTTAGGCTTTGGAGAGGATTGATAACCCGTCTCCCTAGTATTCTTCGGGTTTTATATTTTATGCTTAGTTTATATATGATGTTTATCTTAGACAACATGTGTAACTAACTCTTTATAAGGCTCGATTGAAGCTCTAGTTATGCTTTCCCATATATTTATTCATTGATTATCTTTGCCAATAACCTTTATTATGTTGCTTAACTTGATTAATGCCTGTGTTTATTTAAATTCCTCATATGTATGTGTATGGCCAACGTATGCATGTGGTATGGATTGGTTAGTTAGATCAATTTGGATGACCGAGTCCCGGGTCTAATAATAGTAACAAAAGATATCCACACCGAATTCTTGGATTAATCAACATGGGAAACCGGGAGTAGATACCATGCCCTAGGTCTCATGTGGTTGTCAATTTCCACAGCCCTTATGCTTTCTTTAGGAACAACTCAGTAGATACCATGTTGAATCCCTCAAGAAAAACAAGAGTTAGAGTATATACCATGCCTAACTCGTTGCTTAGGGAAATCAATAGCTTAAGGAGTAGATACCATACCCTTAGGTTGGCGACCATTAGGTATACATGATAAGGTTAGTGCACTGATACATTACACATTGGGGAAGTATGACTAGTGGTGGATATCAAAGCCTTATGTCTTTATTATTATTAAATCACATTCAACAGTTATTTCCTTCTTTTTACTTTGAAGAAACTAATTCTAAAAGCGAACTTTACCAATCCCTCTGGAGATGATCTTGCATTCGCACGCTATACTATTGTTGACCTTGTCCACTTGCAAGTAAAACGAGTGCGATTATTTGCTTATTTATTTAGGTAAATAAACGCGCAACAAGTTTTTGGCGCCGTTGTCGGGGATTGCGCTAAAATTCCTGTTAGAATTAATTTCGTTTAGTTTAATCATTGTATTCGTATTTTTCTGAAAATCATTAATTTCTGTTTATCATCTTTATTTTTATCAAACTCTAATTGATTTTTCTTCTGTTTTAGGCACCTCAAACCCTAACAGAACTTTCTGTGATATTTGAGATCGATCGCCACCTTCTGTGCGATCGAGCGCAAATAGGACAGAGAGCTACCCGAGCAGCAGAGTTAAACTGCTGCACTGAAGCTGGTTTACCTTATTTATGCACGGAATTCGATCCCAACATCCAACATTTTTTCCCCTCGATCCCGAGCTTGAGTGAACCATCCGACAAAGGCTTAGGAACAACTTCAAGGAGAACAAAGAAGAATTCGAGAACGAAGCACCAATGGCGGAACAACTCGAAAACCAGCAACCACCTGCACAAGTACCAATGAAACAGTCCTTCATTCCGCGGAACCTTGATCAACCATCATGTATTGCTTATCAACCGGAGGTGGAAGGTAACTATTACATATCTCCGCAAATCTTGAGTGCCTTAACTCACTTTAGGGGTATACCTAATGAGGATCCACACCTGCACCTTTGGGAGTTTTTCAATCTTTGTAAGTTCCAGCACATCCGAGGCCTAGACCAAGAAGGAATAAGGTTAATTTTGTTCCCCTTTTCCTTAAAAGATAATACTAAACTGTGGTACAATTCTTTGCCTGTAGTTTCTATCCATACTTGGGAGGAGTTGGCTAGCAAATTCCTAAAGAAGTTTTTCCCAGCCCAAAAGACGAGACAGATGAGGAAGGAGATTCAGTCCTTCCAACAAAAGGATGGAGACCTCTTCTTCGAAGCATGGGGACACTTCAACGAGCTGCTACTCAAATGCCCTCATCATAACCTGCCCCAAGATGAACTGGTACAAGCATTTTACAAAGGTTTGAATGATACTAACAAAAGTATTGTTGATTCAGGTTGTGGAGGAGTTCTGATGGAGAAGAGCAGCGAAGAAGCTATGGAGCTCTTTGAAACCCTCAGCGAACACACTTAGCAGTTCTCCTCTCGAGGTAGACATATAACCAAAGGTAAAGGTGTATATGAGGTAAATCTGAATGGAGGATCTTCCCCTCAAATAACTATTGTGGAAAGGAAGCTAGACCTATTGGTAAAAGCCATGGCTGCTTAAAATGCCTCATCTAGCCTACCAGCCACACCACTCCAGGTATGTGCAATATGTTTCTAATACGACCATAATACTGACACTTGTCCTTTGTATTCATCTGCAGATACGGAACAAGCAAATTATGTGGGACCTAACAACTATCCTCTGAAGAACAACCCTTATGGAAACATATACAACCCTGGATGGCGGAATCACCCGAATTTCTCATGGAGCAACAATTAGAACCATCAAGGACAGCACAGAAACTTCTAACCAGTAGCCCAATCTGTTCCCGAACCAAAGAAGAGCGACCTCGAGAATCTTGTGAGGCAATTAGCAACTCAGCAGCAACAATTTATGACCTCACAAAGTCAGTTCATGGAAGAAACAAGGAAATTTCAAACTGAAATGAGATAAACCACAGCAAAACATGATCAAGCAATTCAAGGATTAAAGGTACAAATGGGGCAATTGGACAAGGAACTGAGCAGTAGAAAGCAAGATGAGCTTCCTGCCCAATCAATACCTAACCCAAGAGGACACCACTAATTGAATGCTGTGACAACGTTGAGAAATGGCAAGGTGATAGGGTTCGATGAATCTAAACAGTATCCAAAGAGAAACCATCGGCATCAAGGGTAAGTGAAACGGAGAAGGTGAATGCTCCACCCTTCCCACAAAGGTTAGTAAAACAAAAGAAAGATAATAAACTGATTGATATTTTTGAAACCTTATGGAAAGTAGAGATTAATATTCCTTTGTTAGATGCCATTAAACAAATTCCTGCATATGCTAAGTTTTTAAAAGATTATTGCACTGACAAAAGGAAGTTCCTGGAGTATGAGACGGTAGCCTTAACCGAAGAGGTAAGTGCTGAGCTTTTAAGAAAATTACCACCTAAACTAAAAGATCTGGGTAATTTTGCTATTCCTTGCAGGCTAGGTGACCAACTGTTCGAGCATGCACTATTAGATCTAGGAGCGAGTGTCAACCTACTGCCATACAGTGTATACGAGACACTAGGTTTGGGGGAGCTTCAACCTACCTCCGTTACTTTGCAATTGGCTGATAGAAGCATTAAAAGACCAAGAGGTATCCTTTAAGATGTGTTGGTAAAAGTAGGTAAATTCATTATGCCTGCTGATTTTATAGTATTTGATATGGAAGAATGTGCTCTACCATTACCTCTCCCCATCATCCTAAGACGCCCCTTTATGATAACTACTGACACTAATATTAGTGTAAAAAGGGGCATTGTTACTATGAAAGTAAACAATAAGGAGATGGAATTTAAAATATTTAATACATTAAATTCAACCAATGAGGATAATGAATGTTCTAATGTGATCTTCATGCAAGGTGTTGTTGAGAAAGTTTCTCAGGTCTAACACACTGTTCAATCGGAAACCATGAGGACACCAGAGTGGACATTAGGCCGAAGGAGGACAATGTGATTAAAGACGTCAATAAAGCTGTACACCTTTTCAAGAACACACTAAAGCCTTCAAGTAAGAATGCTCTTCAAATTGACCCTCCTGCAATTATTAATACTACTTTTTCTTACTTTATTGACCAGACACCAAGATTTGAGATGCAACAGTTGTTAAGGGCACTTAAACCACCTGACGTGGGCTCTAAGTGCTCATTTCCAACCAACTAGCACTGTAGCATGAGAGTGCTTGAGCAAGTTCATTTCGATTACCCATACAGCTCAAGCATCTCTACGGAGGTTAGTGGTACTGAGGCCACTAACACATGGTAAGGTTGTATTGTTCCTATTTTTCAGTTACGGTAAGTTTTCATTTTTGCCCATGCACACTGCTTGCGATCGAGTGCACTAGTCAATATAATCAAGCGCAAGAGTGCGATCGAGTGCACCCCACGTACGATCGAGCGCACTCATGGCAGACAGTTTAGCTATAAGTTAAAAAAAAATTCATTCACACTCACTCACGCTCTCTTTACTGTTCACTCGCACCCTCTCACTCATAGTCTCCCGTCTACCAGCATCAGCTCGCCTCTTACCACCATCATCCACCATTGCCACCATCATCCACCATCACCACCATCATCTACCATCACCACCGTCATCCACCATCACCACCGTCACCAACCATTACTACCATATACCCCTCCCTATTACACATCTCCTCTACTGCACAAGGTACCCATTTTTCTTGTTTACACGCATAGATTTTCATATTTTAGTTTAACTTCCCATATATATAACTTATCTTGTGCATGATTGGGTGTTATTAATCTTTTGCTGGAGGTTAGGAACGCATCCAAAATCACAAGACCGTAGCTTGGTCTTTTGTTGCACACAATCTGTTCAAAGAAACGCCTGACCGTGTGCGATCGAGCGCACAGTTGTTGCGATTGAGTGCATAGTCCAGTGTGCGATCGAGTGCACATATTTGAGATCGATTGCAAATTTGGTAGAATTTAGTCTCAGCATGTCCAAACCATCTGTTTCCACCTCCCATGCTTCAAGCAGCCGTGCCCCATCATCCCAGCCCAACATCAAACAACGAGAGCTATTATTCGAGATCGCCTTCACCATCGATGATGTATTCAAGCATATGGACGCCATTCAATGGGCCGTCCAAGCATTTAAACATCGAGGGTTGAAGAGGTTTTTCAAGCCGGCTTGCTCGACAGCTTACACCCAGCTCGTAGTCCAGTTCTATACAAGCCTATCCTTTGACTGCAGCTGACCGGGAGTATTAACTTCTTCAGTCCATGGCATACCCGTAGAGGTGACTAGTGCCGACATAGCTGCTGGTCTTCATTGCTCTGACGAGTCCTCTCCGAAGGACACGAATATCGAGAAGCAGCTGGAGTCCTTTGGCCTGTCTAAGATTATTGAGGATATGTGCGCTGGTTAGTACGCCGACCAACACAACAACGCAGCCAGCCGGTCAAAGTTGCCTCCACGACTTTGGCTTGTCGACACTATCCTTCAGCGCAATATGTGTCCATTAGGGCATAAGACACAGTGGAAAGACCAGTTTCTACAAACCTTATATGCCTTCCACAGAGGTCACTGGTACTCTATTCCGGCTGTTATATGGAGCCAGTTGCATAAATTCTGGGATCACATCCATGGCCGTCAGACCACCACAGCCAATGCATGGGGCCTCCCTTTCCCGTTCCTACTCTTCTACATACTCAAGAAGAAAGGGATTAAAGGGACCACCAGCAACGGACCAGTGCGAGAGTATCCCTTCTTTGGGAAAGCTTAGTGGACACATAGCCTCTCGCACATGCCTCGAGGACTCCCAGCACCTGCTCCTACAGCTGAGAGAGTGGAAGAGGATCATATGGAGACCGAGACCCCTGTAGTTAGCCCAGTGCGAGAGGAGGACCATACGGACATGGGACCTATAAAGTCCCAGCACTTCCTAGCTGAGTTGTCCTCCTTCCGATGTGAGGTCTCTGCCACTACCACACTCGTACATCAGCGCATAGATAGCTTGGAGGCACGATTTTCATGACAGGAGGCTATGCTACAGGCTATTCTTGATCGCCTACCTCCGGCACCCGGTACCTCTTCGACTGCACCACCTGATGATCAGTAGTGAGAGGGTACCACGTCTGGCTGAAGACGTTAAACTTAGCGCTCATGGGAGGCACCCCAAAGCATATCCTTTTTAATAGTTTATTTTCTTTTATTATTAGTATTTCATAGTTTTCTTTTTTATAGCTTTTTATATTTACTTGTTTTCCATTTTATGTTTGTTTTTTTTCTTTTTCAAGGACAGAGTGAGTGCATTCAGTTGAAGTTTGGGGGTGTACTACAAGCCATGCCAGCCATATAACTCTCCATCTCCCAGGTCAGCTCCTTCCATGCTATTTACACATTGGGGACAATGTGCAATTTAAGTTTGGGGGTATAGGGACACATTCACACACTCACTATATCCCATTTTTTGTTTTGTGTTTTTATAGATAAATGCATGTTCATTCTGTCCAATAAAATTTTGGGTGATCTAAACAAAGAATATGATTTGACTTCATAAGTGAGTTTAACATTTTGAACATATAGGCCAATAATTAAGTTTTGAACCTAGATCACTTCCTTTTAGGCATTTAAGGATTCATAAGTTTGACCTAAACTAACATGAGCACATTAGCACATAGTTATATGGGGTATGACATGTAATTTTGATTTGTATGTTTCTTTTGCTTGACTGTGAACCAAATGAATTATTAGATTAACATCTTGGCATAAGAAAATAGAAAAAATTGTTATTGCTCAAAAGAAAAAAAAATGCTCCTAATGATCAACAAAACAAACTTTCCACTAAGTAATTGGCCCTCTTGCCTCAGTAACCAGTGAGTGTCACGTCAAAAGGTGGAAAAAATTTTGCTCACAAAGATCATTAAAAAGAACTTCCGCTGAGTAACTGGCCCTCTTGCCTCAGTAAACAGTGAATGTCACGTCAAAAGGTGAAAATTCTGATTGGTAGCATTGAGACCAGTTAGTTTCGTAGCCTTTTTGACTCGAGTTAGTAAGTCCTTAGGGGTTTCTTTACACCTAATGCCCTAAAACCATCTGGTTTAGGAGTCATTGGCTAAACACTCGTTGCATGAGTCAAAAAGAAAGCTTAAGGGAACTAACTTGGCAAAAACTTCACAAATAAAAGAAAATAAGAAAATCTATGCCATCTTTGTTGATTCTAATAGGAAATTTGGTGAATCTTGAGTCATCGAAACACTACACATTAGAATTATTTGGAAACCTAATCTTTTATGTGCTAGTTCACCACACACTAAAGTCAAACTTGTGATGTCTTAAACCGCCTCACGAAAGTGATTTGCGTTCAAAACTCTTATTCATTGTAAAGATATGTTTATATTTGTTAAGCTTGCTCATGAATGCACATCATAGTTTTGTGTGAAAACCTAAAACTTTTGTGAACACTATAAACATTGGATCTATCTGTATGTTGTTATTTTTCATTCTAGTTTTTGTTTTGTATTGCTAAGGGACTAGCAATATGTAAGTTTAGGGGTGTGATAGGTGCTTAAATATTCATATTTAAGCCCCCTTATTTACATTTGTTAGGTCCTTAGTTATGTTCAATTAGTCTATTTTACTTCATTTGTGTGTATCACATGTTTTTATAGGGTCTTGGAGAAAAAGAAGCACTTTTGGCACCTAAAGGAAGACACCTGGAAATCCTGGAGCAGCTTCTGGTCAAAGTGCGATCGATCGCAATGTTGCATGCGATCGTGCGCACACAAGAAAGATCGAGTGCAGCACTTGCAATCGAGCACAAGACGCATGCAATCGAGCGCACATGTACGGGCATGAACAGTAAAACGGCAGAACCAGTTTTGGAAATAAAAGAGGTTTTGCATTTGTGGAAGTTAGGGTTTCCAAAGCTTGCTAGGATTACTCAAGCCCTATAAATACACCTGTAAAGCACACACAAATGGAATCACTTCTTAGATCACTTCTTTTATCTTTTACTTAGCTCGAAGTTTTAGGCTTTGGAAAGGATTGACAACCCGTCTCCCTAGTATTCTTCGGGTTTTATATTTTATGCTTAGTTTATATATGATGTTTATCTTAGACAGCATGTGTAAATAACTCTTTATAGGGCTCGATTGAAGCCCTAGTTATGCTTTCCCATATATTTATTCATTGATTATCTTTGCCAATAACCTTTATTATGTTGCTTAACTTGATTAATGCTTGTGTTTATTTAAATTCCTTATATGTGTGTGTATGGCCAACGTATGCATGTGGTATTGATTGGTTAGTTAGATCAATTTGGATGACCGAGTCCCGCGTCTAACAATAGTAACAAAAGATATCCACACCGGATTCTTTGGTTAATCAACATAGGAAACCAGGAGTAGATGCCATGCCCTAGGTCTCATATGGTTGTCGATTTCCATAGCACTTATGCTTTATTTAGGAACAACTCAGAAGATACCATGCTAAATCCCTCAAGAAAGAAAAGAGTTAGAGTAGATACCATGCCTAACTCGTTGCTTAGGGAAATCAATAGCTTAAGGAGTAGATACTATGCCCTTAGGTTGACGGCCATTAGGTATACATGATAAGGTTAGTGCACTGATACATTACACATTGGGGAAGTATGACTAGTGGTGGATATCAAAGCCCTATGTCTTTATTATTATTAAATCACATTCAATAGTTATTTCCTTCTTTTTACTTTGAAGAAACTAATTCTAAAACTGAACTTTACCAATCCTTGTGGAGATGATCTTGCATTCGCACACTATACTACTATTGACCTTGTGCACTTGCAAGTAAAACGAGTGCGATTATTTGCTTATTTATTTAGGTAAATAAACGCGCAACAGTAGTGATCAAGGCAGCAAGAAGCAATGGACTCTATAAGATGATCGGAGAGACAGAAATCAATGATCAAGCAGCAAGCTTGATGGCTGAGATGGACAAGGCAGCCCTTTGGTACACTCGCTTAGGACACATGAGCGAAAAGGACCTGCAAGTTCTTAGCAATGATGGTCTACTTGGAGGAGACAAAGTAGAGAAACTAGATTTCTATGAGAGTTGCATTCTTGGGAAGCAACATCAGGTCAGCTTTAACACCGCAGTGCACAAGTCTAAGGGGATTCTTGACTACATTCATTCGGACTTTTGGGGATTAGCAAGAACACCAACACAGTGAGGTAACTTTTACTTTTTGTCTTTAATTGATGATTATTTAAGAAGAGTGTGTAGGTTTATGAGTAATCCTAGAAAGAAGCATTGGCTTGGGATGAAGTGGTTGTTGAGGTACTTAAAGGGAAGCCTAGAAGCAAGGCTAGTTTATGAGAAGAGGGGTAAGTCCATCTGCCTTGAGGGTTTTGCGGATTCGGACTATGGAGCAGACTGGGATAAAAAGAGATCGATTACCTCCTACTTCTTCAACTTAAATAGATGTTGTGTAAGTTCTAAAGCTCAGTTACAGCCAGTGGTAGCACTCTCAACAACCGAGGCTGAGTACATAGTGGCTACAGAGGCCATTAAGGAAGCTATGTGGTGCAAAGGGTTACTGGAAGAGTTGAAGGTACTTGAGGAGCAGGTTGTGGTGTTTTCAGATAGTCAAAGTGCATTACACTTGTGTAAGAATCTGGTGTTCCATGAAAGGACAAAGCACATGGATGTTCAGCATCATTTCATTTGGGAAAATGTTACAAAAGGATGCATCTATGTGGATAAGGTAGCCACGGAAGAAAATCATGCGGATTTGGGTACTAAAGTTCTACCTTTAAGTAAGTTCAATCATTGCCTTGGACTACTTAGGATTGGATTTGGTTAATTGATGACTCAAGATGAGTTTCGATCCCGAAGCTCTCTGCAAAAATGGCTCGGGTTTAAACACTTAGACAAAGGTAGAGATTGTCGGTATTTTTCTAAGTTTTAAACATATCTAAACATGGTTCAAAGATGGTTAAAGTCTAAACCAAAGTTGTATTATTAAAATACAGCAAGTTAAAAGACTACACACATGTGTGTGCATCACTTTGGAGCAAGGAAAGGGTAGGCGCACTAGTGTGCGCACTTCAGCACACAAGCAGAAAAAAGTGTGCGCACTATTGTGTGAAGGGGAAGCATCAGTGTGTGCCACGCTGCCCCTTCACCAGCGCCTAGGCATCCAGAATAAAGACCCCCTAACCTATGCCAGTGCCATACTGGTCCCCACCAGTGTCGTGCCTTCCAGAATGGGTTGCAAATGTGCCCTGCTCAGCGCCATGCCGCCCCCTGTTGAGTGCCTAGGCGATAGGCACACCAAAGCACACATGGACAACATGCTTTAACCTCCTCTTAGGTGCGTGGGTGCAAGGTTAAATGCACAACACCACTTAGGATTGATGGAGGGCCATGGTTAAGTGGCAATCAAGATTTTAAGATGGAGATTGACTCACAAGAATGGACAAGAAGTGGGTGCACTATATAAGGGGTTACCTAGCTTCATTCTCATGTAACAAGTACAAGAATTACATTGTGACATTGTGTGAGATCAATTATAATACAAGAGAGAATTGTGTGAGAGTGAGAAAGATTAAACACAAGAGGGACTCATTGTAGTGAGGCTGGTTGTAAAGTGAGAGAAGTCTAGATTAGATAGAGAGCATTGTTAGTTCTTATCTTCTTCCTTTCTTCTCTTCTTGGTTTCTTCAAGAACTTGAGCTTCTTGAAGAAGGTTGCTCTAATTGTAAAGAACCATTGATTTAGTGCAGAGAGTTCGGAGGAACTCACGGGGATGTAGGCACATTATCTAACCTCGATAACAAATTGCTTGTCTTCTTTTCTTTCTTGCTTTCAATTGCTGTATTTCTCTTTACAAGTCATTCTAGACTTGGGTGTTTGGAAGATCACCACCTGAGCATCTTGTCAAGGTGATTTCCAACAAACTTGGACACTTGGCTCTTTATCTCTTTATTTTCTTCAATAGCCTGCGTAATTAAAGATTCAAGTCTTTGATTAGTCTTACCCTGTGCCTCAATAAAAGCATGTAAAGTGTATTCTAAAGAACTCCTAGAAGATACAGGTGCATAATATGGTTCAAGATATGGTGCAGGCGGTTGTGCAAGCTGCTGGTTTTCAGACTTCCAGCTGAAATTGGGGTGATTTCGCCATCCTGGATTATAAGTATCAGAGAAGGGTGCCAAAGGTTTCTTGCACATGCCTAAGGCATTACATTGTTCCTCATACATCCCTCTCATCTCAGCAAATGTGGGGCACTCTTGGGCAAGATGATCTACCCCGCCACATACAAAACATGGTTTCAAAGATGCTGCATGAGTAGCTACTTGTGTTGGCTTTGAGCTTTTAGTCTTTAACACCTCTAGTTCCCTAGTGAGCATCTCGACCTTGGCCTTAAGGTTATCCTCTTCCTTAAGATGGTAAATTCCACCACCATTTGGGTGCCCTATAGGTCCTGACCTATTTGTGCTTTCAGTAGCACTAGGTCCAGTCTAAGTGTGAGCTTTTTCAGCAAGCTCATCGATGTACTCTATGGCCTCATCAAGATCTTTCTCCAAGAATTCACCATTACACATCATCTCTACAAATTGGCGCTCTCTATATGTAAGTCCCTCATAAAAATAGCTTACCAAGCACCAACTCTCATACCCATGGTGAGGGTGCATACTCATTAACTCCTTACAATCTCTCCCAAGACTGATGCAAAGTCTCACTGTCTTTTTGTGCAAAGGTGGAGATTTGCCTTTTTAAAGCATTGGTTTTATGTTGGGGAAAGTATTTATTAAAGAAGACCTGAGTCATCTCAATCCACGGCCTAATAGATCGTGGTCTAAGTGAGTATAGCCAACTCTTAGCTCTATCCTTCAAAGCGAAAGGAAAGAACTTAAGTTTCATAATGTCATGAGTTTCATCTTGACTATGAAAAGTCGCAACTACTTCCTCAAACTCTCTAATGTGCACATATGGGTTCTCATTATCCAAGCCATGAAATGTATGGAGTAACTGTATCATCCTTGTTTTAAACTCTTGGTGGTGAGTATTAGCTGGAAACATAATGCATGATGGTGTGGTTGTGCGTGTAGGGTGGAGGTAATCCTGAAGTGTCCTAGAAACATTCTCATTAGGGTTATTGGCCATGTTAAAATCCTCTAAATTCTCTAATGGGAGTGCACTATGGTTTGATCTAGGCGAGGTTTTACTAACAGACGTGGAAGGAGAGGGTAATTCTATTTTCAGGTCCTCTAATGAATCTACCTCACAAATCTCTCGGTCTAAGCATACACCAAATGAATCAGAAAGGAAATAAATAAAACAGAATAAAAAAATCAGAAAATCAAAACATAGAAAAAAGAACAATCATAAAAACAATTCTACAAAAAGAAAGAAGGAAAAAAATAATGCAACAAGCTAAAAGAAGGAACGAAGTTACTGCCATTACAGCTGCTGAAAAGAAAAACTATTTACAATTCTTCTACCATCATGTCAAAAGTTGACAATCTTCCTTGTACTTAAGTGCATCCCCCAGGCAACGGCGCCAAAATTTGATTACGCCCAAAGGGAAATGCGGTAGTTGTAGCACAGCTTTGGGGTGTCAATTCCATAGGGAAACAAGATAACTACAAGAGACGGTGTGAACTTTAACACAAACGATAAAAGTTAAATCGAAGTGAAAATTGTGTAAATAGATTATGATGGAGAAACAACAAGGTTACGGGAATCCTTCCTAGGTTTGTTGCCTTATTCCAATCTCAATTCAATTGTTTTTATCTCCATTGCTAGTTTCACATCTCAAACAGGCAAAGTAAACGCTAATGTAATTGTTATGAAATACTCTTTACTTTCAAGCGCACATGACCTAACTTATAGAATATCAAGAAATGACAATATATCATAATGACAGTACTGCAGTAATGGAAAAATCTATAAGAGAAATCTACCGGAATTAATCACACCTCAACAACATCACATAAGAAGAGCATGACTAGACTTATATGGGAGAGAAAGATGCAATCACCGGATTAAAGGAAAATCTTCTAATTAAATTAAAAAGTAAATCATAACAATGTTTAATGATAATAAATCCACACTACAACTGAATCAAGAAAAGAAAATAAGAACAACTACACCTAAGGATTCATCTATTTGCCTTGCTTGGAGATTAGTTGGCCATGGGGCTCATGCTTTCTTGAGTTGCCTTCGGCCTCTCAATGATCTCCCCCTTGGTAGCAAAGCTTCGGAGATTCCTCAGCTTTCCCTCCAAAAGTTCTCCGGATTCCTCCTAAAAGCCCTCTGAATTGCTCCTAAAGGCCCTCTGGATCTTCTCCTAGATGATTCCCAAAGCTGAAGTGGAGAGGGGCTTTTATAGGGAAACTCCCAGAGTACTATATGTTTTCTAACCGATATGGGATTCTGCCCGAGTGCGCTCGATCGCAGCTTGGTGCGCTCGATCGCATTTAGTGCTGCAGAGTACTTCTAATCGATGTGGGATGGCCTGTATGCGCTCGATCGCGGGATGTTGCGCTCGATCACACTGCTTCTGCGCTCGATCGTAGTGCAGGCAATAGCTCTTTGCTCTTTTAAGCCCAACAGCTCTGAAAGTGCTTCCTTTTATTTAAAAACCTACAAAACATAGAAAATACATAAAATAAAGTGAAATAACACAACTAAGGACATAACAACTGTAAATTAAGGGGCTTAAATATGACTATTTAAGCACTTGTCAACGAACAATTCTAGCAATTTAGTGAAACTCCTTTCCAAGTGCTTGCAAACCTGTAAAACATGAGGAAAAAAAATAACTCAAAGAATCAAATTCTTAAGCTAACAAATGTAAATTAAGGGGCCAAAATATGCAATATTTGGCACTCATCAAATACCCCCAAACTTACATTTCTCTAGTCCCTTAGCAAAAATAAAAAAAAATAAATGAAAAACAAAGAACACAAAGATAAATCCATCATTCATGGTGACCAAAAATTTAAGTAGCACACAAAACTATGATATTCATTTATGAGCAAGCTTAAAATATAAACCCATCTTCATAATGAATAGGAATTTTAAAATCTAACTACTTACAAAAGGCAGGCTAAGGCATCACAAGTCTGACTCAGTGTAAAGTGAATTAGCATATAAAGGTGAGACTTCCAAATAACTTCAATGTGCAATGTCTCCATGTCTCAAGATTCACAGAATTTCTCATCAGAATGAACAACGATGGCATAGTTTTATTTTCTTCTCTCTTTTATTATAAGGCTATGCTATGTTTAGTTCCCTTAAGCTTTCTAATTGATCTATGTAGCGAGTGTTGAGTCAATGACTCCCAAACTAGATGGTCTTAGGGCATTAGGTGTAAAGACACCCCTAAGGACTAACTAACTCAAGTAAAAAAGGCTACGAAACTAAACTGGCCTTAATACTACCAAGTAAAATTCTCACCTTTTACCATAAACACTCACTACTTACTGAGACAAGAGGTCTAGTTACTCAGCGGAAAGTTTCACAATGATCATTATGAATAAAATTCCCACCTTTTGACGTGAACACTCACTGCTTACTGAGGTAAGATGTCCAGTTACTCAGTGGAAAGTTTATTGATGATCATTATTTTTTTTTAATACTTTTCTATGCCAAAGTGTTTATCCAATAAGTCATCCAGTTTAAGTTAAGTCATGGAAACATACACATTAAAATCGCATGTCATACCTCACACTATTTTGTGCTAATGTGCTCGTGTCAGATTAGATCAAACATGTGAATTCTCAAATTCCTAAAGTAAGTTACAAAATTTTAAAACTCTATCATCAAATCATGTGTTCAAGATTTTAAGCTCACCAATGACATCACATCACAGTATTCGTTTAGATCAACCAAAATTTCAAAACAATCATGAACATACATTTATCTTTTCAATAATATATATAAAAAAAAAATGGGACAAAGTGTGTGTGAATATGTCTCCCATACCTCCAAACTTAAATTACACATTGTCCCCAATGTATGAATAATATGGAAAGAGCTGACCTGGGAGATGGAGAACTAGCTAGACTGTCATGACTCATAGCATACCCCCAAACTTGAACTGAAGTACACGTTGTCCCTGAAAAACAATTACCAAAGTAATACTGGAAAAAAAATACTAAAAATAAATAATAACAAGAAATATGAAAAAAAAAACAATAAAAGATATACTATGGGCTGCCTCCCATGAGTGCTAAGTTTAACATCTTCAGCCAGACTCACAACTTGCACAAGGGCTTGGCAATCTTACTGAAATCTTAGATAAATCACCTGTAGAATTCTGTATTGCCCATAAAAGAACGAACCTGCTTCACCGTACATGGGGGTGGAAGATTGGAAATCAGGTCCACCTTCGCTTTGTAGACCTCAATCCCCTTATGAGATATGGCATGCCCAAGTATAATACCTCGCTTTACCATAAAATGGAACTTCTCCCAATTAAGCACTAGGTTCTTCTCTTCTTGAGCAGCAACCAAATCTAAAACTATCATCATGGGCAAAGACTCTATTGGACCTAAGAACTTATACTTAAGATTGTCCGATAAAGGCTTAAATTCTTTCTTGGAGGGCTCAGGTGCTGTGGTCTCCTCCGTCTCACTGCTCTCCCGAGGAGCAAACTCCAAAATGGCATTCGCTTTCTCAAGTAACTTATCCAAATCCAAATCCTCTCCAAACTGAGCAAAGCATGCCTCCAGGGGGTCCTCAATGCTTGATTCATCCACAGTCTCCTCCGTCTCACTGCTCTCCCTATGAGCATACTCCAAAATAGCATTCGCTTACTCAAGTAATTTATCTAAATCCAAATCCTCTCCAAACTGAGCAAAGCATGCCTCCAGGGGGTCCTCAATGCTTGAGTCATCCACCATTTTTTTATTTAATTTTTAATTTTTTTTATAGACAATTACAAATAGAAACAAATAAAATAAAATAAAATTGCAAAAATAAAAATGAAACAAAAATACTAACTAAACTAGTAGAAAAATAAAACCAATTCAGAAAAAACTTTAATTTTCACAAACAAAAAAACTCCCCGGCAATGGCCCTAAAAACTTGTTGTGAGTTTTAAATTACTCACAAGTGCACGAGTCGTTTGCAATACAGTGTGTGCAAGTGCGAGGTCGAATTCATAGAGAATTGCGTCATGATAATATATTTTTATCTAAACTAAACCTATTTTAACCTAGTTCCGAATTTTGAATTGTATTTTACAAAGAATATAAACTAAAACTAAACTAAATTGAGTTGAAAGAAATGATAAAAATACTAAGGTTTCTAAATCCACCCCACCAAAATAAAGCATTTATTTTCATGTTCTGTATAAAATTAATCTATCAAATAATTCCATGAATCCACCATTATACAAATCATGGTGAATACCCTAATTCAACCAAATCATCCAATATATCCCTTTAGAATCACAATGGATATCTAATTTACTTTGGATGATCCGTCGTATCCGGTAGATGAAATACAAAGAATATCTAATTTGAACAATTTAAACACAATCAATCATAAGAATTTACTCAAACAATTGAAACAGAACATTAATACTAAAAATATCAGAATTGTATGAACATAACTGAAAATATTATGCCAAACAATGGTGAGCCTTCATTTTTAACCTTAAATGAAGGTTTTAGCCTCTCATGATTATGAAAATAAATTTCACAATTAAAGTGCTAAGCATTAAACTTTAAAACTAAAAAGAAATAAATTAAAACTGACAATACATGGATAGAGAAATTCCACTCACAGCTGTTGTGCGGCGCTTTCCCCCCTTGGTAGCAAAGCCTTGGAGATCCCCCAGATTGCTAACAAAAGTCCTCCCGATTGAACACCCATTTGATGAAGTGAAATGAGGTTTTTATAGGGGAACTCCATGAGTGCAATATGTGGGATATATGTGTTTCCAACCAATATGGGATGTGGGATTTAAGCCTTCACATGCCCTTCAAAACTTCTGCCCACGCTGAAATCTCACACAGCCTGACCTTTGTCTACTAAAACTACCATAACTTTCTCTAAAAAAAATCATATTTATGAGCTGTAAAATTCCCCAGAAAATAGACATCCGGAT
This sequence comes from Bretschneidera sinensis, assembly GCA_023935145.1. NCBI lineage: Eukaryota > Viridiplantae > Streptophyta > Magnoliopsida > Brassicales > Akaniaceae > Bretschneidera > Bretschneidera sinensis. The sequence continues at coordinate 55,028,599 of CM043697.1, read as the reverse complement.
CTTTCCATGCATATATGGTTCATCTCTTGGTTCTTCCTGAATCATTACAGTTTTAATCCACAAAAATCACTTCTACCACACTGAAATCACACATAGCCTGACCTTTGTCTACTAAAACTATCATAACTTTCTCTAGAAAAATATATTTATAAATCATAAAATTCTCCAGAAAACAGACATCCGGATCTTTCCAAGCATATATGGCTCATCTCCTAGTTCTTCCTAAATCAATACAGTTTAATCCGCAAAAATGACTGATCTGTACGGGCAATTCTGGCAATTTAGTAAAACTCCTTTCCAAGTGCTTGTAAACCTGTAAAACATGAAAAAAAAATAACTCAAAGTAACAAATTCCTCAGCTAACAAATGTAAATTAAGGGGTCAAAATATGCAATATTTGGCACTCATCAAACACAACAAAGGATTTACCTTTGATAAGTTCTTAGTTCAATCAAGAACAAGTAGAGAAAACTGAAAATTCTCTATGAAGAAAACTTTATTCACGTCCAACTTACCCTCAAAACACGGCTACAAGTGTTTTTTTACCCCTCCATGAAACCCTAGGGCCAAATAAATCCTACATCGATTAAAAGACATGGGTTAAACATCTACAAGCCCAAAATATCCTAAACTACACGCCTATAGCTAATAAAAGAAGTCCATTTAATTAATTAAATAAGCCCAAACGCCTACAACCATAGAAATATAAAATAGGCCCACATGCCTATACTTAATGAAATAAAAAGTCTACACAAAACCACTAGGCTATGACAACCCCCTTTGTAGCTTGTATCACATGGATTAAAGTTGGTTCTTCTTTTGTCAAGCTCATGTTGAATGTTAGGGTCTTGCTCGATAAATTTTCAAAATCGGCCCAAGTGGATTGCACCAATCCTTGCATTGCTTCCTTGATCTTCTTAGCTCTTGACCTTGTGATTAGCCCATTTGGAACTTGCAAGGGATCCTTAAGACTCAGTCCACCATAGTGCCCATCATTCCCTCTCTCCTCAAAAGGATTCAACCTTGAATCGGCACCTGCATCAAAGGGAGAAAGATCATAAACATTGAAAGTAGCAAAGACATTATACTCACCTGGAAGATCCACTTTGTAAGCATTATCATTAGTTTTCTCAAGGATTTGGAAAAGTCCATCTCCTAGAGGATACAATTTAGTCCTTCTATAGGCTAGGAATCTTTTTTTGCGCATGTGAACCCAAACCCAATCTCTTGGTTCAAAGATGACACACCTTCGCCCTTTATTGGCTTAGGAAGCAAACTTTTCATTCTTCTACACAATTTGAAGTCGTAGCCTCTCATGAATTGACTTCACCAATTCGTCATTCTTGTGTCCATCCAAACTACTCCTTTCATCAATAGGTAAAGGCATCAAATCTAAAGAAGCAAGTGGATTAAAACCATAAACAATTTTAAAGGGAGAATAATAAGTAGTAGTATGCATAGTCCTATTATATGCAAACTCTATAAATGGCAAATGGTCCTCCCAAGTTTCTAAATTCTTTTGAATGACAGTGCATAAGAGTTGAGTTAGAGTCCTGTTAACTACTTCAATCTGTCCATCAGTCTATGGATGACAAGTAATGGAAAATAAAAGTTTGGTACCTAATTTTCCCCACAAAACCTTCCAAAAGTAGCTAAGGAATTTAACATCCCTATCAGAAACAGTACTCCTAGGTACACCATGGAGTCGCACTATTTCCTTGAAAAAAAAATAAGCTATATTTTTGGTATCATCTGTTTTATGGCATGGAACGAAATGTGCCATTTTACTAAATCTATCCACTACCACAAAAATAGAATCTCTACCCTTTTTTGTCCTAGGCAGCCCTAAAACAAAGTCATAGATATGTCTACCCATGGCTCACTAGGAACGGGTAAGGGTATATACAACTTATGTAGTAAAACCTTAGATTTGGCCTTTCTACATGTAATGCACCTACCACATATTCGAGTGACATCTTTTCTCATCCTAGGCCAAAAGAAATGTTCATGTAAAATCTCTAAGGTTTTCCTGATACCAAAGTGTCCCATTAATCCCCCACCATGTGCCTCACGCACCAATAATTCATGCTTTGAACAATTTGGCACACATAATTTGCTTTCTTTAAACAAGTAACCATCATGCTTGTAAAACTTACCAAATGCCGCTTTATTACATGCCATATGCACATCAGAAAATTTAGCATCATTGGCATACATGTCTTTAACATATTCTAACCTAAGCGTTTTAGCACTCATAGAAGTAAGAAGTATATACCACTGTGATAAAGCATCAACAACAATGTTCTCCTTACCTTGCTTGTAACGGATGACATAAGGAAAGATCTCGATGTATTCTGTCCATCTAGCATGTCTCTTATTTAATTTACCTTGACCCTTGAGATGCTTCAATAATTCATGATCGGTGTGTATCACAAACTCCTTAGGCCAAAGATAGTGTTGCCACATCTCTAGAGCGTGAACAAGAGCATAAAGTTATTTGTCATAAGTGGGGTAATTCAAGGCCACCCCACTTAGCTTCTCACTGAAGAAGGCTATGGGTCGCCTATCCTGCATCAAAATGGCTCCAATTCCTATTACTGAGGCATCACATTCAATCTCAAAAGTTTTGTTAAACTCAAGTAATGCTAACACAAGTGCAGAACATAACCTTTCTTTAATGGTAGCAAATGCATTCGCTTGATCAATCCCCCAATGAAATCCAACATTCTTTTTAATTATTTCAGTGAGTGGTGCAACAATGGTGCTAAAATCCTTAACAAAATGCCTATAAAAGCTAGCAAAACCATGAAAGCTTCTTACCTCAGTGATGCTTTTAGGTGTTGGCCACTCCTTGATGGCCTTGAATTTCTATTCATCCACCTTAATAACTTTTGTACTAGCCACATAACCAAGAAAAATAACTTTTTTCCATGTAAAAGGTACATTTCTTAAAATTAGCATACAACTTTTAACATCAAACACTGATGAGAGTCATAAAATGCATTTTACATGTACTTATTTGTTAGTATTTTAGGGTTGATCGAGGTTTGAATTACACTTTTATACCTTAATAACTCTAAGGTGATATTCTTGGTTCATTGACTTATTTTGGTGCATTTTCAGGTACTTTGAGTTTAAAAGAGATGGAAAAGCTATCATTGCTTAAAGCTCAAAGATTCCATGCTTATCGGAGTGAAGGAGTGCTTCCGAAAGGACAAGATGAAGGGTTTATGGGCAAGGAAGCCTTCAGTGAGAGCCTAGGCGCCCAGAAGTCAGGGCCTAGGCACCCAGAAGCTGTTTCACCAAAGTTCAGGCCAACCCGCGGCCTGGACCAGCCAGGGCCACGGCACCCAGAGCCTTCACCTAACCAAGACCAGCCAAAGCCTAGCCGCCCAGAAAAGAGAGCCGCGCACACGATCCCCTTCTCCAAGTTATGACCTAATTAGGACTTTAATGATTGTTTAAACCCTAAAACACCCTTGGACCCTTTGTATTATAAATAGATCACTTAGGATTTGATAATAACAACAATAATTGGAGGCCAGAGGCTGGGGAAAACTCCATCAAGCATGAGCCCCATGGCCAACTAATCTCCAAGCAAGGCAAAGGAATGAATCCCTAGGTGTAGTTGTTCTTATTTTCCATTATTGATTCAGTTGTAGTTTGGATTTATTATCAAAACATTGTATGAGTCACTCTTTAATTTAATTAGAAGATTTTTCTCTTATTCCGGTGATTGTATCTTTCTTCTCTATATAAGTCTAGTCATGCTTTTCTTATGTGACGTTGTTTGGGTATGATTGAGTCCGGTAGATTTATCTTTTAGGTTTGTCCATTACTGCAATATTGTCATTAAAGATATATTGTCGTTTCTTGATAAATCTATAGGATAGGTCATGTGTGCTTAACTTGAAAGTAAAGAGTAGTTCATATCGATTACATTAGGGTTTATATATGTGCTTAATTGAATATTTGTCGATTGCTTGTTTGGGATGTGGAACTTGCAATCGAGATAAAAACAACTGAATTGAGATTGGAATAAGGCAACGAACTTAGGGAGGATTCCCAGACCCTTGTTATTTATCCATTATATTTACACTACTTCACATTACTTCAATATCAAAACTCAATTTCTCTCGTTTAACTTTTATCGTTCGTTTTAAGGTTTGTACTTTCTCTTGTAGATCGCTTGTCTCCCTATGGAATCGACCGCCCAAAGCTGTACTATAACTACAGCGTTATATTTTGGGCGTAATCAAATTTTGGCACCGTTGCCAGGGAGGCGCGCTTAAGTACAAGGAAGATTGTTAACCTTGAGACATGACAGTAAAAGAATTGTAGATAGTTTTTTTCTTTTCAGCAGTTTGTAAAGGCGGTAATTTCGTTCCTTCTTTTAGCTTGTTGCATTAATTTTATTTTACTCTTTCACTTTTTAGTATTTTTTATTATTTTTTGATCTTGTATGCCCCGTTATAGAGACACTTTGGGTAGATTTGCTTGTAGGCCTGTGTTAGAGTCAAAATTAAATTCTATTCTAAATCCTTTATTTGACAATCCATCTAGTCCCGAAGAAATGAGTGAACATGAAGATCAACCCCTTAGGACCCTTCAGGATTACTTCCACCCTACACGCATAGCCACACCATCATGCATCATGTTTCCAGCCAATACCTGCCAACTGGATTTTAAAACAGGTATGATACAGTTACTCCCTACATTCCATGGCTTGGAAAATGAAAACCTATATGTGCACATTAGAGAGTTTGAGGAAATAGTTGCGACCTTTCATAGTCAAGATGCACATGATGATATCGTGAGACTCAAATTCTTTCCTTTCACTTTGAAGGATAGAGCTAAGAGTTGGCTATACTCACTGAGACCACGATCTATTGGGTCGTGGGCTGAGATGACTCGGGTCTTCTTTAATAAATATTTTCCCCAACATAAAACCAATTCTTTAAAAAGGAAAATCTCCACCTTTGCACAAAATGACAGTGAGACTTTGTGTCAGTCTTGGGAGAGATTTAAGGAGTTGTTGAATATGTGCCCTCACTATGGGTATGAGAATTGGCGCTTAGTGAGCTATTTTTATGAGAGATTTACATATAGAGGGCACCAATTTGTAGAGATTATGTGTAATGGTGAGTTTTTACAAAAAAAAAAAGATCCTGATGAGGCCATAGAGTACCTTAATGAGCTTGCTGAAAAATCTCACACTTAGACTGGACCTAATGCTACTGAAAGCACAGATAGGTCACGACCTGTAGGAAACCCAAGTGGTGGTGGAATTTACCATCTTAGGGAAGATGACAACTTAAAAACTAAGGTCGAGATGCTCACTAGGGAATTAGATGTGTTAAAGACTAAGAGCTTACAGCCAACCCACGTAGCTAATCATGCAAGGTCTTTTGAACCATGTTTTGTGTGTGGCAGGGTAAATCATCTCGCTTAAGAATGTCCCACATTTACGGAGATGAGAGGGGTGTATGAGGAACAATATAATGCCTTAGGTATATACAAAAAGCCTTTGTCACCTTTCTCTGATACCTATAATCCAGAGTAGCGGAATCACCCCAATCTTAGCTAGAAATATGAAAACTAGCCGCCTACACAACCCCCTAGATCATATCCTGCACCATATTATGCACCTGCACCCTCTAGGAGTCATTTAGAAGAAACTTTGCATGCTTTTATTAAGGCACAGGGTAAGACTAATGAAAGAATTGAATCTTTGATCACGCAGGTTGTTGAAGAACATAAGGATCTAAAAAGCCAAGTGTCCAAATTGATGAGCTCTTTGAGTGTGAATGAGCGAGGTAAGTTCCCTTCCCAATCTCAGTCCACACGCCATGGACAACACCTAGCACAAAAGAATTTGAAAGAAGTGAATGCCATTGTGACACAAAGTGTTAAGTCATTACACATCCCAACAATGAACAAATCAGAGGATGTGGACAAGAGCCACCAAGTGTACATGATTGACTCACTCATGGAAAAGATCATCCACCTTAATCCATTGGAGTCCATCCACACCGATGGTTTCACAAGAGGAATTACCAAGCCAGAATCTGCAGATGCTACTGATAACATCCTTGGGGCCTCTTCAAAGCATACAAGCACCAAATTTGATAGTGAAGCAGTTGCTGGTGCATTCAGCTCATGTTTGTCTAGGAGGGAATAAGAGTGTCTAGCTAAAGATGTAAAACTTAGCGATCATGGGAGGCACCCCACAGCATATCCTTTTATTGTTTTCATATTTCTTTTTCATGTTAGTATTTTTTTTGTTTTCCAGTATTAACTTAGTATTTCTTTTTCAGGGACAAATATGCGCAACAGTTCAATTGGTCATGCACAACTTTCGGCTCCACGCACCTTTGGTTAAAAAAAGGGAGTTTCCTTAACTTTTGCTTTTACATTGAGGACAATGCTTATCTTAAGTTGGGGGTGGAGGAATATCACATTTCTTATTGCATACATTGAATTGTTGGGTGTCACCTTCCTTTTATTTTCGTTTAATCTATTTGTTTTGTTTTAATACACCTGTTTCTTAGGATAAATTATAGAGAAAAAAATTAAGTATGCTATGCTCTATGTTAGCCTTGGAGTTAATTCACATATCAATGATATAAGCTTAATTGAGATAGCACATAGCATTTAGAAGAAGTTAAATCTTGCTTCGGTTTGAAAATAATTTAAGTGTTAATCTTCATTTGGTTTGAGACTCTAGTTTGCGATAAGATTGTATGATTAGTCTAAAGCATTTAGAGAAGTTTTATGTGTGATTGCTATATGAATACTTTTGCAGTCTCGACAAGCTCTAGAACTTATTTAGTAATCACTTGAGGCGAATTTCTAGAATGCACATTACCTAGGATATGATATAGGCCATTTTTGAACCGTTTAAGCCTTTCAAACTTACCATTGCTATATTTATCGCTAGTCACCTGTTTGAGCCTTTTTCTTGAAAAAGAATTTGAGCCTTGTTTCTTTCGATAACCCATTTACTTACCCTTATGAGCCTAAAAATATTTTATCCTTACTCTTATTTTAAAAGAACTTAGTTATACACATTTGTTGAGAAGCACTTGAAAGGAGTAAGGATGGAAATATGAAAAAAAAATATTACTACCATAACCTAAGCACATTAAAGGAGATAAGTTGGGGATTGTGGAAAAGAAAAGAAAATGAAAAAAATGAAAAAGAAGGTGAATGGTCTTATGCCAAAATAGAAAATAAAAAAAAAAAGAAAAAAAGAGAAGAAAAAGAGAAGTGAAGTGTAGCAAAGAAAGAAGAAAAGAAAAGAAAAGTGGTGACTTATCGAAGATATGCTCTTATAAAAAATGATTGAAAGAGTTGGGTGTTGAAGTAAGGTTATCCAGTGCTTAAAAGTGGTTGTATTTAGAGCTAAGAGATTGAGTTCTTTTACTTGTAAATCCTTCCCGTTCTTTAATAACCTTTACCTTAGACTAACGTTACAAGCTTATTAAAGACCTATTGATCCAAGGTGATGTGATTTTTTCTACAATAGTGGAGAGTGATTTGAAAAGTGGGCCTATGGAGCTTGTATTTGTGATTGATGTCACACAATTTATTATGTTTTCAGAGGCCAAGACTTGTATTCATGAATGTTATGCATAAAATCATCTGGGTGTTCGGATTAATGGATTATGGTAAGATATCCGTTAAGAGTCGATAACAATTTTAAGATTGATGTTTGGATTACTTTTGGACTTGGGTGATATTTAATGATTCTATGTGTTGTGTGTTATGTGTTATTTCTGAGACAAAAAGTGAATTGCTCCTAGTTTAACACTAACATCGCTTTACTTTGTTTTAATTCCTACCATAGAATTCATCTCTTGTTTTCGCTTGAATTGCTAGGGATTAGCAATAAGCTAGTTGGAGGTTATGATGAGAGTCATAAAATGCATCTTACATATACTTATTTGTTAGCATTTTAGGGTTGATCGAGGTTTAAATTACACCTTTATACCTTAATAACTCTAAAGTGATATTCTTGGATCATTGACTTATTTTGGTGCATTTTCAGGTACTTTGAGTTTAAAAGAGATGGGAAAGCTATCATTGCTTAAAGCTCGAAGATTCCATGCTTATCAGAGTGAAGGAGTGCTTCCGAAAGGACAAGATGAAGGGTTTATGGGCAAGGAAGCCTTCAGTGAGAGCCTAGGCGCCTAGAAGAGAGAGCCTAGGCGCTCAGACAAAGCCTAGGCGCCCAGAAGTCAGGGCCTAGGCGCCCAGAAGCTGCTTCACCAAAGATCAGGCCAACCTACAGCCTGGACCAGCCAGGGCTGCGGTGGCCAGAGCCTCACCTAACCAAGACCAGCCAAAGCCTAGGTGCCTAGAAGAGAGCCGCGGCGCGTATACGATCCCCTTCTCCGAGTTATGACCTAATTAGGACTTTAATGATTGTTTAAACTCTAAAACACCCTTGGACCCTTTGTATTATAAATAGATCACTTAGGGTTTGATAATAAAAACAATAATTGGTGGCCAGAGACCGGGCAAAACTCCATCAAGTATGAGCCTCATGGCTAACTAATCTCCAAGCAAGGCAAAGGGATGAATCCTAGGTGTAGTTGTTCTTATTTTCCATTATTGATTCAGTTGTAGTTTGGATTTATTATCAAAACATTTTATGAGTCACTCTTTAATTTAATTAGAAGATTTTTCTATTAATCCGGTGATTGTATCTTTCTTCTCCATATAAGTCTAGTCATGTTTTTCTTATGTGACGTTGTTTGGGTATGATTGAGTCCGGTAGATTTATCTTTTAGGTTTGTCCATTACTGCAATATTGTCATTAAAGATATATTGTCGTTTCTTGATAAATCTATTGGGTAGGTCATGTGTGCTTAACTCGAAAGTAAAGAGTAATTCATATCGATTACATTAGGGTTTATATATGTGTTTAATTAAATATATGTCGATTGCTTGTTTGGGATGTGAAACTTACAATCGAGATAAAAACAATCGAATTGAGATTGGAATAAGGCAACGAACCTAGAGAGGATTCCCGGACCCTTGTTATTTATTCGTTATATTTACACTACTTCATATTACTTCAATATCAAAACTCAAATTCTCTCGTTTAACTTTTATCGTTCGTTTTAAGGTTTGCACTTTCTCTTGTAGATCGCTTGTCTCCCTGTGGAATTGACACTCGAAAGCTGTGCTACAAATACCGCGTTATACTTTGGGTGTAATCAAACACACATCTCAAATGATCAATATGTTCACCTAAGTTCTTGTTGTACACTAGGATATCATCAAAGTACACGACAACAAATTTATCTATGAATGCACGTAATACATGATTCATTAATCTCATGAAAGTACTAGGTACTTGTATGTCCAAATGGCATAACCAACCATTCATAAAGTCCATATTTAGTCTTAAAAGTAGTTTTCCATTCATCTCCTTCTTTCATTCTAATTTGATGGTAGCCACTTTTAAGATCTATTTTACTGAAAATACATGAGTCATGCAATTCATCAAGCATATCATCTAATCTAAGAATGGGATGATGATACTTTACTATAATATTGTTGACCACTCTGCAATCAACGCACATCCTCCAAGTCCCATCCTTCTTTGGCACTAGTAGCATTGGTACTGCACATGGGCTCATGCTCTCCCTCACGTACCCCTTGCTCATCAAATCTATTACTTGCCTTTGAAGCTCCTTTGTCTCTTCTGGATTACTCCTATAGGTTGGTCGGTTTGGAATAACTGCTCCAGGTATAAAATTAATTTGATGCTCAATTCCTCTAATGGGCAGCAATTCACTCGGCATCTCCTCCGGAAATACATCCTCGAACTCCTATAACAAAGAAACAGCCAAACTAGGAAGAAATTGGATAGTTTTATCAAGATTAAGATAAGATTCTTTGTAAACAAGAAAAATCGTAGGTTGATATGCTAAGAATACCCTTTTAACCTCACTCTCTTTTGCATAAAAACTCATCTTTGTCTTTCCTTTTCTCTACAGGTTCTCTTTCTTTTTTCTCTCATGGCTTCACTCTCTTTTCTTTATCCTCAGTCATCTCTCAATTTTCTTTTTCACCCTCATTTTTCTTTTCTTTCTTGTGTTTCAGCCTTACCCTTTCTTTTTTGCTCAATCTCACTTTTCAGCTTCAGTTGGTCCTCATAGACCTTTTTTGGGGTTAAAGGAGCAAGCTTGATTGTTTTTCCATCCTTTACAAAGTTGTGCCTATTCCTAAACCTTCATGAATCACCCTCCTATCATACTGCCACAGTCTCCCCAACAAAATATGGCTAGCATGCATAGGAACTACATCACAAAGCACCTCATCACTATACCTCCCAATGGTAAAAGCCACCAAAACCTTCTTATTGACCTTGACCTCCCCACATTCATTCAACCACTACAACTTATAAGGTCTAGGATGTTTCAGTAAAAGTAAGTTCAACTTCTCAACTAGGGTGGTACTAGCTACATTAGTGCAACTTGCCCCATCTATAATCATACTACACACCTTGTTGTTTACATAACATTTAGTATAAAATGTGTTCTCTCTCTGCTACTCCATATCATCTACCTTAATTTGCGTATTGAGCGCACACTTGGCAATAAGAAACTCACCTTCTACGGGGTATTCCACTCCATCATCATCACTAGCATCAACCAACTCAGGTATCTCATTACTATCATCCTCACTCTCAGTCATCACCTCCCTAGTGTCATGCATAACCATCACCCATTTGTTTGGACATTGAGACGTGATGTGCCCTGAACAAAATATTTAATATCTCTATTCCTTGAAGGTTAGAAATGTACCTTGGGTTTGTTCTTGCTAGTTCCCTCATCTTTTCCCTTAGGTGGTTCAGCCTTCCTTTTTGCTACAACTCGATCATTTCTATCCCACTTTGGTTTCCAATAAGTGCTAGAAACTAAAGTATACCTTGCTGCCCCCTTTCTCTTTAACTGCCTTTCCACCATCATAGCCATGTGCACCATGTCTTCTACCTCCACATAATGCTGCAGCTTAACTACATTGGATATGTCCCTATTTAAACCACTTAAAAATCTGGCCATTGTAGCCTCTTGATCCTCCTCTACATTAGCCTGAATCATAACCACCTCCATCTCCTTATGGTAATCCTCTACACTCATAAACCCTTGTGTAAGGTTTTGTAATTTTTGGTAGAGGTCTCTATAGTAGTGGCTAGGTACAAATCTCTGCCTTATGAGAGCTTTCAACTCACCCAATGTTTCTACAGGTCTCTCATGATTCCTCCTCCTATTGGTCACTAATTGATTCCACCAAATAATTGCATAATTAGTGAACTCAATTACTGCCAACTTCACCTTCTTCTCCTCTGAATAATTATGACAATCAAAAATCAACTCTATTTTCTTCTCCCACTCTAAATAGACTTCAGGGTCATTCCTACCTTGGAAAGATGGTATTTTCATTTTGATGCTCCCAAGGTTCCTATCTACCCCATCTCGACCCTTTGGATTTCTCCTAGGTCCTCTTCCACACCTACCTCCTCTAGGTCTTCCCATTCCACCCATTCCAACTTCAGATGCTATGTTTTCCTTATTTTCATCATCTTCTTCATTCTCATACTCATTTTCAATGCTAGGCTCACATCTCCTCCTATCTCGCTAGCCTTGTAGATTTTTGATCCATCCTATCCCTCATCTCCACCAACACCAAATTCAACCGATCAAACTGTCATTGCATGGCTTACAACACAAAGGATGAATTATCCACCTCCTCCTTAGGTGTTGAGTCACTCTTATGAGACATTTTTAATACACTGCAAAACAAGAATGTTAGTGATAAAACCTCACACACTCCCTTACGTGTTTACGTTCAAATATTGTCACTCCACTTATGTTTCACTCTTTTGGCCTTTTCCAATACTATTCTCACCCACTCTTGTCTTTTACCTCGCATGTTTTCCCTTTCAAGTTCTTTAAGAACTAGTTGAACTAAATTAAGATACAGCCTTGTATTATTCTACCCGACAATAGATTCAAGAAACAAGAAAGGAAAAAAATGACATAGATCTCAAAGAATTTGTACAAGGAAAAGAGCAATTAGGAAACAAGATACTAAAGATGAGATATTCAACCCCTTTTAAGATAAAGATCAATCAACACCAAATCACTTCAATTTTAGGATTGCAAAGTATATCAAATAGCCAGTTTCAAAATTTTTTTCTTTCTTTATTTCTTTTTTTATAACTATGCAGTAACCCTTGAATATATTGCCTTCTTTTTTCGTTTTTTTAATATAGATTTGGTCACGAACAACAACAATAATTGCAATTTCCAAAACAGATTGATCTAATTTCAACAACAAAAAATGGAAATAGAAGAAATCAAAGCAAAGAATACAGATCCGAAAATTACAGATCTGGAAATTAAAGCAAAGATTCGTGTAATCTATTAAAGGATTTGCATATCTGAATTCTTAAATCAAGTACACGAGTAATCAATTGTGAAAATCACATATCTGAATTCAAACACACAAAATTAACAAGAATGAAGAAGGAATCGCATATCAGAATAGAAAACCCAAATGCAAGAATTAATAATGATAAATCAGACTTGATTTGGAGCTTGAGCTCTAATACCAACTGTTGTGAACCCATGGAATGGAAATCCCTTGAACCCACAATCAAATTGAAACTTACCCAAGAAAGCCAAGAATCAAGTCAAAATAATCTAGATTCGGTGAGAACACCACAAAGAATTTGCCTTTAATAAGTTCTTAGTTTAATCAAGAACAAGTAGAGAAAACTGAAAATTCTCTATGAAGAAAACTTCATTCACGTTCAACTTACCCTCAAAATACGGCTACAAGTGTTTTTGTACCCATCCATGAAACCTTAGGGCCGAATAAGGCCTACATCAATTAAAAGACATGGGCTGAACATCTGCAAGCCCAAAACATCCTAAACTACACGCCTAAAGCTAATAAAAGAAGTCCACTTAATGAATTAAATAGGCTCAAACGCCTACAACCATAGAAATATAAAATATGCCCACATGTCTATATTAATAAAATAAAAAGTCTACACAAAACCACTAGGCTATGCCACCAAGCCCATCTTGAATGTTGAGGTCTTGCTCGATAAATTTGCAAACTCGACCCAATTGCACCAATCCTTGCATTGCTTCCTTGATCTTCATAGCTCTTGACCTTGTGAATGGCCTATCTGGAACTTGTGAGGGATCCTTAAGACTCCACCATGGTGCCCATCATTATCTCTCTTCCTTTTTAATCATTAAGTATGTTTATTACTCTAAGCTTCGAATATTTTTTAAGCTTGAATTTGCTTGATAAAAAGCTTGAGAAGAAAGTTATTTTCAAAGAAAATGATTTTGTGACGGATTTCTAAGTTTGATGTGTTTTCATATGAAATATGCTTTGGGTAATGTTTAATATTTGATTTGAAACCCTTGAAAACTTGTATTTGATTTGGATTGGAAGTCCCACGGGAGACAAGAAGATATTTTTAAGAAAAAATAAGTTTTGCCCTAAAACTTTTCTGAAATCGCCACCAAACAATCAACTGTCCAATGAGCATAGTCGATTGTGAAACTCTCTGGACCTTGGACAATCAATTATCCATTGTAACCTACAATAGACTTCTCAATATGGACAGTCGACTGTTCGAGCCTCTGAACCTATTTTCAACCCTGTTTTTCCCAAAATGATCCACTCTTGTTAAATAATTTAACCATAGACTTCTTCTAAGGTGCTATGAGTTTAAAAACATATTAAGTTTTGAAAGTTAAGATCTTGAAAGGATTTCATTTTTATTTAAACAATGCGAGAACCAGGGTTATAAAAGTTTTATACAAAAGGAAGAAGATTTGTGACTTAACCTCTAGTTTTGTTTGTTAGTATGAGATTGATGATACGCATAGGTATATTTAAATTATATATTTCTTGATTTAATATAAAAATTAATTATATACATTAGGTGTGATCAGAGAAAGACACTGAAGACTAAGAAGTAATCTAAGGTTAAAGCTTGGTACGGCAAAGGTGAGGTTCACTTTACTTTTAGTAAGTGCTATAGCATGTTCAGTAATATGTAAAAGATTTAAAGGTATACAATATAACTTAATTATGAAATCATAAATATTAGTATATCTAGATTGATAATCTATGATAAAGGACATGTGAGAATATAATGGGCATAACGATTGGAACCATACTCCAAAACTATTGAAAATAAGTACTTAGTACGTAAGTATATATATATATACACAATATACTATTTGAGTTGATGACTATAAAATCTAAAGGTTGTTGAAGTATAAACAATATAGAAATGAAAAGTGTTTATACATACATATATGAAGTGATATGGTTTATATAAGTTATGAATTTAATGATATGAGAAGTTGACGAATACTTGATTGAAGATTTGTTTGGTTTATGATTTACAATTATTGCATTTGATTTGTAAATGTAATGACTCTGCCTAGTAAGGGTAAGGAGGAGATCCAATTTGATTTTAAATGTAAGGACTCTGCCTAGTAAGGGGTAAAGAGGAGATCAAATTTGATTTAAAATGTAAGGACTTCGCCTAGTAAGGGGTAGGGAGGATATCCAAATTATTTACATGGGGAGACGTCCCAATTACTATATGATTAGCCCATGAGAGGCAAATAAAAATGAATTGAAATTGGAATGAAGAGAAATGTACTCATATTGCATTCTTCCATTGATGATTGGTGAAAATTATGTTTGGCCCATAAGAGGCATGAATTATATTTGGCCCATGTGAGGCATGAATTATATTTAGCCCATGTGAGGCATGAATTATATTTGGCCCATTAGTGGCGTGAGTTATACTTAGCCCATGAGAGCCAAAAGTTGTGTTTGATCCATGAATATGTTTTGTGTTTGGTCTATGAAAGGCATACAATGTGACTTATTAAATGAAATGCATGTGGATGATAATTACTTGTGATATGATAAGAATATATAAGGAGATGAACGTAATAAATAAATAGTTTGCACTAATTTTACAGTAAGATTGTATTTATATAATAAATATTTAATTTTCTAAAGATTGCACTCTCCTTTCAAAAATCTAAAGGATGTAAGCCGGTTTACACCTATATCTATTTATAATGTATATAATAAGAACTGGAATTTAAGAAGAATGTCCCTAAAATGATTACTCTTAGTAAGATGTTTTACTCACTCAGCTTTTTAGCTCACCTCCTCCTTTTATTAACATTTCAGGAAAGTCGACGAAAGATTTGTGGGAAAGGTTGATGGAAGACCTTAATAAGGTCATCGTATTCATCATCCTCATTGCTAAGTCTCCTTAGGAGTTTTCCTTTTCTTTGTGTCTCTTGTAAAGCCTTAGAGTTGATAACTTGTATTGAAGTCAAGATTTATGTTTGTATTATTTGTAATGATTGAAAGGATTGTTGTTTGACTTGTATGTTTGCATCTTGAGTCAAGGCACTCAGTTGAAAGGTGATGGAGCTGTTCTGAGAAGGCCCACTTGGGATGGGTCATTACAGAATAAATCCAGTCAACTGAATGAAACAATTCAGTCGACTAAATGATGGTCAGAAACTTCTGCCTTTTGGTTCAATTGACTAAAGAATCCTTTTAGTTGATTGAATAAAATACGTAACATAGGTTTAAAATTCAAACATTCATCCAATTGACTGAACAAAGCATTAAGTCAACTAAATGCTCGAAAATAACAGTCATATTTCAAATCTGAAGTGTCGTTCAGACTCCCAAATGAGTTCCTTATGTGAGTAATGGCTAGGAGGGTTTAAAACTATATAAACCCCCCATAAATGAGATAACCCAACAATCCTTGAGCATTAAATCATCTTCATCTCATTTATTTCATTTCAAAGCTTTCCGAAAATCATATTGAGTCATTCTTAAAATCTTTGTACTTAAGAGAGATCATTCTTCTTTGTAAAAAGCATTTATTGCTAATCTCTCATGTATTCAATCTTTTAATTCCTATTATTGTAAAGAGAAAGAGTTGGTATAACTCTTAAAGCATTTAGGCATTAAACACTTCGTTGTACACTTTTTTAAGTGGAAGAGATCTTTATAAGGTTTGAGCAACACCTGTGAAGTTGCTTGACTTGTTCTGGTTGATTACTTCAAGCAGTTTTCTTGAAGAGAGTGGACATAGGGTCGAAGCAACTCTGATATTATCGAACCACTATAAATGGAGTTTGTACTATCTCTTCCTTACTCCTTTTACTTTCAGCCTTTATTTATTATTGTTGCTTGTGTTTATAGAGTGTTTAACAACTTGTTTGTTATTTGGAAAAAGTTTTTAAAACCCAATTCACTCCCTCTTGGGTTTGCACTTTGGTCTACACCCACCAACCAACTGACCAGTCGACCGGCTAGTTCACCAGTCGACCACCCCTATCAATCGCCCCGGTCGACCACCCCTATCAACCTTCAACATTTACTAGTCAACTAACAGACAGACCAGTTGGGTTACTAGTCCACCTACCAGTTGACTGGTTCCTCCTTTTATACCTTGAAAACAATTTTTCTTTCATTCATTTTAACTCATGTTTTTCAAAACTGTTAAGCTTATTTTCTCAAAAACTGTTTCTAACTCCAGTTTCAAATCATTTGATATATGTATGCATGAAAATTGTACTGTAAACTTTAAATTTACTAAATTGCCATTTCATTGAGAGTGTGGGCCTTACACAAGACCTAGAACATGATAAAGCCCATCAAAGCCCAACACATGATAAAGCCTATCGAGGTAAAACTGACATGATAAGCCTATTGAGACAAAACTGACATGATAAAGCAATCAAAGTCCAGTGCATGATAAAGCCCACTGAGGAAAAACTAACATGATAAGCCCATTGCCCACTATGTGATAAGGTCCATCGAGGCCCACTACATGATAAGGTCCATCGAGGTCTATTAAAGATCCCAAAACATGATGAAGCCCAAAGAGGTTACGTTAGCACGATAAGCTCTTCGAGGCCCACTATATGAAAAGTTCAATGAGGCCAAATAACATAGCAAATCCTAGAAGGCTAAAATTACATGATAAGCCTAATTAAGCAGGAAATCCCATCAAGGCTAAATAAATATGAAAATCCTAATGAAGACAATACATATGATATAGCTTATTAAGGCTAAATTGACATGAAATAACAATCAAAACATGAAGAGTCCAAAGGAACAAAAAGTAAGACAAGGCCTAAAAGATCTACATACATTCCAAATTCAAAATATCCAAGAGACATGAAAATGGATGGGAAAAGGAATATCAAAGCTTACAAACCAACACTAAAGGGTTGCAAAGGTAAGGTAAATCAACCCCAGAAAGAGCCAAGGTATGCAGCTATAAGCACATCCATATGATATTGTACTTCCATAAGTTATCTTTTCGTACCTTATTTATTTTATTGCACAAGTGGACCCCAAGCCATATCATCGCTGACAAAGATAATATGTGGGGTAGTGGTTTGCAAGGCATAAAGATTTGATGTAATAGCCACGTGGATTGTGGGCTATAGGTGACTTGGGCACCTCTAGTACATATAACAATCCACTTAGAAGCTAAATGGAAGCTTAAACAATAATTCTAACCTTGTACACATGGCATGCATTAATTTTTTATCGCACTTTCAGAATACATAATATAGCAACAATAAAACTCCTCTTATATATAAACTCCACTAAAATGCCCAACTGGTACTTAAAATAATAAGAAAATAATGTGATTTAGCCTAAGGCATAGAGACATATTTTTCCAACGGATAAGAGTCGTCTAAAATGGCTACTCCACTAGGAAACTTCAACTTTCAGCAGCTCCATCATTTCTAATGGTTTTTCCATGGGGTTAAAGTTAAATCTATAGGATAAAGAAGAGGAAGAAGAGACAAGAAGCAAAAGTGACGGTGATGTGATAGATTGGTGACTACAATAGTAAATTGTGGGTTATTGGGATCTCTAAACTACAGTTGTAGACCAATTTCTAGGGGTTGGAATAATTCTTCTAAGGTCTAAGACCTTAGATCTTAAGGGGAAGAGCAGGTTTCACCTTTATAAATAGACTTCATCTATTTTCACCAAAAAACTATAACACAAAACCAAAGCAAATGCAAAAAAAAAAAAAAAAAAAAAAAACACACCTTAAATACTTCCAAAATTTATTTTCTATTCCGCAAAAGGGAAAATCGTTCTTCTCCATCCTAGAAGAAACACTTAAAAAGTCAAGCTTTCATATAGCCCAAAACGAACCTCCAACACAGTGATCTAGAACTTTTCACATGATTCCCACCATTCCTGCAGTCATATAAAGTATATTCAAATAGCCAACACTTACAAAATAACTCTCTGAAAAGTTATGCAAATCCTTTTAATACTTTCCATCTGTGTTGGGATCTTGTTCTTCTTAGCTAAATTTCTAGGACATATATGGCACCTGTAAGGACTACAGAACTGGAGTTTTCACAATTGAAACTACTTCATGATTTTCACTCAAACTTACTACTGTAGTGTCACATTGAGACACTTTTTGCAATAATTTATTGCATGGTACATATTCTTCTAAGTAACTACATCATTTCTCTTCTCCTCCAATCACTCACATATATTTTATTCCTTTTATTGAAATATTTACATTATTACTCTTGTATTGTTTATCTCTATGATTTTTTTAGGTATATTTTCAAACTAGTCATAACAAGGTTCACCCTGACTCTGCTAATGTCTCTGTGCAATCTTGGACTGGATAACTCAAGTAAACTCAAGGTGAGTTGTATCTACAGCGATAGCTTATTTACAGCCATAGACTATTAGACCAGACCAAGTGCTAGAGAACACAATTCCTAGTAGTTGAGAACTCTCTAATCCTAATCAAAGCCAATATATCGCCAACACACATTCCCTTTTAAGCACGTGTTAAAGAGTAGAAAAATCCACCCTAGCAACAAGATCTTGAAAAATCATCTCTAAAATATAAAACCTTACAACATGTTGGCATTGTTATAGTTGAAGAAGTCGTGTTGAAGGGTGAAAGCTAAGATGAGAAGTAACAATGTTAAGGTGGCTACTAGCCGAAGTAGGAAAAAAGGTATACATTTAGATTGTAGTAAACAAAACTAAATGGACCATAACCTAATGGTATAATAATTAGTTTAACTATTATTTCATAAAAGTTTATTATTAAATTTTTAAAATTAAATTATCTTAAGTTTTTGAAGTTGAGTGAAAATTGGGTTGAAATCTTTGTTCTTCTAAAAATTGGTATTATCTGTGTTTGTTATCACTAGTTGGTATTAAAGCCTTTAGCTAGTTTTTTGATAAATAGGAAAAAAAATAAAAAGTAAATAATCTAATAGTCTCTCGCTTAAGTGAAATGTAAAAAATATAAATAATTTCAAAAGTTTCTATTTAGTAGTAATTTTGATAACTATAGAGCATTTGATAAAAAGAAAGGTGAAAACTTAAAACGAAATTAGAACTTTGCTATAAAAAATTAACCATTTCAAC
Organism: Bretschneidera sinensis; assembly: GCA_023935145.1. NCBI lineage: Eukaryota > Viridiplantae > Streptophyta > Magnoliopsida > Brassicales > Akaniaceae > Bretschneidera > Bretschneidera sinensis. Next base: position 55,009,060 of record CM043697.1, on the reverse strand, counting down.
CAACTTACACTAGGCATTCCAACTGCTATCAACCAAATTAATTCCATTCGGCTACAGTCGGTTAATTGATTAATTGCCCAATATTTTTAGATTTACAACTTTTTAGTTTTTACTTAAATTACTTATTACTTAATATATTAATATTACTTTAAATACTTTACAAGTTGGGTTGTTTAAGGTTTATATACTCTTTATTTATTATATTTAATATATTATTAGTATTAATTTTTTAATCAACTAAACGATCGGAACGGTTAATGAACAATTTAAAAAGTAATTTTTATTTTTTCAAAATAATATTGAAAAACATTCAAAAAAACATGATTTCCAAATCATGCTGAAAAGATGAAAAAAAAAAAAAAAAAAAAAGCCATGCACAAACAAACGCAAATTTTGTTAAGAAATAAAGATAGAAAATAAAAATTGTTTTTTCACAATTGAATACACCTATGTATAGAAACTTTAATAATCTCTAGACAATTATGAATCTCCTCGGCTTGCATTGATATTTCATAATAACCAATTACCATATTAGTTAACTTCTAGCTAGCTAAAACCTTGCTAAATCATTCTAATAAAATGTTTGCACTAAAAAAGAATCTTGAACATTATGGGCATAACTAGATTTTATAAGGCATTCATTCACCCTAGAGAACAAAGGACTCTTAACAACCTTAAACATGCTCACTAAACTCATTAGTAAAATAATAAGAGAACTCAACACATGCAAGCAAAAAAAAAATCCTTAGATTCAAGATTAAGTCCATTTAAATTGAAGATTGAAGTTTCAAGATAAAGACTTAAATAGAGTATCTAAGACTTAATTAATAATGTAAGTATTCAATTCTTATAGCCCAATACATATCATGCTTTAATTAACTAGAATGAACTTAATTCAATATACAAGGAGTTTAAATAATCTCTTGTGCATTTAAAGTTGACTTAAAAGAGGCAAAAACATAATTTTAAGAGTTTCAGTGATGGGAGTCGACTCCTAACATGTCTCTTACAAACAAAAACTTCTTAGGACTTGAGGGGCCTTTGAGAATGTGGAAATTCTGGAGTGTTCTAGAATGTGGTGAAGTATTCTCGAGTGTACAGCTTTGTAACTTTGGAAATGGTGAAAAGGTGTAGAATTACCTAGAGTAATATTGACTAGCCTTATAACTACGAATTCTAGAATTATCTTTATTTGTACATTTTTAGATTTTAGAGATGATCCTATAAGCTTTAATTATAGCCACAGATTGAACCGGGATTTGTATATATAAGGTTCCCTTCCCCATTTGTACGCAACAAGAGAGATAGTTGATTAACACATAGTTAACCAACTCCTCCATGGCCTCAAATGGGGAACCTATTTCTTCTTTATAATCTCCTTACACATCTCTTGTGTTTGTTGACACTAGTTGGTATTAAATCCTTAAGCTAATTTTTTGGTAAATAGGAAAAAAAGTAAAAAATAAATAATCTAGTAGTCTCTAGCTTAGTGAAATGTAAAAAATATAATAATTTTGAAAGTTTCTATTTAGTAGTAATTTTGATAACTATAGAGCATTTGATAAAAAGAAAGGTCAAAACTTAAAATGAAATTAGAACAAAAGCAAAACATAATGAAAAAAATCAACTTGCTGGCATGACAAAAATAGTGATACAATGAAATACATAATAATTATAAACCATAAACTATGTCGTTTTATAGGTTTTTTTTATAGAGAGAAGGGAGTTCATTTGCTCATGCTTAGAAGCTTTTCATAATAGTTGCTCCATAATTAAATAGATTTGGGGTCATACACTTCAAAGAAACTTCATTGGAGCTCTTTGGCATGTCTCCAATTTTTTTTCGTCTCCGATGTGATTTGAGTTCCTTTTTTTGTCGCGATTTGGGTCTTGTCTCGATGCAATTTGCTTCTCTTCTCTGGTGGGAGGCTCAATGACTCCAAGGTCCTGCTAACTCTATTATCCATGAGCTCTTTTAGCCTTCAAGTAAGCTAAAAGTTTCAATAATTCATGTTTCATTTGAGCAAGTGTAATTGAAGAAAAAAAAAAAATTGGCATTTTTGGATAAGCTTGATTTTTGAGTTACAAAATCTTATCAAGTGTCTAAGGATTTACTTTACACCAGGTTGTTAATGGAAATTGCTTCATATTATTATTCTGATTTTATCAAACTTTTCATACATGCCCAAAAAAACAGTTACAATCTAGTAGTTTGTAATTTTTGACCTATTAGGTTATAAATGGTACCTTAATAAAATATTATAGATTTTTTTAACCAAATAGATAATAATCTTGAAACTTTGTTTTAACTATTTTTTATTCTTTGAATTATTCTTGTCCTCATAGAGAGTTACGCTTGAAACACTTTCATTATCCGATCCTTTTTCTTATGTCCATCTGGTTCTTTCTATTAATTGATCATTTGAACATTACTTTGGTAATCTACTATTATTTTTAAATATGTTTTCAAGTAAATTAAGAGACTGATCAACTGAAACAAATTAGTTTTATCAAAATAGCAACTGAGTGCAAGCTTATCATATTGAGAATCGATATATAGTAAATAATTTTGCCAATATGTCAATGCATATAACCACCCCAAGGAAAAGAAAGAGGCATTTTGTTGTATGTATCTTCTTATCCTTACATTGTTCATAAATTCATTGTGTTGTTTATGGAAAAGGAAAAATTTGATACTTGGTAAAGAGACAAAAGAAAACTAGGGTTCATGTATTTGCTAACTGAATAAATCACAGCAGCCATACAATCTCATATATATATATATATATATAATAGTGTCCTTAGGGTTTTCTAGGGTTAGACTTATATACATTTACACTTAGGATTGCTGAGCATGACCTCTGAATGTTTGGAGTTAAAAATTAAAAGTTAATTTGATTTACAACATAAGTTTAGATGTTGAAAAGTTCTGGATGAAGTTGGATTAGATGTCTATAAGTGTTGGTTGAGTATATATTTAATATAAAATATATATTTAATATTTTCGAGATGGCTCACAAGCTGTTGAGTCGAGTTTTAAATGACTCGAACTTGGCTCGTTTATTCAAACGAGCCAAGTTTTGTTGAGCCGAGCCACGAGCTACTCGTGAGCCACTCAGTTCAAATCTAGTCCTAGCTACAAGATCAGTGGTGGAAGGATAGTGGAACTGAAAGAAGCTGAGGATGGTTCTAAAGTGTCAAGAAGAGGAGGTGCAAAGCAAGAGGTGCTAGTGGTGGTGGAGAGGAGGTGGTGTGGACAAAAGATGGAAGAGGTGCCACTAGTTGAGGGGCTGAAGCTAGAGGCAGCAAAGCAAGAGGTGTCGGTGGTGGTAAAGGGACATTAGGGACAGGGGTGGTTTGAGACATAGGAAGCGAGGTATAAGGTTGATGTAAGGGTAGGTGAGGTAACTATAGAGAAAGTGATGGGTTTGGAGAGCATATGATAGGGAAATGAGAGTTCATGGAAGATAACATGAAGACTGGTATAGACACGTCTAGTGGTAGGATCAAGACACCTATATCCCTCGTAATTTTCATCATAACCTAGGAAGACACATTGTTTGGAGCGATGGGCTAATTTGTGGGGAGCAATGGCTGTGAGATTAGAATAACAGTCACACCTAAAGGCATGAAAAGTTAAGTAATTAGAAGATTTAGAAAACAATTTTGTATATGGAGCTTGATTTTGCAAAACAAGAGTAAAGAGATGATTGATGATGTAGAGTGCAGTATATATTGCATCAACCCAAAAAGATTAAGAAGAGAAAAGTGAATTAAGAGGGTGCATGCCAATTCATTAATGTGTTTGTGCTTACACTTAACAACATCATTTTGTTGAGTGTCCAGGAAAGACATACGAAATGCAATACCATGGTGAGTAAGAAATTGTTTGAAAGGTGTTTGGCCAAATTGTTTACCACCATCACTTTGAAATTTTTTTATTTTGGTGGAAAACTGAATTTGGATAACAGTGTTGAAAGACTTTTGATTTTTTACGCATAGTAAAAATCCAAGAATATCAAGAAAAATCATCCATAAAAATAACATAATAACGATAACTTAATTTGAATAAAATTGGAAATTGCCAAACATCATAGTGTATTAAAGCCAAAGGTTGTGCATGACAATGCTCAACAGAATCAAAAGGTAAATATTTATACTTGCCTAACTAACATTTTAAACAAAAATCAGAATATTTAGAAGACGAAAAAAAAAAATTCTTTTTAGTTTGTAAAAGAGATAACACACGGGGACCTAAATGACCTAGCCTATGATGCCAAACATCACTAGAAACTTGACAAGAGACCAGTGCCAAGGGGTGGTAATGACTGAATCTAGAGAATAAGGGTATAGATCATCATCACTGGAAGATTTGAGAAGAGTTTTCCCTGTACTCTTGTCCTTAATAACAACATGATAAGCATCAAAGTTAGCAAAACAGTTGTTATCAAAACATAAACATTTAATAGAAAATATATTGTGAGACAGGTGAAGGATATGAAATAAATTATTAAGGTGAAGAGGTTTAGTGGATGTACGTAAAAAAGTAGAACCAACATTATTCATATCAAGAAATTGTCCATTACCAACTAAAATTTTATTTTTGCCAAAATAAGGTGTAAGATTAGTAAGTATACCTGACTAAGGAGTCATGTGAGCTGAGGCAACCGTATCAAGGTACCAATGGGCGTCATTGGACTCACCAAGGGACATGGTAGCAAATGATTTCTGCAAGTCATGAGAGACAACAACATGATTAAACTGGTGAGGACAATTGAGCGTAAGGTGACTAGTGGTGTGACAAATTTGACATGTCGTGGAGGAGGAGCTAAGATGCGATCCCAAGAGACCTTCACAACTATAAGAAAAAGTACCAATAGAATGATTAAATATAGGAGAGGGGTAAGAAGACTGATTAGTACCTGAACCATACTGAGAAGAGTCACTATGACCATTATTGCGTTCACAACCCCTGCCATGACCTTGATAACTTAAGTGACCCCTACCATGAAGATGTTTCAATCGTTGTTCTTTTATGAGAAACTTGGTATGCAAACTGTCAAATGTAAGAGTAATGTTGGTGTTGGTAATTATGATAATGAATCTTTCATACTCTATAGGTAGACCTGCTAAGGCAAATGAGATTAGGTATTTTGTGCAGAGTGGCAAGTCGATGGAAGAAAAAGCATCGGCTATGGCTTTGAGTTCCCAGAGATATTGTTCTATAGATTTGCTATCTTTGGTGTATTTGTGAAACTTCAGATGGAGGTCAAACTCATTAGCATTGGATTGATCAAGGCATCATTTTTCTAGTGCAATCCAGACATCCCGAGAGGTACGAAGATCATGGACATCTTGTAAGTTGTCAAAGGTAAGGGTGGCATTGATATAGAATTTGAGGCACTGGTTAGTTCGAATCTAGGTGGAATAGGTTGGATTGAGAGTGGGTTGACCATCATCGGTGAGGGACAGGGAAAAAAGTCGTCAGCATAACCAATGAGGTCATAGCTGATGAGTACTGGTAGAAATTGAGAGCGCCAAAGGATATAGTTAGAGTTATCTAGTTTGATGTAGGAGATGGTAAAAAAGAAAGGGAGGTTGGGAAAAGCAATTGGAGGTGTAGTAGATGTAGGAGATGGTACAAGGTGGTTGTTTGTAGTAGTGCTGAGTGGATGTTGTGCGACATAGGTAAAGGCATTATGGTAGACAACATAGGGGAGAGGGTATACAGGTGAAGCGTGGTGGATGGTGGGAGTGGTTATTATGGGCTGGCTGGTGGTTGAAAGATCGTGGTGGTCGATATGAAGTGCTTTACGGTTAGGTTGGTGCCATAGTTATAGGCGGCAGCAACTTGAGGTAGGAGAGAACAAAGTGTAGGGTTAGGGTTAGGGTTGGGGTTAGGGTTAGGGTTAGGGAACTAGTATGGTGACAATTCAGGCGCACCGCCAACTAGAGGAGCTGGTGTGCTACCAGCAGGAGAGGAGAATGAAGAGAGCACGGGTTCAACATGAGCGGTAATAGTGGGTGCGTGGTTAACGGTGACTGGTGGGCAGCAGCGTTGAGTGGGAGAAGTGTTGTTTGGGTAGTAGTGTGAAAAGAGAAATGGAAGGTGGTGGCGGTAGCTTAGGGAAGAGGGGAGGTGACCACGGTATCAGGGATAGGGTTGCTGGTGGTGGCAACTACTGGAGTAGGAAGGGTGGCAACGACGACAGTTGTGTTGTCAGGTTGAGAAAAGATGGAGTTAGAAAAAAAATTCATGGTTTGCAGGGTTTTAGGATATGCTCTGATACCATGAAGAGACTAAAGAAAACTAAGATTTGTGTCTTTGTTGACTACATAAATCACAGCAGTAAAATCTCATATATATATATATATATATATATATATATATATATATATATATATATAGACAATAATTACATTTAAATTTACAATAGTGTCCCTAGAGTTTCCTAGGGTTAGACTTATATACATTTACACTTGGGATCAAAGAGGGTGGATTAAAATTTTAATTGTTAAGGCTTTCAATAATCTTTAGATTTAAAGTTGTAGTGTGAAGTATCAACTTGTTATGATGGAATTTGAAATCTTGAATAGATTGAGCAATGGTTTCAAGATTTTCATTATGATTTGTGATGCTTTTGGATTAGTATAATTATTAATAATGTTTAAGACTTGGCTTGCAGTAAATATTGTTAAGCTTGAATAAGCATTTAATAATGAATTATGGATCTTATGCATGAAGACCTACTTGATATAATATTTTATTAATTATTTTTAATGAACGTGTGGCTCAACCATTGACACACCGGTCGGACAAGTGAACCAGCATCGATCGGTCTGATGATTGGTCAGGGTTCTGATAACCATGCTCGAAAGGTTTTTAAAATATCAGCCTTGTAATACATCCTACATTATCATCCTCAGAACTCATAAAAAGCGCTGCTGTATTTTCCTTTTCCAGCCCTGATTGATCAAAAAGGTACTTACGCTAATTTTCGCTTAAATTTCAAATAAAATAAGTCTCTGTTTCTTTTTTTTAACTTTCTTTGGTAAATTTGTTTTCATTGCTTTTTATGTTTGATTGGTTTTTTTTTTTTTGAGAAATTACTGTTATTCTTGGAGAATGAAGTGCCTATCAGTTGATTGAGGAGATTACACACTGAAACTCGGTGTCTTTTTGTAAAATTTTTGAATAGTTTTAAATAATTTTGTAAAAATTTTGAGTTATTTTAAATAATTTCGCAAAAAAATTTAGTAATTTGAAATAATTTCGCTTCTTGTACACTTTGAAGGTAGATTAATTCTAGGGTTTGTCATAGATAGTTCTTGCAAAAGAGCTTTTCTCCTTTTCTTTTTTGTGTTTTGTTGTTCTTAAAGGTCAGTAAGTTTCTGCGGTATAAACTTTTGTTCAAGTTTTTAAACTTGAGTGTTATCTTGTGGAGAAATAGGTTGTGCCTAAGCTTCTCGATCAATTATGCATATAGAAAAACTATGGAGCAATAATGAATGCCATCTCCAATCTATGTAGTATATTTCAAATTTAGAATCTAGTGTTGGTTTTTGGAATAAAACATCTTTCTTTCTTGAATTACAATGAAATGCAGCTTGTGTTATTTAGCTTAATTATTTTGCTTGTATTATAGAAGAATTGAAAAAAAAATCTTGTTTGTTAGATTATGAAGCGAAAGCGTGGGCACAAGAAAGGCAACAAGCCAAAAGGGCCTCCTGTGGTGACTGCACAGCCAAATGAGGCAATTGCAAATGTTGCTAGTCAAAATTCTGAATATAATTCTGGAGGTGGTGATGAATTTGATAACAATGAATATGAATCTCGAATGGAGGTTAATACTCCTTCTTCGACCGGGACAGACCAGCCACTGAATGTTGCTAATATAAATCCTGATGGGTCAATTGATAAAGCTTTAGGGAAATCAGTTGGGCGTGTTAAGGTTAAGCTTAAGACTTCAAAAGTGTTGGAATCCGATGTCCTGTCACATAGTGATACCGGTAAGAGTAGCCCACATATGTGTTTGGAGAAACAAGGTGTGGTTGCTGAGAAAATGGAGGATAGTGCCAATTCTTTGCCTGAAATGAAAGCAGGTGTTTTTGGGAATGTGTCAAAGAAAGCTGGGAGTATAAAGATTAAATCGGCGAGGGTGCTGAGTGGTTCAAGTATTGAGAAGAGTGTTATGGAACACGATGATAGTTCTCTTCAAAAAGAACCGAAGACGCCTAATCAGGATCCTATATATAGTAAGCAAGAATTAGATGCTGCACTCATGGTATGTTGGAGATTTCAGTTCAATAATTGTGGAGTGTTCTTTAATGTAGTTCTGTTCCAAAAATACTTTATGCTTTGTACTTATTTCCCCTTCGTTTATTTGTTCAGGTAATTAAGAAGGTGATGAAAATGGATGCTGCTGAGCCTTTCAATGTCCCTGTGAATCCTGAAGCTCTGGGAATACCTGTAATTATGAATAACTAATTACAGATGCTTATTTTTTTTTGCCCTTATTGCACGATGCTTTTAAAAGTCTGTCATTTTGTTCCTTACTCTTCTATAAGTAGAGAATTCATCATATTAGGAGCTCTATAGGGAGGATTGCCCAGAAGATCAATGTTCTTGTAACATCTTTAATATAGGCTGGTTTTGGTGGATAAAAATTTTCAAGTTAAATTTTACATCTTACTATCCCATAATGCTGCCTAAACGCCCAAGATGGAAATATTGGGTTACATAATTTAGTCATGTCATTCACACACATATTTGGACACATACACTGAAGTGATGCTCCAATATTCTATTATATTTGTTTTGTTGTATGGATAAACACATCTTTTTTCCCTGCTTTTCTGGAAGGGTGGAGAGCGAGGTTTATATTGATGTTTAAATTATGCCATAAGGCTGTAGCACATCTGTTCTGTTTGACTAATAAGAGAATTTTTTTTTCTTTTTTGTTTTGTTTTCTTCTCTGTCGGGAATTAGGATTATTTTGATGTCATAGATACACCAATGGATTTCGGAACGATATGCAACAATCTTGAAAATGGTGATAAGTATATGAATTCAGAGGATGTTTATAAAGATGTACAGTACATTTGGGAGAACTGCTGTAAGTACAACAACAAAGGTGATTATATAGTGGACCTAATGAGGCGGGTGAAGAAGAATTTCATGAAGTATTGGACTGGAGCCAGGTTATACAGCGAACAATCTAGGGGTAGTAACAGTGGTTTTTATGCTTAATTTATGTTCATTCATATTCAATTCATTTTGATTTTATCCAGTATGCTGAACTGTTCTTATATACATGTTATTTTATTTTATTCCTTTATTATTTAAAAATTGAACGCATTCTGAATCTTTTCTATCATACGCATAATATCATGACTCTTTTGGTCATTATAGAAAAAGGGAGAAGCCTCTTTATATGGATTCTTGGTCCTTTATAGGTTCTTTTCATTTTTTTAATCATTTCTTTCTTTGAGTTAGGTGTTGTGGTTTTTAGATAATACGTGGTTATGTATTTTTAAAACTTGTGTTGTCCAATGGTTTCTATAAATTTTAGTATTTCTCTTATATGATTAATTTTTTTACTTTTAGCTTTGTAGAAGATGAGGATTTATGTTTTGTTTGCTTGCTAGGCATTACCACTTTTACTTAATGATGCTTCATTTGGTGTTTAGCATTTTCAGATGTGCAGCATTCCTAGCAAAATGTAGTATTTGCTGTCTTAATGTTTAATGGTACTACCCAGGAATTAATAACATTGTGTCTGAAATCTTTGCCTAACTAATTTGTTTAACAATATCATAATTTCATTATGACTAAGAAGATGCCTCATGCACTTCATACTTCTATCTGTAACAAATGAAATATTTGAAGCTGCATCAACTATCTGGTGTCAAGTTATATTTACTTAAGAAGCATGACAGAAAGGTAAAGATCTTCAAATGGTGTTAATCACTCTTATAATATTTGCTAATGTCCCAAGGTAATATGATAGATATTAGGTCAACAGAAAAAGAGAAAGAAAGTACCTTTTGAATATATTATGCAATCAAGGACACATATGCTTGAGAAATAGAAGACAGAGAAGTGACTTAGATTGCAGAATGGGTCTACCTTATGCACTTGTCTTTGTTTACCGCTTGGTATATGTTGCTTGCTGATTATGTAACAGTTGATTTCCTTTTTTGATAATTATTAATTAATAAAACTAGAAGAAATGTTGAAAGCAAAGAGACACAACTCTAGCACATTGGACATATACAAGAGAAGTACCGAAAAAAGTAACAAATAAAGTACATAAAGAAAGAAAGTTCGATGTAAATCCAGAAAGAGTACAAATGCAACGATAGTTCACTGTAAATTGAGCACTAAGATCAAAGTCTTTCACATAAGCAAAACTTTAGTCCTTCATTGTGGCCTGTGGGTTGTTGTGTGTTATGTATTTGTGCTTATTGTTTGTCTCAAGATGCTAGGCTCCATTTTCTCACAGCAGCCTGAAAATTTTTTATTTCTTTTGTTAGGTGTTGACAACACTGAAATGGAGGATGTTGCACAATCCAGTCAGGGAAAAGCGCATATGAAGGGTGGTCAATCAAAACAGAAGACTCATAAGCGTCATGGGTATGTTTGTGCAGATTTGTTTTTCTTTCTTTTTCTGTTGTGTCTATAAAGTTGTGGTCCAAGTTTTGGATGTTCAACTGGATTGCGTGTTACACCAGTAGCTGAAAAGATCAAAATGAAACATTTCTTGATAATACTTGGTAATTTATGAGAACTTCTTATCTTTTCCTTTTCCTTTTTCCTTTTAATTGAACTTTTTCTTACTGATCGGTTATAAAGCAAAGTGCTTTGCGCGTTTATACTAGTAGGACTTTTTCTATAAAGTTTTCCATCTAGAATAATGAAGAAATAATTTACCATTTATTAATTAAATTGTTCAGTTGCTAGGGAGGTTAGTTCACTGTTTCATTTCTTTTTCGTTTTTACCCCCTTTTGGTTTTCATCGAGTGATGCCACAGACTGTTAAGTACATGTTAGAAAGTCGCACAGATGAATGTCTAGGAAGAACAGTGACAGCATGATTTGCTTTGTAATTCTGCCTTGTGTGCGGGGAATCATAGAGCCTCTGAAGATGTAGAGCATTCTATATTGATGCTAGTATTTGCTTAGTACATTAATGATTTTATTCTGTATGCGATTCTGTCTGTTCTTTTCGATTATTTTATATTTGTGCTTGATATGCTTTATGTGGTGTATCCCGGATCACTTGCCCAAAAAAATATACATAGGTGTATCCCAGATTTCATACTTAATTTTCAAGTTGAACTTTGGTCATTTTGGATAGGGTTTCAGTTTGTTGAGGTCTAAGGAATTCAATACTGGTAGATGATGCTTAAGCTTTGGCTTCATGTCAAACTTCAGTGATCAGTCACTTTGAATTTTGATTTAGTTTGTGTAAGTTTACCTAATTTGCAGTTTTAAAATCATAATACCTTCCCAATATTCGCAATCCCTCCCCTCCCCTAATGATAAGAGTATTTTTCTTCACTGAGTTTCTTCATTTGCAGAAGACGCCATAAAAATGATTGTTTATGCGCTATATGTGTTTTGAAGCGCCGCAAAAGAGAGCGAGAGGAGAATGCTAGAATTGCTAAAGGCCATATTGGAGTTCAAGAGGGCAAGCAGGAGGTGAGCTATGCTTTTAAATATTGACTACATTCAACCTTTTTACTGACTGAAAAAGTGGATTTTTCTATCTATTTATATGGTAAATTTAATCAATTTCTCAAAATTTAAAATTCTCCTTTTTTGTTTACCATGAACCTCACAACTATCTTGTTTGTTGATAGGATATCTTGTTTATCAACTTGACCAGCTCCATATAGTAACTGAATAATGCTACATCTTAATTTTGAATTTAAGGTCTACTACATAATTAGTTCCTGAAGATTCAAGTTCAACAATGTGAAACCCTATGGTGACATATATGAAGAAATGTAGTCACCATGAGTAACTCCCTGAAAAGGAGTTAGTAAAAATTAGTCACATGGTATTTCAAGTGACCTTCCGGTTAAGATCTTGGTGTTGGGTTGAAGGTGAATCTTAGTAAAAGTGTTTTGATTCCTCTTGGGGAGGGGTCAATGGGGAGTTATTCGCTAATATGATGGGTTGTGAGGTCGAATCCCTTCCGCTTACTTATTTGGGACTTATGTTGGGTGCTAAATTTAAAGACAAGTGAGATTTGAGAAGAAGCTAGCCGGTTGGAAGATTCTTTATTTATTTAAAAGGGACGATTAACTCTCACTAAGAGCACCTTATCGAGTCTTTCCATCTATTTTATGTCTCTTTTCCCTTTTCCTTGTGAGATTGCTAAGAGATTAGAGAGAATTCAACGGAGATTTCTTTGAGGCAATTTGGGGGAAGATTTTAAATACCAATTGGTGAGATAGGGAGTAGTCAAGCAACCCATTGATCGTGGGGGTCTTGGCCTTAAGTCTTTGGTTCTTTTCGAAAAAGCTCTTCTTGGAAAATGGCTTTGGAGATTCATGGTGGAGAAGGATAAATTGTGGCATAAGGTTATTGTGCAGTTTGAGGTGGAGTATAATAGTTGGATTTCTAGGGAAAGACGTTGTTCTTATGGTGTTAAGAGTTTGGAAGTGGATTAAAGGGTTGGGATGATTTTCTTACTTATGTTCATTTTGTGTGTGGCAATGGGAATGGTATTCGGGTTTGGCATGATATTCGGATTGGTGATGCTTCCTTAAAAGAGCAATTCCCGGATGTTTTTTCTCTTGCTCGAGATAAAGAGGCTTTGGTGAGCTCTTGTGTGAGCTCTCATAATGGGGAGCTTGTATGGGACCTTGCCTTTACTCGAAACGCGCATGATTGGGAATTAGAGGATGTGTTTAGTTTTTTTGAAATCATTCAAAAGGCGAAAGTGAACTTGCTCGACAAAAATAAGGTTAAATAGAGGTTGAACTCGAGTGGAAAATTTGAGGTTAAGTCTTATTACAATACCCTTTTTTGCTTGAAAATTCGGAGGGTTTGGAGAGAATAGCACTCCCACAAAGGTTGCTTTCTTTGCTTGGGAAGCTTGTTGGGGTGGCATTCTTACAATTGATAATCTTCAAAAAAGAGGAAAGGTGTTGGTTAATAGGTGTTACCTTTGTAAGGAAGGGGTTGAGTCCATTTATCACCTTCTTTTTGGATGTTCCTTCACTAGACATCTATGGGAGATGGCTTTTAGACGGGTGGGAATCCAGTGGGTGACTGCTGGTTTGATCCAAGGTGAGGTGTGGGCTTGGTTTGGGGCGAGAGGCTCAAAGCTTAGGAGGAAAGCATATTGCTTGATTCCACTTTCTATTTTTTTGGTGATTTGGATTGAATGGAATATGAGAGCTTTTGATGGAAAGGAAAAACCATTAGCTATCATCAAGCATGGGTGGCTTCATACTTTTGGGTTTTGGTTTAATGGAAATTTTTTTGTAAATGATGAAGATATTGTAGATTTCTTTGAGATTCTCACTTGTAGATAGTTTTTTGTATTCGGATGGTACCTCCTTGGTCCCTTTTTATAATATATTTTTTACTTATAAAAAAAAGATCTTGGTGTCAAATAGTGGCACCGTGTGTGAGATAGCGTCTCTTAAAACAGATTTAGGTCTCAACTTAGCTCTAATTTACACTCCAATTCCATCAGCTTTCATTATTCAAGAGACCCTACCATCAAACTTTAACTCGATTCCGATTAGTACCATTTAACCCCATTTCAAGCCCCAATATCACCACCTTGTTTTTATCAATTAAAATTAAGATTTTGCATCGATTTCTTTAAGTGAACCAAATGATCGGAGATTGAAGCTCGATATCAAATTAGGGTTTTTGGTTTATCAAACACTAAAGGTACAAGAATTTCTTTTTTGTATTATTTATTTATTCATGTGTTTAAGGCCGTCATAGTGCATCAGTAAAGTTAAATCATTTTATCTTTACTTTGATTTTCTGTCACCTATGCTATACGTTTTCAATGGAATTTGTCATGTTTGCAACTGTTGGTTAATCCTCTTGCATTCGCGGTAATATAAGATGTGAGTCATTGCATCATTTATTGTTGAGTTTCTCTTGGACGAGACAATTGTGGAATATGTCTCTTCGGGTTTTTGGTCTTTGTTTGGGTGAGTAGTGGTTCAATTTTAGAGAAGGTTTGGGCGTGGAATAACGTTGGAGCTTCTAAAGGAAAAAAAAAGATTATCACCTTGATTCCCTATCCATTTGGTGGTTAGTTTGGTTGGAAAGGAATAGAAGTGCTTTTGATGGGATGGAGAGGTCGATTTATGCTCTTAAAGATTGGTGGCTTAAAACCCTTGTTTTCTAGCTAAAGAGGATTCTTTTATTTATTTAATTTTTGTAAATGAGATACATCTCTTAGACTTCATAGATGCATCATCTACTAGATAGTTAATATGTACATGGCTTTCACCGCCTTGGTTTCCTTTGGGTTTTGTTTGTATATACATACATACACACACATATATATATATAATACTTATAAAAAAAATATAAGATGTGGTCCCAACTATTATGATGTGGCGATGGCCGTAGAAACGGAAAATGGTAGATGAATTTTGCATAAAAAAAATTGAGTGGTGTGGTCCTCGATGTCATGAAATATTTTTATGCATCATGTTTGTTGGTTTATGTTATAGTTCATTTTGGTTTAAAAGAATGAGATCTTTCTATTTGCTTGGTCAATAACTACAAATTCCGACTCTAACTTGGTTGATGAGACATATGACTTAATTTGTATTGAAAATCTATTAATATAATATATATTCTAATTATTTTGAAATATATGGGCACTTGTACCTACATCAATTCACACCTATTAGATTAGAATTTAATTCAATTAGGAACATATCAAAAAAAAAAAAAAAAATTATAGTTACATGTAAAATGCCAAAATTCATCTACAAGTTTATTTATTTATTTATTTTTACTTCTATTTCTTTCTCATATTGGATGGGAAAGAAAGATAAAAGAAAGGCAGATAGAATAGTTCGGTTAGAAGTTTGGCTCTACGTTTTGGAAGAAATGCTTTCTATATGTTTCTTGTTCTGGGGAAGTTGGCACAAGTTGAAGGGCCAAGGATTTGAATTACATCTGTCCTGACGCTTTCAACCAATACGAAGGATTCACCTCAAGGATGCAAAACATCCCTCCTACAGCCATACGAAAAGAGCTAGAACCTTCCCTTGATAGCATTACCCATTTAACCAGTTTAGAGAAGGCTAGATTGCTTTGTCTTTGTGAATTTAATTGATTAGCGCAATTATGAATTCTCATGTGTTCTTTAGAGAACAGTTTAATCATGAAAACATAATTAAAGTCGCCTAGGATACAGAATATATCGTATACTAACGTATATGAGAGATCAATTTTATTGACAACATTTGCTTTATTATTTTCTATCTTCAGTTTCTTTTTTAGGATGTATAAAAGTATGAGTTATTCATTGTTCTCTGAACTGAAAGTTGACATCTATCTTTTTCTTGAAGGAATCTTCACTTATAGAAAGTCCTTCTGGTGAGGATTCATCATTAAATATGGGTGAATCACTAGACCTCGATCCAGATGCTGATGTGGAAGGTAAAGTAGAAGAGGTAAACATGGAGACTGAGCATAAGTATAGCCCCATGGAAGAGAAGCACACAGAGGATGAAGAGGAAGATGATGAAGAAGAGGAGGAAGACAACGAGATAAAGATTGAAAAGAATGTTGAATTTGAAACAAAAGATAAGTCCCAGTTTGGTGATAGAATGGGAGAAGAGCCTAATAGACAGCCTCTGACCGGAATAGCTGAGAATTCAGGTGAAGTAGTCCAATCGCATATTCAGAAAGGACATACTTTAGTCCGGCATGAGGAGGAAACTGCAGCTGTTCAGCAACAGAATCAAAAGGTATTTCAGTATTTTTTTCTTCCTTCTGACCACCTTCCTTTCTTTTGGCATCAAATATAGGATCTCTGAATTGAATAAGCATCAGACTGTGCTTAGCATATTTGTGACGGAGGATATCCAAGCTTTCCTTTTTACCTGAACTTTTTTGTCACTTTCCTTGATAACCCCAGTATTAAGGATTCACTATTGTATGAGATATTTAAGCCTTACTTCGAGTAATTAGGACAAGGCTTTTCAATTTGAGTACTTCAGCCACATGTGATAGTTAGGATAATATACTGGGATGATGAAGAGATATTACTATTAGTGAAACTGTAAAGATGCTATGAGAACATAAAAGGAAAGGGAACTAACATGAGATGGGGATAGAAAGGGTTTCTTGATGAAGAGAGGAAGGAAGAAACAATGACAGATATAAACTAAAATAATGTAGGCAAGACAATCTTTTTTAGTTGTAGATATCCTCATTCAACTGGCTGAAAGGGATAGAGAACTTCACCACCAGAGGATGCACATTTTATGTAGTCGAAGTTGTTAAAGAGCATCAGAACTATTAACTTTTTTTGTTGTTTCCGAAAGATGCTGGTACCACTAGATCTCTTTCATTGACTGGAAGGACAACCAAAGAATGGCCTCTCAAGAGTCGTTGCACTAGCTCACTAACCAAAATATATGTAATTAGACCACGCAATATTTTTGGTTCTTGTAGTAATAAGACTAGACATCACTGGATTTTCAAGTAACATAACTTGGGTCAACTAAGCTTCAACTTTGAGCTGATTGGGGTGGGCTGCATGAATTCTTTCCCTACAATTCTCCCAACGTTATTGAAGAATAAGAAAACTATAAACACTAAGGTAGTAATCAGTGGACTTTTACCTTTTTAGTGCTCGAACAATTAGGTTGAACCGATGGAGACTTTGAATCGGTAAGTCAGGATCTCGAAAAAGATACCGTTCAAAGAGAAGAAAAAAAAAAGGATCTTGAAAAAGATAAAAGGAAAACGAAAGATTTTCAGTTCGTGGTTTTCCTCTCAACATTAAAATCTTAAGTAGGGTACTTTGGATTTCTCAACTGTATATAATTCCATTGTTTTGATGTGTTTTACAGGAGTCACGAGGTAGACGACAAATAGCGCAAATATGTGAGAACTTCCATTTTGAAAATCCTATGCTTCTGAGTTTATGTGGAGTTCTATTCCCTGACAATGATAAAAATGTTTGGAGCGGACCCCATTCTCTGGCCCAGCATCGTGGTTCTGCACGTACTAGCTCCATACATGCAGCGATAGAGACCTTGATGAAGTAGAAGTTCTGTTTCCTTTCTTCATATTTTTTTTCTTTTAATGCATATGCACGCATACCATCAGGTTCCTTTGTCAATCGGATTTGAGTTATCCTTGGCATGCTAAAAGAAGAAATGGTGACTTTTTAAGCAAAGAATGATGCGCTCAGGAGAAGGTTTAGGACTGCCTGGGAATAAGTTTGGAAGTTACGAAGTTAGACCCCAGTTTTGTCCAATATGTGATGCTAATCAAATGATGCAGTAAACTTTAAGGCCCTGTTTGGTGGAAAATAATTAATACTCTTAAAAAAGAAAAATGAAATAGATTGAGGAAATGGAATGATGGTATTTTTATGTTTTATATTGTCTCATGTCTTACAGAAAGTAATTGGAATACTATTTGATAATCATATTCCTTTTAATTAGGCATGATACAACATATTTACGAACCCTCAACTCTCTTCATTTTTATAGCATTAATTTTATTTCATTATCTAACTCGAGTGTCTTCTAATTCTTTAGAAAGATTAAGGAAACGTGAGTTTGAATTATTTTGCAAGGCCATGAGTTTTACAAGACATTGGTCTTAATAGAAAGTGGGCTTGATTTCAGCTTAATTCTGGGTTGATTGGGAATGAATTAATATGCAAGCCATATGTGATTGGAAAGGTCAATGTGTGGTCATGCATTAATTAGATTCTTCTACGGTAAGTTACGTTCGATTTTCTAGAAGAGGTTTTTTAGTTGTCAATCTATTTCCAATGAGTCAAAAACGTGTATTTAGTTTATTATAATATTTGTTCAGTCTAGGTTATTTATATTTAGTTTTGAGAATCTAATGTTAACTATTACCTATGCATGGGGCTGTTCCAAGTCTGAATATAAATATTTTTACATCTTCAATGAAGTAAGCAGTTCATTTCGAGTTTGATAACCAAAAGGTTTCTTTGAGGAGAATTTTTCTTCTTAACTTTGTATTTCCTAGGTAGATTCTTGAGGGTGATGAGTTTCCTTTGCTCTATATAGGGTGGTGATAATTTGTATCCTTAAAGTGGTGAGTTAATTATCATTTCATTCTTTGTCAAACCAAACGGGTATGGGATGGGATGACAATTTTCTTCTCCATAACCAATGATTAGAATAATGTAAGTTATGAATTGGACACCTTGATTTATTCGTTACCTTTGAGTCTTCCATGTAGAATACCGGGGTTGATCCTCTTCCGTCGATGTGCCAAAAAAAACAATTTAAGTTACCAGTCATCTTTTTATTTTCATTTTCAGTCTATCTCAACATTTCTAATCATGAAGCGCATTTATGATATTTAGTATTCTCCTTTGTATTACAAATTTACACTGGGGACATTTATCTTTTTATTTTAGTTAATACCCGATCAAGCTAACAATTGTTTGATTCAATTGTAAGAGTTTGTTCTCTTTGTTAAAAATGTTTGT
The DNA here is from genome assembly GCA_023935145.1 of Bretschneidera sinensis. Lineage (NCBI taxonomy): Eukaryota > Viridiplantae > Streptophyta > Magnoliopsida > Brassicales > Akaniaceae > Bretschneidera > Bretschneidera sinensis. The sequence goes on along the minus strand of CM043697.1, from coordinate 54,990,350 downwards.
ATTCAAATCTCTCCAAAAACATTTATTTTCATCACATAGAGTATAGAACGGTCTTTAACTTCGACTCAACACACCCTGGAGTGTACCTTGCTACTTTTACACTGCCATTCGTCTACTAAATTCAAGTCTTTTGAGCATATATTTCAATCTTTAAAAAAATAATAATAAAGCATATTACTTGCATTTTAGTATCAGGTTTATTTTATTAAAAAAAAACTTGTCTCACTGCGTGCTTCTAATTATTTATTAACTTTTTACTTCATACCTTTTTTAGGGTGCTTTGGTAAAAAAAGGGTAGTTTGTCTTAATTATACATTTTAAGATAATATACATATTTTCGGTGGATTTTTTTTTGTTTTATAATCAATTTTTTGCTTTTCTCACGAGAAATAAATTTACCATCCAAAATATATGTTCTATCACAAAATGTACAAGTAAAATTGCCATTTTTTTTATCAAGGTACTTTAGAGCAAGATTGTAAATTTCGCGCCGGACAACATTTCACTTTAGTTATTATCATAGAATGTTTCGGGCTGCTTCGGATTTAATAGCATATTCAAATATATTCCTATCAAATTACATACCTTTTAAAAATATATCAATTATAAATACAAGCCATAATAAAACCTCATCATTCAAATATAAAATTATAAATATAGTATATTAACCAACACCAAATCATAATTAAGGGTCTGACTCTCATCCTTTATCTCATTTTTAAAGGACATAACTTTTTCTTTAATGAGGAGATGACATATCACCATTTGAAAAATTAATGACTAAAATTTAACCACATACACTAAGCCATTAAAAAATCACAATGAATTGCAAATCCCTCTATCATTTCTTTTCATTTTTTTTAATATTTTATCATTATGCTTAATTTCACACTATTAAAACTAATTTATTTAAGAAAAGAGGAAATTTATAAAAATTCATTAAATTATTATCTTGTAGATACTAATAATTAAGAGAGCTCCATATACTAGGTGTGTTTCTCTTATCTAAATTAACATTCAATTTTTTTAATAGTTGGATCAACATCAAATATGAAGTGATTGTGTTAATTTACTATCCTCTAAATGTTATAATTGCTTGTTGTACTTTTCAACATATAAAAAAATTAAGAAAACGTCCACATTTCTTTGTCGATAGACATATCACTGGTTTTTTTTTTCGAATAGCAAATGTTAAATTCAACATTCAAAATTTAAAAATAAATTTCATGTTGTGCAAATATGAAACAATGAAAAAAAAAATCCATACGAGAATCTCTCTTTATCACGTTAATAAAGTGAGTGAATTTTTTGAAATTCAAAAATAAAAATAACAAAATTGGGCAGTTATTGTTCACTGAACTCGTCCCGTGCGTGAGGGTGGTCAGATCGACTGAAGGTGGCACTTATAAGTCTCATTTGGTAGCTCTTGGCGAGAACTTTCCAATGATAACTGTGGTGCATTTTTTAGACCCCAAGTTGTACCATTATTGCCAAAAAACTTCCGGCAGTGAAAAAATTAAATCAATGATCTTATTCATTACCAAATTATCTTCTTATTTGTGTAGATCTCAACTATTTATTTTTTCAAATACTTACGTGTTTTTTTGTGATTAAAAGAAAATGATATGTCCTTTGATAAGGAGGTAAATGATGGAACTTGAACCCATAATCCAAAATTCAGATACTAACACAAAACAACATCAAAGCCATGTTTTTTTAAGAAGGGCAAATTATACTCCACTACTTCCAAGCTTGCTAAAATGACACTAACATATCAAACCTTTTTAAAACCCACAATTCATCCCAAAACATCAATTTTCACCATCAAACAACCTCAAAATGAATTTCTTTGAAGAATCAAATTTTTAATTGGACATTGCTTTTTATGATGACCGAAGTACTCTTAGTGTTAAAATATCTCCAAGTAATTATGATAAGTTATCATTTTAATTTTTAAAATAGAAAAGTTTTTCTTTAATTTTTATTTTACGATGGTCTTTGATATTTATTTATTTGAGATGTTAGGCTATTTCTTGACCCCTTATTAATTTTGATAATGACAAAACATATTATTGTGCTAATCCTCTTTGTCTAGTCTTATTTCGATTTTAAGGATCAAGGCATGCACTTAAGAAGCAATGCGTGGTCAATGGAACTTTGAAGTTATTTTGAAGAATTAGAAGCAAAGTAAGAGATTACTAGTCTAGTATAGGCTAAATTCATTGTTAATCTCTCTCTATGCTTCTAGATCAATTATGGCTCAAAGATTTTATAATAACAATACTTCAAGCAAAAAATAATTTTTTTTTTAAATGTTACAATCAACTACAACACTACATGAGAATGTAAATTTCATTCAAAGACTTCATGTAGCCAACTACACCTTGCTTTAGTTGACTACAAGGTCTCCTCTTCTCTAGTTCTTCTTTTAAAAAAGATTGTAGTCGACTACACTAGCTCAGTAACGGCTAATTTATCTTGCGCGAATCAATTACATTTAATGCTTCAAACGGTCATATTTTATTTTAGACAGATATTTGGAGCTTTTGCTATAAATACCCAGCCATTATAAGCCTCAACAACCATCTTGAACATCCAAGAACATATTTATTGCAAGAATCAAACATTCAATTTTTTTAAACTGACCCATTGTTGAGCCTTAAGCTTTATAGAGAAATTTATAAGTTGTAAGCATTTATTGTAAACTCTCTCTTATTCCAAATCAATTCATTCCTTCTCAAAGTGTAAAAGAGTTGGCATAACTCTTGCTTGAGGGTTTAGGTGTTAAACTCTTGTTGAGTGTTTAGGTGTTAAACACTTGTGAGAGATTTCTAGTGAGAGTAAATTCTTGTAAAGGTTTGAGAAACACCTTAAAAGTTTCTTGTTTGATTTGGTGGAAACCTTCAAGTAGAATCCTTGACGAGAGTAGATGTAGGGTCAAGAGAGATTCCAATATTGTCGAATCACTATAAACCGAGTTTGTACTTTCTTCTCCCTTGCTCTTTTAATTTCTAACAATTCAATATTTATTGTTCTTCCTTGATTTCATATTTATGTGAAAAAATAAAAATTAAACCCAATTCACTTTTCTCTGGGATTGCACCTTAGTTAATAATTGGTATCAAAGCTTAGTTCTCATTAATAGGCTTAAAATCCTTGAGTAGATCCTATGGCATCTAATATGTATAATGAAGGTCATTCTTTTTTTTTATTTTTTATAATAAAGCCTTCTTGAGGTGGAGGGGGGTTTGGCAGACCTTTACCAATTTATTAAAATTAAATTGAAAAAATTACAAGCAAATGGGGGAACAATAAGGCCCCTACCTGAGCAACAAGTACAGAGGGCCGTAAACCTTACCCTATAAAAAACAATTACATTTTTCTAAAAATAGGCAAGCCTAAATCATCATGATCCAAAGCTTGCTTACAAGATAAAGGTAAATCAAATACATTCCAAAATAAATTAGAACAACCAAGCACTGGACCTTCCTTTGCTAAGCTTTCAGCAAGCCCATTAGCCTCACGATACACATGCTACACATTAGTGTTTTTTGGGATAACAAATTTCATTCTTATACTAGGTCCCCTTTGTTTAATGAAACTAATTAAAACTATTAGAAAAATAGAATGACTTTTTTTTTTTTTTTTGTAGAATGTCAAGATTATACCTTGTGGAGAATAATTGAAGAAGGATTTATAATTCCTATGAAAAAGGTGAAAGACAAAGAATTAGAAATTTTAGTTCTTAAAACCAAACAAGAATTTGATGATGATGGTTGTAGAATGATGTCTTTAAATAGTAGAACTACAAGTATGCTTCATTGTGCCTTAGATATAAATGAGTAAAACAAAATTTCTGCTTGTTCTTTAGCTAAAACAATTTGGGACAAACTTCAAATTACATATAAAGGTGCTAATCAAGTGAAGAAATCTAAAATTTACAGATCAATATTTGAATATGAAGCTTTTAAAATGTCTCCTACTGAAACCATTTCTAAAATGTACTCTCAGTTTACTAACATTGTTAATGGTTTGAAGCTTCTTGGTACACATTATGAAAGTTGTGATTTGGTAAGGAAAATTCTCGGAGTTTTGCCATCAGCTTGAGAATCAAAGATGACGGTGATTGAGGAAGCCAAGGATCTTGACAACATTGATGTTGATACTCTTCTTGGCTCATTATTAACTTATGAGATAAACGTAATAAATCGAGTTGTTAATGATGAGTAAAAGAAGAAGAAGATCATTGCCCTCAATGCCACCATAAGTAAGGAAGTTGAAGAAGATGAGAATGAAAGTAGTGAGGAAAATGGAGAAATAGCTCTTATCACAAAGAGGTTCCAAAAATTCTTGAGAAAGAGCAAGAAGCCATAACAAAGGATAGTCAGATGCGAGAAAATCGGACACATCAAGGCAGATTTTCCTTCAACAAAGAAACCTTACAAGAACTTCAAGAAGAAAGCAATGGTAGCAACTACTTAGAGTGATGATAAAGAGGACCATTCGAATGAAGAGATTGACTTTCAAGAGATTTTCAATCTTTGCTTGATGGCAATTAATAATGAAAATAAGGTAACCAATTCTTATTCTAGTAATAATATTGATAATGAAAATGGGAATAAAGAATTGATAAAAGCTGTAAATGAATTGTATGAAGAATTAAAGAAAAAATTGATACTAAAAATATTGCTCTCAAGAAGGAAGTTTTAAAAGAACAAAAAGAAATATTCTCTTTAGAGCTTAGCAACTCATCACAAGAGTCTGTGATAAATGAAAATATTGTTTTGAAAAAGAAAGTGAATGAGTTGAAAAAACTATGTCTAGACTTGTAAGTGGAAAAGAAAAGCTAGATGAAGTGTTGGCTTGCCAAATATTGAGTGGAGAAAAATCTAGTTTTGGTGATTCTCCATTAGGCAAACAAAAATCAAATGAAACTATCTTAGTGAAAGCAACAAATGTAAATGATCCCTCTACTTCTAAGGCACCTAATAATGATCATAATCTTCCTTTAAAAATGCTAGGAAGCCTAAGAATTCAAATGTCAATGCTAGGAATTCAAGAAGAATATATGCTAGGAAGCCTAGGAATGCAAATGCTAGGTATGCTCATTCAAGAAATTCATATGCTAGGAATGCATATCCTAGAAGTAACTATCATTCATATCCTAGAAACATGTATTCACATAACTCTTATGATGCTAGAAACATGTATTCTAGGAATACAAGATATTCACATCCAAAGAATAATAGATTTGCATGATCTAGACAACCTAGAAATTACTATGATTATCAATCTAGGATCATACATCATCCACATCACTATGATTATGGAGCACATTATAGAATTAAGAAAGTATGGGTTCCTAAAGGATCTGTATTTTCAATGTCTAACCCGAAAGGACTCAAGAAATTTTGGGTACCTAAAAGTTTCATTGTATATCCTTATATGATATAGATATGTCTCCATACAAAGATAGAAGATGACCATTGGTACCTTGATAGCAGTTGCTCGAGACTTATGACTAGTGATCAAAACATATTTGTGGAGTTGACTCCAAAGGACAGTGGACATGTCACTATTGGAGATAACCCCAAGATTAAAATCCTTGGACATGGAAAAGTTGGTAAAAAATCTTCAACCGTTGATCATGTTTTACTTGTGCAAGGTCTTAAGCATAATTTACTTAATATTAGTCAATTGTGTGATAAAGGTAATAAAATCATATTTGAATCCTCTCATTATCTTATAATAGACATTAAGATTAACAAGATCAATTTTTTTTCCCAAAGACATAAAAATATATATATAGTTTATCTCAAATCTTTGCCTTCGCAAAATGAAAAGTGTTTTTCATCTTTTTGTGGTTATGTCATAGAAGGTTTTGTCATGTGAACATAGATTTAATCAAAATTATTTCTAAAAAGGATTTGGTTATTGGTCTTTTCAAAATCAAATTTGAAAAAGACAAAGTTTGTGATGCTTGTCAAATAGGAAAACAAACAAGAATCTTTTTTAAATCCAAAAATACGGTTTCAACTTCTAGACCTTTAGAGATTTGAACATGGACTTGTTTGGTCCAATAAGCACATTAGTCTAAGTGACAATCAATATGCTCTTGTTGTTGTGGATGACTATTCTAGATATACCTTTGTTATCTTTATAGCTTATAAGGATGAAGCTTCTAAAGGATTTGTAAACTTTTGTAAAAAAATTCAAAATGAAAAATGTTTTGCTATTTCAAGCAAAAGAAGTGATCATGAAAAAAATTTGAAAACTAAAGATTTTCAAAATATTGTATTGATCACAATTTTTTAGCTCCTAGAACCCCCACAACAAAATGATGCTGTTGAAGGGAAAAATAGAGTTCTAGAAGAAATTGGTAGAACTCTACTTTGTGAAAATAATTTGCCAAAATAATTTTGGGCGAAAGCCATATACACTGCTTGCTATGTTTTAAATAGAGTTTTAATTAGCTCTATACTCGAGAAAACTCCATATGAACTATGGAAGGGCAGAAAGCCAAATATTTCTAACTTTCATGCTTTTCGTTGCAAGTGTTTCATCTTGAATAATAATAAAGTTAACTTAGGTAAATTTGATTCTAAGACCGATGAAGGGATTTTCTTAGGGTATTCAACCTCTAGTAAAGCTTATAGAGTTTTTAACAAAATAACTCTAGTGGTTGAAGAATATGTTCATGTTGAATTTGATGAAACTAACCACCTTTCCAGTAGAAGAGTTTCCTTTGATGATAATATAGGTTTCATGCCAAGAGTAGAGACCATCACTCCCATTGTTGACCTCAAGGAGAATCAACTTCAAATATCTCAAGAGAAATATGTATCTAGGCTTGATCAACCTTCAAAAAGCCAACAAAGAGATGATCTTTCGAAAGATTAGAGGTATGTGAATTATCGTACAATCGATTAAGTGATTAGTGATCCGGGTAAAGACTCGTTCTATTATAAATGTATGTAATTATGTAGCTTTCTTGTCTCAAATAGAACCTAAGACTTTTGATGAAGCCGAATATGATGAAAATTGGTTAATGGTTATGCAAAAAGAATTAAATCAATTTTAAATATGTAAAGTATGAACTTTAGTTCCTAAACCTAAAGATCATTCAATAATTGGAACTACATGGGTTTTTAAATAAAATGGACGAAAATGGTGTAATAACTAGAAAAAATGGTAGACTTATAGCAAAAAGATATAATTAAGAAGAATGAATTGATTTTGATGAAACTTTTGCTTTCATAGCTAGATTAGAAGTTATCTGCATGTTGCTTGCATTCACATGTTTTAAGAACTTCAAATTATTTAAATGGATGTAAAAAAATGTTTTTATTGAAGAAGATGTCTATGTTGAACAACCTTTTGGTTTTGAGATCCTAACTTTCCAAACCATGTCTATAAACTTTCTAAAACTCTTTATGAGTTGAAGCAAGCTCCTAGCTCATGGTATAAAAGGTTAAGTTTTTACTTGGTAATGGTTTTACAAAGAGAAAAATTGACAATACTCTATTTTTTTAGTCTACTACACTAGCCCAATAGAGCTAATTTATATAAAATATTACGCGAATCAATTGCATTTAATGCTTCAAACGGTCATATTTTATTTCAAATGGCTATTGAAGTTTTTGCTATAAATACCCAGTTATTAGAAGCTTCAACAACCATCTTAAACATCCAGAACATATTTATTGCAAGAATCAAGCATTCAGTTTTTTAAAACTAAGCCATTGTTGAGTATTAAGCTTTAAAGAGAGAAATTTTTGAGTTGTAAACATTTATTGTACACTCTCTCTTGTTTCAAATCAATTCATTCCTTCTCAAAGTGTAAAAGAGTTGGTGTAACTCTTGCTTTAGGGTTTAGGTGTAAAACTATTATTGAGTGTTTAAGTATTAAACATTTGTGAGAGATTTCTAGTGAGAGTAAATTCTTGTAAAGGTTTGAGCAACACCTTAAAAGTTGCTTGTTTGATTTAATGGAAACCTTCAAGGATGATCCTTAAAAAGAATGGACATAAGATCTAAGAAAGATTTCAATATTGCCGAACCACAATAAACCGAGTTTACACTTTCTTCTTTCTTGCTCTTTTAATTTCCAACAATTCAATATTTATTGTTCTTGCTTGATTTTATATTTGTGTGAACTTATTTATTTTGTGGAAAAATGAAATTTAAACCCAATTCATCCTCATCTTAGGTTGCACATTGGTTAACACTATTTGATTTTATGAAGAAAAAAAATATCAACAAACTTTCCATTTAAAATATTTAATTTTCTTCTATGATGATCTTTAGTTTTAATTTATTTAATGACGCAATAGGTAATAATATCATGATATTTTTTTAAATATAAAATATATGAAGTAAAATTTGTTTTATATCATATAATAGAATATAAGTCCATTTAAAATATACTTTTAACAATTTTAAAAAAAAAACAATAATAATTTTCTTTAAAAAAAACCCTAAAAATCCTTGTTAAATATGTTTCATTCCTAATACTTTATTTTTTTAAAAATAACATTTATGATATCTAAATGTGTTTTGATTATCATGAAAAGTAATATCCAATTAAAATTTTGGTTCTTCAAATAAATTCATTTTGAGGCGCTTGATGATATAAATTAATGTTTTGGGATGAATCGTGAGTTTTAAACAGATTTGGTATGGTAGTATCATTTCAACATACTTGAAAGTAATACAGTACAATTTGCCTTTTTAAGAACTAATACAAAATAACATTAACTAAAACTGATTAGAAGTTTCATTCCCAAACTTTCTAAACTTAATTAAAAGTGTCATTGTAAAAAAAATATCACGCGAAAACAAATTTTAACTAATGAAGGATTACAGAAGAAAAAAAATCATATAATGCAACGATTCGATCGAAATAAGAGACCAAAACAGATCAAAATAACTAAAACAAATCGAAACAAACCAAAACAAAAGGTGAACTGAAACGTTTTGATTATTTCAATCGAAACAAAATTCATTACCTTTCCTCAGACACAACCTTATCTTAGAACTTTTGTTATTGTTGCTGCTGTCGTTTATATGTCAAACGAACACACGACGAGCTAGAAACCAAATCTGTTTTCGTAAACGATGGAGGAAATATTATGCCCAAGACTATGGAAACTTGTTTGAACTATTTACTGATACCCATTGAATCTTTACGTGGATGTAAAGTTTTTTTGGAGAAAACTTTTTACGAGAAAGTACAATCGCAGCTTCCATAATGCTAGGTATTCTGCTTAAGTTGAGTTTTAAATGTCCTTTTTTGAAATAATTGAGGGATTCCAATTTGAAATAGAAAAATTACGAACCTTAATGAAATTCCAAGTTAAACCCAAAAAAAGAACTACTCATACCCCAATTAAAACCTCATAACCCCATTAAAACAATAAATAATTTTAAAAAAATCATAACAATAATTAAAATTAAGTAATACAAATGATTGCTTTAAATTTACAGAACTTAAAAAAGCGGCAAAAAATTACAAAACCTTACTAAAATTCCTAGTTATATAAAACTACTCTTAATCCAATTAAAACAATAAATAATTAAATAGCTTAAAACATTATTAAATTAAATAACAAAATCAGTTCAAATACTCATCGAGTGTGTGTACGCCTCGCCGTACCCCTTCTTCCTGCATTTCCCAATCCTGAAACAAAATGGATTTGTCATTTCTTTACATGTTATAATCAACAATGAGTAGTTTCTAGGGTATAATCCAATTGATAGTGGCGTCTCTCTTTTAATTGAGACCTCAAATACAAACCTTTATGTTATCAATTATTGCAATTGATAAAAAATAATAAATAATAACGATGAAAAGAGCAAGAATGACTAGACAAAAAGAAAGTTCAATTGAAAAAACAGTGAATCTCAATCGGCCAATGTCATTGTCTCAGAGACCCATGCTTCTTAATTAAAAAATGGCTTACTCGCTGATTGTTACAAGCTCCAAACTGTCTCAACACTATCTAGAAAAACTTCTTAACATCCTTATTGCTGAGAAATTTTTGTTGATAAACCTGAAATGGGCTTACTGCAAGCTAGGGAGAACTTTCGCCAAAAAAAAAAACCATCCCAGGGATCTTTGTGAAATTGCAGTGTCTCAGTGTCTTCTGTGAACACAAGGATCAATATCAGATTCCACAACAGAAGCTCCAAACATGCTTCCGAAGCAACAATAAATTTCATGGGAAATCATATTTAACATGTCCAAGATAGAGACCACATCCAGGGGCCATGGGACTTGCAGCAGTCACCGTCTTTGCATTCAAGATTTTTTCAACTGAAACAATTGAATATAAGATATGAAAATGTAGTCAAAATTAAGACTAGAAATAAAAAATTTACTACATGCACATAATATGGTGAAGATATCAAGAAGTAACCACACCATCAGAAACTATCAAATCTCCAGTGCCAACACATTTGAGAACTCCAACAAGCAGTCTGACCTGCATACATTCCACTGAAATTCAATTTTACAGATCCTGAAACCAAAATAATAGCTAAGAAAAGCCATGTCTTTGTTTGGATAGTCTGGTTTAGTTTTCAGAAGCTGTCCCTAGAGTCCTAGACAGTTTTTTGCTTGGTTCATGTGAAAACATGTAAGCTACAAGAGTTAAGGCAAGCCTATGGGGACGTCAATGGTCACAGACAACGCATGATCTGCAGAAAAAAGATGAACTTAGAGATCATTTCTTCTAAAGATGAAAGGTATTCATTTGGTGTTGCAAAACAGACCTGTTATGCAGTTGCAATAGAAACTTAAGTACTTAACTGGGTAGAAACCAATTCGAGAAATAAAAGCTTATTTTTTACAGTGGATAAGTTGGCTTAGGCTGCACTTATCTAGGGCATAGAATGAAGGAAATGCAAGGGTAGACTGATAACTTAGGATATTAGATTCAACAAATATGGTTTTCCAAAGATCCCAGACATTGATTACAATGGGAAACTTCGATAGGTTTGAAACATTGGCTTCTCTATTCTAAATGACAAGTTAACTTATTTGATTGTTCGGCTTGAGAGCCTCCAAAGATATCAAAAAGGCTAGAGAGCTAATTCCACGTTCTATTTGGTAGATGGTGTGGAGAGAGAGGAACCGGAGGTCCTTTGATGGTATTGAAAGATCAAATGCTACTATTAAAGATAATTGGTTCAACACTCTTATTTTTTGGGTTAAAAGAAATATTTTTGGAAATAACGATGATCTTTTAGATTTTGTTAAGCTTTTGCATTATAAATAGCCTTCGACTTTTTAGTGCACCCTCTTGATGCTTCTTAATAAATTTTTATTTATCGAAAAAAATTTGTTCTGTTTGTCAGCCAGCATATTACTGCTGTCTTGGTTTTGAGTTGGCTCCAGTTTCAAGATCAAGGAAAATTTTCACATTGGTGCAGGCAGGCTACAAATTGAAATTAAATTATGTGTGCTCTTTTGGAAGAGGAGATGGATGTTGGTTAAGAAGATATTGCTTCACAAAGAGGCTAGCTGATAATACATGAAGTATCTAAAGATTCTAAATGGTTAATAATGGTTCAGTCAAAGGTTACTGACCCCCCTGGGTGCAGCAACAGCTAGCAGAATCTTCATCTTTACTCCTAACAAAGTGACTTACTGCAACAAAGGTGCTTAACAAGCTTTTTTTTCTGTCCTTTCCCCTCTCAGCCTCTCCTAACCCCCCTCCTGACCTTTTTTTTTTTTTTAAAAAAAAAAATTTGAACAGTGCCATTCTGATAATTACATTCTTTTTGGGTTGCAATAATTTCTCAAGTACTTTTATCAGATATGATTTTGAAAGTTTCCCATCGAATAATATGGAAAAATTCTACAAAAGTAATCCTTCTTCAGCTATAGATCATATTGTTTATTACTTATTAAAAAAAATTACATATATTTTTGTTCTCCAATATATTTCTCCTCTTTTGGAAGGGTCATTCTACTCGAAATCCTAAAATATGCAGATTCACCTCTGTAGCATCAAAAACCTAGAAAAGAAAATGAATGGGGCTTAGAGGTAACATAGTATTGCGATTCTAAATTGTGCCCTCCAAAAAAATTACATTGGTTTTTTTGTTCTCTAATATATTTCTCCTCTTTTGGAAGGGTCATTCTACTTGAAATCCTAAAATATGCAGATTCACCTCTGTAGCATCAAAAAATTAGAAAAGAAAATGAATGGGACTTAGAGGTAACATAGTATTGTGATTCTAAATTGTGCCCTCCAAAACTACGAAACACAGCGTTTCTTTTTAAGATGAAAGATGAAACTAGCCATGATGTCATCTAAATCTCTTGCTCTCAAAATATCCAAACAAATACCAGAAGCACAAAAAGACAAGCAAGTAAAACAGTTAGTTCAATAGTGCAGGAGAAACAAGACTACAGAAATCGGATAAATAAAAAGCATGATGGAAACCTGGTGGTAAAGAAAAGAACGTGCACGTGCTGTCACGACATAGCAACAATGCCTTCTCCTTATGCCAAATCTTGAACTACTTTCACCATTAACGCTCCCCATTCTGTTACTGGGAATAGAACTAACACGCAGATTAAGATCAATCTCGGACTTTATGGAGCTTGCACAAGGACCTTCATCGTTTAAATTGCTTTGTCCCCTTTCCATGACTGATGGAAAATAAGGAGTTGATGGCACCTCAGAAACATGGAGTTCATCCAAAGTTCTGATGGGTGATTTTGCCTATAAGTACAGCAATTCATAAATGGTTTAAGGTAATTTATTATGCAAAGAGTATCCAATTATGGAATATGCCAACAAACATTTATTTCTCCTCAGATACTTGAATGACAATGATATTCAATATAAGAAGTCTTTTCTTTTTCATCTTCCACCCCTTTTGCCTTGGGGAAGACGGGGTTTGGGGCGAGATTTTAACACAAACAAATTACAAGGAAAATCAGCAGCTTCCACTCCATGATAACCTTTATATTGGTTGCGAGTCAGCAGAAAACTGAGGTAACCATCAAACTAATTCCATTTAATTTCAAACAAAGCAGAAAAGTTGACTATTTACATCTTGTATACCAAAAGATAGTTGTGTCATGTACCCAATCTACCCATCAAACTGACAAGATCAAGCTGAGTCACCAGAAAATGCCACAGCTGGAACAAAGCCATCTGTGGAAAACCCAGCACCAAGAACCCTCTTCTAAAACTTCTTGCCTCTTACCCAAATGATTGGTAATCTAGTACAGCAGAACCTATCTTGAGTCTGACAAACTCAAGGCAATCCAAGCAAAGGACATCACCCTCCCCCGAATCTTCTGGCAGGGTGAAGCATACACAATGAACTACATGTATATATGCAAGAGAAACCTTGCATGGACTTCCAAGGCCACCAACCAGAGGTAATTTTTGGAGGATTCATCTAATACATCTTTAGGGGTGCAAAAGCACCAAAAAAAATACCATCTCCTTCCCCCTCATCACATTCAGCCAAATTAAGAATCTTGGGAAAATCATTAAACGATTATATAACACCTCTTGCTTAACTTATCAGCAAAAGAGAAAAAAAAAACACACCTCTTACTTCTGTATAACAAAGGTATAAAACCCGAAAGAAAACAAACAAACAGAAGAAACGAAAGAAATTAGATGCTGACTATTTAGGAGAAAAGGAACAACCTGGCAACCAGCTGCCCTAAAGGAACTAAAATCATGAGATCCAACAAGAACTTTGCACGCTTCCTGCACAAATATCAACTAAAGAAAATTTCTTAGTTTTTCAATTGAATATAGTTAGAGATGAGTATGGAAACCGGTGAACCCGCGGACCCAATCCAAACAGGTGCAATGGGTGGTTGGGTTAGATTTGGTTGAAGTTTTCAAAAGTTGGGTTCGGTTTGGGTTGAGAAATTGTTGAACCCAGTAAGTTGGGTTGGGTCACGAGTTTAAAATTTTTCACCCGACCCAAACCGATAACCTAATTATTATATAATTATATTTTATGTGTATTAAAATATACTTGCTTTAAGGATTGATGGATTACATCCATATTTTGGTAAGTTGGTTTGGATTGATGGAATATATATATATATATATATATATATATATATATATATAATACTCTCATTTCTTTTCTTTCTTCTTACTAGAAACCCTCCGACACAAAATGCTAGTTTCCATCAAAAAGGCTAATTTTTTATTTAAATATATTAGGAGCATGTTTCTTTTTAATACTTTTTAGTTGAAGAAGACCGTTTATGTTCGTGAAAGTATTTCATCTGGATTTTAAATATGCTTTCCAAAAGCTTGTTAAATTGATTTGCTTATCCTATGTTCATTCACTTTATATTTTTTGTATGATGTAGATATTTGGTATTATGTAAGAACGTGATCATGGAGATTCTAGCTAGGGCCAAGTCTATATTAGTGTTGTCATTTTGAAGAATTTGATTGATCAAGCACCTCCCTCTTTTGTACGGTTTATGTTAATTTAAGGTCGTTTTAACTTTTTTTAAAGTTATTTAAGATATTTTGTAAGTGATAGATTTGAAAGATTTACTGAATTCTTGTATGGATTTGGTTTTGGATCTAATGGATAATGAATTATTGTAGTAAAATATTTTTCTTATGTAATATGTTTAAATTAATTTTTAAGTGAAGAAAATATTAAATCGGCAACCCGAACCAATTTGAATGGGTTGAGTTGGGTTAGGGTTAGGGTTAGGGTTGGATGGGTTCATGGGTCATGTTGGGTTGAGATTTTCCAGCCCGGTATGATTGGGTTGGGTTGAATTTTTTGGCCAAACCGACCCATTCTCACCCCTAGATATAGTAATGACTAAAGGAAATTAGTGAGATATAATAGTAACTGAACCTGCATAGTGCTCAGATCTAGCTCCACAGGAACATGCCATGCGCGGTCTTTTTCGAAGGTAGACAAGGGCTCTGGCCCCGAGAGCAAGCGGTAGAAGTACCTAACAAAATTGATCAACAACACGATTCAGAATATTTACCTTGCAGAGTTCACGTTATTAAATATTAACATACACCAACAAACATATCAAATGTCAGGACAGGGGGCTAACAACAGCATACTATAACATTTAGAGAGATAGAGAGAGGTCGACAGAGAAAGCAAGAGAGAGAGGGAGGGGGAGGGGGGAGGAAGGGAGAGAAAGAGAGATTACTTAAAATCTTTGTAACCCAACGAGTAGAGGCTACACTCAAGCAAGTCTTAATCACATATAACTTGGGAACCATTACCATTCATGAAACCAAAATCAATTCATACTACAGAAGACCCTTTTCTGCGTGTAGCAATATATGCAACCCAGACTCAAAACCAACTGAGCATCACATTTTCTATAACTGTATAGCTGCCTAGACATGTGGCTGTAATCTCTACAAACAGAAATTGAATCATGAATACCTACGTTCGCTCCTGAGCTTTGTATCTTGCATGAAAATCATTTGGAACACATCGAACATCAATCACCATAATATCGCCTTCAATTCTCTAACAGAGACCAAAATTTAAACATGTCAGGAAGTCCTCAGCAATAACACATAAGACAGTTAAGTCATAAGTGAAATCATAAATAAAACTTCAGGCATGCAAACTAGATACGACTTCAAGTGAGTCAGATTTCAAATTCTACCTGAATCCAAAAAACACATATGAACCTTTTCGTTTAGCTTGCTGGAAATAGATTTGGATTTTGGAGGAAAAAATTGTATGAAAGTGCTTTCAGCTAGTTTTGGGTCAGTTCAGCCAATACCAACTGACGAATATTATTTTGTTATGTACAAAAAGAAAATAACTTATTTATGCATAGGATCATCCAATTCCCACGATTGGGACCAAGCCAGGGACCATGCTGCATTTTGTACAACACGCATTACAAAAAGTAAATAAAAAAAATAGAAAAACCAAGATACAATTATATATCAATATGAATTTTAAACAAAAGAACTTTTAACTTTAACAGCAACAGCTAGCATCACTGTCATGGAACTACTCTTTAGTAACAACGCAAGAAATAAAAACAACTAATGTTTGTACTTGGGTTGCACCCCTTTGGTGCCCTTTATATAATCCTTTTTACTTATCAAAAATAAATATGTTTTAAGGTTAAAAATGAAAATAAAACCACTATGTCATATTTCTATTTTAACCAAAAACTAGAATGTTGTACTAGGAACAAGCAAAGGTTACTTGACACAAGCATGCTATGTATTGTTCAAAGGCATCAAGTTTGCCAAGTGCAGTCCTTTTTGCAAAGGACACTGCATGCCCCATATTGAGAGTGTGATCCGCAAGGTAATGGCAATGCAATTTTAGTAGTATACTAGTATGTTGGTAATTGGTCCATGTGTACTAAAGATAGGACACAACATAAACTTTAAGGATATCTCTTTCTGTCCAAATAGTTTTAAATGACACTTTATCTCCTATGTAAATGCTAACCGAAAGAAGCTTCCATGCAATTCAAAAATATTCATGTCAATCAAAGCCAGAAATTCAACAAATATCAGCTGAAAATTTGACTGGAGTTATTTAAACTGAGATTTCCTGTAAAGAAGTCCTAAAACTAATTATATTATGTAGTTAATTGCTGATAAAGTGGAGAATCAAGATCGTTATTTGTATTGCATCAAGCTGTAAATTTTTAGACTAAAATCCCCTGGAAATACCAGCTAGAAAAATTAAAACTTCGATAGTTCACAAATACTTGGGGCTTATAAAAACCTAAGGGCATGTTTTAATTTGTTCTCTTTTCAAAACAAAGTTTTCAAAATGAAAACATAAAACAATTTTCCGTTGTTTTTCACTAAAAACACGTTTGGATGATAATTATTTTAAATTTAGTTTGTTTACCTCTCTGATGATAATGGTGCTATATTTCAATAAGAGAAAACTTATTAACCACACTAAGTATGTTTTCTCATTATTTTTTAGAACTATTCTAAAAATAGTTATAGACAACAACAAAAAACATCAAAAAGATGGTTCCAGAAACAAGCCCTGTTTTCGTAAACTACTGAAACAGTAACCAAACATAATTTGGATGTCAAAGAACTGTTTTATGTTTCTGAAATCAGGAAACTGTTTCCGAAAACAGATACTATTAAACATGTAAGTGTATCAACTCTTATGGCATTAGGCACGTCTATAACCTTCATGCAGCCATCGACAAAAAAACTGATTATAAATATATTCCCAGGAAACCTAAATAGAACTTCTTTTAAAATCAACTAAAAAGTTTTATTGACTCTCATGCTTATCTCAGAAAAACTGAGCTGCCAGAATAGTGTCATCGCTGAAATACGGCGACCAGTGGGCTTAAGATGTTTGTGGAGAGAAGACCGGGGTTGAGAAAACATTGAAAAGCGGAGAAGACATTAAGATTTTGAGAAAGATGAAAGTGGAGATATTCTAACAAGACAACTGCTATATCCATGATTCCGGTGGGTCATGTTTATTCAAACATGGAAGAACAGTCATCTACGGCAGATCTGCACAATAGCACTGCAGAGGACCTTATCTCCCCAACTTCAACAATCAAAAGGAGTTTGCCACCTGCTGCAGGTACTTGTTTGTATATTCAGCTAAGAGCATTATTCTTAACCAAAGGCACCACATGCACTGCATAAACCTTTCAACTCAAGTATGTAATGCATGTGATTGTACCAATAGTTTCTTTTTTTGTTTTTCTGATAAGTAATTGTACCAATAGTTTTTTAATATATAACTTTGCACAATTTTTCCAGAAAGTTCAAATGACAATAATGTACTCAAATATCAGCAACCAACATTCTAGCATAAAATGAATTTAAAAAAGAATACTCTCAAAGAAACCCAAAAGCTTCTCCTAGATTGAAACATGCCTTTATCAAAATAACATGCAGACAAATATCAAAAAATTTATCAGAAGAATATGCAAGCCCAGAAAACAGAATAACTTATGAAGCATTTAACATGGGCATTTGTCATTGAAATGGATGAAAAGAAATTGCCATGTATGCACTTGCTCTCCTTGTAGTTTTGTTCCTTTAGGTTGTGAATAATGAAGTACATTGTCAAACACTCAGTATTGGTGAAAATGACTAGAGAAATAGCACAGACTAGAGAAATAGCACAAACAGTCAATTTCTTAATCAGAAACCTCAAAGATCATCAGAAACGAAACCTGTAAGAAATGATTCACAGCTCTTCTAACCACAGCAGGTTCATGAGGAGGTAACTGCATTTAGCACAAATGAAATAATTATTTCACAGCCATGTATCATCTAGTATTTCTGCTAACTTGCCAGAACATATTTTACTAAATTCATATAATGAAAACCAGTTCCTTGTGTGAATTAGAAAAAGAGAAATACTACTTCACAATCATATATCACCTCATGTCCCTACTAACTCGGCCAGAACATCATTTAGTAAATTCATATAAATTTACCAGATTATTTAGCACTAGTCATGTAACATCGGTTAATGATAAGACTCCTTTTTCCCCTCCAATTAAGCATTTTGAACTTTTTTGAACTTAATAAGATTATGTATGTACTTTTCCTGTACAATTGTATCGTATCACCAGCTATCGAAAGATTTGTCTAATAGCAAAAATCTGACAAAACAAATCATTAGAGATCTGATACATCAATAGCATAAGCCTTGAACAACCCATTATAAAGTAATTGATTGATAAATATGACAAAACATCCTTGATTCATTGAATACTAATTTTAATGGCTATCTGTAATGTGATATATTCCCCAAATATCTTATAAAGGGACTTGAAAATATTCTTCTAATAACTTCGTTGACAACACGGAAAAACAATGGCACACCCAAGTACAAATGTAAAATGGGAATTATCCAAGAGGCACCAAAAAAGAAAGAGATGAAAATTACAATCAAATAACTAATGTCTGAAACATCTCCACCCCCACCCCAAAAGAAATAAACTCCATAAGAGAACCAGGAAAATTAGCTTAGTGAAGAAACAAAAAATGAGACTTTCAAAACTTTTAGCACTAATCTCATTCATCCAATGTTCCATGCCTACAAAAGACAGTGGTTAAAAGTGCAAGGTGCACTAAGGGCATCTGGAGCCTAGGTGCAGGGTGCAGGGTGCAGGGTGCAGGGTGCAGGGTGTAGGGTGTAGGGTGTAGGGTGCAAGGTGTCATGGTACGTACCATTTGGCATGGTTGCTACCCATGAGTTGGCCTTTGAATGAGCTGTGTGGTGATATGTGAGTTATGTGCAGCAATGTGGCCTGGTTATAGCGCAGTTGCACAGCAGATGTCTGTCGGCGGTGTGCTAGAGTGGCACAGTGACATTTTCGTAAATATGTGATTTATGCTCCAAAAATTAATGGGAATTTTTGGGGAGTATCTTGAAGATGCGCACAGTGTTATGATATGTTTGGAGTTGGCAGATTGTGTAAATTCTATTTATTAAAGGATTATGATGGCTCAAGCATGAGGTATGTTTCCTACCCGTAATGCTCAAAATGACTTAAGACTCTTTAGGGGGGACATGGTATCGAGCTCTCCACGACCCGCAGTGTGCGCACATGAACCATAGTTAGGCTATGGTTTGAGACGTGTGGGCACTAAGTGAGCCTCCCAAGGTAACTTGGGGTGCAGGTTTGGGGCCACCAGAGGGTGACTTGAGCCTCCATGAAATTGGGAGCTTCATGGACAGCATAGGTGGCTCGTATGCACTATATTGCTCTCCTCCCATGCTTGAGGCTTAAACCTATGTTTATTATCATATGGGCTATCGGATATCATCTTGGCACTGTGTGTGTAAGTAGTGCGGTTCTCGTGTAGCTATGAGGCACCTGTGGGGACAACTTCAGTTAAGTTGTAGGCTGAATGCGTGTAGCCATATCTGCGTGCATGTAGACTCTCGGTTATGTTGTGGGCTATCATCGATGTGTTCAACACAATGATGGGAGGCAATGTGCATCAATGGGCGAGTTGCTCATCGGCTATCTTCGGTTGGGCTTGCAGGCAATGTGCAGTCAAGCTTGAGAGTTTGTTGCATGCAGTCGGATTTGTGGGCGGTTGGCTCTTGGTTAGGATTGTGGAATATCATCTAGCACAAGGAAAGAGGGATTGTGCTTCAATGTGCAAGCAGCAAATTAGTGACCAGCACAATGAGGGGCGACATTATGCGTCTTCAATTGGCAAACAGGTAAGATGGATTAAAGGTGAGTGAGCTAGGAATTGACACAGATGAAAACTCTGTGGCATTTCTAGGATGTCTTAGGGTTCCAATAGGACTTTACTCGTGTGCTCCTAATCGGGTAAGCTTATTGAGGTCTAAAGGCACGAGGGCTGATGAGCACGTCTATGGCTATTCGAATCAGTGGAGCATCAGAGGCACGGTAAGATGGGGCCAAGCTTTAAGCGAAGACTTCGACGCTTGTGCGTGCACTCAAGTGGGCTCCTTGGTATCATGGTTTGAGTTTTTGAGACAGTGTGATGAGTTTTGGGGCTTCGAGAAGGTTGTCGTGCAAGTTCTTGAGGCGAAAAACTCGAGGTGAAGAAAGGTTGGCTAAGACTTAGAGAAGTTTTAGCGTCGCACGATCCTCTGGATTTAGGGAAAATCTGGTGGACCGTGACACAAGGCGCATGAAGGTGGAGCACACATTTACAAAAAAAAAAAAAATGTGTATAAAATGGTTATAATTCATATAACACAACCTAAATTAAGAAATATCATAGATTTTCAATTTGTGACCAACTTATTACCATTACTTTAATGCAAACACACTAAAATATTAAACACATACTAACTTAAACACTAAAATCGTATATACTTTTCTGATAAGTTAAAACCATATATACTAAATTAAATTCAATTGCATACATAATTTTTATTTATTTATATATAATAAAACACTAAACAATATTATACTATATATAAAATATATGTGCACGGTACACAGATTAGGGCATACTATAATAATATAGCAATATAATATAACAATAATAATATAATATAGTATAATAAACAATAGTACAAATACTTATCAAAAAAATAAAACAATAATATAAATAGTTCTATAGTTATTAGATAGTAGGTAGTACTTACTAAAGTCTATAGTACTACAGTTTTAAAGGTTGAAGCGTGAGTATTAAATTATTAAACAATAAAAAAAAAGCTAAACAGTAAAGTCTGTGAACTTGTGAGTAATAGACATAATAAATGATACCCATAACCCATTACTTCAGTCTAAAGAATGAAAAGACCACAGACCATTAGAGAACTCACCTGTAGTGTTACTGTGTCATGGCACTGTTCACTGTCTTCTTCATCGAGAAGACTCGAAGCCTAATTTTCAAAACCTAACATAGAGAACTGAAAAGGCAATGCGTATTGTTTCTTTAAGGACAGAGAGTGCCGAAAAGGTATGTGGTCTTTTCTTTTAAAAAAATAAATCAAAAAGGTGGTTTTTTTAAGATTTTAATCACTTAGACCCGACTGGTAAAGAATCGCAGGAATGATCGATTCATATCGATCTCCTCCTCCTCCTTCTCATCCATCACATTTGCAAGGCGCGCTTTTTGCGACCCTTGCGCCTTAGTGTCTAGGTGTGCGCCTCACACAGGTAGCATCACCTGGGGTATTCTGAGGTGTTGAGCTTGGAGCCTTGGTGCATCTAATGCCTAGGCACGCTTTTAACAACTATGACAGAAGCTCTACAATTTCTTTGCCCTAACAACTGCGAAAGAAGAGACAGTGGTACCATCCTCAATGCGATCATCTTCCTGCCCCTTCCACAAAACCACTCCAACACATCAATAAACCAAGCCACTATCTTAGGGGTAACATGTCAAATTCAAAATAGAGATTAAGAAAACAGAATCCACTTGTTAAAAGAGGACAGTATAAAAATAAGTGATCCATAAACTGCTACACGCTTCTACACATACCAAAATGCAGATTGAATCTAAAATTTTCATATTCAAAAGGTACTAAGATTCACAGTGAAGGGTGTATAAAGTCGAATTTCTTATATTCTATTCGATCTATTCTTCTGAAAAATGCACAAATCACTTATCAAAATAAAAAAATAAAAAAATAAAAAAAAATGCACAAAAGTTCACCAGTAACACCTATCTAAAAGGTAAGATGCCTTTGAAAGCCTACCCCTAAGATCTCTTAAGCTTAAATAAGGCATGTAATAGTATCCTCCACATGGGATCAAACTCAAGACAAATCGATTAAATGGGTATGTTGTTTACGCTTTCCTCACTAATCCTGCAATGTAAAGAAGCTTCCCATAAACAGTACTGACAATTTTGCCGCCTTCATTTCTACAACTCTTTTTTCTTAGTAAGTCTTCATTTCTACAAGTCATACAAACAAACCCGTGATGTTCCTCATGAGCTATAAAGAAGTTAAAGTTGAAAAAAAAAAAACAAAAAGGGGAATAACACCAAAAAGTAAAAAACAAAGAAACTAAAACCACAATGTTGGAAGTTTTTTTCTTTTTTGATCAATAAACACAGTATTGGACGATTACATGGAGCTATATCCTAATTAGTGCCAATTGCAAAACATTTAATTAGCAAAGATAGAATAAATAGTAACGTCTACGAGATATACCACTTCACCAGGCTTCCTTTTGCTAATGCGTTCGACATCTACATGGCAAACATTAGATAGGGCATGCACTCCTGCATCCTGCCACAACAATAAGAAACTGGACATCCATGTTACGTCCTAAATAAAATAGAATCACTAAAATAATACCAGGACGAATGGTGACAGACATAAATAGAATATTTGTGCACATGCAAATATATTAATTCCTGAAGGAAAGAAAAAGAAAAAATGATCAACGTACATACAAATAAGTTTTAGAATAATTCTTTTTTCCAGTAATGCTGAAGGCTATCAGGTTTTTTTTTTTGATAAGTGGCTATCAGGTTTTTTTATTAAGTATTTTACTTCAGTTTCTTAGGCAAGCAATGGGTATTACATTTCCAAATAATCTGATCAATTGATCGATCAAATTACAGCACAGGCACACTATCAAAAAGTGGATAGCTTAGTCTGCATCGATATCATTGGCTTGTTGTGTTGTGGTTATTTGCTTTAAAGTTCTTGAGTATACAGCTTCCTCTTATTTCTTTTAGGTTTTGTAGGGCGGTAGGACCTCTTATTAAACTTCACTTAAGAAATACTAGTAGAACAATAAGACAGAGAAAATGGGAGATCATTCGAGATCTTTCACGGACTCGATGATGGAACAAATAGTGAATTCCAACATGCACCACGAAAAGGAAGGGGAAAGAACGAAGTAAGAAAAGGAAGAGAAAGAGTACGAGAACAGTTTTTGTGAGACCAAGCTTACACTTAAAAGGATAAGATAGTCCACAAGGATGAAATTGAAAAGAGAGTTGCAATCAACTAAAATTATGAGCCATATCCATAAGCGATAACACAATGAATACATAAAACCAGACCCGTGAAAATCCAACTTATGCCTTGAAGAGAAAAGGAGAGAGAGACCAAAAAGAAGGATAAATAACAGGAGTGAAGAAGGAGAAAGAACAAAAGAAAGAGGAGTGAGAGATGGGCAGCCAATCAATCTTAAGTTCCAAAATATTCTCCTGAAGTTGCCTCATTTTCATGTTTTAAACTACATGTAGGATAAGAGACAACCCTATAAACGCAAAGAAGGAAAAGATATGTAATCATGTCACATATACAGCAACAACCATATATGCCACAATATAAGACAAAAACCATTATAGTGTTCCAAAAGGAAACAGCTTAAAATGAAAATGCCGAAAGAAACTACTAAACTAAATCTCATCATAGAACTTGCTAACTCTAACCAAAAGCAACTAATCCAAATAAAGTCCGCAAGACAAACAGTCTCAGGGAGTCACCTTATGGACTTCTCTGCCAATGGAACACTTGAACCTGAACCTAAGCATAAACCTATTAAAAACTTCTTTTGTGTTATTAGATGTACCATATTCATTAACCGGAATTTGACTCTACCAGTATCAATAAATTATTTAATATGTATTGACATTAACTGAATTAAATTTTATATGATCAAAAATCTTTGTGCATACTCACAAGCATAGACAGAAACCATTTTATATACATTGTACACTAAATGATATACAACATCAAAACCAAAGTAGTACGAAGCAGAACATAGACTCACCGTTCGACTTGAGCAAAAGACTGAAACTGGCTGGCCAATAAATTTATGAAAAGCCTCCTACATTAAAAATGACAATTAATTGATACTGATTAGCATTTTTAAAGCCTTCTTATCTGAGCTAAAATCAACATAACTTCTGCATCCATAAGCATGAATATTTACAACGTAACCAAGCAATGCCCTGAAAAATACTCCTAAAAACAATTTATTGGTTTTTATGCTCATAGTTTCATTTGAATTTTCAGAGAAAAATGAAAATTCTATTTTTTTTTTCAAAATAACAACTCTACTAAACTACACATCTTCCTAATCCTAGTTATGCAGATCTTATTTCCTCGGGTAATCAGCATTGCAACATCTAAACTATTTTTTTTCCTTTCGCTTCATTTCCTTGGAAATCAGACAGAAATATTTTCCTTGCAGAAAATAAAATTCAAAGGTTTCCACTCGCAGTTGCCTTACACTTGCAACTGTTCAACTTCATTGTTTCTCAAAACTAACCACTAAACAACACTCCAAAACACCAAAAAAAATCTTTCGTTTTCCCATTTTAAGACGGAGAAGATCACCTCTAGTACACCTACGACCGTACGGAAATTGAGCTGCTTTTGGGACCCAGAGAACCGAGTCCCAATGTACTCAATAGCCACCAAATAGCGCTGGATTCTAGGGTTAGGGGTCATGGTTTGCGCAACAAGGCCTGATCCTTGTTGTTCTTCTTCTTCTTCTTTCTCGCTAAAATCTTCGGTTTTTGCGATTTTGGAAGGTCTATTGGGAGATTCAATGGCGGTGGAATCGAGAGAGTGATTGAGAATTTCTGTCATTTAATTTTTTTCAGAATCCAAACAAAACCGAAAAATGTGACAATCATATACGAGCGTTTAGGGTTTTCTTTGGGCCTAATTACCTAAACTATTGATCAGGTTTCAAATTGGTCCCTCATCTATCAATTTCAAAATTTTAACATGGATTTACAAAGAATTGCGCAATGTCACCCTTTTTACTGACGCTGTAATTGTATCCTTTAACGGAGTAGACACGTGCTCCTCACGTGATGGATAAGTATCAATCTCTCATTGCTTCCAACGTAAAATAAAGTAAAAGACGCGTGAGAGCAGACATATCGATGGTTTCAGAGAATTTTGAAACTTAAATCCTTAAATCATTGAATTTTGATCTCCTTATTATGAAATTGGATAACTTTACTGGTAATTTACAAAAAATTGTAGAAATAATCGAATAAATACAGTTCTTGTGGTTCTGTGGTAATTATTCAATTATTACTATAATTCTTGTAATTATCAATAAAGTTTTTAAGTTCCATGGTAGTTATTACAGAACTAGGTCCGTAAGAGTAAGACTTTAAATCATTTCACATCCTGAGTGGGTTCAAAAACAAATGAAAATAAAATTTATTTTATTTTTAAATAAATTTTTATGTTTTGTTTTTTATTTTAACATGTAGAATTTACTTAAATTTGCGCACTTAAAATGTTTGAAAGAAATGAAAATTTTAAATGAGGAAAAAATGGAAGGAGAATGGAGATGGACGGAATAAAATATGGAAAGAAATAGTATTTTAGTCGATATAACTTTTTACTCTTCATTTTGTAGATTTCATTTTTAAATTATATCAATTTTAATAGAATTTACAAAAAGCCAACTCAATTCAATAGTGAATTCATTTCGAAATAAATTCTAAGTTTTTTTTCCAAACATGACAACTATAGAATTCAAAATGAATTCCATAAAAACTATGGGTATATTTGGGTAACAGTTTTCAGTATTTGAAAACTGTTTTTGAAAATGAAAATTGAAAACAGTTTTCTGATGTTTTCTGAAAAAAAACATGTTTAGATAACTGTAACTCGAAAACTGTTTCCAAAACAGAAAACAGTAAAATGTTTTTTGGATAATCTGATTTTGAAAACTGTTTTGAAAATATAAAATAGTTTGGATAATCATTCTTGTTATTCTTTTCAGTTTTGAATTTAAATTTGAAATCTATATTGATTTTATTTCTCATATTTACTAAATATATTTTTTAACACACCAAATACTTGAAAAAAATTAACATTATTTTATTTTAAAATTTTAATATTTTTTTATATACCATGGATCAAACATGATCAAACTTTTCTCCCTCGCCATGTATGCTTTTTATATACCATGTTTTTTTGTTTATTTTCTTTTTATCATATGTAAACAATTAAATGAAATTGTCTTATTTTATCCTCACTCTTCTTAATCCATTGTACCAATCAGGCACTATCAAAAGGTTCTAGCAAGTCACCCTTCAACCCATTCTTCTAGCAAATGGAGAGATCATTTGAACCGAAGACATTGGCCTACAAGCCACCCCAAGGTAAGAGAACATGCATTTCTAGCAAACATCAAGAGAGAATTTATATACTAACAAGAAATAATTTAGAATGCATAGAATTCCAATAACCACTTAAAACATTGAAATACATGAGTCTTCTAGCTTTCACTAGTCTCACCTTTAACCTATGTTATAAATTGAAATTTTTTTCTTTTCCCGCAAGTATTATTCAGCTCTCGTTCTATAGAAGGGGCAAAAGAAAATGAAAACCTTATTTGATATAGTATGTCTTCTCAGAATCTATAGCTAACTTGAAAAAATGAACACAGAAAATACACATCTATAAAAAGGCACGAGACATTAGTTTGCCAATCTCTCTGCCTAGTAAGTATAGCCCTTAACAAACATTCCTTTCTTAGCTTCATTGCTTTCACCGTCAACAGAGTACTTTCCAAGCTGTGACTTCTTTGCAGCTTCAACATTGTTAGGACGTCCTTGCCCGCCACTGATACTAAACTTATTAAATAAAACAAGCAAGAAATGAACTAGAGGAGTATGCCATCAATAATTGCCCAGATTAACTAATCTTGAATGAGATTATTCTGTTGCCAAGCTTTATGACTCAACAAATCTCATAAAAGAATGCTCAAAAAAAGATTTATGATTTCCATTTAGTTAATTACTGTTAATTAAGATTGATATCTGCCCCCATTGAACATCAAAGGATCTACTAGAAGTAAAAAAAAAAAAAAAATCATTTGAGATCAAATGAGATTTTAATCAGGACCTAAAGAATGTAATATAGCCTATATAAGGTTGCTCAGTTCTTTTGCTTTGACTCCCATTTAAGGTGAAATTAGTTGAAACTATTGGAGTGATATGAGAGCCTTCAAAACAATGACCAGCACCCCTAGGTGAAATTCAACTTATAACATCTTACATTGTAGGTAACTGATGCATTTATGAACTCAACTTGGTTTAACCGACCCTTAAACTGAGAAGAGGAATTCATCTAAGCACTCAAATGACTGTTTTTTTAAATAAAAAAACTGCATTAAAGTTTGATAGAAAGAAAGCCAATAAAAACAACCTCAAGAAACGCAGGAAATCAAACCTGCACTTCAAATTCCTCATCAAATGACCACAATTAACCGATAATAACTGAATTATCATCATATATGTTCCAAGATCTGTTTTAAGTTCCATAGGCAAAGTGAAGTACTGCATACAACTTAATCTAAAGCAAAAAAAATGACAGTCTTACAAATACCAGGGGAATACAAACTTAATACCAGATGTGTTCAGTAAGGACTCCCTTACTGGTTTCTAGTTCATGGTTTCTGCAACAGCAAAATGAGCTGTTCAATCCTTCCAAAAGTTTAAAACCTGACAAAGAAAAAGGAAGAAAAACATAAAATAGATATTGATTTACCTGTATGCACACTGCTACAGGGTACAAAGTCTTCTTCAAGAACATTCAGAAGATATTGAAGCACTAAAATATTTCCCAGGGACTGATAAAAGACCAAGAACCAACACAGCAACAATGTCATTAATTGAAAAGGGAAAAAGGAAAGGAAAAAAATATATCTACCAACTAAACAATTGAAAGGACCACATTATCAGACAACAACCAATACGGAAAAATAAATTAACAATAATGATGTTTATGCTACATTATAACATCAATACAACATGTTCCATGCCAAGATGAACCTGAGGTCTTTCACTACTCTAGTCGGATTGTTTAATCACAGAAAAAAAAAACATAAAAAAGAGATATAAAAGGTAAATCCAATCCAAAGGACAAAAATGTTCCAAACATTATTGTATGGAAATATATAATGTATTAAATGAGAAAAAAAAATCTCATCAGAGCTTCAGAAACTCAGAAAGAAATAAACTAACTTGGCCTTGATGCCTCTCCAAAAGATAAGACAACAATAATTTCATCCTGCTATGCATAACCTTTTTAATGCATGGGCCAGATGCTTCAAAGTGCAAACATAAGCTTGATGAAATTTCAAATTATTCTCCAATTTCTTTTTTTTTTTTTTAAAAAAAACTTACACTTAGTCTATATCCCTTGCCAAAAGGTTTAACGCAAAAAGAAGGAACAATAAACTAACCCAACCAAAACCGAAAAGATAACAATGAATGAGGTACAACCCTATAATTTACCTGCAGATGATCAAGTCATTGATTCGTTTTCCTGACCAAGATCCTTCATTTTCATGTTAATAATCTAACTTTTTATATTTCATGTTTCTTTCTCTTCACACATAAACAGGGCCTGAGTCACCAAGGTTTGTGTACCAAGACCTGCTTGTTCTCTATAGAAACTGAAGAAGTAGGTAAGAATCATATGACCTCAATTGGAAAAGTTTGGCATCAGAATTCACTATTATGCATTTATCAGCACTTTTTTACAACATAGTAAATGTAATCTCATAAAAAAAAAAAAAAAAAAAAATCAATGAAAGAAGAAGCAAACAAGAACATAGTTCAAATGCATACCAACCAAAAGTATAGCATGAAATTTCACTCAGAGCTAAGATTTTGCAGCAAACTTACTAATTTCATATGCAAAAATTTATTCCTTATTTTCACTTTTGAAAATCCACCCGGTAGCTAACAAAATTAAGTACAAACTAATATCTAAAAATAGTAGTATTTCAGAGGATGAAAATTTGTACGAAATCAATTAAAGCTAGTATAATGTCAACTGATTGGACCTACATTGATGAATAAAAGTTAAAGATGATTCAAGTGGTGAAGAAAACACTAGAGTTACACAAAGTGGTGACAACAGACAACTTCATAAAGAAGTTATTATCAAACTTTTTTAAAAGCTTCTCCATATCATCCACATAGAACAGTGAGACTAAGCAAAAGAATTTCCATAGTGAAAAAGAGATCTAAGAACAACAGACACATCATGATTTCTAACAACTGCAAGCTAATCTAGCAATGATAGGTAAATTATAGGAAATTAAAATATAAGCAAAACTATTTACAGAGAAAAACGGTTCAAAAACAAAAGTTGGATTAATTTACACAAACATCTTAAACTATCTTAGATTTGAAACCAACAATGGCAAAGAGGAAAGGGATGTTGTTACCGAAAATTTGGGGTTGCTCAGACGCTGGTGGTGACAAAAACAACGACAAAATCCACTTGATAATCTGACCTTGTAACACAAATAAGAAAATAAGTGATTTAATAAATTAAGGGCTACTGATTCCTAAGAAATTCCAAGAAAAACTCTAGGGATTTTGTTTAAAAAATTGCACCCAAATACTTAACAAAGAAAACAGAAACAAAAATAAATCACTCACCCGAAACCTATTGTTCATAAATGGAGTATACATACAGAAAAATTGCACCCATTTCCCTCTGCTTCCCCTCTTTACCGGTGTCACCATCGCCGCTGCTTTGCCTCCACCACTGATCGAGAGATCAACGAAACAGAGAGACTGAGACGAAGAAGAATTAGACATTAGAGAGACAAAGAAATCAAAATCAGAAGAAGAAAACGAAGAAAGAAATCAAACCCCAAAAAGAAGACGAAGAAGACTGAGAGTGAGATGAGAACAGTTAAGGGAGATGAGGAATGAAAATCGAGAGAAGAGAGAAAAGGGCAGAGAGCAGAGAGAGAACACTGAGTAGTGGTTTAGGGCGTAAAAAATGAAAAATGAAAACTGAAAACTCTGTTTTGGAGTTTCATAGGTGATGTTTGGGGAGAGTGTTTACACTCTTTTCTTTTCTGTGTTCAAACATTGAAAAGAGTTTTCAAACACTGGTTGATATGTTTGGGGTTAATGATCAAAAACAATTTTTCAACATACAGTAGTTTTCAAACATTATTATTTGAAAACTCCTAAACGGAGTTTTCGGATTTAATTTTCTGAATTCAGCCTCTTCTCTCTACTCTCTTCTTTCTTCTCTTTTCTCTAGACCGCGACTCTCTGCCCTCTCTCTCATTTGTCTCTGCTTATCTGGTTCACCGGTTCTCTCCTTTGTGTCTCTTTTTCCCCCTCTCTCTCACGGCCGTCATCCTTGTCCTCCTCTCCTATCTCTCACGGTCTTCATCCTTGACCGCTCACCTCACCGCCGTCCCGTTGTGGGTTTTCTTTATTTTTTCACATCAGCTCCTTCCAAACGACAACGATTTCAATTCGCTTCTACTTTTAAGGCACTGACCAGGCTTTGGTAAGCATCGTACTATTTTCGTCAAACAGTGCTCTTCAGAGAAAAATTTCCACGATCATGTTCTTGTAAGTTTCTAACTTTAATCTTCTACTATTTCCTATTATTATATATGGTGTATGATCTGGATATGCTTAATTTTATTTTAATTTATAGATCTTGAGTTGTTTGGAGTTAACCCCTAATTTTGGTAGATATAGGTTTAGAATTGAAAAACTCCTAATTGCTTAAAAAGTTAACTATAATGAAATTAATTTCAGTTTTTTTCTCTATTTATTTTACTAGCTCTGTTGATTTTTTTTATTACTGTATGTGTTCATTTTCTCTGCACAAATGACTTGAGTTTCAGCTGTCAAGGGTTTACAGTGATATGATATTGCTCTATTTTTTTTTCTTTTCCCCTTTTTGAAATGAGTTTCTGTAAGCTTGCAAATTGCTTGGATAATTACAACTCTGGATATACATGAATAAAAAATTCAGGATATGTTTGTCTCTCCACCTCTCGAGTGTATATGCGTGGGTGCTTGCTTATCCTACTTTTTATCTCTATCCATGTTGGTGTTGTGTTTATTATTCTTTTACTCGTATAATGAGGATGCTTCACCACTTGTGGAATGAGAAGCATGAGGGCTTTGTTGAGGTACACAGAAAAGGAAACATAAAAAACAAAAAGATTATTACAATTTTACTTATATATAAAAAAAAATAAAAAAGATGATTACAGATGAATCTTAATAGTTTTTACAGTAGCTTTTGCCTCTGGCTCTCTATCCTTGAAGTTTTTACTGTTGTCATAAAATTTGTAAGATATATGTGCACCTTTTACACTATCTGATGTTGTTATTAATGCTGCATGAACAAAGTTACTTGTTTAGGAAATGGAAACTCTTCATTTTGTCCACCTCTTATTATATTGGTCGGCCTTGGTTATATTTTGCCTTTGGTTTGTATTCCCATTTTTGGTTGAATCTCTGAAGTCATGGATGGATTCTTCAGTAACTTAAGTTGTGGGATTCTCTTTTTCTTTTTCATGATCAACACTGTGTACCATTTGAAAAAATGCACTTTAATACTACTCGTTGAAGGTTTCTCCCTCCCTTATTTCTTTTGCTTGTAATGGTGGGCATTCAAAAGGACAAAAGCTGATGCTTTTCAAAACCAAACCAGTTATGGACTCAAAGATATTTGTTTGTCCTCTTCAATCTCATTGGGGATTTGAATTTAGACTCTTGATTAGGTAAAAATTATTATAGCATTTATAGAACTTTATGGGATGTCAAAGAATAAAGTAATGACAGTGTAAACTGTCTCCCCCTCTTCAATCTCATTAGGGATTTGAATTTAGACTCTTGATTAGGTAAAAATTATTATAGCATTGATGTTGTCATTTGTGTTATTGACTATTATTGCATGTGTAAAGATTTCAGTGGAAATAAATCTTAAAAAACAGCCCCAAAAATTTCATACTTGTTGATTAAGATAGTTGATATCTCTTACAATAAAATAAAATAAAATAATTTTTATTTTTCTTATCTCTATGCATGGCTCTTCGGTCTCTTTTTTGTGCTTGATTAAATTTTTGTTAGTCTCTCACCAAATTTAACATAATAGAAAAAAAATGGCTATTTTGGGATTTTGTTAGGAGTTGTGGTCGTGGTTGCTGCTGTCATTTTTTTTTCTTCGATTGACCCCATCCAGGTAAGTCATTTTTGTTTTTGCCTTAGCTGCTGTTCAGGCCCAGACCCCTGCTTCAGCCTCCACCAGTAACCATGTCAGAAGTGAGGAAAAGTTAAAATGTACTAAAATTACCTAAAAATGAAACTCAAAATTAACGGTAATATGGTTTTTTAACTGTTTTATAACTTCTGTAAAAAAATTGACCAAAAATAGGCTGAATTAAACGAGTTTAAAGGGATGGCTCTGTTCTCTCCACCCATTAAAAGGTATTACTGGGATTTTTTCAAATTAATGTTGATTTGTAATGGTGGTTGATCGAAGATAACAAATTTGATTAATTGAGACTTAAAAGTAAAAAATTTGTCATCTTAAATTAAAATATGAATATTTTATGATATATCTGTAGGTTTTGAAACTATGAGTCTTTAACGGTAGGTTAAGTCATACTATAAGTGGTTAAATGTAATTTTTTTAATTATTATTATAAGAATTATAATAATTATTATTCAAGGATAAAAAATGAAAGAAAAAAATGTTAATCCCAAAGAGAGGATTGATTTTATTCTATGAGTGAGACAAGACAAAAAAAATGAGATTAATTATTATGATTAGTTTTATCTCATGGGATTTACTGATTTATTGTTAACAAAACTATCCCAACTTAATCCTTCCCACACCCATAGGGTCGGTTTAATTAATTGACAAGATTATAGTAAGATAAGATTAGAATTAACATGACATGATGGTTTTTGAGGGTGATGGGTATTTCATTAATATTGTTGGGTTGCTTGTCTTGTTGTAAATAAGCTAGTTTGTTTTAAAATAGCCGGTTAGTTTGTATTGTTCAATAATAAATTGTTACACACACTTTTATTGTAGATGGCTTCTGAAAGCATTGATGTATCTTTATGGGGCTCTGAGAGAGAGAAATGTTTTATCGATATCATGGTTACTGAGGTAAACAAAGGAAACATGAACGATGGTGTGTTTCATAGAAGGATTTGGGATATCATTCTAAAAGAATTGAATTTGAAGACCAACAAGGTCTTTACATTGAAACAATTGAGGGAGAAATTTCAAATGTTATGTTTGAAACACCGCCTGTTTAGTCAATTGCTTGAACAAACTGGGTTTGGTTGGAATGCTGAAAGTAATACTATCACAACCTTAGATGAGACTTGGGAAAATTACATTCGGGTATTGTCTTTCTCCCTAGTCTTACGTAGTGTGAATTTATTTTACGAAAATTTATTTTATTTCGATAATTACTTTTATATCGATATTTTTTTTCGTAGGCACACCCAAAAGTTTCCCAATTTCGTAAGCAAGGCTGTGAACACTACAAATTGTTAGGCATAGTCTTTAACAAGTCAACCGCCAAAGGAATTCTTCACCATGCTTCAACCCAAGATCCACCTAATTCCGATGAGGAGAATGCATTGCATGAAGCTTTTCTCAATAGTGGCATGCATGTAGATGTTGATGTTGATGGCCTTGGTAACCCAGATGACCCAAATACTCCGGTTGACCTTGAAAGCCCAAACACTCAGCCCATTCAGCCCACTCAGCCCACTCAGCCTGAACATTCTGCCAAGCGGTCTAAAATAAATGAAAAGAAAAAACAGAAGGAAACTAGAAATAATCAATTGAGTGAAGTTTTTGCCTGTTTCATGGAGGCCACAAAAGCAAGGACAGAAGCTTCTTTGGCTAGGGCTGAGAGGTATAGAGAGAAAAGCGTTGAGGTAACGAGTTCGATGGTTTCTACTGATTATTCAGTTGCAGCGTGTTTGAAAGTACTTGATGAAATGGAAAATGAGGTGGATGATGACACATATTTGAAGGCATTAGAAAAATTTACAGGTAATTTTGATTTGAGGGAGGCATTCATTAAAATTCCTTTGAAGAGGAAGAATGTGTGGTTAGATAAGATTGGTTGAGAGTTGGAGACATTGCTTTGTGTTTAAATTATGTTTCTGTGTTAAGGATACTATTTGTTCGTTGAAGTGTGTTTATGTTTGTACTTGGATTTTTTTATTACCTTTTTTAGTTTATGGATGTTATGTTATTTCTTTGGATTAAACTTATGCGTTTAACATTCCATGCATTGTTGGAATATGATTAATTAGAATTGTGTATATAGGTCTAATTATTTAAGAATGATTAGAATTGTGTATACAGGTATAACTAGATTTGATAATTCATAGAAAACATAGGAGATGCTGTTAAATTTTTAAAAAAATCTAGAATTAAACTTCAATCTATTTAGATTTGTTGTTTATAAACTATACTATATGGCAAAAAAGTAATATGACTTATTTTTTGTTTAGGTTAAGAAATGGACAATTCAGACCCCAATAATTGTGGTAGCAGGAATTCATCAAGTTCGTCTTCTGAAGATGAGTATGAAATGCTCTCATTGTTAATGCTTCCTATATTTGCCGAATATGATGAACAATTTATGAATAAATTACCTATGCGAACATCATGACTCAGTGGACATGAATATATAGCCGAATTGTTAAATGGTCGTTCAGAGGTAGTTTATGAATTGTTTCGCATGGACAAAGAAATATTTTTGCACTTATGTAACACATTGAAGCAATATAATTATATAGAAGACTCAAGGGATGTCACAGTAGAGGAAATGATGGCCATTTTCTTGTTTATTGTGGGGCACAATGTGGGGCACAGAGTTGTAGCTGATCGGTTTCAACATTCATTTGAAACAATTAATCGGCATTTTAAGACAGTGATGAGAGCAATGAATAAGTTTGCGAAGCACATAATATGTCCATCGAATGATCACGTGATGCCTCCACAAATTAGACATGATCGAAGGTTTTACCCTTATTTTAAGGTAATGTATCATATGCTTGATTTTCATTTTATTAGTTTGGCTTTATATATACAATATATAATACCAATGAATGTTATCATATACAATTTAATGCTTCACCAGAAATGCATTGGCGCAATTGATGGAACGCACATCAGTGCATGGGTGCCAGCAGAAAAAACTACCAGTTATAGGGGTAGAAAATCGGTTGTCACATAGAATGTGATGTGTGCATGTTCCTTCGACATGAAATTCACATACGTGTATAGTGGGTGGGAAGGTACAGCTAACGATTCACGAGTTCTTTTGGATGCTTTAACT
The DNA here is from genome assembly GCA_023935145.1 of Bretschneidera sinensis. Classification (NCBI taxonomy): domain Eukaryota; kingdom Viridiplantae; phylum Streptophyta; class Magnoliopsida; order Brassicales; family Akaniaceae; genus Bretschneidera; species Bretschneidera sinensis. The sequence continues at coordinate 54,954,781 of CM043697.1, read as the reverse complement.
GGATCGGATGCTCAATTTCCTTAGCCTACTAATGGTAAATCTATTTTAGTATTAATTTGAAGTTATATACTAATTGATTGATATGTACTAAGAGAATTTGTATGACTTATAGGTGAGTATTATTTGGTGGATTCCGGTTATCCATGTACAGCCGGGTTTCTTCCACCGTTTAGGGGTGAACGATATCACTTAAATGAATATCAAGGTAGAACACGACAACCAACGGGTTATAGAGAACTATATAACTATAGGCACTCATCTTTACGGAATGTTATAGAACGTTGCTTTGGGGTTTTAAAGGCACGCTTTCCAATTTTAAAAATGATGCCTCGATTCAAGCCTGCTAGACAACCTCTTATAGTTGTTGCTTGTTGTGTCGTACATAATTTTATACGTCAGTGTTCTCAGAGTGATCAACTGTTTAATGAATGGGAAACAGAGGGTCATGAAGCAGAAAGTGAATGAGGGTCGAGCACATTGACAAATAATTATACTGTTGATTTGTCTGATGCGTGTGCAGCAGCTATGGCAGCCTCTCGTGAGTTTATTGCCAATCAGATGTGGGCAGACCGTTTTGGTATTTGATTTAATATATGGTAATCATGTTAATCTGTATCGGTAAGATTTAGTTAATTTAACGTCCTTATTTGTGTTAATTTAGTTTTTTTAGTTACCGAATTAAGTTTTTTTTCTTAGGAATATATTTCACATATTGATATATTATTTGACTTATAGGATGTGAGGATGGCAAACCAACCAAATTGGGCAATTGAGGCAAACCTGTTTGAAGGAAGAATTTTGGGTCGTTCGTTTCCATTTTATCAATTTATCATATTGTAATAGTTGTATTGTATATTTTATTTTAATTTTTAAGAATTTATTTAACAAACAAACATGAGAAATAAAATGGGTTAGATGTTGAAATGTTATAAAGAGTTTGTAAAAGTTGTATTGTAAATTTTATTTTTATTTTTCAGAATTTATTTAACAAACAAACATGACATGACCAGAGAAAGAGTGTTGTCATGTTTGATTGATGATATATAAAAATACTAATTTTTTAAAAATAAAATAATATTAATTATTTTCAAGTATTTGGTGGGTGCTTAAAAAATTGTATTTAGTAAAAATGAGAAATAAAATTAATTTTAGATATTATAATTTAAAGTGAACACTGAAAACTGAAAGCTGAAAATAATACCAAAAGTGCAATCCAAACAGTTTTCCATTTTCAAAACAGTTTTCATACACTGATTAACCAAACAACATTTCGCTGAAAACTGTTTCGAAAACAGTTTTCGAACACTGTTATCCAAACATGTTTTCGAATACTGAAAACTGAAAACTGTTTTCAGAAACTCTTTTCGAAAACAGTTTTCGAACACCGAAAATTGAACACTTTCTCCAAACATGCCCTTAAAAATCCAGTTTTGTAAAACCGGTTTTTGCAAAACAGTGTTTATGAAACAGTTTTTGAAAACTGTTAACAAACAAATCCTATATAATTTATTTGTTCTAAACAGAGTGTTAGAGTATTAGGGTATGTTTAGTTTTAGAAAATGGGACCATTTACACATTAAAATTGTGTTCGGCCATGAAAAACATAAAATAGTTTCTAACAAAAAAATTGGAAATAACCTTCATTTAGAAAATGTAAAAAAATTATTTTCACTATTCTCAGCCAATTAAGTTGAAAACACACGTTTTAAACTTTTCATCTACGTACCACGCCGCACACCCAAGTTCGCGTAACAAGTATAAGGAGTTTTAACACTAAGATATAACGATTCTTTTTCTTTTTACCGTGCGTATCTCTCTCTCTCCCCATCGCTCTTTCTTTTTCAAACCCTAGAAAAATTAACTCAATTTTTTCACTAAGAAACTCTACCCAAATACTGTTCTTTCCTTCCATTAAGGAAGTTATATGAGAATCAGACTTATAGAAAGGATTATCTTTGTGGTTTGGATTATATCTATTGTACTGGGTTCTTTTCTCTTTTTGTGATTTGGTTGTGATGAATATGGAGTGAATTACGCCCAAATAGTACTATGCGGTAGCAGCAGTATAGAATGAGGTGTTGATCCCATGAAGAGATCGTTCTATAATCAAAGTCTCAGGCAAAAAATAATGGAAACAAAATTAAAAATTAATATTAAGAAAATGTTGAGAATTAAATAAAGCAATTGAATTTAGTGAAAGAAAATCAATAATGAGAAACACAAGGGTCCATGAATCCCTCATAGATTACAAAGCTTCAATTTGTATCAATTCAGTAATTATAACTCAATTACGCGTTTCACATCCCAAATGCGTAATCGAAAAATAATAGTGAAAGCACAAAAAATATCTTTTTTGTAAATTATTATGAGAAATCCCCTTCTTGTTTTTACAAATAATGCAACGATCGATCATACATAATATCCTAAATAGATGATATATCCGGATACAATAACGCATTAAAGGAAAATCGCATATAATTAATCTATCGAAATCAATTGCATTCTAAATTCCACACATAAGAGAAGCATGACTGAACTTATATGGAAAAAAAGAACAACAATCACCAAAGTTAAATAAATCTATGGAAGAAGAAAATATAATTGTCTGTCACATAAAAACATCAACTTCATATTAAATAAAGGGAGCATCTCAAAACAATTATTCAACGTTAAAAACACCAATAACTGGATTAAATACAATCCAAACCCGTTATGTCTAGGAGTTCATCTCTTCGCCTTGGTTGAAACTTAGCTTAGCTGGCAATACATAATCACAGCAGCTCTCTAGAAATTCAATGTGCATCTATTCAGCCCCCTATTTCTGAGTCTAAAAATCCTATATATAGTTGTATAGAGACAGCTTTATAGATAGAAAAAACTGCCCTAGGGTTTCTGTTCAGGCCGTGTCCCCTGCTGTCTAGTCTAGGTCCGGTTCTGCTACTCTGAACTGGTCCGGATATGCTATTGTCCAGGCCCGGTTCTGCTGTTTTCCAGGCCTGGTTCTACTGCTCTGAACTGGTCCTAATGTTATGGATTTTTTCGAACATATTTTATATATTTTTTGTTTAAGGCTTCTTTGCTTTTTTAATTTGCAAAACACACTAAAACAGATAATTCTCCAAAAGATCACACTTGTCAAGAAATTCAGTTAAATAATAAAAAATAATCTTAACAAATGCATATAATTAACTCTATCTAAAGTGCATTTTCATGCCCTAATCACAACCCCCAACCAGCTCATTGCTAGTACCTAGTGATGCAAGTGAAATAACAATGCATGAAAAGTGACAACATGAATGTTGTTTATCCGAGAATTTTGCAGAACTGTCTAGCATTCAAACAAACATTGGCCAAAGCTCACAAATACTAACGAGATTTTCAAATCATGTCTTCTGAGAAACTATGAGTGTGTGCACTAAGCCTAAACCTTCTTACCATAAACCAATGATGCATAAAAACTTTGAATTCTACCAAGAAAGAAGCCTCAACTCCATTATCCTCATAGGTTAAGGTATTTACTCATAGAGTTGGAAAATGGATAAAAATACTCAGAGAAAGGGTTAAGCAATTTAGGACGACTACAAGATAGGCTAATCACACAGTTCAGCACACTTTATCTAACTTACCAATATAATGCCTCGAAATTTCAATGGTTAATCAATAAGCCTTCGTGTTGAAGCTCCTTTATTCTGAGTGTGGTGCGACAACTTATCTTCCTTAAATTGTCGAATCTTCCTTCTTTCGAATAAAAATTGAAAACTGAAGTAAACAAAAACTGATATTTTATTCTTCTTCTTTTTCTCTTCTCTATTTTTTTTTCTTTTAGAGAATTACAATATAAATAAATAAGCTGATGGAAGAAGAATCATTCCCAAGATATTGTCGATGATTAAAACTCTGTGCAAATGTCAATGATGGATTTAAAGGCTTCGACGACTAACCAAATCATTTCTCCACATGTGAGGTAAGCAAAAAAAATTATGTTGAATAGTGATAAAACCAATTCAAGTAGGCAATAAAAATTCAAAATGCTAGTTTTCTCAGACTCTCCACTCAATAAAAATAAATATGCTTCAAACTTGGTTAAAAACCAAAGATCACTAAACAATCCATAAAGCTTAGTATGTGCACATAAATGAGTTTCCATAAAACATTCAATGTTAATCAAGATAGTATCATTGGACCTTGACAAAAACAGAGTTGTAATCATGCATCAACAGTTCACAAAATATGCCATGATAGTTTCACACAAAACAATATATAACAAGCATGCATATGCTACCGACCCCAACCAGAATGTGACAGTGTCCTCACAGTTACCAAAAGATAGGAAAGTCATACCGACGGGAGAGAGGAACTCCAATAACATAGCGTAGGTAAACCTACAACACACAAAACAAAACATAAAAGAAAAAAAAGCAAAACAAAATAAACTAAACTAGAAAGCAGTAAAATATAATATAGATAGAAGTATTAAACATAAAGCAAAGTAGACAGGGGCAACCAGAGAGATCTCCTTTGGTTCCTCTATTTTCTCCATATAGTGCTTCAGACATTGCCCATTCACTCGAAATCCTCTCCCAACTGAAGGCGCAAAGACTTATCCTTTCTATTCGAGCTCATTGTCTTCTCCAATATTTGCTTCACCTCTCGATTGGCTAATTCAGCCTGGCTATTCATCTATAGGTGGTAGGCGTTAGTGACCTTGTGGTGCACTCCATACCTGTGCATCAAAACCTCAAAAGAACGGTTGCAGAAATGAGTGCCTTGATAACTAATCATAGCTCGAGGCGTACCGAATCTAGAGAAAATGTTTTCCTTAAGAAATTTGGCAACAATATTGTTGTTGTTGTTGTTTCGGTATGCCATAGGCTCTACCCATTTGGACATGTAGTCCACTGCAAGCAAGATATATAGATACCCAAAGGAATGTGGAAAGGGTCCCGTAAAATCAATCCCCCAACAATCAAATATTTCATTGACAAGAATTGGGTTAAGGGGCATCATATGCCTTTGGGACAAAGCACCAAGATTTTGGCATCTATCATAAAAAGAGCAAAAAATGTTAGTGTCTTTAAATAGAGAAGGCCAATATAATCCAGACTGTAGAATTTTTGCGGCAGTCTTTTTCATAGAAAAGTGGCCGCCACAAGCTTAACTATGATAAAAATATAAGACACTATCAATCTCAATCGCAGGGATGCACCGCCTCATAATTTGGTCAAGGCAGTACTTATAAAGATAAGGGTCATCCTAATAGAAATTTCTACCTCAACCAAAATTTGCTTTTATCTTGCGCGCTCCATGTGGATGGCGTTTCATCGAAAACTAAGTAATTTTCAATGTGTGCATACCATGATACTTGGCTTACGGCGAGCAGATGTTCGTCAAGGAAGTCATCTCGGATGGGTGGCCCATCGACAGACTCATTGAACTCCAGGCGAGACAAGTGATCTGCCACCACATTCTCTACCTTTTTCTTATCCATAATTGTTAAATCAAATTCTTACAAGAGTAAAATCCACCTAATCAATCTTGCTTTAGCATCCTTTTTTGAAAGAAAGTACTTAAGGGCTACGTGGTCAGTAAAAATAGTGATAGGTGTACCAATCAGATAAGCACAGAATTTATCTAAGGCAAAGACTACCGCTAGCATTTCTTTTTCAGTAGTGGAATAATTCATTTGTGCATTATTAAGAGTTCTACTAGCATAGTATACAACAAAGGGTTTCTCCTCCCTTCATTGTCCCAAAACTGCCCCCACTGCATAATTACTCGTATCACAAAAAAACAACGAATATCCCAACTAAACCAAAAACATCCAATGTATCCGCTTTTAACAAATCACAAAGGAAATCCAATTTAATCGAAAATAATTCGATGTATCCATCAATGAAATACAAGGAATATCCAATTTAACAATTAAAAGCAATCAATTATAAGATTTACTCAAATAGTTGAACAGAACATTTATACTAAAAACATCAAAATTGTTATGCGCAAATATGAAAATATAATGCTAAACAATGGAAAGGCTTCATCTTCAACCTTAGCTGAAGATTTTAGTCTCTCATAATTATGAAACTAAAGTTCACAATACAAGTGTTAAACATTAAACTTTAAAACTAAATAAAAAGAAATAAATTAATATACATGGGAGAAATTCCACTCGCTGTTGGGCGGTGCTTCCCCTCGTGGTAGCAAAGCCTTCAGGGTCCACCAGAATGCTAAAACTCACGAGTCGTTTGTAATATAGTGTTATGCAAGTGCGAGGTCGAATCCACAAGGAATTGCGTTGTGAAAATATAATTTTATCTAAACTAACCCTATTTTAACCTAGTTCCAAATTTTGTATTATATTTTTTTGCAAAAGAAATATAAACTTAAACTAAATTGTTTTAAAGCAAATGATAATATAGCTAGGGTTTCTGAATCCACCCCACCAAAGTAAAGCATATATTTTCATGTTCTATATAAAAGTAATCAAAAAATTCCATGAATCCAACTTTAAACAAAAAACAACGAATATCCCAATTAAACCAAAAGCATCCAATGTATCCGCTTTTAACAAATCACAAAGGAAATCCAATTTAATCGAAAACGATTCGATGTATCCATCAGATGAAACATAAGGAATATCCGATTTAACAATTAAAAGCAATCAATCATAAGATCTACTCAAATAATTGAACATAACATTTATACTAAAAACATCAGAATTGTTATGCGCAAATTTGAAAATATAATGCTAAACAAAGGAAAGACTTCATCTTCAACCTTAGCTGAAGATTTTAGCCTCTCATAATTATGAAACTAAAGTTCACAATACAAGTGCTAAACATTAAACTTTAAAACTAAATAAAAAGAAATAAATTACTATACATGGGAGAAATTCCACTCACTGTTGGACGGCGCTTCGCCTCGTGGTAGCAAAGCCTTCGGGATCCACCAAAATTCTAGCAGACATCCACCAGATTACACCAAATGGCCTAGGAATTGCACACTGAAAGATGAAGTGAGATAGTTCTTTTATAGGGGGAGTCCTGGAGCACAATGGGTTGCAGATTTGATGTGGGATACTGCCCGAGTGCGCTCGATCGTATGTGCGCTCGATCGCATGTCTTGTGCGCATGATCGCATGTGCGCTCGATCGCATGTCTGATGCGCTCGATCGCAGTGCACTACACTGCAAAGATTTTGATATGGGATGTTGACCATGCACTCGTTCGTAGGCAAGTGCGCTCGATCGCATATCTCGTGCGCTCGATTGTACAAGACATCCTCAGCTTTTTCTCTTGAAGCTTGATCCCCCGAAATGCTTCATTTTCTCCACAAACCTACAAAAATAAACAAAACATAGAAAAGACATAAAATAAAGGGAAATAATACAAACTAAGAGCTTAACACATATAATTTAAGGGCTTAAATATGCAATATTTAAGACTCATCAAATACCCCCAAACTTATATTTTGCTAGTCCCTTAGCAAAATAAAATAAAAAAACTAAATGAAAAACAAAGAATCATAAAGATAAGTTCAATACTCATTGTATCCAAAAATTTAAGGAGCACTCAAAATCATGAAATTCGTTCATGAGCACGCTTAAAAAATCTAACCCATTTTCACAATGAATAAGAATTTAAAATCTAATTGCTTACAAGAGGCATGCTAAGACATCACAAACTTGAATCAGTGTAAAGTAAATTAGCATATACTGATGAGGTTTCTAAATAAGTTCAATGTACAAGTTTCCACATCTCAAGATTCACGGAATTTCTCATCAGAATGAACAACGATGGCATAGTTTTATTTTCTTTTTTTCTTTTTTTTTTTCTTTTTTTATAAGGCTCTGCTATGTTTAGTTCTCTTAAGCTTTCTAATTGACCCATGTAACGAGTGTTGAGTCAATGACTCCCAAACCAGATGGTTTTAGGGTATTAGGTGTAAAGACACCCCTAAGGACTTACTAACTCGAGTCAAAAAGGCTACGAAACTAAACTGGCCTTAATGCTACCAAGCAAAATTTCCACCTTTCGACGTGAACACTCCCTGCTTACTGAGGCAAGAGGTCTAGTTACTCAGCAGAAAGTTTCGCAATGATCATTATGAATAAAATTCTCACATTTTGACGTGAACACTCATTGCTTACTGAGGCAAAAGGTTCAGTTACTCAATAGAAAGTTTATTGATGATGATCATTTTTTTTCATGCTTTTCTATGCCCAAGTGTTTATCCAACAAGTCATCTAGTTTCAATTAAGATAAGGAAACATACACATTAAAATCACATGTCATACCTCACACAAATATGTGCTAATGTGCACGTGTTAGATTGGCTCAAACATGTGAATTCTCAAATACTTAAAGTAAGTAACTAAAGTTTAAACTCTATCATCAGATCATGTGTTCAAAGTTTTAAACTCACCAATGAAATCACATTACAATTTTTCAGATCAACCAAAATTTTCAGACGAACATGAACATGCATTTATCTTCACGAAGAAAAAACAACAATAAATTAGGACAAAGTGTGTGTAACATGTCTCCCATACCCCCAAACTTAAATGACACATTGAACCCAATGTGTGAATAATATGGAAAGAGCTGACCTGGGATATGGAGAACTATCTGGACTAGTATGGCTCGTAGCATACCCCAAACTTGAACTGAAGTACGCATTGTCCCTGAAAAATAAATGCTGGAAAACAAAAAATACTGGAAACAAACATTAATCATAAATGTGTAAAATAATAAATAAACAGAAATGATAAGCTATGGGGTGCCTCCCATAGACGCTAAGTTTAAAGTCTTCAGCCAGACTCTCCCTAGTAGATGATATTCAATCTGAGTAAATAGGATCCTCCAACAATATCATCTCAATGTCCGGACTCCTCAACTAGAAGAATGGTTTTAGCCTTTGTCTATTTACCTTGAAAATGTTACCATTCTTTGGATCCACAATCTCGATGGCCCCATGAGGAAAAACTGACCGAATAATAAATGGGCCTGTCCATCGAGATTTGAGTTTGCCTGGAAACAGATGCAGGCGTGAGTTGTAAAGAAGAATTTTTTGACCCGGCTTAAAAGCTCATCTCAAAATGTGTTGGTCATGAGTCTTCTTCATTTGTGCCTTGTATGACCATGCACAATCATACGCATCGTTCCGCAGCTCCTCTAATTCATTGAGTTGGAGCTTCCTTTGTGAGCCAGCCTTAGAAATATTAAAGTTCAGCTGCTTGATAGCCCAATACGCACGATGCTCTAATTCTACCGGAAGGTGACATGCCTTTTCGTACACAATACAATAGGGAGACATGCTAATTGGCGTCTTGAAGGCTGTCCGACATACCTATAATGCATCAGTCAATCGCAGAGACCAATCCTTTCTACTAGGGTTCACAGTCTTCTCCAAAATTTCTTGATCTCGCGATTAGAAATTTTCACTTGGCCATTCGTCTGAGGGTGATATGGGGTGGCAACTTTGTGTGTGATGAAATACTTCTTCATCAACTGCTCAAAAATCCGGTTGCAAAAGTGCTTACCTCTGTCACTTATGATTGCTTGAGGTGTACCAAAATGAGCAAAGATAGTGTCCTTCAAAAACTGGACCACAACTCTGTGGTCATTGGTCTTGCATACAACGGCCTCCACCCATTTAGACAGATGGTCCATAGCAACCAGAATGTACAGGTAGCCAAAGGAGTTTGGGAACGGTCCCATAAAATCAATACCCCATATGTTAAAAATCTCAATAATCAGAATAGGGTTGAGGGGCATCATATTCCTCCTAGAAAGACTCCCTAGCTTTTAGCAACACTCACAAGATATACAATAGGTGTGAGAGTCTCGGAACAGGGTAGGCCAATAGAATCCACACTGAAAAATCTTTGCAGCGGTCTTTTTAGCACTGAAATGGCCTCCACAAGCATGATCATGACAAAAGGCGGTGACATTAGATTGGTCATGCTCAGGAATACACCTTCTGATGAGCTGATCGGGACAATACTTGAACAGGTAAGGATCATCTCAGAAAAAATGTTTAACCATGGCCAAAAACTTTGATTTATCTTGTCGCCCCTAATGTAAAGGCATTTGACCGATGACAAGATAGTTCATTATATCAGCAAACCATGGAGCGGGATTTTGAGCAATGTGCATCAACTGCTCATCAGGAAAGGTCTCAGAAATGTGAGTGGTGGCCTCAGTGAAATCCACAATCAATCTAGACAAATGGTTCGCCACCACATTTTCGGAACCTTTCTTATCCCGAATCTCTATATCAAACTCTTGAAGTAGCAAGATCCATCGGATAAGATGAGATTTAGCATCTTTTTTAGAGAAAAGATACTTCAATGCTGCATGGTCCGAGTAGATAATGACTTTAGATCCTAACAAGTAGAATCTGAACTTGTCTAATACAAAAACGACCGTTAGCAACTTCTTCTCAGTGGTAGAGTAATTGAGTTGTGCGTCGTTTAGAGTTCGACTTACATAATAGATAACATGGGGAAGTTTATCAATATGTTGCCCCAAAACAACTCCAACAGCATAGTCTGATGCGTCATACATAATTTCAGAAGGCACACCCCAGTTGGGTGGTTGAATAATGGGTATGGACGTCAATATCTTCTTCAGATCCTCAAATGCTTTCTTACAATCTTCATCAAATACAAATGGGGCATCCTTCTGTAATAACTTATACAAGGGCATGGTGATTTTGCTGAAATTCTGGATAAATTGCCTGTAGAAGCCTGCATGGCTAAAAAAAGATCGAACCTCCTTCACTGTACGTGGGGGTGGAAGATTGAAAATCAGGTCCACCTTAGCTTTATCGACCTCAATCCCCTGATGAGATACGACATGCCCCAGTACAATACTTTGCTTAACCATGAAATGGCATTTCTCCTAATTAAGCACCAGGTTCTTCTCCTTGCACCGCACTAAAACCAAAGTGAGACGGTGCAGGAACTCCTTAAATGTTGAACCGAAGACAGAGAAGTCATCCATGAAAATCTCTAAGAACCGCTCTACCATGTCAGAGAATATACTGACCATGCATCGCTGAAAAGTAACGGGTGCATTGTATAACCCAAAGGGCATGCGACGGTAGGCGAATGTCCCAAAAGGACAAGTAAACGTCATCTTCTCCTGATCTTCGGGGTCCACGGGGACCTGGTTATATCCAGAATAACCATCCAAAAAGCAATAATACTCGTGCCCAGCCAAACACTCCACCATCTGATCAATAAATGGGAGTGGAAAATGATCTTTCCTTGTGGCAGCATTCAGTTTACGGTAGTCTATACACACTCTCTACCCTGACTGAACACGAGTTGGCACCAACTCGTCATCCTTATTCTTCACTACTATTAATCCAGCTCACTTGGGCACGACGTGAATCGGGCTCACCCACTTGCTATCAGAGATAAGATAAATGATCCCTGCATCTAACAACTTCATTACTTCTGCCCTCACAACCTCTTGTATAGCTGGGTTAAGTCTTTTTTGTGGCTCCCTCGATGGCTTGGCATTCTCCTCTAAATGTATCTTGTGCATTACCAACGAGGGATTGATTCCCCTAATATCCTCAATAGTCCAGTCGATAGCTTCCTTGTGCTCTCTTAAAACATCTAATAATTTCTCCTCTTGAGCCTTACCTAAATCTGATGCTATAATCACAGATCGGCTAGACCTAGGAACTTATACTTAAGATTATCTGGTAAAGGCTTAAGTTCCTTCTTAGGGGGTTCAGGTGCTGCAGTCTCCTCCGTCTCATTGTTCTCCTAAGGAAGAGACTCTAAAATGGCACTAGCTTGCTTGAGTAACTTATCTAAATCCAAATCCTCTCCAAATTGAGCAAAGCATACCTCCAGGGGGTCCTCAATGCTTGATTCATTCATAGTATCCTTAAGAATCTCCTCTATCAAACATACATATCGCACTTCATCATATTCTAATGGTTGCCTAGTGATATCAAAGATATTCAACTCTACTGTCATATTTTCGAAGGAAATCTTCATCACCCCTGTCCTACAATTGATCAGGGCATTAGCCGTGGCTAAGAATGGTCGCCCTAGAATAATTAGTATCTGAATCCCTATATTCTGAACCGGCTCTGTGTCTAGCACAATAAAATCCACTGGGAAATAAAATTTATCCACTTTTATCAAGACATCCTCAACTATTCCCCGTGGTATTTTCACTGACCTATCAACCAATTGAAGCATTGTGTTTGTGGGCTTTAGTTCTCCTAACCCTAACTACAAATAGACTGAGTAAGGTAGAAGGTTCACACTTGCTCCTAGATCCAAGAGAGCCCTCTCAATCTGGCTGACTCCTATCGTGCAAGAAATGGTAGGACACCCTGGGTCCTTATACTTAATGGGTAGCTTGCACTGAAGGATTGAGCTAACCTGCTCAGTCAAAAATGCCTTCTTTGGGACATTCATCTTCCTCTTGATAATGACTAAGTCCTTTAAAAACTTGGCATATGACAACACTTGATGGATAGCATCCAAAAATGGGATATTGATTTGGACCTGCTTGAATACCTCTAGAATTTCCTCATACTTCCCTCTTTTCTTGGGCACCTGTAATCTCTCAGGGTAAGGTGCTTTAAGTACAAGCGACCTAGGAGGGTCCTTCACAGTAGGTGTGGCTGTAGATGGCTCAGCATCTCTCTTCTCCTTGTTGCCAATTCCTTGCCCTTGTTGCATAGCAGGGTTCTCTTCCACTCGATTGTCCACTTGTGTCCCATACTTCAATGTGATAATCGACTGCACTTGTTCCTCCCCGTGCGTAGGAGTTGATTAATTTTCAACCATAAACTGTCTTTTCGGGTTGGGCACGGGTTGAATAGGGAACTTTCCCTTCTCTCTTTCACCCAAGTGATTTGTAATTTGCCCTATCTGACTCTCCAGTTTGGCAATTGCTTGGGTGTTTACCATTGTTGCACTCCTTACTTCACTCATGGATTGGCCAGTCATCTTCATGAACTCCTTAAGGGTGTCCTCTAGTGAATGTGAAATTGGCCCTGGCGTTTGAGTGGGAGCTTGGTAAGCAGGTGATGGTGCTGGATAGGCAGAGCGACCATGACTAGGAATTTGTGGGGCAAATCCGGGAGGGTATTGATTTTGAGCATGATGCGAGGCTCCTCCCTGATTCATTGGTTGGCTCTGCTTCCATGAAAAATTAGGGTGGTTTCGCCACCCTGGATTGTACGTCTCGGAGTAAGATCCATTTGACTGCCTCCGATAGTCATTGAAAGCATTCACTTGTTCCATAAGATACTCAGAGAAAACCAGCATTGATGGACAATTCTATGCTAGATGCATGGGACTAGCACAGATGGAACAACTATCAACATGGAATGTGTTGGCAGCATTGATGGATTGGCCCACAGTGAGAGCGTCAATCTTCTTAGTGAGAGCATCTAACTTTATCCTTAAGTCAGCGTCTTCCCTGACCTCATAGATGCCTCTTTTCTTAGGAGCACAAATGGAATTATCTTGACAACTTAAAAAATCCCACTGCTGCGAGTTGTCGGACAACTTGTCTAATGCGTTGTATGCTTCATCTCCCGTCAGACTTAAGAATGCCCCCCCATTCATAGACTCTATCATGCTACGGTTGGGTTGAGTCAACCCTTGGTAGAAGAATTGAACGAGTCTCCACTTCTCATATCCATGTGGAGGGCATCTGATCAGTAACTCTTTGAAGCGCTCCCAGCTTTCAGAAAACTTCTCATCCTCATCCTGAGTGAAAGAACTAATCTCCCTTTGGCACTCATTCACTCTAGACATTGGGAAAGACTTATGATAAAATTTGCTAAGCAGATTTTTCCAAGATGTAATAGACCCGGGAGTGTTTGAATCCAACCATGCCCTAGCTCTATCGTGAAGAGAAAAAGGGAAAAGGCAAAGATGGACTGACTCCTCAGAGAAGTTCTGAAACTTGAATGTGGCACAAATGTCTTTGAACTTCTTTACATGACTATAAGGATTTTCAAGATCTAAGCCATGAAATGAGGGTAAGAGTTGGATGACATGTGGTTTTAAGTCAAAATGGGTGGAATTGGTAGGTGGCAACACTATGCAAGAAGATGAATTAATCACAACGGGTGCGAACAAATCCCTAAGGGATGTAGTGGAGTCCACGTTCCAAGCTCTAGGTTGCTCTACATGTTCCGGATGATTTGCATTCCTAAAATTTTCTCCCATTTCAACTGTCTCTCTTTCAACGGGTGCTCTTTTCCGTCTCCTAAGAATTCTTTTTAAGTCGGGATTTAAATGTATCAAATCTAAATTCAGGGATCCCCGACCAAGCATACACCGCACAAAAAGCACTAAAATAACCTAATCAGCAAAAATTTGCAAAAATGTTTTTTTTTATATTTTATTATTTTTTTTTGTTATTTAACAATGCAAATAGAAACAAATAAAATAAAATAAAATTGCCAAAAATAAAAATCAAACAAACAATGCTAACTAACTAGTAGAAAAATAAAATTAATTCAGACAAAAATTTCACAAACCAAACAAATCTCTGGCAACGACACCAAAAACTTGTTGTGAGTTTTAAATTACTCACAAGTGCACGAGTCGTTTGTAATATAGTGTTGTGCAAGTGCGAGGTTGAATCCACAGGAAATTGCGTTATGAATATATAATTTTATCTAAACTAACCCTATTTTAACCTAGTTCCGAATTTTGTATTATATTTTTTTATAAACGAAATATAAACTTAAACTAAATTATTTTAAAGCAAATGATAATATAGCTAAGGTTTCTGAATCCACCCCACCAAAGTAAATCACATATTTTCATGTTCTATATAAAAGTAATCAAAAAATTCCATGAATCCAACTTTAAACAAAAAATAACAAATATCCCAATTAAACTAAAAGCATCCAATGTATCCGCTTTTAACAAATCACAAAGGAAATCTAATTTAATCGAAAACAATTTGATGTATCCATCAGATGAAACACAAGGAATATCCAATTTAACAATTAAAAGCAATCAATCATAAGATTTACTCAAATAATTGAACAGAACATTTATACTAAAAATATCAGAATTGTTACGCGCAAATATGAAAATATAATGCTAAACAAAGGAAAGGCTTCATCTTCAACCTTAGTTGAAGATTTTAGCCTCTTATAATTATGAAACTAAAGTTCACAATACAAGTGCTAAACACTAAACTTTAAAACTAAATAAAAAGAAATAAATTACTATATATGGGAGAAATTCCACTCGCTGTTGGGCAGCGCTTCGCCTCATGATAGCAAAGCATTCGGGATCCACCAGAACGCTAACAGACGTCCACTGGATTACACCAAATGGCCTAGGAATTGTACACTGAAAGATGAAGTGAGATAGTTCTTTTATAGGGGGAGTCCCGGAGCACAATAAGTTGCAGATTCGATGTGGGATACTGCCCGAGTGCGCTCGATCACAGATTGGTGCAATCGATCGCATGTGCGCTCGATCGCATGTCTTGTGCGCTCGATCGCATGTCTGATGCGCTCGATCGCAGGTGCACTGCACTGCAAAGTTTTTGATGTGGGATATTGACCATGTGCTCGTTCGTAGGCAAGTTCGCTCGATCGCACAAGGCATCCTCAGTTTTTACTCTTGAAGCTTGATCTCCCGAAATGCTTCATTTTCTCTACAAACCTATAAAAATACACAAAACACAAAAAAAACATAAAATAAAGGGAAATAATACAAACTAAGAGCTTAACACATATAATTTATGGGCTTAAATATGCAATATTTAAGACTCATCATACTCCACTAAGAAACTTAGTCGTGCAACTTCACGGGTGTTGCACAAACCTTACAATCCCTTCCTATAGGAAGCAAACCCCTTCATCTCAGAAGCAAAAACCTCTTCCTTTCAGAAGCAAATCCCTTCTTTTCTGAAGCAAATCCCTTTACAATGAATACTGTAAAGAAAATAGTAGAGAGACAATAATGGAAGCTTATACAACTGAATAATATATCTCTTTCTAGGCAAAGCTTGAAGAATGGCTCAATAATCAATTTTTCAAAGCTTTTTGAGTATCAATAAGTAAAAACTTGTTTTAATGTGTAAAGCTCTATTTTTAAATGCTTAATAGAGTGGGTTTATATAGCCTTGATGTAATATGCCCGTTTGTAACTGATTTTGTCCATTTAGGTATAATTTGTGCTGAAATCTCGCATCCCAATGGTCATATTTTTTTGAACTACCAGTCGACTGGGTCTCAGTACCAACTGATTGGGTCCTCTTTAAAAATCATATTTTTAAGGCTGTTGAAGGTACCAGTCGAATGGAAACCTTCTGCCCAAATTACCAGTCGACTGGGTAGTTCTTACCAGTTGACTGGGAAGTCTCTGACCAAAACACCAGTCGACTGGTATGAAGCATCCAGTCGACTGGGAACATACTGACCTTTATACCAGAAGACTGGTATAAGTATCCAGTCGACTAGGTTGTTAGTTTTCATGTGTTTGAATAGATTTTAACTTTAAAAACATTTTTTTAAAAAGGTTATGTTAAAATACTTTTTCAAAAAGAGCCATTGGATAAGCTAATTACCTGAACAAGTGAGATTACAACTTGTTTTAATACCATAGACCTATTCTAGTTCTTCTGTCTTCACTTGATGTTTGATTTGGGTTGAGTTCTTGCACTTTGATCCTTGGTTAAATGCTCTTATTGCTTAATACACTTAGATAGCATCGTTAGTATAAAAGAAGTTGTGTTTTGTCATCATTAAAATAAAAGTGAGGGTCAACACTATCAATAAATGTTCGGAAAGCGTCCTTACACTCTTGTGTCCAATCGAACATGACTTTCTTAGCTAGAAGGTTACATAATGGTCTAGATATAGCAGAAAAACTCTGTATAAACCTCCTGTAAATATCGACATGCCCAAGAAATGATCTAACATCCTTAACAGTTTTGTGTGTGGGCAATTTAGAGATCAATTCTATTTTTTGTTTATTCACTTCTATCCCTTTTTCAGAAATTATGTGCCCCAAAACTAGTCCAAATGGAACCATGAAATGATATTTTTCCCAATTAAGCACATGACCTTTTTCTTCACATCTACTCAAAACAACCTGTAAATAGAGTAGGAATGAATCAAAAGAATCGCCAAACACAGTCAAATCTTCCATAAAGACTTCCATAAATTTTTTAACCATATCACTAAATATACTAATCATGCATCTTTGAAATGTAGTCGGTGCATTACATAGTCAAAAAGGCATACACCGGAATGCATAAGTACCAGATGGGTATGTGAACATAGTCTTATCCTGATATTCTAACGCAATCTCTATCTGATAATATCCAGAATACCTATCTATAAAGCAATAGAAGGGATGACCAGCTACACGTTCTAAGATTTGGTCTAAAAATGGAAGTGGGAAGTAGGAAGTGATCCTTACAGGTGACAGAATTAAGTTTTCTATAGTTTATGCACATGCACCACCCTATCACTACCTTGGTAGGAACAAGCATCCCTTCCATGTTGGTTAACACAGTTACCCCTTACTTTTTAAGTACTATCTGAATCGGACTAACCCACTTACTATTAGAGATGGGGTAAATGATACCCCCTTCTAATAACTTTAAAACTTTCTTTTTCACGACTTCTTTCATAGTGGGGTTTAGCCATCGCTGAAGGTCTCTACAGGGGTTAGTTCCTTCCTCTAAATAGATCCTATGGGAATATTTCAAGGGGCTAATACCTTTAATGTCAGCAATTGTCCATCCTAATACAGCTTTGTGCTCACTTAACATGTCAATCCATTTTTTATCTTGTGAATCACTAAGTACTGAGGAAATAATAACAGGAAAAGTATCATCTGGTCCCAAGAATGCATGTTTGAGTCCCTCAAGTAGTGTCGCTAAGTCGACCTTTGGGGTCTCCTCAACAGATGGCTTCAGTCTCTCTCTATCTCTTGGTAAATCCTCGAAGCTTGGTTTCTATTTTTGTTCTTTTTTATCCTTTGTCCCTGAAATAGTAGAAATATCAAAAACATCATCAGGATAAATTGAACTCTTAGAATCAGAAATATAAAAGAGATACTCTAAAGATTCTGAATTTTTGCTCATAAGAGCCTCCTCTGGGATCACTGTGTTTATCATATAAGTATGATAGCAATCATCATGGCCGGTCGGCTAACTGTAGTACCACAGATGTGGGTTTGATCTCTCCTAGACCTAATTGCAAGTAGACAATGTAAGGCATTAGGTTCACATTGGCTCCTAAATCTAGCAAAGCTTGACCAATCTTATGAGTTCCAATTTAACAGGTGATCGTGGGACACTCTGGGTCTTTATATTTCAGCGGTGTCTTTTGCTCAATCACCGCACTCACTTACTCAATCACCGCACTCACTTACTCAATCAAGAACGCAGTCTTCTTGACTTGGTGCTTTCTTTTTATGGTGCATAGATCCTTGATCGCCTTTGTATAGGTTGGTACCTGTTTAATCACATAAAGCAAAGACAAGTTAATCTTAACTTGTTTCAAATGTTCTAGGATCTCACCTTGTATTTCTTGATTTTTTTTTCTTTTGGTTGGAGTGCTTGGGGAAAAGGGACTTGAACTGAAATTTTTTCATTTGGCTCTTTTTTGGGGGTGTTCTCCTCAGTGCTCAGAGAGGTGCTCGTGGTCGTTGGCTGACTTAGTCCATCTAACTCTTTACCACTCTGATTAATTATGGCATTGACCTCTGTGATATTTTGTAAATCTAAAGTAGATGTTTGTGCCATATGTTACCCCTTTGGATTTGATTGAGGCTGAGATTGGAATTTGCCTCGTTCTTGCACTACGAGAGAACTTGTTAGCTTAGTTATTTGACTTTTAATTTCCTTGTTCATTTTTGTTACCCGTGTCACATCAGTTTCCAATCTCTGAATAATTTTACCTTGTGACTCCATAAATGCGTTTAATTTTTCTTCTAAAGGGATCTATTAGGTTGTGCATTGTATGAGGTTGCAAGGCATGACGCATGTGGTTGTGAATTTGCATGCGTTGGTTGGTTTGAGTTGGACCTCCAGCTAAAGTTCGGGTGGTTACTCCAACTAGTATTCTATGTATTGGAGAAAAGATTATAAGGCTTCCTGTAAATCCCTAAGGCGTTACATTGTTCATCAAAAACCCCTATCATTTTTGTAAAACTAAGGCAATCCTGAGCTAAGTGTTCCACTCCCCCACATAGGAAACAAGCACTTTGTGACTCGACTCTTACAATAGTATATGTGAGTCTACCATCTTGGGTTTTAAGTGCCTCTAACTCTCGAGTTACTCCCTCTAATTTGGCTTTTATGCTATCATCTTCCCTAAGTTGGTAGATCTCAGTCAGTCTTGCTCTATTTGTGCTTTCAACAGCATTGGGCCCTATTCAAGTGTGGGCCTTCTCAGCCAAGTCATTCAGATACTCAATTGTGTCATCGGGGTCCTTTTGCATAAAGTCTCCGTTGCACATTATCTCTATGAATTGATGCTCTCTACTCGTAAATCCCTCGTAAAAATGACTAACTACGCGCCAACTCTCATACCCATGGTGTGGACATATATTTAACAAATCCTTATACCTCTCCTATACCTGATATAATGTCTTACTATTCTTTTGGGTAAAGGTTGAAATTTTTCTTTTCAGACCATTGGTTTGTTGAAGCGACAAATATTTATTAAAAAATGCTTGCGTCATTTCTTCCCATGAACCTATAGACCTTGGCCGCAAAGAGTATAGCCAACTCTTTGCTTTATCCTTCAAAGAAAAAGGAAAAAACCTCAGTTTAACTATGTTAATGGCTTCAAGTCCACCATGAAACGTGGCCACCACTTCCTCAAATTCTCTAATGTGAACATAAGGGTTTTCTCTTTCTAAACCGTGGAAGGTGGGCATCAATGCTATCATGCCTGGCTTGAAATCTGTATGTTGTGTGTTTGGCGAAAACATGATGCATGATGGTGTAGATGTGCGTGTGGGATGAAGGTAGTCATTTAGGGTCCTAATAAGGTCATCTCCGTGATTGCTCATGGTGTTAGAGCTTGTGTTTGAACCCGTTTCACTCCTAATATAATTCATTGGGTATTCTAACTGAAGGATTTTAACCAATCATCCGTGTTCGTCTCTAACCCAACGCATATACCACCTACACTCTCTGTTTTTTATTTAATTTATTTTTTAATAATTAATTTTTTCTTGAATAAAAGAAAACTGAAAAACAAACTAAAGCTAGAATTAAAAAGAAACTAAAAGAAAGAGTTCGAAAAGATAGTACCCGAAAACCTCTCTGTAGACTGTCACTATCCCCGGCAATGGCATCAAAATTTGAATTACACTCAAATACTACTATGCAGTAGCAGCAATATAGAATGGGGTGTCGATCGCATGAAGAGAACGTTTTACAATCAAAGTCTCAA
Organism: Bretschneidera sinensis; assembly: GCA_023935145.1. Classification (NCBI taxonomy): domain Eukaryota; kingdom Viridiplantae; phylum Streptophyta; class Magnoliopsida; order Brassicales; family Akaniaceae; genus Bretschneidera; species Bretschneidera sinensis. The sequence continues at coordinate 54,934,345 of CM043697.1, read as the reverse complement.
GTAAAAAATAATGGAAACAAAATTTAAAATTAATATTAAGAAAATGTTGAGAATTAAATGAAACAATTGAATTTAGTGAAAGAAAATCAATAATGACAAACACAAGGGTCTAAGAATCCCTCTTAGATTTCACAGCTTCAACTTGTATCAATTCAGTAATTATAACTCAACTACGCGTTTCACATCTCAAATGTGTAATCGAAAAATAATAGTAAAAGAACCAAAAATATTCTTTTGTAAATTATTATGAGAAATCCCCTTCTTGTTTTTACAAGTAATGCAATGATCGATCATACACGATATCCTAAATCGATGATATATTCGGAGACAATAACGCAATAAAGGACAATTGTATATAATTAATCTACTGAAATTAATTGCATCCTAAATTCTACACATAAAAGAAGCATGACTGAACTTATATAGAGAAAAAGAACAACAATCACCAGAGTTAAATAAATCTATGGAAGAAGAAAATATAATTATCTGTCACATAAAAAATCAACTTCATATTAAATAAAAGGGAATAACTCAAAACAATTATTCAACATTAAAAACACCAATAAAGCCAAACCCGTTATGTGTAGGAGTTTATCTCTTCGCCTTGGTTGAAACTTAGCCTAGCCGGCAATACATAATACAACAGCTCTCTAGAAATTCAATGTGTATCTGTTCAACCCCCTGTTTTTTAGTATAAAAATCCTATATATAGCTGTATGGAGACAGCTTTATAGACAGAAAAATTACTCTAGGGTTTCTGTTCAGGCCGTGTCCCCTGTTGTCCAGTCTAGGTCCAGTTATGCTACTCTGAACTGGTCCGGATCTACTGCTGTCTAAGCCCAGTTCTGTTGCTCTGAACTAGTCTAAATCTGCTGCTGTCCAGGTTCAGTTCTGCTACTCTGAACTGGTCCGGATCTGCTGCTGTCCAGGCTCGATTCTGCTGCTCTGAACTGATCAGAATGTTATGGATTCTTTCGAACATTTTTTTTATATATTTTTTTTGTTTAAGACTTCTTTATTTTTTTAATCTGCAAAACACACTAAAACATAGAATTCTTTAAAGGACCACACTTGTCAAGAAATTCAATGAATAATAAAAAATAATCTCAACAAATGCATATAATTAACTCTATCTAAAGTGCATTTTCATGCCCTAATCATGGAGTTCAAGCTTGACTCCTCTCTTGTAGTTGTTCTTCTATTGTAAGTAAGTGCATGTAGTTATAAACTATTACACAACGGTATCAAATATATTATGTGATAAATTTTGGAAATAGGGATAGACGATGGTTGTATTCTACTATTAGATTATTTTTGCAAATTGGGTGTTTGGTCTTTTGCCTCAATGGCTTTTGCACCTTAGCAATGTTTAGTATTTGCTACTTCTTTTCCTATTAATATATGCTACTTACTACTTAATGCATTTCCTTGTTAGTGATTAGTTATATTAGTGATGTGATATGTTCCATCTATATATCTTGCCTTTATTTTCTAATGCATTAATGAACTTTCTTGAATGATATAGATCGAATTCATCACCGTATGAGTTGAAAATGCATAACAGGAATCCCCTAGAATTTTGTGTTTTTTCCTAGTTTGTATGTCTTTGGGATGAAAATATCCCACGAGTTCACGTTAGATTTGAAGCTCTGCTTATGTAAAAAGGTTGCAATAATTTTGAGTGAATCAAATGCCCCTCAACATGTAAATAAGAAGAAAAAAAATGAATGTTGCATCCCATTTTTAGCCATTTACATATTCTAAGTTCTAACATACTCTTTTAAATGTGGAAAAAGTGAGAAAGATCATGATGAGTGCATTTGTAACGATCCATCCCGGGATGGTCACCTTGGGACGATATTGTCACATTTTGAAAATCTCAGCACGACACATATATGCAACAATAAAATTTATAGCAACTGCAATTATTTACATCAATCCTCAACCCTCAATAGGGGAGATACATCATTTAGATCTCAACTTAAACATTATATACAACATAATATGCATGAATATTTACAAATATTGTTTTTTCTTTCCATTAGTCTGAGGATGTGGACCACGTGGCTTACAGATAATGACTTCGTCTGAATCTCAGCTCACCAAACTATCTGTCCTGCCTACTACCTGAAATTATTTAATAATGAGGGGTGAGCTTCACAAGCTCAGTGAATTAAATTTACTCGAAGTATTCAATTGTTATAAATAGCCTTCAAATATGCATTCATCTATATCTCATATAATTTGATAATAGAATTCTATTATCATTTTTCATTTCATAATCCACATTCTTTATTAGTCTCTTCTTCTCATATATTTATTTACCTTGAGACTATCAATTATGTCTCATTATTACCTCGTTATGAGGTTCACAACATATAATCTATCACTCAGATAGTTCTTATCATATCATACTTTCATATTTCTTTCTCACCATATATGTCTCTCTGTGAGACTCATGCATCTATCAATAAATTTACAATCAAGAACAACACTTTAGCATCTCAGTAATAAAAATCAATATTTAAAACAGATGCAATGCACGCATTATTATTTGGGAACGTCTTCCACATGTCTACATGTTTTTATTTTAGATCGTCTGCCTTCCCTATTCTTTTATCTCCAGCATATACCGACTGTGACGGTTTTCATTTATCACCAGCATATACCGGTTGTCACAGTTTTCATTTCTCACCAGCATATACTGACTGTCACGATTTTTCATTTATCACCAGCATATACCGGCTGTCATGGTTCTCATTTATCATCAGTATATACCGACTGTCATGGTTTTCATTTCTCACCAGCATATACCGGCTGTCACGGTTTTCATTTAGACCGACCCCTTCCTGGTTCTTTATCTCATGTATATGCATATGAATAATGATATGAAATATGCATATGAACAATAATATAAACACAAGCATGTATTCATACATTCAAATTAGCTATCTTGCTTCTTCCCAAATTATTATTTGATCATTTTCACTAAATTCTTCTCATATATCATATCAAATCATCAACTATAGCTCGTCAAGAATTTCATTTATCACTTTCATTATTAAATCGACTCATTATTTCAATAATATTACTTCTCATATAATAATTCTCTATATATCAATTATTCCTATAATACCCATCAATCAACTCTCATCTATCATCAAATCATAAGTTAATAATTTACTCAAATATTATCACTATATATTTCATATTTATCTTAATTACTTAAAGTAAATCTAACTCACCCTGTAGCACTTACCCGTGGATCACCTCTTTGTATTTTCTGCTCTTCTCAGCAATTTTCCCCGACTGCTGATCGTCAACACCTAACATAATATTTATATTAAAATTTCTAATTTATTCTTCAATTCTTCTAGAATTCATACCCTTTAAAAATTCCCACATTGAGTTTCGGGAAATTTCATATATGCTAAATTTCAAAAATAAAATTCATATTATTACCTTTGGTTTTTTCTTAGAGCTTTCCTCGACTCTCTTAGAATTTCTCCCGTAAACCTCTTCAAAATTTTACCCTTTTAACATTTCTTTCAGTCCCCAAATGTTTAAAGAAATAGAATAGTTTGAATTGAAGAATAAAGAAAACCAAACAGGATTTGGTAAGATTTAAGTAAGTAAAAAGTGTATATATATATATATATATATATATATATATATATATATATATATATATATATATATATATATAATTTCATATACCGCCCACCGTTGCCTTCAACTGGTGCTAGCTTACATGAAAATTTGCATGTGCATGTTGCAAACACTTGGACTTCTAGGTGTTAGCCCATAAACTTTTTTTCAAAAGATTTATTTTATTCAATAATAAATCTTTCAAGTGTGTGTGTGTGTGTGTCTATATATATATATATATACATATATATATATATATATATTATTTTAACTCCATATCATATTTATAAAATTACTTTTTTACCCATACTTTAAGAACACGAGTATTACAATTCTACCCATCTTATAAAAATTTCATCATTGAAATTTCCTTACCTAATTAATGAAAAAGTTAGGGGTATTCTTCCCTTGTCCTTGCATCATGCACCTATGTAATTTCTTTAACATATTTGTTCTGTCCCATTACTTAAACCAATGGAATTACTTTACTACACAAGACTTGTTCTTTTCTATCTAAAATTCTCACTAGTACTTGTATAAAAGTCAAATCTTCTTGAATTTATATAGCTTGGCTCGAAATACTATGTGATTCATCATGTAAATGCTTTCTCAAAAGTGAAACATGAAACACATTACGTAATTATTTTAACTCTAGAGGCAAATCATACATGACTAACCCAACTTTCTCAACAACCTTATAGGGTCCCACATACCTCGGACTCAACTTTCCTTTCTTTTTAAAGTTCTATACACCATTCCATGGAGATATCTTCAAAAATACCCAGTCACTAACTTGAAACTCAAGAGGTCGTCTTCTACTATCAGCATATCCCTTCTGTCTATTATGTGTTGCTCTAAGGTTCTCTCTAACCAATTTGATCCCTTAAATTGTTAACTCAATAATTTATGGACCAAATATATTTCTCTCTCCCACTTCTTCCAAATATATAGGAGTTTTACACCTCCTACCATACAATGCCTCAAACGGTGCCATTCCAATACTAGATTGATGTTGATTATTATAAGAAAATTCAATCAGTGACAAGTAAGCATTCCAACTTACTGAGAACTTCTCATATTTGCCCTCAACATATCTTCTAGTACTTAAATAATCATTTTCTTCTGCTCATCTGTTTGAGGATGAAAGGTTGTAATAAACTGCAACTGTGTACACATGACTTTCTGAAAGCCTTTCTAAAACCAAAATCTAGCATCTCTAATTGACACCATGCTCAATAGTACTCCATACCACCTTACAATCGTAGCTACATACAGTTCAACCAACTTTTTAGGATTCAGTTAGTTTTAATTAGAAGAAATTGAAATGACTTAGAAAGTCTATTTACTATCACTTACACTGTATTATAACCTCTCTGGGTATGGGAAAATGAATAAACAAAATCTGTACTTATATTTTTTTTCTATGGTCATTCAAGCATAGAAAGAGGTAGTAGTAAGCCTCCCGGATGTTTATTCTCTGACTTCACTTACTGACAAACCAAACATCTAGAAACATATTCAGCTACATCCCTCTTCAATCCTGACTACCAGTAATTCTATCTCAATCCTCTATACATCTTATTGATACTCGGTTGCATCGAATGTACATCACCATGTGTTTTTCTCGATATCTCCTTTCTCAACTCAGCATTATTGGGAACACAAATCCTATGTTCCAATACCAAAATACCATCATTTCAAAATTTGAATTCATATTGCTTTCTACTAAGCACTTCCTGTTTAATCTTTTCTATCTCTTTATCTCTACCTTGCATCTCTAACAAGCATTTTACTATGGATGACTGTACAACCATGTTGCTAATAGTGATCCTCTATCATTGATATTCAACTTCATTCTTATCTCTCTTAAATCTATCATCAATTTGACATCATGACTCTCAATAAAATTAATCTTTTTGTAGATTTTCTACTCAATGCATCAGCTACCACCTTCATCTTTTTATGATAGTGAATTATACAATCATAGTCATTAATTAATTCTATCCACCACCTCTGTCTTAAATTCAACTCTCTCTAGGTAGGTAAGTAAGTATTTCAAACTCTTATGATCAGTAGATATTTTACAAGTGGCTCCATACAAATGATGTCTACAATCTTTAAAGCAAACACTATGGTAGCCAACTCTAAGTCATGGGTAGGGTAATTTCTCTCATGATTCCTCAATTGCTTGGAAGCATATGCCATTACCTTCCCATGTTGCATCAACACATATCCCAACTCTTGATGGGATGCATCACTATTCACCACAAATCCTTCATCACCAAAAGAAAATACCAATATTGAAGCTATAGTCAATTTTTTCTTTACAAATTAGAAACTTTTCTCACACTTCCCAGACCATACAAATCTCACCTCTTTCCTGGTCAATCTAGTCAACAGTACTAAAATAATAGAAAAATTCTGAATAACCCTTGAATAACAATCAGCCAACCCTAAAAAGCTTGTGGTCTTAGTCACATTAGTTTGTCTTTTCCCAACTTAACATTACCTCTACCTTCTGTGGATCAATTGTTATACCATCTATAGATATTACATGCCCCAAGAAAGTTATTTCATTAAGCCAATTTATATTTAGGGAATTATAGCATAAAATCTCTCTCATCAAAATCTCCAACACAATTTCTAAATATTTTACATGCTCTTCCTTAGTCTTAGAATACACCAAGATGTCATCAATGAACAAAATCACAAAACTATAAAGAAATAGTTTAAACATTTTATTCATCAAGTCCATGAATGTTGTTGGAACATTAGTCAACCCAAATGGTATCACCAGAAACTTATGACCATAACGTGTCCTAAAAGCAATCTTAGACATGTCTCCTTATTTTATTCTCAAATGGGTGATAACCTGATCTCGGGTCTATTATAGAAAATAAACTTGCTCCCTGCAACTTCTCATATAAATCATCTATCTTGGATAAAGGATATTTGTTCTTAATGGTTATCATATTCAACTATCTATAGTCTATACACAATCTCATCATTCCATCTTTCTTCTTCACAAACAACATAGGGCTTCCCAAGGCGACACACTAAATCGAATAAATTATTTATCTAACAACTCTTGAACTTTCAACTCTCTTAACTCGGTGGGTGTCACTCTGTCGGATGCTATAGATATATGTGATGAACCTAGTATCACATCAATAGAGAATTCAATCTCCTTACTAGGAGACAAACTAGATAACTTATCAAGAAGTACATTAGAATAATCTTTCACCACTAATATTTATTCTAACTTTTTATTTTCCTTTTTAGAATCCATTATGTATGCCAAATACTCCTCACAACCCTTCTTCAACCATCTACTAGTAGTCAAAGCAAAATAAGATAGTTTGAGAGTATCTTATGTTCTCCTTGAAAGTTAAACTCCTCATATCTATATCTTGAGCACTACATTCTTTTTGGAACAAGCAACCTAGGCGTAATACGTCGATAACCAATTCATTCCCAAAATCAAATGAAAATATATCATATTCAAAGGTAATAAATCAACTTCAAATTCTTTATCACTGATACGAATCACATAACCCTTATAAACATTTATGATTATCTCTCTATCTCTAGTAAGAACTTCAACAATAATATATACATTAAAGGACTAATACATGCATCAATATACTTCATATGAATACTGGATGCAAAAGAATGGGTTGCCCCAATATCAACCAACATTGATATGTCTACATTTTTTACATATAAAGCACTTCAAATTAGGATAATTCTTGGATAAATATCTTATCTAAATACATCTATAACAAACTTTTGTCTCTCGATCATACATCAGATTACCATTTCCCCTTGGTGGCATACTTACTTCCTCTGCCATGACTCCCAGTTCCCATAACCTGTTTCGCAAATCTAAGAGTCCCACCGATATTACTCTGAGCTACAAAAGTAACAGATCATGCTTACCTCTGACTCTGTACTACAGTTCCTTGTAACAAGGAACGCCCCATCTAGGGTGGTCTCTCACCCTGTACACTCACATTACCGCTACCTCTAGAACTTCCATGTCTAAGCTTCTTTAACCACTCTTTCTCTTTCCTTTAAACTCCATCACATCTTTCTAAATTTGAAGTGTTATATCCACTAACCTGACATAATTCATATGCCTAAAGTAAGATAGTTTCGATTTAATCTCAAAATGTACTTCATTTATGAACCTCTTACACTTCTTCTCCTCTAGGTCTACCATTTCCGGTATAAACCTCGACAAAACCATAAATCTCCTATCATACTGAGACATAGTCAATACATTTACTTCAAATTAATAAAATATCTCTCTTGTTGGGATCTAGACGTATAAGGAAATCATTTATCAAGGAAAACCTCCTTAAACCTATTCTAGGTTAAAGGTCTATTAACATCTGCACTTACCCTGGGAAAAGTATCCTCCCATCATTCTAAAGCTTCTCCTTTTAACTCAAATGACGCAAAGACAACCCTCTACCTATCAGTTACTGGTAAAATACCAAATAATCTCTCTAAATATTTTAACTATAGCTCAGGTTCAAAAGGATTCATAGATCCTTTAAACAATAAAGCATTCAGCTTAATATATCTAACAATCTCCCTGCATCTCATGCATAACCTCACCTTTCTCCTTTTGAATGTCTATCATTACTGGATTTACAGCAACCTCAGGCACTGCTCTAGCTTATTCATCAAGTCTATGCTATAGACTATCAACTCTATCATTTGTTACATTCATTTTTTCAAGAGCATGAGCAAGAACTTCTCTTAGCTCATCTCTTTCAACTCTAGATTATCTCATATCCTTACTAGTATCAATTATACTATCAACACGTTCACTTCTAGGAACCATAGACTCAGACTCAACTTCTATCTCAACCTCAGCTCATTTAAAAATTGGGGCTACCACGCCCTCTAAAGTCAACAACTCTAATTCTAGCTCTAACACGTCCACGTGTCATCCTCAGACTATTCATTAAAATATAATTTATTTTAATCTTCCACTTTCTTTCTTTTTATGCAGTCTACAGTATCATAAAACCTAATGCTCTTATACCAAAATTGTAACGACCTATCCCGAGATGGCCACCCCCGAGATAGTGTTATCACATCTTGAAAATCTCAGCACAACACATATATGCAACAATAAAAAAGATAGCAATTGCAATTATTTACATCAATCCTTAACCCTCAATAGGGGAGATACATCATTCAGATCTCAACTTAAACATTATATACAACATAATATGCATGAATATTTACAAATTTTTTTTTTCTTTCCATTAATCTGAGGATGTTGACCATGTGGCTTACAGATAATGATTCCGTCTGAATCTCAGCTCACCAAACTATCTTTCCTGCCTGCTACCTAAAATTATTTAACAATGAGGAGTGAGCTTCATAAGCTCAGTGAATTAAATTTACTTGAAGTATTCAATTGTTATAAATAGCCTTCAAATATTCATTCATTTATATCTTATATAATTTGATAATAGCATTCTATTATCACTTCTCATATCATAATCCCCATTTTTTATCAGTCACTTCTTCTCACATATTTATTCACCTTGAGACTATCAATTATGTCTCATAATTACTTCGTTATGAGGTTCATAACATATAATCTATCACTCAGATAGTTCTTATCATATCATACTTTCATATTTCTTTCTCACCATATCTGTCTCTTTGTGAGACTCGTGCATCTATCAATAAATTTACAATCAAGAACAACACTTTCACATCTCAGTAATAAAAATCAATATTTTACGCTTTTGAGTTATTGGCGATAGAGGCCCTTGATCATTATGGGTTGAGTCGGGCTACTCCTAGTTGTTTACTTTAAACTGACAAAAAATTTCTTTTAGACTTATTTCTTTTTTTCTTGTCCACTTGTAGTGTATTTTTCACTATTGTATTCATTAGTGTATTGATCTGTCTTCTTTTCGCAGTTATGGTTACTGATGGTCCCGACTTCTTTGTCTGGCTATTAACAACTAGGTGGAAGCTCTCTCTATTCCTCCTTCATGCATAGAGGCCTTTCTTCCTCCCCTTGTTGAATGAAGGAAAAGACATTGTGTTGGTAGTAACACGAGCTCAGGGGGATCAACCACATGTCGATCTTTCTGTTAGAGAAGGGGTCCGACCTTCTTAGCAATCGCAAGGTGAGGACAGTATGGGGTTTTGATCCTGATGCCTTTCACGGGTCCATCTTATGCTCGGACTTGATGTTTGCTAAGCCAAGGGTAGTTCACAAGCTTATCCAGGGGTCCATCCTTCCTAAAGATAAGGCCTAGATTGTAAGTTATCCTCATGAGGTCATGGCCGAGATCATGAGCCAGTTGGCACAGAAGGTTCGTGTTTTCCCCCACTTATACTTTTATATGTATTGTTATTATTGGTTTTAAATCTGTTCTCTTTGCCATTTTCAGGTAGGCATGTTTTATGCTATGATGATCGATAGATATCCCTAAGCAATGGCGGAAGCTGGACGTTTGGCCAAGGATTTGGATGATCTCTAAGCCTAGATGTGCTCTTAGGTTGAACAAGTCTTTGATTTGAGGAAAAAATGTTGCATTATACGAAAGGAAGTCCAGGAAGCGATGGCTCAGACAGAGGTAGCAATTGCCTTAGCAGAAGCAACTGAGGCCGAGGTGGAAAGACTCAGGGTTGAGTAAGAAAAGTCCCAGGAGGTAATTATTGATGAGTTCGATAAGATTACGACCTTTGATGAATTAATTTATGAGAAGGCCACCAAGGAGTACGTTACCGGCTTCTAAGAGGCCAAGACTAAGGTAGCCAAGATTGCTCTCAACCTAGATCTTAGCCAGGTGTGCATCATTCTCTTGGAGCTAACTATCCTTCCGAGCATAGTGGATGGATATAGGGGATGACAACACTCAGTCTCCTACTTGGGATGCTCAGCCTATGATCACTAACTAGGACGGGCATATCTTTATCAAGTACGCTAAGGATCAGAGCAGGCAGTAGGTGGACTAGACTTAGGACTTTAATATTTTTTTTTCTTTTGTACTTGGTTACGTAACTGTAACGACCCATCTCGGCTTGGCCACCCCTGAGACAGTGTCGTCACGTTTTGAAATCCCAACACGACATATATATGCAACAATATAAAAATATCAACTAAAATTATTTGCATACATAAATCCTCAACCCTCAATAGGGGAGTTACATTATTAAGATCCCAACTGAAACATATATACAACATATTATGCATGAATATTTACAAATATTTTTTTTCCATTAGTTTGAGGATATGGACCATGTGGCTTACAAATAATGACTAAGTCTGAATCTCAGCTCACCAATCTATCTGTCATGCCCACTACCTGAAATTATTTAACAATGATGAGTGAGCTTCACAAGCTCAGTGAATTAAATTTACTAGAAATACTCGATTATATACTTCTAGTCACATCTTATAATTCAATCATTTCTAATTCATCAATGTTAATCATCTATCTCTTCACATATAATAATTCCATCATTCAGATAATCTTTCACTATTCATTAATCTATTATCTCATATAATTCAATAATAACATTATATTATCACTACTCATATCATAATTCCAACCATTTATTAATCTCTTCTTAAATTAATCATCAAACATGTCAATTTTTCTTCTCATATATTTAATCATCTGAGATTATCAATTCAACATCATTATTTACCTCGTTATATGATTCACACCATATAATTAATTAATCAAATAATTTTTATCATGTCATACTTTCATATTTCTTTCTCATCATATCTGTCTCTCTATAAGACTCATTTGTCTATCAATAATTTCATAATTAAGGCTGATACTCTACAATCTCAATCAATAATAATCAATATTTAAAACAAATGCAATGCATGAATTTAAATTATCTTTCTTTCTTTCTCATAAAATTATTTCATATTATCATTTGGGAACATCTTCCCACATGTCGACATGTTTCAGCCAGACCAGCTGCCTTCCTGGCCTTTTCGGCTAGACTGCTTCTCGGTCTTTTATTTTTAGCTACACCGGCTACCTTCACAGTCTTTTATTTTGAGCTAGATCAGCTGCCTTCCCGGTCTTTTATTTTCAGCTAGCCCGGTTGCCTTCTCAGTTTTTTATTTTTAACTAGACTAGCTGCCTTCCGGTCTTTTATTTTCAGCTAGACCGACTGCCTTCCCGGTCTTTTATTTTATGCATATAAGCAATAATATGAAAACAAGCAGACCAGGTGCCTTCCTAGTCTTTTATTTCATGCATATGAGCAATAATATGAAAACAATCACACATTCAAGCATTCAATTTAACTATCTAGCTCTTTCTCAAAATTATTATTTTTATCATATTCATTAAATTATCTTCTCATATATCATATCCATTTTTCAATCATATTTTTCAGAAATTTCATAAATCTTCTCAGCATATTTTTCATTCATCCATCCTATTAAAAATATAAATTCTTATATAATTAATATTCAACACACTTTCCAATTCCTAATCAATAAATCAATCAATTTTCATATATAACAGAAAATACATTATTAAATCATTTTAGTTCACTCATTTATTCAAATATCATAATTTCATATTTTATTGGTTTCGATTACTAAAGTAAATCTAACTTACCATGTAGCACTTAAAGCTACATGTGGACCACCTCATTGCCTTTTCTTGCTATTTTCAGCAATTTCTTGAGGTTGTTGATCACCAACACCTCAAATATGATGAAATTTTGCTATCGTAATTGAATGACTATACTATCTCTGATACTAGAGAAATTTTCTTCTAACTTTTTGCTAAGAAATTTGAATTGAAGAAGGAAGAAAACCAAACGGGATTTGGTAAACAAAATAACAAAACTTAACTGTTTACACTTTAAATTGCATAGCCTACACCTGGACTTAAATGTCTAGGTGGATCACCTCATTTTTTTTCTTCTTCTTTGAAGCACTAACTCATCATACCTAGATGCTTAGCGTCCATGTATCCCTCATTTTGTTTCAAAAGATTTATTTCATTCAATAGTAAATATTTCATATATATTATTTTAATTCCATGTAATATCTATACTTTTTTACCCTTACTTTAAGAACACGAGTATTACAATAAGCCATCCTTTGTACCTGTTCTTTTTCTTTTTTAATGAAATTGACCTTTGGCGTTTATATATTCAAGTCGATTTTTTTTTGCGCTTGAGTTGGGTGCTTCTCTTGTGGAACCCCAAGTTTTCTTCAAGTCCTTGTATCTAACTTAAGGTTTCTCTTGTAGAACCTCAGGTCTTTATGCTCGACTCAAGGTTTCTCTTGTGGAACCCGAAGTTTTTGTGCCTGACTCAAGGTTTCTGATGCGATGAAATTGACACTAGCAAGTGCACTAATCGTTCAAGTAATAAAATGATGAGTAAATATCATTCCCAACGAGGACTGAGCAAATACTACAGAAATTATGACTTTTACTGTTATTTGAGAAAATGAATGATTGTTTGAGAAAAGTTTACTATCTATTAACTAAAGGGAAAAACAGAATGCAATAGTAAATAACGAAAAATTTGCAATCTTTGGAATGAAGACTCTTATGAACTAACGTGCTAAGGACCCGACTTCACCTAAACCATAATTGACAAGAGCTTCGAATGGACAAGTTTCGTATAATACGTTTTTTAAGATGGTAGAATCCCCAATAAATTGGTTATCCATATTCCAGGTCTAACCACAATCTTAAGAATCATTAACTTCGAATATCCGTATTCCAGGTCTATTCTAGATTAATTCAAATTAAGAAGAATTAAGTGTTTTTGGATTCCTTTCAGTTAAATCTCCCTATTCGGTTACAATTTAAGTAGACCACATGAACTTCCTAGGATCCCTATTCGGTTACTCCTATTTCATTCATGGCATGTTTTACCCTGGCCTTTGCATAGATAACAATCCAATATTATATTTATTAGTTCAATCATTCATAAAAATATGGCTTCTCTATTCGACACATCACCATGCCCCAAGAAGGGATCAAAATAATAAAAAGCATTAAGAACAATAAAATACACTCTTTGAAAAACAAATTATATTCTACTTGTCCAAACAACAACTCAAGATAAAGGTCTAGGATCCATCTATCCTTAACACAAAAATATCTACTCCATAATCATGTTCAAACAACCCATGTTCATATTATAAAACATCAACATAGATAGAATAGAAAAATACAAAACCGGAGAAGAATGATTAAAAGCTTGATGTGTAGCCTCCCGGAGTGTCTCCAAGCCTCCTTTCGTGTGTCCTCTCTTCCAAATTCTGTTTTCTTTCTTCTCTTTTCTGCCTCTTTTCCAGATTCTCTTCTTGTTCAGCTAGGGTTTCAATTTATAACATTCAAAATTCGTGGGCTGGCGCTGCAGCGCCAACATCCCAGCGCTGCAGTGCCAAGACATAAAGAAACCCTGATTCTGGCCCTGCAGCTCCAACTTTCTGGCGCTGCAGCGCCAACTTTCTGTCCAAATCCTTCTTTGTGTCAGCTACTAGCATTGCAGCGCCAACATCCTGGTGCTGTAGCCTTGAGTTTCTGTCCTCTCTGTGCATTTTGGTGCTGTGAGGTGCGGTGCGGGCTGATGCTGAACCAGGAGGTCTGACCTCTGTCTGCTAAAATCGCCATAACTTTCTCTAGAAAAATGATTTTAACGAACCGTAAAATCCTCCAAAAATTAGACTTCCAGATCTTTCTGAGTATATGTGGCACACTTCTTGGTTCTTCTTACATCAATACAGTTTAATTTTTAAAGATGGTTGATTCGTATGGCAACTCCAGCAACTTAGTGAAAACTCCTTTCTTAGTTTCTCTTCATCTTGGCTCTTCCACGACCATTCTTTTGCTTGAGTGTTCAATGGAGCTTTGTGTTTAAAATGATGATAGCTCTTCCATCTCTTTTAAATCAAGATACCTGAAAAATGCACCGAAATAAGTTAATGCTCCAAAAATACCACTTTAGAGTTGTTAATGAATAAAAATGTAATTAAGACCTAAATCAACCCTAAAGTGCTAACAAATAAGTACGATTATAATGAATTTTATGGCTCTTATGACAGAGTTATCACACCCCCAAACTTACATTTTTGCTAGTCCTCGAGCAAACTAGAACAAAATTCTATGCACACACATCCTAAGAGTGCGAGATGGTTTGATTAGATTTAATATAGCATGCCTCAAAGATTGCATAAAAATTATAACGCACGAAAAACTTTCCAAATACTGCCAATGTCTAGAATTTCAAATTTATTGCTAGCCTTATCTTACATCAAATTCTTCAAACGTGTGTGTGTGCAACACCTTTATAAAGTTAATCGTCTCGCCACTCTGATCGGTTTATGCAAGCAAGTAGGATAATGCCAATCTTTCAAAGTCCATAAGCTTACTTTTCACACCACTCTCCACTAATGTAGGCCATGACAATACCCGAGATCACCAGGACTTTATTCAGCTTATAACTTTGGCTAAGGTTAAGGTATGGTGAAAGATTGATTTGAGGTTCACATCACCTTAGGCACATCAACCAATAAATATTTTATTTCAAACTTTCCTTTAGTTATCATGGAATACTTCTAATACTTTTGCTCTTGTCACATCTTCTTCTTTTTTTTTTCTTTTTTTTTTGTATGCTTGTACTATAGTAGCACTAGTATTTGTTTCCGTGTGCATTACTGAAACTATAGCATAGCATGTACATGATGATCAAACACAGCTTTGCCAGCTGCCTGTGATAGGCAGAATACAACTTGATCAAATAGTTCATGTGGTAAACCTTTTTGACTTCGATCTTTTCCTTGGTCTCTCTCGATGGGAAATATATAACACATATCATAGCCAAGGGAAAGCTGGTTCCTCTTGCTCAATCCTCTGTCACCACTTAAGAGAATAGTCCATTTATTAATCAATGTGCTTATAGGTGAAAGGTGGAGATAATTTTTTTTTTTATATATATATATATTTGAAAGGGAAATAGGTTATATGATTAGGTGACAAAACAATATGTATCCAAGCTCAAAAGGGGAACACTAAGGATAGTCACATATCAAGGGTTGGCTAAAATGGCTCAAACTTTCCAAACATGGCCTGGATCCTTTCTTTGGTACTGTACTACCTAGGATTTCGCCTCGAGTGGTCTTCAAACAAGTTCTAGAGTCCAAGAGATCACAAGACTACACTGCTCACATAAACACTCTCCGAAACAACAAGACAACAAAGTGATTAGGTGTAAGTGCTCATTGTGTTCAAAGAGTTCGATGCAAAATAAATCCAAACAACAAATTCAAGCACACAGACAAACGCAATATTTTTCAAATTTTCAATGGCTATAATCAAGTCAATCTATTTCTCATCATTGGCAAAATCAAAATCAAACAACAGAAAGCACTCAGAAAACACAAATAGAAAAATAACTAGAAACATAAGCAGTGCACACATTCAGATAAAGTTCCCACTCCCAAACTTAAATAATACATTGTCCGCAATGTATAGAATTTGAATTATAAAGTAAGAGAAGAGAACTCCCCTTAGTAGGAGGCCGAATCAATCGTCTTTGTTAATGTCCTCATCCTCATGATCACTACTATGATCGAGATATGGTGGTAGTGGAGAGGGAGAGCAGCTGGAAATTAAATTTTAGAGTGCCCTAACTGTGGAAGGGCTGTGCATTTAAATGTCAGCTTGCGACCTGGCGCTGCAGCTTCCACTTGCCAATGTTGCAGCACTGGATTTCTGGGCAGATTTAACGTGCGTGAGTGCAAAAACAGCTTGTGTGCACAGGTCTTGGCGCTGCAGCGCCAACATTGTGAGGCTGCAGCGCTGAATCTCTGACCTGGACAACATATAAATGAAAGGCCTGGTGCTGCAGCACCAGAAATGTGAGGTTGCAGAGCTGGATTGTTGTCCTGACTCCAAGTAGAGCTAAAAAATAAACCAAAAATACACACTGTAAGGCCATAAAAATTGAAATAACAAATAAATTAAGCAAAACAAAAAAAAAAAATTGAAACACACCAAATAATTTCAAAAAATAAAAAATAAAAAATAAAAAATAAAAAATAAAAAGTAAGAACCAAAATGGTAGTTCTAATTTATAGTCTTTAGCTTGACTTTCCGATTTATGGCTCTTGGAGAATGGTGGTGGCCGATTGAGGGTCAAAAGTCCCCATAATGAAGTGCTTCAATTTGTGCCCGTTATCCGTGAATGTCTCCTTGTTTTTCTCGTGTCGAACCTCAATGGCACCAAAAGGTGAGACACTTATCACGGTATAGGGTCCAGTCTATCGAGATTTTCGCTTTCCCGGAAATATGTGCCTTCTTAGGACTTCCAGCAACCGTTCTTCCATTTTACCTGTCAATGAAGAAGATATTATAATAAGGAAAATATTTTTCTCTAAATAAGCATATTTCAAATGAGCAAGTAAAGTTTTCAATTTATTTATAATTATTTGTTCTTCTGGCACTTCTTTTCCCATTTCAGACTCCAAGTTCCTTGCTTCTTCTTCGATGATGAGTTTTTCAGTGGTATTAGTTCCTGATTCCATGATGCATCCCTCCAAAGTATCTTCATTTAATGTTTTCTCCTGAAACTCCTCAATGAGGTTATCAACAATATCCACTTGAAAACAAGAAGAAGTAGAAAAGCCAGAAGGGTATTTCATAATTTTATACATATCAAAAACTACTTGCTCATCATTGACTCTTAAAGTCAATTTCCCTTGTTGTACATTAATTAGGGCTTTCCCTGTAGCAAGGAATGAACGTCCAAGTATAAGAGGTACCTCATGATCCTTTTCCATGTCGAGAACAATAAAGTCGATAGGGAATATAAATTTATCAACCTTTACCAGTACATCTTCTATAATTCCCCGTGGTCTCCTAATCGATCGATCAGCTAATTGAAATGGCACTGTTGTTGTTTTGACTTCTCCTAATCCAAGTTTCTTGAAAATTGAAAGAGGCATAAGATTGATACTTGCACCAAGGTCACATAAAGCTTTATCAAAAAATGAATTTCCTAAAGTACAAGGTATAGTAAAACTCCCTGGATCTTTCAATTTTGGAGGTAGCTTGTTTTGCAATATGGCATTGCACTCTTCAGTTAACATCACCGTTCCATGTTCCTCAAGCTTTCGTTTATTAGACAAAATTTCCTTCAAAAATTTAGTGTAACTAGGCATCTGTGATAGAGCCTCTGCAAATAGAATGTTAATATGCAATTTCTTGAAAATCTCTAAAAATTTTGAAAATTGCTTATCTAATTTTTCTTTCATAAATTTCTGAGGATAGGGAAGAGGTGGCATATATTTAGTTTCAGAGTTAGAATCGATCAAACCTTTACCAGTAGACTTCTTTTCTGAAACATGTTCTTCTTGCATGGTCTCTTCTTTCTCATCAACTTGCTGAGTAATTTCCTTAGGTTGTGGCTCTTCCAATTGTGTGCCGCTTCTCAGTGTTATGGCCTTGACATCCTCCTTATGATTCTTTTCTGTGTTGCTCGGGAGAGAACCTTGTGCACGTCCAGAAATTATGTTCGCTAGTTGACCGACTTGAACTTCCAGATTTTTTATGGATGCTTCTTGATTTTGGAATCTTGTTTCTGCTGTACTTAAAAATTTGGCCATCATATCCTCCAAGTTAGACTTTTTTTCTTGAGGGGTATATTCAGGATGAGGTTGCTTTGCATTGCTTTGATTCCACGAGAAGTTTGGATGATTCCTCTATCCCGGATTATATGTGTTACTATATGGATTGTTCTGCTTGTGAAGATTTGAAACAAAATTAGCTTGTTCAGCAGATGAATTATATGCAAACTGATTACCTTGACAGCTACTGCTGTGATGGCCACTACCACCACACAATTCACATATTGTATGTGAGTTGGGATTAAGTCCATCAATCTTCTTGGTGAGAACCTCCATTTGTGCTGTTAAAGCTGTAACAGCATCTATATTGTGCAATCCTGAAGCTCTATTAATAGGTAGCCTTTCAACTGGCCATTGATAAGAATTTGTGGCAATCTCTTCTAGCAATTCAAGAGCCTCTTCTGGAATTTTTCTCATAATCGTGCCACCTGCAGCTGCATCAATCATATTTTGGGTTGCACTGGTTAAACTGTTATAAAAAGTTTGTACCTGTATCCAAGTGGGCAACTCGTGATGAGGACATCTTCTCAACAGGTCTTTAAAGCGCTCCCATGCCTCATCGATCAACCTGCAAAAACATAGTAATTTCATTACGCAACTTTGCAGTTTTTGCAGGGGGAAGTACTTCCCTAAAAACTTATGTGCCAATTCTGCCCATGTTGTTATGGATCCGACAGGCAAAGAAATCAACCAGCTTTTTGCTTTATCCCTCAATGAAAATGGGAAAAGCCTTAAACGAATTGCATCCTCCGATACTCCGTTATGCTTAAATGTGTCGCAAATTTCCAGGAAATTCGCCAAGTGAACATTCGGATCTTCTTGCGATAAGCCCCCAAATTGTACTGAATGCTGAATCATCTGGATGATGGCGGGCTTAATTTCAAAATTGTTCGCTTGTATAGGTGGTCACCGAATGCTGGATTCAACACCATCCATCTTTGGCATGGCATAATCCCACAGTGCACGTTGCATCTCTGCATTGTTTCCTTCTGCCATTGTATTAATTGTTACTGGTGCTGCTTTTCTCAAAGAGTGAAACGTGCACTCAATCTCTGGATTAGGTTCTGCAAGTATTCTCCCACTAGTACGTGTCATGCACTAGAATCGAAAGCCCTACAAAATAGACTTAAAAACCAAATTAAAAAAAACTCTCAAATTAACAAGTTGAATCACAATAAAAGTGATAGTTTATTTCAGTCCCCGGCAACGGCGCCAAAAACTTGATGCGATGAAATTGATACTAGCAAGTGCACTAATCGTTCAAGTAATAAAATGATGAGTAAATATCGTTCCCAACGAGGACTGAGCAAAGAGCAAACGAATGATTGTTTGAGAAAAGTTTACTATCTATTAACTAAAGGGAAAAACAGAATGCAATAGTAAATAATGGAAAATTTGCAATCTTTGGAATGAAGACTCTTATGAACTAACGTGCTAAGGACTCGACTTCACCTAAACCATAATTGACAAGAGCTTCGAATGGAAAAGTTTCATTTAATACGTTTTTCAAGATGGAAGAATCCCCAATAAATTGGTTATCCATATTCCATGTCTAACCACAATCTTAAGAATCATTAACTTCAAATATCCGTATTCCAGGTATATTCTAGATTAATTCAAATTAAGAAGCATTAAGTATTTTTGGATTCCTTTCAGTTAAATCTCCCTATTCGGTTACGATTTAAGCGGACCACATGAACTTCCTAGGATCCCTATTCGGTTACTCCTGTTTCATTCATGGCATGTTTTACCCTGGCCTTTGCATAGATAACAATCCAATATCATATTTATTAGTTCAATCATTCATAAAAACATGGCTTCTCTATTCAACACATCACCATGCCCCAAGAAGCGATCAAAATAATAAAAAGCATTAAGAACAATAAAACACACTCTTTGAAAAACAAATTATATTCTACTTGTCCAAACAACAACTCAAGATAAAGGTCTAGAATCCATCTATCCTTAACACAAAAATATCTACTCCATAATCATGTTCATATTATAAAACATCAACATAGATATAATAGAAAAATACAAAACCAGAGAAGAATGATTAAAAGCTTGATGTGTAGCCTCCCGGAGTGTCTCCAAGCCTCCTTTCGTGTGTCCTCTCCTCCAAATTCTGTTTTCTTTCTTCTCTTTTTCGCCTCTTTTCCAGATTCTCTTCTTGTTCAGCTAGGGTTTCAATTTATAACATTCAAAATTCGTGGGCTGGCACTGCAGCGCCAACATCCCAACGCTGCAGCGCCAAGACATAAAGAAACCCTAATTCTGGCGCTACAGCTCCAACTTTCTGGCGCTGCAGCGCCAATTTTCTGTCCAAATCCTTCTTTGTGTCAGCTACCAGTGTTGCAGCGCCAATATCCTGGCACTGCAGCCTTGAGTTTCTGTTCTCTCTGTGAATTTTGGTGCTGTGAGGTGCGGTGCGGGCTGATGCTGAACCAAGAGGTCTGACCTCTGTCCACTAAAATCGCTATAACTTTCTCTAGAAAAGTGATTTTAATGAATCGTAAAATCCTCCAAAACTTAGACTTCTAGATCTTTCTGAGCATATATGGCATACTTCCTGGTTCTTCCTACATCAATACAGTCTAATTTGTAAAGATGGTTAATTCGTATAGCAACTCCAGCAACTTAGTGAAAACTCTTTTCTTAGTTTCTCTTCATCTTGGCTCTTCCACGACCATTCTTTTGCTTGAGTGTTCAATAGAGCTTCGTGTTTAAAATGATGATAGCTCTTCCATCTCTTTTAAATCAAGATACCTGAAAAATGCATTGAAATAAGTTAATGCTCCAAAAATACCACTTTAGAGTTATTAATGAATAAAAATGCAATTAAGACCTAAATCAACCCTAAAGTGTTAAAAAATAAGTACAATTATAATGAATTTTATGGATATTATCACAGAGTTATCAGTTTCTTTTGTGGAACCTCAAGTTTTCTTCGGGTCTTTGTGTCCGACTCAGGGTTTCTCTTGTAGAACCCTCACTTTTCTTCGGGGTTTCTCTTGTAGAACCCCAAGTTTTAGGTGATTGATCTCGATTCTCGACCATGAGGATTGTCTGAAGTGAAGGCCATATTGGATGCTTCACTTCGGTCCTCGGTTATGAGAAATGTCTAAAGTGCATACCAGTTTGGGTGTTTCACTTCGGTCCTCGACTATGGAGGATGTCCAAGATGAAGGCCATTTTAGATGATTCACTTCGGTCTTCGGCAAATGGAGGATGTCAGAGGTTAATGCTATTTTGGATGCTTCACTTCGATCCTTGACTGTGGAGGATGTCCGAGGTGAAGGTAATTTTGGGCACTTCATTTTATTCCTCGTCTATCGAGGATTTCTGAGGTAAAGGCCATTTTGGGTGCTTCAATTCGGTCTTTAGCTATGGAGGATGACTGAGCTTTGTTTTCAGAAAAGTAATAAGTATATGCAAGTATTGACAAAACTCATTTGATTGATAGAGTTGGAGTGTTTACATTGGAAGTTCAGCTCTTAGGTCGTTTTACATTCACAATCTACTAACGAAATTTTCTTAAATTCTCTGAGTTCCATTTTCTTGCTATAGGTGTGTCATCTAGCTTTTTCAATTCAAAGTTTCCTTCTTTAATCACCATTTTGATGCAATATGGGCCTTCTTAGTTAGTAGAGAGCTTTCCCACATCATTGGGCTTTGAGACTTTTTCTTTAAAAAACACAGCTCCTCTAAGTCTAAAGGTTCTTTACTTTACTCTAGAGTTGTAGTATTTGGTTATCCTCTGCTAGTATGTTACAACCTTTATCAACACTTCATCTCGAACACCCTCGATTAAGTCTAGGTTTGCTCTTAGGCCTTCGTCATTATTGCTTGGGTTGAAGAATTAAACTCTAAGGGAAGGTTCTTCTACCTCAATCGGGACCATAGTCTCAGATTCAAAAACTAAGAATAAAGGTGTTTCTTTTATTGGTGATTGAGGTGTGGTCCTATAAGCCCATAGTGTATGCAATAGCTTTCTCACCGAAAGCCCTTGGGTGTCTTCAGCTCACTTCTTCAAGGTTTGCAATATAGTTATGTTTGTGACCTCGGCTTAGCTATTGGCTTGTAGGTATCCAACCGATGTGAATCGATGGTCGATTTGTAAGTCTTGGCAAAATCTTTAGAATCACACTTCTTCAAACTATTTTTTTATTATCAAATACCAGCACCCTCAAGATCCCATATCGACATACCACTAATTTCCAAATAAAGGCATTGGAATTGTCTTCTATTATTCTTGCAAGTGATTTTTCCTCTGCCCACTTGGTGAAGTAGTCGATTTCCATAAGTAGGAACTTCAACTGCCTTGGTTCTCAAGGAAAAGAGCTAAGTATGTCTACACCCCACATTATAAATGGGATCGGGATGGTTATAACAGTCAACGAATTTGTTAGGGAACGGGGGATCGGTGCAAACTTTTGACACTTAACATATTTCTTAATGAACTCTATTGTTTTTTCCTAAAGCCTTTGCCAGTAGTAACCTTATCTGAGGATCTTGTGGGCCAGAGTTTTCCTACTCAAGTGGTTTCTGCAAATTCCCTCATTGACCTCTCTTAGGGGGTAGTCGGCCTTCTTAGACTTGAGGCACTTGAGGTAAGGTTGTGTAAAGGGTCAATGTACAACAAGTTTCTAATCATACAGTAAGAAGCCACTCTTGATAAGAGCTTATTTGCGTCTGCCTTTACCTCTAGGAGCTCACCATTTTCTAGGTACTTGATGATTGGGTTTATCCAGCTCGGCTCATCATCGATGTCCATGACTTTGACTTCATCTACACTTGGTCCTGGAAAGATTTCAACATATATTTCTCTCAAGATGTTGGAAGTCAAGGAAGATACTACTTGCGCTTAGTCATCGGTATCGACATTCTTTACCCTTGGTACTCGGTTTACATTGACATTTTTGAACATGATCATAAACTACTTTACTTTGGCTAGGTATTTGACCATCTGCATCCCTTATACTCTCTGGTTACACAGGTCACCACTAACTGAGAGTCATTTATTACTTCCAAATTTTCCGCAACCAGAGATTAGAATAGTTTTAACCCATCTAGAAAGGCCTCATACTCCGTGTTATTATTCGATGCTTTGAAGTTAAACTGTAAGGCGTACTCAACTATGAGCTTTTAGGGGCTGACCAGGATGAGGCTTGCACCGCTCTTTCAATCATTAGAGGAACAATCTACAAAGAGTTTCCAACTCTACTACTTTTGCTTTTTTTTTGTTCTTGTTCTTTCGATGTCTCAAGGAACATGCACTCGATAATGAAGTTAGCTAGTGCCTCGGCTTTGATTGCTGGTCTTGACTTATACCCGATCTCAAATTCTCCCAACTCAATAGACCATTTTATAAGTCATCCTGAGAGGTCAAGTTTTTAAAGCATTGTTCTCAAGGGATGATATGTTAGACACTGATGGGATGTGATTAGAAGTAGTGCCATAGCTTTCGGGCCGATATAACTACTGCGAATGCCAACTTCTCGAGAGGTTGGTATCATATCTCTACATCTTGAAGCACTTTGGTGATGTAGTAAATCACCTTTTGTACCTTCTCCTCCTCCTTTACAAGGACTGAAGCAATGACTAATTTACTTGCTGCTAGGTATTGGCAGAGTTCTTCCCCCTCTTTTAGTTTAGTTAGGAAGAGCAATGAACTCAAGTATCTTTTCAGTTCTTTAAACGAGCTCTGACATTTTTCTATCCACTAGAAATTAGGGACCTTATTTAGTGCCTTGAAGAAAGGCAAGCACCTCTTCGCTGACCTAGATATGAAGTGGCCTAGTGTGGTGATTCGACCAGTGAGTTGTTGCACTTCTTTCACACTTCTTAGGGCTTCTATGTCCAACATAACCTTGATCTTATCAGGGTTTACTTCAATTTCCATCTAGGTAATTGTAAAACCCAAAAATTTACCCAAGGTCACCTCTAATACATACTTCGATGAATTGGGCTTCATTTGGTTCTTTTTTAGTACTAAAAACGTTCTTCCAGATCAGTTTCATAGTGAGCTGCTTATATACTCTTTACTAGCATATTATCAACATACACCTCCATGTTTTTTCCAATATAGTTCTTGAATAGCTTGTTAACGAGCCTCTGATATGTCACCCCGACATTCTTCAATCTGAACAACATTACATTGTAGTAATAGACGCCTTTTTTTTTTATGACAAAGGCGATATCCAGAGTATGCGTCCATGAAACTTAACATCTCATACCCTAAAGTCACGTCGACTAGTTAGTCAATTCTTGGCAAAAAAAAGCTGTCTTTTGGACATGCTTTGCTCAAGTCAGTGAAGTTAATGCATACTCTTCATTTTTCATTTGTTTTTCTTCACCATCATTACATTGGCTAGCCATTGGGGTAGTCAATTCCCCTGATGAACCCAACTTGGAGGAGTTTGTTGACTTTTGCATCAATTGCTAACTGTCTCTCTGTTACAAAAGCTCGTTTCTTCTTTATGGCCGACTTTTTATTAGGGTCAACATTTAGATGGTGTACCATCATGTTTGGGACGTTGTCAGGCATATCAATTTCTGACCAAGCGAATACATCTATGTTTTCTTTGAGAAACGAGACTAGCTGCGTTCGGAGTTCTCCTCCCAAACATGAACCGATATGCACTACCTTGTCCGGCTCTTCTTCGGCGAGGGGTACTGCTACTAACTCTTCCATAGGTCTTCCTCTTTAGTTCTTAGAGTCATCCCTCAGATCTTCTATCTGATGGACGCCTGCCTTGTTCTTTCCTTTCAATGAGGCCAAGTAACAGGCCCGGGCTGTAGCTTTTTTTCCTTTTACCTCTCTTACTTGATTTTCTGATGGAAACTTTATTTTCAAATGATATATCAAGGTCACTGCTTTCATGATGTTCATCCCTGGCTGTCGAAGGATTGCATTGTATGAAGAAAGGAGGTCTATGACTAAGAAAGTGCTTAGGATGATGGTTTATTAGGATGCGGTTCCTGGGTACACTGATAGCTCTATGCTTCCTTTTGGGTACACTAGCTCGCCCGAGAACCTGCACAAGGGGTAGTTTGCTGTTTTTAGGCGGTCTTATAACACTTTCATCTTTTTGAAAGCATTGAAGTACAGTATGTCCTGGGATAATTGTAATACCCATATTCGTAACGTAAGGGTAAAGAAGTAATTTAATAAATATGATATGAAATTAAAATAATATATATATATATATACGCGAAGGATTTAGTATTGAATAAAATAATTCTTTTGAAAAAAAAAATGGACGCATCCAACTTTGAAAAGGAGAAAAGAAAAAAGAAAAGAAAAAAACCACAAAAAAACGTGGCAGCATGTGTTGCCACCTGCTACCAAGGGAAAAATGAAGGTTTGTATGTTAGACAACACGACCTGTTCATGGCAAAGGGAGGAAGGTGCTGAGAGTAAATTTTAGCATATATATATATATATATATATATATATATATATATATATATTATAACTTTAGTTTATTACTTTCCAAATCTTGTTTGGTTTCTTCATTTTACAATTCAAACTACTCTATTTTTCTAAATAGTTGGAGACCGTAAGAAAGGTTGAAAGAGAAAATTTTTGAAGGAGTTTACGAGAAAATTTTATAGAGAACCACAGGAAGCTCTAAGAAAAACATAAGGTAATAATGTGAAGTTTTTTTTTTTGAAATTTTAGCATACATGAAATTTCCCAAAATTCAAAGTGAGATTTTTCAAAGGATGTGAATTATGGAAGAATTGAAGTATAAATTATAAATTTTAATACAAATATTATGTCAGGTGTTGACGATCAGCAACCGGGGGAAATTGCTGAGAGGAGCAGGAAAGGCAAGGAGATGATCCACGGGTAGCTCTAAGTGCTACGTGGTGAGTTAGATTTACTTTAAGTAATCTAGATAAAAATGAAATATCTAGTGATAATATTAAAAATAAATTATTTGCTTATGCTTTGATGGTAGATGAAAAATTGATTGATAGGTATGATAGGAATATTGGACATGTAAAAAATTATTATGTGAGAAATAATGAGTCGATTTAATAATAAAAGCGATAAATGAAATTCTTGATAAGCTATGGTTAATAATTTGATATGATTTATGAGGAGAGAAAATTTAGTGGATCTTTACAAGCTATGATTGATGATTTGATGTGATTTATGAGGAAATGAATTTAGTGGAATTTTTCAAATAATAATTTGATAAATATTTGAATTCATGTTTGTTTTCATATCATTGTTCATATGTATATTTCATATCATTGTTCATATGCATATGCATGAAATAAAAGAACCAGGAGGGGGCCGGTCTAATTGAAAAACTGTGAAAGCTGGTATATGCTGGAAAAAAATAAAAACCGTGACAGCCGGTATATGCTGGAAATAAAAGAACAGGGAGGGGGCTGGTCTAAGATAAAAACATATCGACGTGTGAAAATACGTTCCCTAATAATAATTTATGCATTGTATCTGTTTTAAATATTGATTTTATTATTGAAATGATGAAGTGTTGTTTGTTATTGTAAATTTATTTATAGACGAATGAGAAAGAAACATAGAAGTATGATATGATAAGAACCATCTAAATGGTAGAATTTATGCTATGAACCTCATAACGAGGTAATTATGAGATAATTGATGGTTTTAAAGTTAACAAACTTATAAAAAGAAGAGATTGATAGAGAATGAGACTTATGATATTGGTAGTAATAGCAAAATGCTATTGCCAAGTGTTATGAGATAAAAATGATTAAATATTAAAAGACTATTTATACAAGTTGAATATTTCTAGTAAATTTAATTTACTGAGCTTGTGAAGCTCACCCCTCATTGTACAATGATTTCAGATAGCAGGCAGGACAAATAGTTTGGTGAGTTGAGGTCCAGACAAAAATCATTATCTGTAAGTGTAATGACCCATCCCGGGTTGGCCACCCTCGAAACGGTGTCATTACATTTTGAAAATCCCGGCACGACACATATATGCAACAATAACAAAATAATACTAACATAAATTCCTTTTATATCACTCTAATATTAATTTAAACATAATATACAGCACAAAATGCATGAATATTTACAATTAAAATTTTATTATTTTATTTTCTCATTTGTTTGAGGATATTGACACGTACGTGGATTACAGAAAATGTTTTCGTCTGACTTTCAACCCACCAAACTACTTGTCCTGATTACTACCTAAAAACATTGTACAATGAGGTGTTTAGTGAATTTAATTTACTAAAAGTTTTCTATTTGCATAATCAGCCCATTTATATTTAAACATTTATCTCTTATACAACTGGATAATAACATATAATCTAACATTTAAATAACTACTATCACATCATACTTCTATGTCTTTTTCTCACAGTAACTGTCTCTCTGTGTGAGACTCATTTATCTACAAATAATTTGCACAATATCCACAACCTTTCAGAAGTAAAATATTAACATGTAAAAACAAATGCAATGCATGAATTATTATTATGGGAATATCTTCCCATATGTCAACATGTTTTATCTTAGACTGGCTGCCTTCCCAGTTCTTTCATTTCATTAGATCGACTGTCTTCCCAGTTCTTTCATTTTCATTAGACTGGCTGCCTTCCCGGTTCTTTTCTATTTCATTAGACTGGCTACCTTCCTGGTTCTTTCATTTTCATTAGACCGGCTGCCTTCTTGGTTCTTTCTTTTATTTAATGCATATGCATATGAACAGTAATATAAAAAAAAAAAAAAACATAATGTTGGGAAATCACCTTCTTGATGCCCAGGTGGTGATCTTCCAAATACCCAAGTTTAGAGTGACTTATAATGAATCGGAAACCGAAACAGAAATCAAAGAAAAGAAAGAACATAGCAATTGTTATCGAGGTTCGGCAATAGCCTACATCCCCGTGAGTTCATCTGAACTCTCTGCACTAAACCAATGAGTTCTTACAAGTTATAGTAACTCATCTCCAAGAATCTCAAGTTCTTGAAGGACCAAAGAAGAGAAGAAAGAAAGTGATAAGAACTATTACAAAGTCCTCTACCCACAATCTATACTACTCTCTCTTTACAACCAGCCTCTCTTTTGAGATCTATTATAATGCCTCTCCTGTGTTTTGTGTCTTTACACTCTCACACTTGCACTTGAATTCTTTTATATGATGATCACTTATGTTTTCAACTTGTGTTATTATGTTGAGATTGAAGCTAGGTGACCATTTATATAGTGCACCACTTCTTGACTAATCTTGAAGGTCCACCCTTAGATCTTGAGGACCTTTCAATTATAGCCCTTCATCAATCCTTAGTGATCCTGTGCATTTTGAACATGCCTCATGCACCATTCAAGAAGGCTTAAAAACTATGTACAAGTGTGCCTGGCGCCACGGCCCAGAACAGGGCAGGCCGCGGCCTAGAACAGGGGCCCAGGGCAGGGCACACATCCTTCATCTTCTGGGCGCCGCGGCCTGGGGGAGGGTGAGCCATGGCGCAGACCTCCTCCAGGTCTCCTCCTTGCTGGGTGTCGCAGCTTGGGAAGGCAGTGCAGCAGCGCGACTTGATGCTGAACCCTTTGTACATGCTGTGCGCTGAGGCGCACACTTAGTGTGCTGAGGCACCAAGGCCTGATGCTGAACCTCTTCAAACCTTGTTTAGACCTTAGACAAACACCAACACATAATTTCAAATATTTAAATGGTCTATCCTGATTTTTCTCAAATTATATAAAAGAATTCCACTAATTTTCTCTCATCCTAAATCACATCAAATCATCCATTAAAGCTTGTCAAGATTCACTAAATTTCATTCCAACTCATATCAAATCATCCATCAAAGCTTGTCAAGATCCACTAACTTTCATCTCCTCATAATTCGTATCAAAATATCAACCATAACTCATCAAGAATTTATTTATCACCATCATTATTAAATCAACTTATTATTCTAATAATATTTCTTCTCACATAGTAATTTTTCTACGTGTCTAATATTCATATCATATTTATTAATCAAATCTTTATTTATCACCAAAACATAAGCTAATAATTTATCTTAATATTATCACTAGATTTTTCATTTTTAATTAGATTACTTAAAGTAAATCCAACTCACCACGTAGTACTTAAAGCTACCTGTGGATCACCTCCTTGCCTCTCCCGTTTCTCTCATAAATTTCTCTCGGTTGCATATCGTTAACACCTGACATAATATTTATATTAAATTTCAAATTTATTCTTTAATTCGTTATAAACCACACACTTTGAAAATTCCCACTGGAAATTTTATAAATGCTAAAATTTTTAAAATAAACATTACGTTATTACCTTCTGATATTCTGATAGCTTCTCGTGACTCTCTATAAAAATCTCTCGACAATCCCTTCAAAATTTTGCTCTTTCACCCTTTCTTTGAGTCCCCAAATGTTTTAAGAAAACAGATGAGTTAAAGGAAACTAAACAAAATCTCTTTGTGTAACTTACATGTACCTATTATACATATATATAGAAAATTTTTGTTGAAAAATTTGGCAGCTAAAAGGCTGCCTTACTATCCCAAATTCCTCCACATTTTGGAGATGTGTAAGACAATGCACGCCTCATTCACAGCTTGCAAACATTTGGTAGCAGCTGCTGCCACGTACTACCACGTTTTTTTTAAATGACTTTTCACATTTCAAAATATCTATATTATTTTAACTTTTTGACATATTTATTAAAGTACTTCTTTACCTTTACTTTACAATACGGGTATTACAATTCTACCCACCTTACAAAAATTTTGTCCCCGGAATTTTTGTACCTATAATCAAGAAAAGAGTTGGGAGAAATCCTTTCTCATTCTTGCTTCGTGCTCCCACGTGACTTCTTCGACATCTCTATTTCGCCATAATACTTGAATCAAAGGAATGACTTTATTGGGCAAGACTTGATCCTTTCTGTCTAGGATTCTGACCAGTACTTGCATAAAAGTCAAATCTTCTTGAAATTCTATCTCCTGATCCGAAATACTATGGGATTCATTGTGTAAGTACTTTCTTAACAGTGACACATTAAACACGTTATGTAATTGCCTTAATTCCGGAGGCAAATCCAAACGATATGCTACGAATCTCGGGCTCAGCTTTCCCTTCTTTTTAAATCTCAACACTCCTTTCCATGGAGATATCTTCAAAAATACCCAATCATCAACTTGGAACTCGAGAGGTCGTCTTCTTTCATCAGCATATCCTTTCTGTCTGTTTTGAGCTGCTCTGAGGTTCTCCTTAACTAGTTTAATCCTCTCAGTAGTCAAGTCTATCATTTTTGGGCCATATATCTTTCTCTCTCCAACTTCTTCCTAGCATACAGGAGTTCTACACCTTCTATTATATAAAGCCTCGAAAGGTGCCATCTCAATACTAGTTTGATGCTGATTATTGTACATAAACTCGATCAAAGGCAAATAAGCATCCTAGCTCACTGAAAAACTCAATACACTTGCCCTCAGCATATCTTCTAGTATTATGATGATTCTCTCCGTCTGCCCACCCGTTTGTGGATGAAATGTTGTACCAAATTGTAATTGCGTACCCATAGGTTCTTGAAAACCCCTCCAAAATCTATAGGTAAATCTAGAATCTCTATTTGAAACAATGCTCAAGGGTACTCCATGTAATTTTACTATCTCAGCTACATACAACTCAACCAACTTTTCTAGACTCTAGGTAGTTTTAATAGGAAGAAAATGTGAAGACTTAGAAAGTCTATCCACTATAACCTACACAGCGTCATGGCCCCTCTGGGTATGGAGAAAACTAGAGACAAAATCTATACTCACATTTTCCCATGGCCACTCAGGTAATGGAAGAGGTTGTAATAAACCTGCTCGATGTCTATTCTCAGACTTCACCTATTGACAAGTCAAACATCTAGAGATATAGTCTGCTACATTCTTCTTCATCCCTGACTACCAATAATTTTGTTTCAATCCCCTGTACATCTTATTATTACCTGGGTGCATGGAATATACCGAATCCTGAGCCTCCCTTAGTATCTCATTTCTTATCTCCACATTGTTGGGAACACAAACTTTATGCCCCAATATTACCATTCTATCTTCTCTAATTCTAAACTTAGTTGACCTCTCACTCAACACTTCCCGCCTGATCTTCTCTATCCCCTCATCTCCACCCTGCATCTGTAATAAACGATCAATAATAAGAGATTGTATCATCATATTCGCCATCAATACTCCTTTATCATTGACACTCAACTGCATCCTCATTCTTCTTAATTCTATCATCAAGCTAGTATTATGACTCCTAATAGTAGCTAATCTCCCTGTAGCCTTTCAACTCAATGCATCAGCTATTACATTAGTTTTTCCTGGATAATAATGAATCGCACAGTCATAATCATAGATCAACTCCATCCACCTCATCTGCCTCAAATTCAACTCATTCTGGGTCGATAAATGCGTCAAGCTTTTATGATCAGTAAAAATTTCATAATTGACTTCATATAGATGATGTCTCTAAATCTTCAGAGCAAAAACTATGGCAGCCAATTCTAAATCATGGGTCGGGTAATTCCTCTCATGGCTCTTCAATTGCCTAGATGGATAAGCTACAACCCTCCCATGTTACATCAGCACACATCCCAACCCCTGATGTGACGCATCACTATAAACCACAAATCCTTCATCACTAGAAAGAAGCACTAATATCGGGGCAATAGTCAATTTCTCTTTTAACAGCTGAAAAATTCTCTCACATTCCTCTGACCACCTAAACTTCACATCCTTCCTGGTCAATTTAGTCAAAGGTCCAGCAATCATAGAAATTTTTTGGATAAATCTCCTATAATAACCAGCCAACCCTAAAAAACTTCTAATTTCAATTACACCTGCGGGTCTTTCTCAAATCAACACTGCTTTTACTTTTTATGGGTCAATTGCTATCCCCTCTTCTGACACAACATGCCCCAAGAAAGATATTTCGCTTAACCAAAACTCACACTTAGAGAACTTCGCATATAATTTCTCTCTCATCAAAATCTCCAACACTGTCTACAAATGTTGCATATGCTCCTTTTCATTCTTGGAATATACCAAAATATCATCAATAAACACAATCATTAATCTGTCCAAGAATGGTTTAAACATCTAATTCATAAGGTCCATAAATACTGCAGGAGCATTAGTCAAGCCAAATGGCATCACCAAGAACTTATGTTGACCATAACGTGTCCTAAAAGTAGTCTTAGGCACGTCACCTTCCTTTATCCTCAGTTGATAATAACCTGACCTCAGGTCTATCTTAAAAAACACTCTAGCTCCATGTAGCTGCTCGAACAAATCATCTATCCTGGGCAAGGGATATCTATTCTTGATGGTGATCTTATTCAGTTGTCTGTAATCAATACACAACCTCATTGTCCCATCATTCTTCTTGACAAATAATACAGGGGCTCCCTAGGGTGACATACTAGGTCGGATAAACTATTTATCTAGCAACTCCTGAAGCTGAACTTTTAAATCTCTCAATTCAGCTGGTGCCATTCTATAAGGTGCTATGGATATGGGTGCTAATCTTAGAATCACCTCAATAGAAAACCCAATCTCCCTGTTAGGAGGCAACCTAGTCAACTCTTCAGGGAAAACATCAGAGAAATCTTTTGCTACCAAGATTTCTTCTAACTTCCTACTCTCTTTGCTAGAATCCACCACATATGCCAAATACCCCTCACAACCATACCTCAACCATTTATTAACAGTTAAGGTAGAAATAAGACAATTAGTAAGTATCTTACGTTCTCCCTGAAAATTAAAATCCTCCTGTACGGGTATCTTGAACACCACATTTTTTTCTAAAACAATCTACCCAAGCAAGATATGCAGATAACCAATCCATCCCCAGAATTAAATCAAAATCTGTCAGATCTAAAGGTAATTAATCAACTTTAAATTCTCTATCAGCAATATTTATCACGCAATCTTAATAGATTGTCTTGATAATAACTCTATTTCCAGTAGGAACCTCAACAACAATAACATGCATCAAAGGACTAGCACTAGCATCAATAGATTTCATAAAACTACTAGATGCAAAAGAATGGGTTACACCCGGATCAATCAATAATCTAGCAGACCTACCAATGATAGATATCATACCCATAACAACATCAGGAGTGGATTGTGCATCATGTTGGGTCAATGCATATACTTTGCTATTTCTAGACTGAAACTGGCTGCCAGATCCTCGCTCTGCTATGGATCATCGACCTATTCCCCACACACTCCTTAATCTACCACCTCTTTCTTCCGATCTTCTCCCAACACTTCCAACACTTACGTCAGCAGATTTTTTCGTTGGAAAATTTGCAGCAATATGTCCTTCCCTACCACATACAAATCAGCATAGGGCAATCCCAAGCTAGATGCCCCATCTGATTACATCTAAAGCAGGCTCATGCCTCTCGATCATACATCAGATTACCACTTCCCCCTGGTGGCATACTCCCTCCTCTACCATGACTCCCAATTCCCATAGCTTGTCTCCTAAATCGAAGGGCCCCACAGGTATTACTCTGAGCTATAGAAGCAATAGATCATGCTTGCCTCTTACTCTGTCCTACAGTTCCTTGTAACAAGGAACGCCCCCTCTAAGGTGGTCTCTCGTTCTGTACACCTATACTGCTACCACCATTAGGTCCCTCAAATCTAGACCTCTTCAACCAATCCCTCATACCTTTAAACTTCATCAAATCCTTCTCAATCTGTAATGTTTTATCCACCAGCACAACATAATTCCCTATGCCCATGTAAGAGAGTTTAGATTGAATTTCATAGTGTAACCTGTCTAAAAATCTCTTACATTTTCTCACCTCCGTATTCACTAATTCAGGTAGAAATCTTGACAGAGCTATAAATCTACTATCATACTCCGCAATAGATAGGGTATTCTGCCTTAAGTGAATAAAATCTCTCTCCTACTGGGTTCGAAATGTATCTGGAAAGTATTTCGCAAAGAACTCATCCTTAAACTTACTCTAAGTTAAAGGTTGTTCCACTTGTGTACTCACCCTAGGAAAAATATCTTCCCACTATTGTGAAGCCTCACTTTCCAGTATAAATGAAGCAAAAGCCACCTTCTGTCTATCTGTCACTGGTAAGACTTCAAAATATTTCTTCACATGTCTAATCCACTGTTCAGCTTCTACAAGATTTACAGATCCTCTAAAAGACTGAGGTTTAGACTTGATAAATCTCATAAAACAATCCTCTTGCATATCACGTGCAAACACACATTCTCCCTCATAAATCTCTCGTCTCACCACATCAGGTTCTGCTCCATCCCTTTCCTCTAATCTCTTATGCAGATTATCATCCCTTTCCTCAGCTGCATTTATTCTTTCTATAGCACGATTAAGAGCTTCTCTAAATTCATCTTTCCTAACCTCATATTCTCTCCCGGTTCTACTAGTACCAGTTGCACTATCAACATGTTCCTTCGTAGGAACCACAGACTCAACTTCCTTCTCTGCTTCAGTTCTCTTAAAAATTGGGGGTCTACCACGTCCTCTCTGATTCAGGACTCTACCTCTAGCTCTAACATGACCATGTGTCATCCTCAGACTCTACATTTAAAATATAATTTATTTAGATCTTCCACTTTTTAAATTCTCATGCAGTCTACAGAATCTTAAAACCTAATGCTTTGATACTAAATTGTAACGACCCATTCCGGGTTGGCCACCCCCGAAACAGTGTCATCACATTTTGAAAATCCCAGCATGACACATATATGTAACAATAACAAAATAATACTAACATAAGTTCCTTTTATATCACTCTGATATTTATTTAAACATAATATATAGCGCAAAATGCATGAATATTTACAATTAAAATTTTATTATTTCATTTTTTTATTTGTCTGAGGATATTGACACGTATGTGGCTTATAGAAAGTGTTTTCGTCTGACTTTCAACCCACCAAACTACTTGTCCTGACTACTACCTAAAAACGTTGTACGATAAGGGTGAGCTTCACAAGCTCAGTGAATTTAATTTACTAAAAGTATTCTATCTGCATAATCAGCCCATTTATATTTAAACATTTATCTCTTATACAACTGGATAATAACATATAATCTAACACTTAAATAACTACTATCATATCATATTTCTATGTCTTTTTCTCACTGTAACTGTCTCTCTTTGTGAGATTCATTTATCTATAAATAATATGCATAATATCCACAATCTTTCAGAAGTAAAATATTAACATGTAAAAACAAATGCAATGCATGAATTATTATTATGGGAACGTCTTCCCACATGTCGATATGTTTCTATCTTAGACCGACTGCCTTCTCGGTTCTTTCAATCTTATTAGACCGACTATTTTTCCGGTTATTTCATTTTCATTAGATCGGCTGCCTTCCCGGTTCTTTTCTTTTTCATTAGATCGGTTGCCTTCCCGGTTCTTTCATTTTCATTAGACTGACTGCCTTCCCGGTTCTTTTCCTTTATTTAATGCACATGCATATGAACAGTAATATAAAAAGAAAACAAACATAATTTCAAATATTTAAATAGTCTATCCTAATTTTTCTCAAATTATATAAAAGAATTCCACTAATTTCCTCTCATCCCAAATCACATCAAATCATCCATTAAAGCTTGTCAAGATTCACTAAATTTCATTCCATCTCATACCAAATCATCCATCAAAGCTTTTAAGGATCCACTAACTTTCATCTCTTCATAATTCGTATCAAAATATCAACCATAGCTCATCAAGAATTTATTTATCACCATCATTATTAAATCAACTTATTATTCTAATAATATTTCTATGTGTCCAATATTTATATCATATTTATCAATCAAATCTTTATCTATCACCAAAACATAAGCTAATAATTTATTTTAATATTATCACTAGAGTTTTCATTTTTAGTTAGACTACTTAAAGTAAATCCAACTCACCACGTAGCACTTAAAACTACCCATGGATCACCTCCTTGCCTTTTCTGTTTCTCTCAGAAATTTCCCTCGGCTGTAGATCATTAACACCTGACATAATATTTATATTAAATTTCAAATTTATTCTTTAATTCGTTATAAACCACACACTTTGAAAATTCTCACTTTGACTTCCTGAAAATTTCATAAATGCTAAAAATTTTAAAATAAACATTACATTATTACCTTATGATATTCTGATAGCTTCCCGGGACTCTCTATAAAATTCTCTCGACAACCCCTTCAAAATTTTGCTCTTTCAACCTTTCTTTGAGTCCTCCAATGTTTTAAGAAAACAGATGAGTTAGAGGAAACTAAACGAAATCTCTTCACGTAACTTACCTGTACCTATTATACATATATATAGCAAATTTTTGTTGAAAAATTTGGCGGCCAAAAGGCTGCCTTACTATCCCAAAGTCCTCCATGTTTTGTAGACGTGCAAGACAATGCACGCCTCCTTCACAATTTGCAAACATTTGGCGCCACCTGCTGCCACGTTTTTTTTTTTTACTTTTTTTTTAAATATGACTTTTCACATTTCAAAATATCTATATTATTTTAACTTTTTGACATATTTATTAAAGTACTTCTTTACCCTTACTTTACAATACGGGTATTACAGTAAGCCACGTACGTGCTGGGATTTTCAAAATATGACAACACCGTCTCGGGAGTGGCTAACCTAGGGTGGGTCGTTACAATAACCCATTATCTAGCAATATTTTTTCCACTGCAAAGTTTAAGGTAACCAAAGTTACAACAACTGCGTCATTATGGGGGAATTTTACTCATTTAAGGTCTTCGTTTGAGAAGCTTATGGTTTGATCAACTCACATCTTCTTTATAGGCCCTTCAATTGATCCCATGAAGCGTGTGTATGCCCTTTGCGAATTCGAGGATTCTCCTCCAGATGTTGTCCCCCCAAAGATAGTTTGGATGATACCTGTTGTTGGAGTGTTATCCAATTTCTTCTCAGGGGTCTGTCGTCTCCTGTTATTCTCCCTCTACTCTAACTTTGTCTTGGTCTCTTCTTCTCCCTATGGTCTAGACTTTTTTTACTCGAGCTTCATTGGCATGGATTTTTTCTTGATTCTACCTCTACAAACTTCTTCAAGTATTCTCCCTGTATCAAGCTTTCGATTTCATCCTTTAGATGTCTACATTCATCTTTGTCATAACCGTGGTCCTTGTGAAAGTAGCAGAAAAGACTCATATCTCTTTTTCTAACTGGAGTCTTGATCTTAGGAGGCCATCTGATGATGTCTTGGTTTACTATCTCCATCAAGAGGTTAGCCCTCAAAGTGTTGAGAGGAGTGTAAGTCTCGTATTGTAATACCCGTGTTCTTAAAGTATAGATAAAGAAGTAATTTGATAAATATGACATGAAATTAAATTAAAATAAAATATATATATATATATATATATATGAGGGAGGAAGGGCTGGGCTGAGTTAATTTTAGCATATATATATATATATATATATATATATATAACTTTTGTTTATTACTTATCAAACCTTGTTTGGTTTTTCTTCAACTACAATTCAGTTACTCTATTTTTTTAAACACTTGGAGACCGAAAGAAAAGTTGAAAGAGCAAAATTTCGAAGGAGTTTACGGAGAAATTTTGTAGAGAACCACGGGAAGCTCTAAGAAAAATAGAAGGTATTAACGTGAGTTTAATTTTGGAAATCTATCATACGTGAAATTTCCAAAAATTCAAAGTGAGAATTTTCGAAAGATGTGAATTATGGAAGAATTGAAGAATAAATTAGAAATTTTAATATAAATATTATGTCAGATGTTGACGATCAGCAACCGGGGGAAATTGTTTAGAGGAGCAGGAAAGGCGAGGAGGTGATCCACGGGTAGCTCTAAATGCTACGTGGTGAGTTAGATTTACTTTAAGTAATCAAGATAAATATGAAATATCTAGTGATAATATTATAATAAATTATTAACTTATGCTTTGGTGGTAGATGAAAGTTGGTTGATAAGTATGAGAGGAATAATAGATGTGTAGAGAATTATTTTATGAGAAATAATATTATTGGAATAATGAGTCAATTTAATTATAAAGGCGATAAGGAAAATTCTTGATGAGCTATGGTTGATGATTTGATAC
Source organism: Bretschneidera sinensis (assembly GCA_023935145.1). Taxonomy (NCBI): domain Eukaryota; kingdom Viridiplantae; phylum Streptophyta; class Magnoliopsida; order Brassicales; family Akaniaceae; genus Bretschneidera; species Bretschneidera sinensis. Next base: position 54,895,898 of record CM043697.1, on the reverse strand, counting down.
GATTTATGAGGAGAGGAAATTTAGTGGATCTTGACGAGCTAGGGTTTATAAATTGATGTGATATATGAGGAAAAGAAATTAGTGAAATTGATCAAATAATAATTTGAGAAAAGGCGGGATAACTAAATTAAATGTCTGAATGCATGCTTGTTTTTATAATATTGTTCATATGCATATTTCATATCATTGTTCATGTGCATATACATAAAATAAAAGAACCGGGAGGGGGTTAGTCTAAATGAAAAACCATGACAGCTGATATATGCTGGAAACAAATAAAAACCGTGACAGCCGGTATATACTAGAAATAAATGAAAACCATGACAGCCGGTATATGCTAGAAATAAAATAACTGGGAGGGGGCCGGTCTAAGATAAAAATATTTTGACATGTGGGTAGACATTCCTTAATAATAATTCATGCATTGCATCTGTTTTAAATATTGATTGTATTACTGAAATGTTGAAGTATTGTTCGTTATTGTAAATTTATTTATAGATGAATGAGTCTCACAAAAAGATAGTTATGGTGAAAAAGAAACATAGAAGTATGATATGATAAGGGCTATCTAAATGGTAGATTATACACTGTGAACCTCATAACGAGTTAATTATGAGATAATTGATGGTCTTAAGGTGAACAAATATATAAGAAGAAGATATTGATAGAGAATGAGACTTATGATATGTGTAGTGATAGTAGAATGCTATTATCAAGTTATATGAGACATAAATGATTAAATATTAAAAGACTATTGATACAAATCGAATACTTCTAGTAAATTTAATTCACTGAGCTTGAGAAGCTCATCCCTCATTGTACAATGATTTCAGGTACCAGGCAAGACAGATAGTTTGGTGAGTTGAAGTTTAGACGAAATCATTTTCTGTAAGCCACGTACATGTCCACATCCTCAGACTAATAAGAAAATAAAATAAAAATTTATTTATAAATATTCATGCATTTTACGTTGTATATAATGTTTAAGTCAATATCAAAATGCATCTCCCCTGTTGAGGGTTGAGGATTAATGTAAAAATTTCTGTTGGCGTTATTTTTTCTTGTTGCATATATGTGTCGTGCTGGAATTTTCAAAATGTGACAACACTGTCTCAGGGGTGGCCAACTAGGGATGGGTCATTACACGTATCCTCAAGGAGATCTCAAATTTTCACTTCTTCGAGCTTCGTTTTGTCCTCTATTTTTCTACTCACTCTTGAACTTGTGCTCTTCGGGCTCTTTTCTCTTTCTACCTATCAAGGTATCTTCTCCCCTTTTGCAGAAGTTTTGTTCCTCTTCAGCGATCATGAAGTCATCTGCCTTAGCCAGAAAGGTCGGCATAGTTTATAACGAGTTCCTGGAGAGATAGTGGCTGAATTCAAAAGTTTTGAGGCCATTAGTGAAGGCCATGACTACCACCTTTTGATCCAGATCCCTTACTTATACCACGGCCGAGGTGAATAATGAGATGTAGTTATGAAGGGTCTCTTCTATATGCTGAGTTATACTCAACAAGCTTTCAAGAGTCCTTTTAGAACCTCGGCTGCTGAAGAAGTGTGTTGCTAACATTTCACTAAGTTCATCAAATGACTTTATCGACCCTGCTGGCAACTTGGAGAACCATTTCCTTGCTTTAAATAAGAAATCCTAGAACGGATGATCCAACCCATTTAGGAACCTTTTACACTTCATCTCTTTAGTATTCACTGAGCTATATTCATTATATTCTGCCTAAAATGAATAAATTCTCTCTCTTGCTGAGACATGTATATATCTGGAAAGTATTTAGCAAAAAACACTTCCTTAAACCTACTCCAGGTTAAAGGTTAATCTATATCCATACCTAGTATAGGAAAGGTGTCATCCCACCAATTAGCTGCCTCACCCTCCAGTTAAAATAACACAAAGGTAACCTTTTGTCTATCAGTAACTAGTAATACCCCAAATAAACGTTCAACTCGTTTAATCCATAACTCAGCCTTTGAGATTCCTTAAAGGTTATAGGTTTTAACTGAATAAATCTAGCAAAACAGTCTTCATGCATCTCATGAATAAAACCACTATCTCCTCTCTGAATATCATGTACCTTTGGAATTCTAACAAGATCTACTACTAGGTCTGGATTCTATCTAACCTGTTCATCCAACCTACATTGTAGATCATCAATTCTACCCTCAGCCTAATTCAACCTATCAAGAGCTTGAGTAAGAGCTCATCTTAACTCATCTCTTTCAATCTCAGAATTTCTCACTGCATCACTGGTAGCTCCAGGTGCATTATCTACGTGTTCTCTATCAAGAACAACATATCAACCTCAACTTCAACCTCCTCACTTCTAAACAAAGGGGGTGTACCATGCCCTCTTCATTCTACCACCTTAGCTCTAGGTCTACAACGTTCATGCAGCATTCTCAGATCTATATTAAAAGAATTTACTTTTAGATACCATAAAACCCATTTTTATGTAGTCTAAAAAATCTTAAACTTATAGTTCTGATATCAAAATTTTAACGACCCATCTTGGATGGACCCACCTAAGATGGCATCGTCACTTTTCAGCACGAAGCACGATTTATATGCAACAAAATTTTCATAACGTCTTGAAAATAATTGCAATATATGCACCTCAACTCCTTTTAGAGGAGATACAGAAGTTTGATACATTTTTTTACAACAGTAAATACATCCATACATGTTCATGTACAAGACTCATTTACATTTTTCATAAATATTTTTATTTTCTGAGGATGCTGACCACAAGGACCCATCTAGATGCTCCCAATGGCCTTAAGTCATGGAATCATACCAACCTCCTGCCCATAACCTGAAATTTGATTAAAATAATGGGGTTGAGCTTTACAAGCTCGGTGATGTTCAATTTACGAGAAGTATTTGATTTGTATACTTCAATTTATAATTATAATTATAATTAATATTCAAATCATAATAAATATTCAAGTCATTAATCATTCTTTTCGTATCATATTATATCTCATGTATATCATGCAGCACATAGATATCACTCTAGATATCCAATTCAACATCACTTTCTCATCATCAGCTTTCACAATCATCTCATCATTAGATTTCATAATCATTTTGATGTATCAACATTTTAATAGATAATAACATATATCATAAATGAAAATGCAGAATTTTTGAACTTTCTTTCACATTACATCTAATCCATACTATCTCAAATATGGGTATTTTCACCAATTTTTGGGTATCCATACCAATCTCTGGTATAGCTATCAGGGACGTATCCCCACGTACCAACACGTTTACATCCAGACCAGCTATGGTTCTGGACTTCCCCGTACCATACTCCACACTTATGGCCTATCAATGCATATGTACAATCATATACAGGCAAGCATAGCACAACAACATATAAATTAAATGATTTTCTTTTCATAAAATCTCTATTTTTTCATAAAAATTCAATATATAAAATTTACTCATATTTTCAAAGATACAATTCATATCGATTCATCATATATTTCACACATCCAGTTTTTTCATCAAATTTAACACATTCATAATGTATCAATTATCTTTTCTTTTTTCTAATCTATTTTAAGATTTATTCATAATTCTATTTCTTCCCGCTTACTAATAGTAAAGTGAACTCACCACGAAGCACTAAACACTATATGTGGATTACTTCCTTGCCTTGTACGCTCCTCTTAGCTTTACCAATAGATGTTTCACCTCCACCTAACAAGAATATTCTTACCTAATATTACTATCTTATAATTTAATTCAAACACAATTCTAGATTAAATTCATGAATATATGTTTGCATGCTCCATCTATGTTACAAATTCAAAGTTTCAGTTAAATTCCTTTTCTTTTTATCTTGCATCAAATTCAAGTTCATTTAAGAATATTTATACTCTTAAAATCATAATTTTTATATGAAAGAACAAGAAGAGTAAATATTACCTTCACAAAGTTGTTATCAAAAATTTCTTGAAATCAGTTCTTGAACAATTGAATTCAACAAGAGTTAATAAAAATCTCAATTTCTTTAGTATTTTGAGAGAAATTTAGAGAGAGAAAAGTGAGTTTAAATGAATAAGAATGAAAGTTTGAATGTCAAAAATCCTTATATAGTCAAAATTGAGCTTACTAGTCGACTGCCCAATCAACTGGTGTGCTCTAGGAGACTACCCAATCGACTACACCTTCTTTGCTGCCTTAAAAATCTAATATTTGACTTTTTTATGCATCCTAACTTATTTTCTTTAATATATTTTCAAATTCTTATCTCAAAATTGCTTCAAACTTGAGTTTTAAATCAATTTATACATGTATACATGATGGTTATAATATTAATTAGAAATTATCAATTTACCATTCTTTTAAGGGTATAGATCTTACAGAGGCGCTAGCTTGGTAGTCTTCTGGGTGGTGTAGGCGGTTTAGATTGTAGACTGATGATTTCAGGTTCTGCTTGGTTCAAGTCATCTGAGGCGTGCGATCACATCTTCAAGTCAGTCTTGAAAAGCATTGTACTCCACTCTATTGATAGGTTCATTGGGGCTTGTCTCACAGGCTTCTCGTCGAACTACTTAGTTCAAGTGTGAACTAGGTTGTTGGTTAAACGGAGCCCACTCTTCGTTTACCTCGGTTGGGTTATTGCTCTCCGAGGCACGATGAGGGTTCTGCCCTTCCATCAAAGGTGGGGGTGGTGGTAATTCAGACGGGTTGACTTTAGAGGTTGTTTGGCTGGTATTTCGTGTTGGAATTTTCTTGGATGGAATTTTCAATAGATGTAAGTTTTGCTCTCGTTTCCCACAAACGATGCCATTCTATTGATGCTGAAAATAGGTCGGGTGTACTTGGGTCTTATCGGGTCTGTTACTTGAATCAGGTATGAGTTGATCAAATATGATCATACACTAACTTGGGTTAGTTCTGTATAAGTTGGATCTGAGGTACCTAAAAAGGAAGCTAACCCAGAGTGGTTTGCTTCAAGAATGACCCTCCGAAGCTTAAATCGGAGTAGGAAGTGGGGAGAGCCAAAAGTGAAAAAGTGTGAATAATGAATACTGTTTGGGGAGTCCCCTATTTATAAGGCCCAAATGAGGTAGAGATTACCATTTTATCCTTGTGATTGACATGTATTACCTTCTGGTTGGACGGTATATTTGTCTTATATCAATGATGATGAGAAAAAATATGGTAAAAGGTCTCGGATTGGTAACACTCAAATTGAGTTTCGTTTGAAGAAGGATCCAAGGTTGGATAAGTTGGACAATTTTCTAAATAAGTGAGTGTCTAGTTTAGAAGCAAGGAAAACAGTTTCTAGGGAAAAAGTTTAGATGTATAAGTGTCAAAGTTGCAATGCAACTAGTTCTGCTTTTTAAGCTTACTCTATTGAAGAGTACATTGATATGTTAGACAATATGAATGGTGTCTCCAAAGCATCGTACAATAAGGCAATTGAGAAGTTCACAACTTTAGAATACAAGCGAGTTTTTATGAAATTAAGATATGCGAGGCGAATGGATTGGGCAAATGGTCTTGGAGAGGATTAAGTGTTTGTGGTTTATGTTTATTGAAATTTGAATTTGGTTATGGATTGTAATTTTATGTTGTGTTTTGGTTTGACTATGGATATATATTTCATGGTGTGTGTTTTGGTTTGTACTATGGATGGTATGTTTGCTCTTTATTGTTTTATGTTAATAACTTGTGCTTGGACTATGCTCGAAGCTTATTTGATGTATAATGCTATGAGTTTGGTTTGCTAATTGCAATTAATCGTTATATATTTTTTTTGTTGATATTTTTCATGTAGGCAAAGAAATGAGTATTGATTATAGTTCAGTTGACTTAGAAGATGAAGTTGGACAATTTATGCTTTTCAACTATGTGAGAGAATGTTACAATAGATACATATCTAAGGTTCCATGCAGAAATTCAATGCTATAAGGTAAAATGTACATAATTTAAGTTCTATTAGGAAATCCCACAATGTGTTATGATAACTTTTGCATGGAACCACATGTATTTTTACGACTATGTAAAAGGTTGAAAAGGGAGAGATTCTTGGAAGATGAAAATATTTGTCAATGTAGAAGAGGTAGTTGCAATTTTTATTTATAATTTTCCAAAATACAAGACAAAGAATTATGGAAAATAGATTTCAACACTCAACACAAACAGTTTCTGATTGGTTTAACAAAGTCATGAGAGCTGTGTGCAGACTTGGAACTCAAATTATTCATCCTAGGAACCAAGGTGAAATTCAACCAGAAATTGCTAGAAATCTTAGTTTGTATCCTTATTTTAAGGTGCATAGACACAATAGCACCTTATAAATTTACTTGGTAATGTTAATTGAAGTGAATATCATATTATGTTAGCGTCTAATTTTGCTTACAAGAATGTTATTAATTTTTTCTTATTTCTCAAGAGGGTTGTATTGGGGCTATTGATGGAACACAAGTATCTGCTTGGGCTCCTGCAAACAAACAAATTCCTTTTCGAGGAAGAAAAACTGATGTAACACAAAATATAATGGTAGTTTTCTAACATGACACGTTGTTCACCTATGTGTGTGCTGTATGGGAATGAACAACTCATGACACAAATATCTTTTTAAACGCAATCACAAACACTAATTTTTCTATGCCAATTGGTGGTATGTCATTTTCCCCAATAATTGCAAAAAATGTAATACATTTAAGAGCACCTAATTTGATTGATATATTATTTAGTTTATCTTAGGAAAAACTAGTGATACTAATAAGTGGTTTTTATATGTGCCTTATTTGTGTAGATCAATATTATGTTGTAGATGTTGGATATCCAAACATTCCAAGGTTTTTAGCACCATATTGTGGATAATGATATCACGCACGTGACTTTCAAAATAGGGGACAACCAAGGGGGAAAAAAGAGTTATTTAATCAAAGCTATTCATCTATTCGCAATGTGGTTTAATAGTCCATTGAGTTACTGAAAAAAAGATTTTCAATTTTAAGGGATATGTCAAATTATCCCTTTAGAAACCAATGATATCTTCCTAAGGCATATTGTACTATACAAATTTCATTAGACTTGGAGCTGAGAGGGATAGGTTATTTCAAACTTATGAGCAAGAAGACAACGGAGATGAAATAGGTACATGAGTACCTGTGATAAGTTCAGAGGATGAAGTTATTATGTTCGATATGACTCAAATGGGTCATATTAGAGATGATCTTGCTACATCTTTATGGAATTATTATAGACATAGAAATGTATAATGAGTCGAGTAGATTAGGAGCCTTTACCGTTATTATGATATTTTCTATTTGAATTTTATTTTAATTTAGCAGCCTCTTGTACTTTTATATTTGATATATGAGTATTAGTATTATTTTTCGACTCATTCATATTAATCGATGGTAATTTTATTTACTAATAGTGTAAATATAAAGATAAAAATATTTCACCATAATAGATTGTTTAACAATAATTCATCATTTTCAAATTTTTTTCTCAAAAGAAAACAATATCACCAAACATATTTTCTCTATTTTCATTTTTTAGAAAATAGTTTTTGTTATACTTACCAAATAAGTTTTCTAAAAGACAAAAAAACAAAACAAAAGAAAATGGTTTTCGGTTTTTAAAAACAGAAAACGTACATCTTTAGTCTCTCTCTCATCATCAGTTGTAATCTTTGTGGAATTAATGGCTTGTATACTGGAATGGGAAATGGATAATTCTTAAATGGATTGTTTAATATATACTTAAATAAGTGGTTTTATCTTTTCTAAACTGTGGTTGAAAATGAATGATTATTTAGACGCCAAGTTATTGTCACAATCAAAATAGTTATAATCAGGTTTTTATTAAAAGGTTAATTTTTTGCAACTAATTTACCCTTGAAATTAATGCCATAATTAACCACAATAAACATAATTTTTAATTAATCCTCTTTCCTTTTTCTTATTTGCCCAAAACATTGGCACTTGACAAGTTGCTTCCACTTTGACCTCACTCTTAAATCCAACGGTTAAAATTCCTCCTCCCTAAAAAGAGGAAGTAATCTAACTAGTCCGATCTTTCCTCAAGTATGGGGGTTCTCACTCTTTGGCTTCTCTTTCCTTTCACATTGCGGTCTTCTCTTCTTTTCTGCTTGGAAATACGGTAGTTTCGGCTGGGTCCGGATCCGGATCCATAATTTTTTAGGCTTGTTCTCATTTTTCCTTCAAATTAACTCCATTTTATCCACTATAATTTATATATATATATATGCACGTCCACGTATGTTAAACCTTCTTTCCTTACTACTGCTTGTTGTCTCTATGTGGGGATATATATTCACAATTTGATTTTTATGGGAAAAGTTTCTCCTTTTTTACTTTCTCTCACTGCCACAATCTCATAGTGAGCTTTTTGTTTCAACTTTTTTAAAGGTATTGTAATACACTCACTGTTGTTACTCTTAAAATTTGATATTCCTTATGTTTTAATTATTTTGCTCTAAATTATCATTAATTTTTTGTCGGTATTGTTTGAAGTTTTGGTTCGTGTTAGTTGTGAATGCTCTGCTTTGTTTCCGAGAAAATTCATTCCCAGGAAAAACAACAGAAAATTCAAACTTTTGTAGCAAAAACTTGTTATTTCGGAGTAAGATAATTCAAAATTCCCATTTTCTCTCAAAATATCGCACTTTCTGATTTTTCCACCAGAATTCTGGCTTTGTTATATTCATAAATTTTGCTTTTTTTTCCTTGGTAGGAAAAAAAAAAGATATCGCCATCAAAATGAGAAGAGAATCTTTTGCTTTCTATTCATGAGAGCCGAATAGAATCTTGTTTTGCACACATTTTTCTCGTTCTTGCTAATTTGTGCCTGATGCTTGTTATGTGTTGCCATTTTTTCAATCCGACTCAGAAATATCAATATTAAGTACCAAGTCTATTATAAAAAGACTGGTTTTTTTGTACTAACCTCTACCTTCTTCTTCTTTTTGTTTTTTTAAGGCGTGAATTAGGATTTGAAGATTGATGATGGTCGGTGAGAAGAAAGTTTAGAAAATGATCTACATAAAAAATTATCAGAAGTCATCATGTTTAGCCAGGGTCTCATTTGAGTAAAAAATTGTTGGCCATCTTTTCAGCCCACCTTCACCAGAATGTTTTTTTTTTTTTTTTGTTTTTAAAGATTTAAGTTAAATATCAGTTTATGTATTCAGGTAGGACCTAGGTTAGATAATCCTCTACCCTAGGGTGGCTTTTAAAGATTTAAGTTAAATATCAGTTTATGTATTCAGGTAGGGACCTAGATTAGATAATCTTCTACCCTAGGTTGGCTTTTAAAGATTCAGTCAAATTACGTGGACAGAGATCGAAAACGCGGAAAATCCACATATTTCAGGCCACTGATCCGCGAATTTCACATGTTCGATATTGTTTGTGCCACATGTTGCATTTTCATTGGAAGAATTTCTCAATATTGGTGGTCTTGCACCCAGGGGATTATGATCATTTATATCCACGAGAAAAAGGAACCGAACCTTTCACCTTGAAGCATAGAAGGTTGCCCTGTGCCACGCTAAACTTCTATGTCACTCCAAGTCAATTAATTTATTTAAAGCTCCTTTTGATAGAAAAGACAAGAATTTGATAAATATCTTTTGAAACTTATTGTTTAACATATAAATATATGATGTTCTAAACTTATATATTTTAAGGATATCATACTTTTCGAAATTTAAATTACTCAACTTAGTTTTTTAATATAAAACATAAGGTAATAACGTAATGTTTATTCTTGAATTTTTAGCATACATGACATTTTTCAAAATTCAAAGTGGAAATTTTCGAAGGGTGTGGTTTATGAAGAATTGAAGAATAAATCATAAATTTAATATAAATATTATGTCAGGTGTTAACGATCAACAATCGGAAAAAATTGCTGAGAGGAACGGGAAAAGCAAGGAGGTGATCCACGGGTAGCTTTAAGTGCTATGTGGTGAGTTAGATTTACTTTAAGCAATCTAAATAAAAATTAAATATTTAATAATAATATTAAAATAAATTATTAGCTTATACTTTGGTGGTAGATAAAAATTAAATTCATAGGTACGATATGAATATTGGACACATAGAAAATTATTATGTGAAAAGAAATATTATTAGAATAATGTATTGATTTAATAATGATGGGGATAAATAAATTCTTGACGAGTTTTGGTTAATAAATTGATGTGATATATGAGGAGAAGAAATTAGTGAAATTTATCGATAAAAAATTTGAGGAAAGATATGATAGCTAAATTTAAATATTTTGAATTCACGTGGTTTTTATATTACTGTTCATATGAATATTTCATATCATTGGTTATATGCATATGCATTAAATAAAAGAACCAAAAGAACCGGGAGGAGGCCAGTTTAATTGAAAAACTGTGACATGCTAGAAATAAAAGGGACATCGTGACAGTCGGTATATAAAAAAGACACAATGACAGCTGGTATATGCTGGAAATAAATACCGTAACAGCCAGTTTATGCTGGAAATAAAAAAAATGGGAGGGAGCCGGTCTAAGATAATAAAAACATGTCGACATGTGGGAAGACTTTGCCTAATAATATTAATTCATGCATTGCATCTGTTTTACATGTTAATATTTTTACTGAAATGTTGTTGATATTGTGCATTTATTTGTAGATAAATGAGTCTTATAGAGAGACAGTTACAGTGAGAAAAAGACATTGAAGTATGATGTGATAGGAATTATTAAAATGTTAGACTATAAGCAATAATCTAGTCATATGAGAGATAAATGATTAAATATTAAAATGACTATTTATACAAATTGAATACTTCTAATAAATTTAATTCAATGAGCTTCTGAAGCTCATCCCTCATTGTACAATAATTTCAGGTAGCAGACATGACAAATAGTCTGGTGGGTGGAGAGTCAGGCGAAATTATTTTCTGTAAGCCATGTACGTGTCGATATCCTCAGACAATTGAGAAAATGAAATATAAAAATTTTATTTGTAAATATTCATGCATTTTACGTTGTATATTATGTTTAAGATAATATCAGAATGATATAAAAGAAATTCTATTAATATTATTTTTATTGTTGTATATATATCGTGCTGAGATTTTTAAAATGTGATGACATTGTTTCGGGAGTGGTCAACCCGAGATGGGTCGTTACACTGGTCTAAGATAAAAACATGTCGACATGTGGGAAAACGTTCCCTAATAATAATTCATGCATTGCATTTGTTTTTACATATTGATTATATTACTGAAGTGTTGTTGTTATTATACTTTTATTTGTAGATAAATGAGTCTCGCAGAGAGACAGTTATGGTGAGAAAAAAAACATAGAAGTATGATATGATAGGAACTATCTAATTGTTAGACTATATACTATTATCCAGTCATATGAGATATAAATGATTAAATATTAAATGGCTATTTATACAATTGAATACTTCTAGTAAATTTAATTCACTGAGCTTGTGAAGCTCATCACTCATTGTACAATGATTTCAGGTAGCAGACAGGACAAATAGTCTGGTGGGTTGAGAGTCAGACGAAATCATTTTATGTAAGCCACATACGTGTCCACATCCTCAAACTAATGAGAAAATAAAAATAAAAATAAAAATTTATTTGTAAATATTCATGCATTTTTCGTTGTATATTATGTTTAAGTCAATATCACAATGATGTACCTCCCTTGTTGAGGGTTGAGGATTAAAGTAAATTTTTTTGTTAGTATTACTTTTATTGTTGCACATACATGTCGTCTTTGGATTTTTAAAATGTGACAACACCATTTTAGGGGTGACCAACCCGGGATGGATCGTTACAACCCATATGCTACTGGGACTTTGGCGGGTGTTGATGGCCAATGTGTTGGGCAACAACCATATTTTATTTCGTCAGGATATGTGAATAACCCAGTTTCCTATGGATCAGAAGTTGTGCCTTACTATTCATGGGTTTCTACAAATGTAAGAGATGCTCCAAACAGAAACACTGCTGGTTTTGGAAATTCCAAGTACAGACCATGTCCTACTACTTTTACAAAGTTGAATGGCTTGAACTCTTGGAAAACAAATGGCCATGTTGCTAGTAAATATTCCATGCCTACTCATCCACAGCCTAGCAAACCGTTAAGCAAGGTCCTTTAAATATTTTAAGCAGCTTTGGGTCACAAGTATCTTATAATGTTTCATTATATTTTTTTTTTCCAATTGCTTGATGTTATTCTCAATTTTTGGTCGAACAATGCACTGTTTCCTAAAGTTATTTGTTATAAGTTTCATATATCTGAATTTATTTGAAATTAGTATCAAAGTGAAATAAGACATGGTTTACCATGAAAGGATGAGACTGACAATATTCCTGCAGTAATATGATATAGTGTTGCCAAATGAATATGGTCAGAAAATACCTATTCATGTGGCATTTGGCAACATTGTATCTATGAAAACCTTAATGGATCTTCAACATATTTCTCAATACATGCCCTGCCACATGAATATTTTAGTAATTATGTTGGAGTTCAATCGTTTATTTGGTTATAATTGCTTAGTCTCCTTCCTCTCCTCTCTCCCCCGCCCCCCCAAAAAAAATAATCTTTGGACCATGGTAAGTGGTAACAATGATATGTGGCTTTGATTTAATGATATATTATTCTTTTGTTTGAATTGATATCAAATGAGGTGTTTTATTAAGGTTAGCATGGCATTGAATTATTGATTATTTAAATGTTTTTGATTCTTTTAACATTCTGTTTTACAGGTCCCTCATTTAGATTCTGATTTCTCAGCAGGCCTTTTAAAGGAGTATCGCCCAGCAGGAAAATTCTCATCATTTGTTAACCAAAAGCAAGTTTTTCCTACACATAATGGTTCCATCAACTATAGACCAAATGGGAGGGTGTGGAATCACAATGATAGATACAAGAAATCCAACAGAAGTGGAGACTTCGAAGCCTCAGCTGAGCTAACTCGTGGTCCTAGGACCCAAGATAAGCGTGCCCCTTTAGATTCTTCATTAAAGAAGGAAGAGTTGGGGCTTGCAGTACGTAGAGATCAGTATAATATGCCAGATTTTCGAACTGATTATGGAAAAGCCAAGTTTTATGTCATCAAGTCCTACAGTGAAGATGGCATCCATAAGTGTATTAAATATGTTGTATGGTGAAGTACTCCAAATGGAAATAAGAAGTTAGATGCAGCATTCCGTGATGCATAAGCAAAAGCAAGCGAGACCGACACAGAATGTCCTTTCTTCCTCTCTTTTTCTGTGAGCTTAAAACATTTCTCCTCTGCAGCAATTATTTCTTGTTGGCTTTCAGTTTAGTCCATCATACACTTTCTTATCAAACCAGTAGGCTAGAAAGTGATGCAAATTGCTGTGGATTTTTCTTGTCATGGTATAATTATTCAATGTTTAAATTAGTTAGAATGTGCTAGAATAATGTTCTGAATTGTCATAAATTAGTTAGAATGTGCTAGAATAATGTTCTGAATTATCGCATGCTAAGGAGGTACTATTGTAATGAATAATAAAAAACTAAAAGATAAAAAATAAAAGTTTGTAATAGGGACACCCAGACATGTTAGCTACATTTCAATTTTACAGTCAACTTCTTACTATTCTGCAAGCTGGTCTATTTTATATATTAATAAAAATGTATTCCATTTATATGTATTTTGAGGATATTTATCTTATTTAATATATCACATATTAATGTAATTTCCAATCTGTTTCTGAAGATGAAGTAGGCTTATGACAAAATGCTGAAATAAAAGAAGAGAATATTTATACCACTTGTTATCACTATACATTATGATGTTGTTCTGTCATCAATTTATTTACTTTTTTTTAATTGTTAGCTGATATGTCTATCATGGAAAAATTTCCACTTTTATTGATCAATTTCTTGTCTTTCCTAAGATGTTGTCTATGTTTACCTGATGAATTTATACTTCCTTCGCTCTTGTCATTTCAGGATAATCGAAGTGGACAGTTTGTTGGCTTAGCTGAGATGATCGGGCAGGTGGACTTTAACAAAGACATGGACTTCTGGCAAGTTGATAAGTGGAATGGGTTCTTCCTAGTAAAATGGCACATTATAAAAGATATACCTAACAATGAGTTGCGACACATTATCCTAGAAAACAATGATAACAACTCTGTAACTTTTAACAGGGACACTCAAGAGGTATGTTACCTAAATATTTTCATCGACAGTGCATGGTTAGACATCTTGCTCTACTTTATGGATTAACTCACTTTATGTTTTTCTCTTTTCCATCTTTTATTTTGAGAAATGGTGGCGCTGACCTGATGTGGAATGTATTGAATCATATTGTTTCATGTCACTTTGATTGTCGAGGTTTTGCCTTCTCATCACCGCCTTTTGCTATTCATCTGGAAATTGAAATTATTTTGGGAATGAATTTAGCTAATAAATTGAATTTTGAATCTCATTTAATCTCTTTATTTCTCTCTCACTAAGAACTAATTTTTTTTCTCTGGGTTCCTAAAATGAAAAAAATCTTATCATTTTAGTCAAATACTTGTAGCTTATGTAGTATGTTACTATGTTTAATATATTATGGTTGATATGGTTGTCATTAATAGTATTGTTGCTGCTGTTGTGATCTGCAGATTGGTCTCAAGCAAGGATTAGAAATGCTTAACATATGTAAGAATTACTCTGCAAGAACATCATTATTAGATGACTTCAACTTCTATGAAAATCGAGAGAAGTCTCTTCACACCAATAAGATCAATAAGCCAGCTACTCAACAAATGGATTTATATAAGCAACAAGATTTCAATGTAAGTTCTCCCATAAATGTATCTCTCTTTTTAATAGATACTAAATTTAAGTCTTGTTTAGCTCTGACACCGCTCTTTTTTTTTTTTTTGGATAACGGATCATTACGATCGTCCCCCGCAATCCTTGCCTTAGGACTCTGTGGAGGATGTAAATCGCAAGATGTGTAGCGCAGTGGCAGGACTCGAACCCGAGACCTCACGGGGAAATCGCCATATCGAAGGTCGAACTTACCACTGCGCCATATGCCCTGGGAGCGCACTGACACTGCTATTTTATTGTATGTTTGTGTGTTTTATTTATCTCGTGTTTGGAATAAGTGGTATGGGATGTTCGCAAAATGGAAATAGCATTTATGTTTTAGGTTTGCTTGAACTTGGACCATGATAATCTACTTGGTGTATCTGTGTTGTGATGAAAGCATAAGTGTTAGAAATGCAAATGGATAATGGATTATTCGCTTTATTTATCTATGCAGTTTAAGTATTGGCTACAGCAGTTTGGTAGTTATAATGGAATGGAATGGAAGGTGAAAGGAGATGGTTAACATCCCCTTGTTTGGATGCTATAATTGAAGGAAAGGAAGTGAAGAAAGATTTATGTAACCTTGCCTTGTTTGGATGGAGGATGGAATTAAATGGAATGTTTAATTAAAGGAAAGGAAGGGAAAAAAGATTAATGCAACCTTCCTTTGTTTGGATGGTGGATGGAAAGGAGTGGGATGTTTAAGTTATAAAGAAAAGTTACACAAATACGTTTCATTAGTAAATATAAATAAAAAAAAAAAACTAAATAAGGATAGTTTTGGTTTTTCAAATCAAAGTTAATAAATGCAGATTACATTTTTACCTTTGTTACATACCCCCAATTACTTTCCTTTCTATTCCCTCCAATTACTCCCATCCAAACACACTATATGATATTAACATTTCCATTTTTCTAATTTATCTGTGTAATAAGTTTGGTACATTTACGAAAGGGATGACTAAAATGTTTTATTAATAAAGTTACCAAGAGGGTGCAAACCCGAATGCAAAACTACTTGCATTTGAAAAGCTTTATAAAAGTCTATGAACTTGTGTTCATTTACAAAAAAAATCTCATTAAATATGTGAAGACTCAATATGATCTGAACTCGACTCGACCCGAACCCGATTGATCCGATCCAACCCGTTTACCGCCTCTAAATAAGATAGTGGACTATTTCCATCTAGATCAATTTCAAACTTGACATTATGATTGACATGTAAATTCAGTGATATAATATACAAATGAAAAGAAACATGTATTCGTTTTTAAAAAAAAAAAAACATGAATTATTCTTGCACGAACAAACCTGTGTGCTTATGTTGAAATATATTACTACAATAATTATCATGTTATTGAGATTAAACTAATAATT
Organism: Bretschneidera sinensis; assembly: GCA_023935145.1. Lineage (NCBI taxonomy): Eukaryota > Viridiplantae > Streptophyta > Magnoliopsida > Brassicales > Akaniaceae > Bretschneidera > Bretschneidera sinensis. The sequence continues at coordinate 54,879,663 of CM043697.1, read as the reverse complement.
AAAATTAATTTTTATCTTAAAATTTTTTTATTTTATTTTAAATTGATTTTAATCGCTTTTTAAACAACACCTACATGTGCAAGAAACCTTAAGAACAATCTGCCCATAATTATTCATACACCTTTTGATGATCATTTTAGGAGGCTGTTCAAGCAAGGCTTCCATGTTCTAAGTTCACGTTTTCTTTTGGGGCTTGTTAATCGTAGTACATTTACAAGGGCTGAATAGATTACTTTCCAGAATATATATGGGTGTTTTGTCATGTATCATCGTTGAATAAAAAAACAAAGAACTGGGAATTATTTATTTAGGATAGTAAAATTAATACATCATTGAAGTAATGAGAGCTCTCTTTCCTCTTTTATCTCATCGTGTGAACATGATTTGATTTATAGTTTTTTTACATGTTTGATGATAAATAATTTTATAAATTAATTAAGTTAGCTAACTGACATGGACAACAACTGAATTTTAATGGGTTTATGAGGAAAAAAAAAAAACTGCTTTATAAAATGTTGAAATTTGTTGGCAAGCACAATTGACCCATCGTTTTTTAAAACAAGAAAGTCTCAAATGTCACACTAAGACGTTTAATTTCAAACCGAGGGTGAAAAGGAAATATGCATGTTATTTCACAATTTTAATTTCTTCGCTTTCTTAACTTAACATATATTTGTGGAGCATAAGAAAGGACACATCTATTATACTATTCAATAAAATTTTCATTTCATAAATTTCCAATGAATATTTTCTTAAAATCATCTATTTTTATATGGAGCATGCATACAAAAATAATAGTTAATTTGTATTTATGTATGTAAAATGGCAAATTATATCAAAGGTCTTTGAATAAAAATCTGCTGTACATAAATTCCTAAAATTTTAATTTTGAGAGTTGGGTCTCGGACCTTTCAATTTGTGGTAATGTAGTTTAATTTTAAGTACAATATTTACAACAAACAGTACAAGTACTTTATAGTGAGTTGAAAAACAGATTGAAATTTTAAAAATTCAAGTGTCAAAATTCAAATTAAAAGAATTAATTATAGCGCAATGTGTGCTAATATATAACAACATAAATATCAATTTGAGAAAGTTTATGGAATTATTTTTATTTTTTTATAAAAAAACGAAGTTATGCTTTATAAATAAAATTAAAAATTAATTTTTAGATAACTAATTTATTTTCATTATTGTTTTATTAAATATAAAATAATTTTTAATTCTTTTATTATTTTATAAAATAATGTTTCAAATACTATTTTGACATCTATAAGTCAAAACAGTACCTTAGTTGCTGAGAAAAGACAATCCAATTCTCATTTTCTTTATATAATTAAAAATCAGTTAGAAATTGATGGAAACTAAGAGTTGAATCTCAGCTCGCTCGATACCTTTTGAAGATTTATTATCTATAATATATAATCCATTAATCAAAGATTACTTGGAAGTTTAAAACTACGAAAAATTGGGACAGCGTTTCAAATTTAGGTGTTTCTAACAAAATTAGAGTGGCAAAAACACTATACGACACGAAAATTTGATTCGACTCGATTCAAATATTTAAATCCAATTTGAATATAAAATAATTATTAAAATAGTATAATATGAACATGGCCCTACCCAAATTCTGTTTACCCAAATCTAAAATGATTGAACCTGACCTAAACACGAAATTGCCTAAAATTCAAAATGATTCGGGCCTGATACGACCAAAACCTGACCATTTTACTTTCACACTACAATTTATATATTGTATAGTTTTTATTTTTTAAAAGTGACCATTAAACTTAATAGCACGATCATTTGAACTGCTTCGTTTATTTGTCTCTGAAAAATAAATATTAAAGTAAAACTGGAAAACAGCAAAAGAATAATAATAAACAAGAAAAAGAAATATGAAAAACAGTAAAAGTAAAAAGATATGTTGTGGGCTGCCTCCCATGAGCGCTAAATTTTACGTCTTCAGCCAGATGCTCTTATTCCCTCCTTGAAAAACATAGCTTGAATGCATCCGCCACTGCTTTATTGCCAAATTCGGTGCTTCTATGCTTGGGAGGGGCCTCAAGGATGTCATCAGTAACATCCGCAAATGATGGCTCGATATATGCTTTGGTGAAGCCATGGGTGAAGGTGGACTCTAATGGATTAAGGTACTGGACCTTTTCCATGAACAAGTCCATCATGTATGCTTGTGCTTGATGGCTTTCAGTCACACCCTCTGATTTTTTCGTTGTTGGGATGTGTACTGATTTAGCACCAAGTGTCTCAATGGCATTCACCTCCTCCAAATTCTTTTGTGCCAGGTGCTGACCATGGGATGTGGACTGAGCTTGAGCAGGGAACTTACCTTGCTCAGTCACACTTAACTAGCTCATTTATTTGGACATTTGGCTCTTTATCTCCTTATGTTTTTCAACAACCTGCACAATTAACGATTCAAGTCTTTTATTAGTCTTACCCTGTGCCTCAATAAAAGCATGTAAAGTGTCTTCTAAAGAACTCCTAGAAGACATAGGTGCATGATATGGTGCAGAATATGAGCGAGGGGGTTGTGCAAACTGCTGATTTTCAGATTTCCAGCTGAAGGTGGGGTTATCGCGCCATCCCGAATTATAGGTATTAGAGAAGGTTATAAAAGGCTTCGTGTACATGCCTAAGGCATTACATTGTTCCTTATACATCCCTCTCATATTAGCAAATGTGGGACACTCTTGGGCGAGATGGTCTACCCCGCCACACACAAAACATTGTTCAAAAGATTTTGCATGATTGACCACGTGTGTTGGCTTTGAGCTTTTAGTCTTTAATGCCTCTAGTTCCCTAGTGAGCATCTCGACCTTGGCCTTAAGGTTATCCTCTTCCCTAAGATGGTAAATTCCACCACCATTTGGGTTCCCTATAGGTCGTGACCTATTTGTGCTTTCAATAGCACTAGGTCCAGTCCAAGTGTGAGCTTTTTCAGCAAGCTCATTGAGGTACTCTATGGCCTCATCGGGATCTTTCTCCAAGAACCCACCATTACACATCATCTCTACGAATTGGTGCTCTCTATATGTAAGTCCCTCATAAAAATAGCTCACCAAGCGTTAACTCTCATACCCATGGTGAGGGCACATACTCAATAACTCCTTAAATCTCTCCCAAGACTGATATAAAGTCTCACTATCCTTTTGTGCAAAGGTGGAGATTTGCCATTTCACTATCCTTTTTTTTTTTTTTTTATCGTCACACTCAAAGTTGACAAGCTTCCTTGTACTTAAGCGCGTTTCCCCGGCAACGGCGCCAAAATTTGATTACACCCAAAACATAACGCGGTTATTGTACTATAGTTTTGGGGTGTCGATTCCACAGGGAAACAAGTTAAGTACAACAGAAGGTGTAAACCTCAACACAAACGATAAAAGATTAAAAGAATCTAAGTTGTTTGAGAAAAAAGGTAATTGTGTAAATAAGTTTAAAATAAAAATGACAAAGGTTCCGGAAATCCTCCATAGGTTCGTTGCTCTAATCCTAACTTGATTCAGTTGTTTTTATTTCGATTGCAAGTTTCACATCCCAAACAGGCAATCGGAAAATATTCAATTAAAGCGCATTTATAAATCCTAATGTAATTGTTATGAAATCTTCTTTACTTTCAAGCACACATGACCTAACTTATAAATTGTCAAGAGACGACGATATATCTAAACGACGATACCGCAGCAATGGACAAATCTATAAAAGAGATTTACCGGACTCAATCACACCCAAACAGGTACACATAAGAAAAGCCTGACTGAACTTATATGGAAAAGAAGCATGCAACCATCAGAGTTATAATAAATCTACTAATTAAATTAAAGAATAAAACATAACAATATTTAACGAAAATAATTCCAACTACAACCGAATCAAATAAAGGAAAAATAAGAACAACTACACCTAGGGATTCATCCCTTCGCCTTGCTTGGAGACTAGCCGGTCATGGGGCTCATGCGTCCTCGAGTTGCCTTCGGCCTCCCGACGATCATCTCTCCCGACCTTCAAACTTTAAACTTCGGGTTCCTCCTAAAGGCCCTATGGATTGCTCCTAAAGGCCCTCTGGATTCATCCCCGATTGATTTCCAAAGCTAAAGTGGAGTGGGTCTTATATAGGAAAATACCAAGAGTGCAATGTGTTTTCCATCCGATGTGGGATGTGAGATATAGAAATATGTTTTCCAACCGATGCGGGATGTGGGATTTAAGCCCAAAATCATGCTGAAATCCCGCACAGCCCGCACAGCCTGACCTTTGTCTACTAAAACTGCCATAACTTTTTCTAGAAAAATCTGTTTGACGAACCGTAAAATTCTCCAGAAAATAGACTTCCGGACCTTTCTAAGAATATATAGCTCATCTCCTGGTTCTTCTTGTATCAATACAGTTTAATTTTCAAAGATGATTGATCTGTACAGGCAATTCTGGCAATTTAGTGAAACTCCTTTCCAGTGCGGGCAGCAGCTGTTTCTCTTTTAAGCCCTCCATCTTGTCCTTTTCGGAAGCATTCCTTCACTCTAGTATACCTCGAGTCTTTGTGCTTCAAGCAATGATAACTTTTCCTCCTCTTTTGAGCTTAAAGTACCTGAAAATGCACCGAAATAGATCAATGATCCAAGAATGATACTTTAGAGTTGTTAACGTATAAAAGTGCAATTAAAACCTAGATCAATCCTAAAACGCTAACAATTAAGTACTAATAAGATGCATTTTATGACTCTCATAAGTATCAATCAATAATTCCGGACTTCATCCTCTTTCAAGTCCGTCAACATTTTTTATAAATTAAGTTGTAAATTTCCTTTGTAATCAAGAGTTTATTTCAAAGTTGGTTTTAGTGAGAAAAATTTTAGAGAGAAGTTTTAAGTGCACTCTGTAAAGCAATCAAGTGATCTTTTCACAAAGCACTGTAAGCTACTCTTTGATTTTAATCACAATATATAAAATCAGCTGTTTATTATCAAACTTTTTGATTTTACTTATTGTTTTCTATTACTTATTATTATTTTCTTTTACAATACGATCCTGTTTTCAGTTGGTATCAGAGCCATGTTGTTGTTTCTTTTATGATTCTGTTCATCTTCTTGCTTTGATTATATTGCCTTCAAGACTCTTGTTACTCTGGTGTCCGAGTGCTGGTAAGGCTGTTGGTCAGCCCTTTGTAAGTCCGTTGGTCAGCCCATAGTGTGGTGGTCCCGGTAGGCCCTATTCACTTTTGTTAACTCCAGTCTTCTTTGCCATATCTTCAAATCTCTTTGTATGGACAGACTCTTTAGGAGACGTCGACAAGGTGATGACTCATCATCCGTGTCAGGACCCAATACCTTTTCTCCTCCAAGAAGTCATGATCATCCCACTGATGATCATCAAGACCCAAATTATACTGTCAATAGTCAAGAGATAAACATAGCCAAAATAGAACAAGATATTCTTAACTGGCATATACCCAGTGAAAAGATCAATAGGATTTATTAAGTAGGTAGTTTTGACTTTAGATCAGACTACTCTATCAAAACAACAGAACAAACATATAGTATTAATAGAGAAAATGAAAGTATTAAATTATTATCGTTACCTGCCATGAGAAAGCATAGACAAGAAGGTTTTAAATATCTTCATTTAGGATTAGTTCAAATAGCTATAAAACCATTACATCGTTTAGGAATTGATACTCCTGTATTAATGATGCTTAAAGATGCTAGGCATTTAAATTTTCAAAACTCTTTATTATCTTTAGTAGCTTCCAATATTCATAATGGTCATGCTTATTTAAATTGTTATCCCAATTTTTCTATAGATTTGTATGACCCAAATCTCATAGATACTCTTACATTAGATATACAATTAAAAGGATTAGATATTAAAATAGGAACTAGAAATTTGAATATTATTTATAAAGTTTATTATAAAGTTATGACCACTAAGATTAATCCTAAAGCTTTATTACAAACCAAACCAGGAGAAACTCTTCTTCTAGAAGCCCATACTTTCCATGCCAACACTATTACCCCTAAGTTATTAAAATGGAATCAAATCACTATTCCTGATTGTTGGAAATTTGAATCTATGGTTCCCCCCAGAGAACTAGCAAATTCAAATGTTTCCCACATCAGTGAATCCAATGATGGAAGTTTTATTATCAGATTTGCCTCTGATAATCTGTCATTTTCTTCATCATCAAGACCTTCAGTCTCCAATAGGATTAGAACCCCTTTATATGATGATCCTCAGATATTACCTCCTAGACGTAGTCTAGATTCAAGAACTCAACACCGTTTATTAGGTGTGGATTTTCATCCAACCATACCTAAAGGATATTATGAAACTAATTCTTTTAGAACAGCATTAGAATCAGATCAAGTAGGAGAAACTTCAAAGAAAAATGAAGTTCAGGATCCTGTCTAAGATCCCTCTCCCACAATAGTGATTTGATTCCGTTTTAATAACTTAGGGACCACCACACTATGGGCTGACCAACGGACTTACAAAGGGCTGACCAACGGGCTTACCAACACTCAGACACCAGAGTAACAAGAGTCTTGAAGGCAATATAATCAAAGCAAGAAGATGAACAAAATCATAAAAGAAACAACAACATGGCTCTGATACCAACTGAAAACAGGATCGTATTGAAAAGAAAATAATAATAAGTAATAGAAAACAGTAAGTAAAATCAAAAAGTTTGATAATAAATAGCTGCTTTTATATATTGTGATTAAAATCAAAGAGTAGCTTACAGTGCTTTGTGAAAAGATCACTTGATTGCTTTACAGAGTGCACTTAAAACTTTTCTCTCAAATTTTTCTCACTAAAACCAACTTTGAAATAAACTCTTACATTAGATATACAATTAAAAGGATTATATATTAAAATAGGAACTAGAAATTTGAATATTATTTATAAAGTTTATTATAAAGTTATGACCACTAAGATTAACCCTAAAGCTTTATTATAAACCAAACCAAGAGAAACTCTTCTTCTAGAAGCCAATACTTTCCATGCCAACACTATTACCCCTAAGTTATTAAAATGGAATCAAATCACTATTCTTGATTGTTGGAAATTTGAATCTATGGTTCCCCCCAGGGAACTAGCAAATTCAAATGTTTCCCACATCAGTGAATCCAATGATGGAAGTGTTATTATCAGATTTGCCTCCGATAATCCGTCCTCTTCTTCATCATCAAGATGATCAGTCTCCAATAGGATTAGAACCCCTTTATATGATGATCCTCAGATATTACCTCCTAGACGTAGTCTAGATTCAAGAACTCAAAACCATTTATTAGGTGTGGATTTTCGTCCAACCATACCTAAAGGACATTATGAAACTGATTCCTTTAGAACAGTATTAGAAGCAGATCAAGTAGGAGAAACTTCTATAAAAAATGAAGTTCAAGATCCCTCTCCCAAAAAGTCAGACATGTGTGAATTAAATGTCATTATGAGTTCTAACTATGAAATTAACAAAGATCTACTAAGAAAGGATTTTCTATCAAAAGAGAATAGGAAAAGAACAAATTGGTTTTCTCAAACATTTTCTGAACAAGAAAAGTCCAAATTCGTGAAGAATAGTATGGTCACATGAATGAAATTCGCTGTGACATATTATTTTTTGACTGGTTTGAAATATACACTTTCAATAACAAAATTTATAACCCTTTTGCAAGAAATCATCCTGATTTAGACAAACCCAATCAAATAGATGTTATTACTAAATTAGAACAAAATTGGACTTCCTCAACCAATCAGGTTTCGTCATCCATTCATCATTCATTAAACAATTTAAAATTAAAACCACCTTTGTTTAAAGAAGAAATTCCTGCGGCCCCTTTCAAAATCCTTAAAAACCCTTATAATAAGGAACGAATTCCTACAGGATCTGATATATCACATCTTTATGAGCAAAATAATTATACTAATCAAAATCTAGCCACAATCTCCACCCATCTGAATTCCATTAGCCATACTGTTGACTCCATTGACCATAAAATTGATAGTCTTCCCTCCAAAATCCCCCGGGAGAGAGTCACAGAACCAATCATTTCAAAACCTATTACCTACACACCCAGCATTCAGAAACCACCAATCATTACTCAACCCATCTTCACTCCTCATATCGAAACTGATATCGTTACTTTAGGAGATGATGACATATTAGCCTCTATTAATGAATGATTAAAACAATTAAGTATAAAAGAAGAACCTAAGGAAGAATCTACCTCAAAAGGAAAAGAATTTATTCATGAGATAGACAGAGATTTAATTAGTGAAATTAGAGAATATGATGAAGTAAATAAAATCAATTATAGAACCAGAGCACCTTTGCCTACAACTAGAAATTATTATCCCAGACCTACCCCTCCAGATCTCCAATTTGAAGAAAGACAGCTTGTTGTTCAAGCTAAGTATGACAGTGACGCCATTTATGAATGGAACCTTGATGGCACCAGTGAGCATAACATTCTAGACATGCTCCAAGAAATGACTATGGCAGCAACCTCCTATAGAACCAAACCCACCAATACCAATAAAGGTATCACTAAATCTATTATTGCAGGGTTTACTAGAACCCTTAAGGGATGGTGGACAAATTACCTCACTGAAGAAAACCGACAAGAAGTATTAGAATCCATCAAAGATAGCAGCCCCCAATCAGTAATAGACCCACAAACAGGAGAAGTCAGAATTTTCACAACAAAAATAGAAAATGCATTTGAAACCCTGATTTACGCTATTTTCAAACACTTTATAGGAGATCCAGACAGATGGATAGCCAGGTCTTCTGAAATTCTTCTCAATTTGACCTGCCCTACCATGCAAGATTTTAAATGGTACAAGGATGTTTTCCTTGCCAAAGTATTTATTAGAAAAGATTCCAATAATGCTTATTGGAAAGAGAAATTTATTAGTGGACTTCCCAAACTATTTGCAAAAAAAGTTAGACAACGCATTAGAGACCTCAACAATGGAAACCTTCCCTATGATGATCTCTCCTATGGAGAAATTATTAGCTTTATCAATAATGAAGGCCTTGCCCTTTGTAACGATATTAAGTTAAAATCCAAAATGAAATCAAAACTTCATCAGAGCAAAAAGGAACTAGGATCATTCTGTGCTCAATATGGATTTGAAACTATTAGGGCCCCATCAGCTATTAAGAAAAAGAAAGCTAAGTCCATTAGAAAATTAACCTATAGGAAACCCTTTAAGCCCAATAGGTTTGCTAAACCCAATAGACCTAGTACTTCTATTAATCCCAAGCCCAAGAAAACTAGAAATCCAAAAATCCATGATTCAAACCCAAAGTCCTCTAAGGCTTGCTTCAAATGTGGACGTCTTGGTCATTGGGCCAAGAATTGCAAAGTGAAGCAAAAAATCAACGAATTAGAAATAGATGACTCATTAAAACAACAACTATTAAAAGTAATGATTATTGACTCTCAGTCAGAAGAAGACCCTTCTTCATCTGACAATGATGATATCATATATACTATGCAAGAGACTTCCAACACAAAATCCTCTGATGAATCACAATCTTGTAATTGTGATGAAGGACTTTGTACATGCAGATCTATAAACATGATCTCCTCCCAAAAAGAATTCCTATTAGACATCATAGACAAAATTGATGACCCTATCACTAAAAAGGATTATCTAGTAAAATTAAGAGATTTAGTTTGCGAAGAAAAACGATTAAAAGACCCAGAACCTTTTAATCTATCAAAAATCTTAGAATCAAAATTTAGTAAACCCAAGACTGCTAGTATTCAAGATTTACAAGTAGAAGTCAACACTATGAAAGAACAAATAAAGACCATTCAGTAAGAAACTACAGCTATCAAAGCCAGAATGATTAATCTTGAGATTAAAGGTCTCAAAGAATCAATATTGTCTCCCACAGACAAGAAAGGAAAGTCTATTACCTCTAGCAGGGCACCTTCGTTAAACAATGAAGAAGAACCCACAGTAAATCCTGATGAAAGCTTCATTAGTTTAATAGAAAGGATTAATTACTAGAAATGGTATATTAGAATTTCTATTGTTATTAATGAAGAATACCATATAAACACCACAGCCCTTGTTGATTCTAGTGCTGACCAGAATTGTCTCAAGGAAGGCCTTGTCCCTACCAAGTATTATGAAAAAACCATTGAAAGATTAAATACTGCTAGTGGTTCAAACCTAAATGTAGAATACAAAATAAGCAATTATTATGTATGTAACGATGGTTACTGCCTAAGAACGCATTTTATATTAGTCAAAAACATCCACCAGAATATTATTCTAGGAACACCTTTTCTTACCCAAATATATCCGTTTACAGTTAGCCATTTAGGAATAGAAACCAACCTATTAGGACAAAAGTTATTTTTCCCTTTCCTTCAACCCATAGATACCAGAGACTTGAATCTATTACAGGCCAATAGTCTTCATCGTAAAATAAATTTGATCTAAAACAAACAAGCCCATATTAACTTCTTAAAAGAAGAAATCCATTACAAAAAAATAGAACAACAATTAAGAGAAGCCCAAGTCCAAGCCCAAATTAAAGAATTAGAAATAACCTTTAAAAAAGAAATTTGGGCTAATATCTCAAACGCCTTTTGGGAAAGGAAAAAGAACATAGTTTATTTACCATATGAGCTCGGCTTTAATTAAAAAAACATTCCTTCAAAGTCCAGGCCCATCCAAATGAACCAAAAACTGCTAAGTTATTGTCAAGAAGAAATTAAAGGATTATTAGAGAAAAGATTAATCCGGCCCAACAAGTCCCCTTGGAGCTGTTCAGCCTTCTATGTCCAAAAACAAGCTGAACTAGAACGAGGAGCCCCTAGGCTAGTTATTAATTATAAACCTCTAAATAAAGTCTTACAATGGATCAGATACCCTATTCCCAATAAAAAAGGACATTCTCAATAGGCTTCATGATTCTGCTATATTTTCAAAATTCTATTTAAAATCAAGATTTTGGCAAATTCAAATAAGTGAGCAAGATAAATATAAAACTGCTTTCAATGTCTCTTTTGGCCATTACGAATGGAATGTAATGCCTTTTGGACTTAAAAATGCTCATTCTGAATTTCAAAATATTATTAATGATATCTTTAATGATTATTGTAATTTTAGCATAACATATATTGATGATATCCTGATATTTTCAAAATCAATAGATCAACATTTTAAGCATCTTAAAACATTTTTTCAAATTATCAAAACTAATGGATTAGTATTATCAGAATCCAAGATGAAATTATTCCAAACAAAAGTCAGATTTTTAGGACATCTGATTTTTCAATGAACTATTAAACCTATACATAGATCTATAGAATTCGCCAATAAATTCCCTGATGAAATTAAGGATAAAACCCAACTTCAAAGATTTTTAGGATGTTTAAATTACATATCAGATTATTTCCCTCATATGAGACAAATTTGAGAACCTTTATATAAAAGACTTCGCAAAAATCCAGAACCTTGGTCCCCACAACACACTGAGATCGTCAGATTTATCAAAACAAAGGTATTAAGTCTTCCATGTTTAGGTATCCTGTCCCCCTCAGCTCAAATTGTGGTTGAGACTGATGCTTCTGATACAGGATATGGTGGTATACTAAAATAGATTCTTCCAGAAAAATCCAATGAGCAAATTGTTTGTTATCATTCCGGTATTTGGCTCGAAACTCAAAAAAATTATTCAACTATTAAAAAAGAGATTTTATCAATTGTTTTATGTATATCAAAATTTCAAGACGATCTATACAACAAAACATTTTTATTACAAATTGATTGCAAATCTGCCAAAGTGATTTTACAAAAAGATGTTCAAAATTTAGTTTCAAAACAAATCTTTGCAAGATGGCAAGCCATTCTGAGTGCATTTGATTTCACAATAGAAATATCAAAGGAGAGAATAATTCTCTGTCTGACTTCCTTACCCGGGAATTTTTGCAGGAACATCAGCAACATGTCAACATCCTGAAATGGCAAACAGAAGGTTAACCCACCTTCATCCCCAAAACCTCAAGAACCCTCTAACTATTATTCCCCATTATCCTCCCCAAGACCTCCATTATCTCCATTCACTCCAAGAATTGCAATAAGGCCAAATAATAGATTTGCACCATTAGAAGAATTCCCTCAATTATCATCTTCATCATAGGCCCAAATATTATCTTCATAACCCAAAATACCACCCACTCAATATCAAGAAAAATCCATCCAAGAATATATTAGTTGTACCAGTATGCCTTTACCAAACAATGACCATGATAATAATCCTATTATGCAATATTTATATACTAACCAAGTTTTCCCTGCAGGTTTTCACTTCATTCCTGAAGATATAAGAAAAACCCAGCATTATTATGAGTTAGTTTTAGTAGATACTAAAACTACTGAGATTACTCACACCCATGATCCCCTAGACCATAACAAAATTATTTATTCCAAATGTAAAATCCAAAAAATTATCAGTCCAGACAAAATCCATGACCATTACAAACCTAATCCCTTTTCTATAGCCTTTAATCCTCCAACTTATAATTACCATGACTACCAAAAAGCCTGGTTCAATATGTTTTTTGTCAAACCAAAGACTCATTCATGGTTTATCTTTTTTGATAAAAAATGAAAATTTGATTTTCCCATATAGTTTTTAGATTGGTGGGCATTTTTCGGTATCAGCTCACCTCTTTTCCCTTCCAAAATTCAAGAATCACTCACCTATTTTATATCTCATATTTTTGGTCATAAACCCTACATCCATGAATTATTATTCATCTCTTTTTGCTATACCCTGGATTCTAGCGTGGGATTACACTATTACTGCATATGGTTATGGATACAATTCCATAAAAAGAACTTTCAAAATTAAATGGTGGGCAAAATATGACTGTTCTTATTCTGACATCAACTTTGTGAAAAGTTGGTTTCAAAATAATCCTCTCCACCTCATGAAAGAATCAAAAGCAACGTCTTCCAATATGTCAGAAAGAGAACGAAGAAAGAAATTATTTGAAGAACTGTCACAAATATCAGACAGCGATGAAGATAGCACCCAATCTCCATCTGTCAATCCTAATACTCCACCAAACTATTGGGCCCAAGATCCTTTTGAAGATTATGATTATGAAACAAGATAAAGATTCCTGCCGACACAAAAAGACAAAAATAGTATGAAGCACTCAAGAAAATCAAAAAGCAAAATATTCTGCCGACACAAGAAGACACAAACAATATGAAGCACTCAAGACACAAACAATAAAAGCAATCAGCAAGATTCCCAGCCGACGCAAGAAAACAAAAACAAGCACTTCGATAACACAAAAGCAAGATATTCTTAAGCAAAAGCAAGATCCTTAGCAAGAAAGTATCAATCAATAATTCCGGACTTCATCCTCTTTCAAGTCCGTCAACACTTTGTATAAATTAAGTTGTAAATTTCCTTTGTAATCAATAGTTTATTTTAGAGTTGGTTTTAGTGAGAAATATTTTAGAGAAAAGTTTTAAGTGCACTCTGTAAAACGAACAAGTCATTTTTTCACAAAGTACTGTAAGCTACTCTTTGATTTTAATCACAATATATAAAGTCAACTGTTTATTATCAAACTTTGTGATTTTGATTGGGTTTGTCTAAATCAGGATGATTTCTTGCAAAAGGGTTATAAATTTTGTTATTGAAAGTGTATATTTCAAACCTGTCAAAGAATAATATGTCACAACGAATTTCATTCATGTGACCATACCATTCTTCACAGATTTTGGACTTTTCTTGTTCAGAAAATGTTTGAGAAAACCAATTTTTTCTTTTTCTATTTTCTTTTGATAGAAAATCCTTTCTTAGTAGATCTTTGTTAATTTCGTAGTTAGAACTCATTATGACATTTAATTCATACATATCTGATCTTGTGGGAGGGATCTTGGACAGGATCCTGAACTTCATTTTTCTTTGAAGTTTCTCTTACTTGATCTGATTCTAATGTTGTTCTAAAAGAATCAGTTTCATAATATCCTTTAGGTATGGTTGGATGAAAATCCACACCTAATAAATGGTTTTGAGTTCTTGAATCTAGACTACGTCTAGGAGGTAATATCTGAGGATCATTATATAAAGGGGTTCTAATCCTATTGGAGACTGGTCGTCATGATGATGAAGAAGAGGACAGATTATCAGAGGCAAATCTGATAATAACACTTCTATCATTGGATTCACTGATGTGGGAAACATTTGAATTTGCTAGTTCTCTAGGGGGAACCATAGATTCAAATTTCCAACAATCAGGAATAGTGATTTGATTTCATTTTAATAACTTAGGGGTAATACTATTGGCATGAAAAGTATTGGCTTTTAGAAGAAGAGTTTCTTCTGGTTTGGTTTGTAATAAAGCTTTAGGGTTAATCTTAGTGGTCATAACTTTATAATAAACTTTATAAATAATATTCAAATTTCTAGTTCCTATTCTAATATCTAATCTTTTTAATTGTATATCTAATGTAAGAGTATCTATGAGATTTGGGTCATACAAATCTATAGAAAAATTAGGATAACAATTAAAATAAACAGGACCATTATGAATATTGGAAGCTACTAAAGATAATAAAGAGTTTTGAAAATTTAAATGCTTAGCATCTCTAAGCATCATTAATACAGGAGTATCAATTCCTAAACGATGTAATGGTTTTATAGCTATTTGAACTAATCCTAAATGAAGATATTTAAAACCTTCTTGTCTATGCTTTCTCATGGCAGGTAACGATAATAATTTAATACTTTCATTTTCTCTACTAATACTATATGTTTGTTCTGTTGTTTTGATAGAGTAGTCTGATCTAAAGTCAAAACTACCTACTTGATAAATCCTATTGATCTTTTGACTGGGTATATGCCAGTTAAGAAGATCTTGTTCTATTTTGGCTATGTTTATCTCTTGACTATTGACAGTGTAATTTGGGTCTTGATGATCATCAGTGGGATGATAATGACTTATTGGAGGAGAAGAGGTATTGGATCCTGACACGGATGATGAGTCATCACCCTGTCAATGTCTCCTAAAGTGTCTGTCCATACAAAGAGATTTGAAGATATAGCAATGAAGACTAGAGTTAACAAAAGTGAATAGTGCCTACCGGGACCACTAACCGGGACCACCATACTATGGGCTGACCAACGGACTTACAAAGGGCTGACCAACGGACTTACCAACACTCAGACACCAGAGTAACAAGAGTTTTGAAGGCAATATAATCAAAGCAAGAAGATGAACAGAATCATAAAAGAAACAAAAACATGGCTCGGATACCAACTGAAAACAGCATCGTATTGTAAAAGAAAATAACAATAAGTAACAGAAAACAGTAACTAAAATCACAAAGTTTGATAATAAACAGCCGATTTTATATATTGTGATTAAAATCAAAGAGTAGCTTACAGTGCTTTGTGAAAAGATCACTTGATTACTTTACAGAGTGCACTTAAAACTTTTCTCTAAAACTTTTCTCACTAAAACCAACTCTGAAATAAACTCTTCCTTACAATCTTATTTATAAGGAAACAGGGATGGACTTGAGAGAGTGTGAAGTCTGGAATTATTGATTGATACTTTCTTGCTAAGGATCTTGCTTTTGCTTGAGAATATCTTGCTTTTGTGCTGTTGAAGTGCTTGTTTTTGTTTTCTTGCGTCGGCTGGGAATCTTGCTGATTGCTTTTACTGTTTGTGTCTTGAGTGCTTTAAACTGTTTGTGTCTTCTTGTGTCGGCCGAAATATTTTGCTTTTTGATTTTCTTGAGTGCTTCATATTGTTCTTGTCTTCTTGTGTCGGCAGAAACCTTATCTTGTTTCATAATCGAAATCTTCAAATGAATCTTGGGCCAAATAATTGGGTGGAGTATGGGGATTGGCTGATGGAGATTGGGTGCTATCTTCATCACTGTCTTATATTTGAGATAATTCTTTAAATAATTTCTTTCTTCGTTCTCTTTTTGATATATTGGAAGAAGTTTCCTTTGATTCTTCTATGAGGTGGAAAGGATTATTTTGAAACCAACTTTTCACAAATTTGATGTCAGAATAAGAACAGTCATATTTTGCCCACCATTTAATTTTGAAAGTTCTTTTTATGGAATTGTATCCATAACCAGATGCAGTAATAGTGTAATCCCACGCTAGAATCTAGGGTATTGCAAAAAGAGATATGAATAATAATTTATGGATGTAGGGTTTATGACCAGAAATATGAGATGTAAAATAGGTGAGTGATTCTTGAATTTTGGAAGGGAAAAGAAGTGAGCTGATACCGAAAAATGCCCACCAATCTAAAAACCATATTAGAAAATTAAATTTGCGTTTTTTATATAAAAGACTTCGCAAAAATCCAGAACCTTGGTCCCCACAACACACTGAAGTCGTAAGATTTATCGAGACAAAAGTATTAAGTCTTCCATGTTTAGGTATCTTGTCCCCTTCAGCTCAAATTATTGTTCAGACTGATGCGTCCGACACAGGATATGGTGGTATACTCAAACAGATTCTTCCAGAAAAATCCAATGAGCATATTGTCCGTTATCATTTCGGGATTTGGCTCGGAGCTCAAAAAAATTATTCAACTATTAAAAAAGAGATTTTATCAATTGTTTTATGTATATCAAAATTCCAAGACGATTTATACAGCAAAACATTTTTACTTCGAATTGATTGCAAATCTGCTAAAGAAATTTTACAAAAAGATGTTCAAAATTTAGTTTCAAAACAAATCTTTGCAAGATGGCAAGCCATTCTGAGTGCATTTGATTTCACAATAGAAATATCAAAGGAGAGAATAATTCTCTGTCTGACTTCCTTACCCGGGAATTTTTGCAGGAACATCAGCAACATGTCAACATCCTGAAATGGCAAACAGAAGGTTAACCCACCTTCATCCCCAAAACCTCAAGAACCCTCTAACTATTATTCCCCATTATCCTCCCCAAGACCTCCATTATCTCCATTCACTCCAAGAATTGCAATAAGGCCAAATAATAGATTTGCACCATTAGAAGAATTCTCTGAATTATCATCTCCATCATATGCCCAAATATTATCTTCACAACCCAAAATACCACCCACTCAATATCAAGAAAAATCCATCCAAGAACATATTAGTTGTACCAGTATGCCTTTACCAAACAATGACCATGATAATAATCCTATTATGCAATATTTATATACTAACCAAGTTTTCCCTGCAGGTTTTCACTTCATTCCTGAAGATATAAGAAAAACCCAGCATTATTATGAGTTAATTTTAGTAGATACTAAATCTGCTCTGATAACTCACACCCATGATCCCCTAGACCATAACAAAATTATTTATTCAAAATGTAAAATCCAAAAAATTATCAGTCCAGACAAAATCCATGACCATTACAAACCTAATCCCTTTTCTATAGCCTTCAATCCTCCAACTTATAATTACCATGACTACCAAAAAGCCTGGCTCAATATATTTTTTGTCAAACCAAAGACTCATTCATGGTTTATCTTTTTTGATAAAAAAAAATGCAAATTTGATTTTCCCATATGGTTTTTAGATTGGTGGGAATTTTTCGGTATCAGCTCACCTCTTTTCCCTTCCAAAATTCAAGAATCACTCACCTATTTTACATCTCATATTTCTGGTCATAAACCCTACATCCATGAATTATTATTCATATCACTTTTTGCTATACCATGGATTCTAGCGTGGGATTACACTATTACTGCATCTGGTTATGGATACAATTCCATAAAAAGAACTTTCAAAATTAAATGGTGGGCAAAATATGACTGTTCTTATTCTGACATCAACTTTGTGAAAATTTGGTTTCAAAATAATCCTCTCCACCTCATGAAAGAATCAAAAGCAACGTCTTCCAATATGTCAAAAAGAGAACGAAGAAAGAAATTATTTGAAGAACTGTCACAAATATCAGACAGCGATGAAGATAGCACCCAATCTCCATCTGCCAATCCCAATACTCCACCTAACTTTTGGGCCCAAGATCCATTTGAAGATTATGATTATTAAACAAGATAAAGATTCATGCCGACACAAAAAGACAAAAACAGTATGAAGCACTCAAGACACAAACAGGAAAAGCAATCAGCAAGATTCCCAGCCGATGCATGAAAACAAAAACAAGCACTTCGATAGCACAAAAGCAAGATATTCTTAAGCAAAAAAAGATCCTTAGCAAGAAAGTATCAATCAATAATTCCGGACTTCATCCTCTTTCAAGTCCGTCAACACTTTGTATAAATTAAGTTGTAAATTTCCTTTGTAATCAAGAGTTTATTTCAGAGTTGGTTTTAATGAGAAAAATTTTAGAGAAAAGTTTTAAGTGCACTCTGTAAAGCAATCAAGTGATCTTTTCACAAAGCACTGTAAGCTACTATTTGATTTTAATCACAATATATAAAATCAGTTGTTTATTATCAAACTTTGTGATTTTACTTACTGTTTTCTGTTACTTACTATTATTTTCTTTTACAATACGATCCTGTTTTCAGTTGGTATCAGAGCCATGTTGTTGTTTCTTTTATGATTATGTTCATCTTCTTGCTTTGATTATATTGCCTTCAAGACTTTTGTTACTCTGGTGTCTGAGTGTTGGTAAGGCCATTGGTCAGCCCTTTACAAGTCCGTTGGTCAGCCTATAGTGTGGTGGTCCCAGTTGGTGGTCCCGGTAGGCACTATTCACTTTTGTTAACTCCAGTCTTCTTTGCCATATCTTCAAATATCTTTGTATGGACAAACTCTTTAGGAGACGTCGACAGGGTGATGACTCATCATCCGTGTCAGGATCCAATACCTCTTCTCCTCCAAGAAGTCATGATCATCCCACTGATGATCATCAATACCCAAATTATACTGTCGATAGTCAAGAGATAAACTTAGCCAAAATAGAACAAGATCTTCTTAACTGGCATATAACCAGTCAAAATATCAATAGGATTTATCAAGTAGGTAGTTTTGACTTTAGATCAGACTACTCTATCCAAACAACAAAACAAACATATAGTATTAGTAGAGAAAATGAAAGTATTAAATTATTATCATTACCTGCCATGAGAAAGCATAGACAAGAAGGTTTTAAATATCTTCATTTAGGATTAGTTCAAATAGCTATAAAACCATTACATTGTTTAGGAATTGATACTCCTGTATTAATGATGCTTAGAGATGCTAGGCATTTAAATTTTCAAAACTCTTTATTATCTTTAGTAGCTTCCAATATTCATAATGGTCCTGTTTATTTTAATTGTTATCCCAATTTTTCTATAGATTTGTATGATCCAAATCTCATAGATACTATTACATTAGATATATAATTAAAAGGATTAGATATTAAAATAGGAACTAGAAATTTGAATATTATTTATAAAGTTTATTATAAAATTATGACCACTAAGATTAACCCTAAAGCTTTATCACAAACCAAACTAGGAGAAACTCTTTTTCTAGAAGCCAATACTTTCCATGCCAATACTATTACCCCCAAGTTATTAAAATGGAATCAAATCACTATTCCTGATTGTTGAAAATTTGAATCTATGGTTCCCCCCAGAGAACTAGCAAATTCAAATGTTTCCCACATCAGTGAATCCAATGATAGAAGTGTTATTATCAGATTTGCCTCTGATAATCTGTCCTCTTCTTCATTATCAAGACGATCAGTCTCCAATAGGATTAGAACCCCTTTATATGATGATCCTCAGATATTACCTCCTAGACGTAGTGTAGATTCAAGAACTCAAAACCAGTTATTAGGTGTGGATTTTCATCCAACCATACCTAAAGGATATTATGAAACTGATTCTTTTAGAACAGCATTAGAATCAGATCAAGTAGGAGAAACTTCAAAGAAAAATGAAGTTCAGGATCCTGTCCAAAATCCCTCTCCCACAAGATCAGATATGTATGAATTAAATGTCATAATGAGTTCTAGCTATGAAATTAACAAAGATCTACTAAGAAAGGATTTTCTATCAAAAGAAAATAGGAAAAGAACAAATTGGTTTTCTCAAACATTTTCTGAACAAGAAAAGTCCAAAATCCGTGAAGAATGGTATGGTCACATGAATAAAATTCGTTGTGACATATTATTCTTTGACTGGTTTGAAATATACACTTTCAATAACAAAATTTATAACCCTTTTGCAAGAAATCATCCTGATTTAGACAAACCCAATCAAATAGATGTTATTACTAAATTTGAACAAAATTGGACTTCCTCAACCAATCAGGTTTCGTCATCCATTCATCCTCCATTAAACAATTTAAAATTAAAACCACCTTTGTTTAAAGAAGAAATTCCTGCAGCCCCTTTCAAAATCCTTAAAAACCCTGATAATAAGGAACGAATTCCTACAGGATCTGATAATAAACAACTGATTTTATATATTGTGATTAAAATCAAAGAGTAGCTTACAGTGCTTTGTGAAAAGATCACTTGTTTGCTTTACAGAGTGCACTTAAAACTTTTCTCTAAAATTTTTCTCACTAAAACCAACTCTGAAATAAACTCTTGATTACAAAGGAAATTTACAACTTAATTTATACAAAGTGTTGACGGACTTGAAAGAGGATGAAGTCCGGAGTTATTATTGCATAGGCTGATAATCTTGCTTTTCTTGAGATTATCTTGCTTTTATTGTGTTTGGCTTCTTGTGTCGGCAATAACTTTTGTTGTTTACTTTTCTTGGGTGCTTCATACTGTGCTTGTCTTCTTGTGTCGGTGGAATCTCTTGCTTTTTGCTTTTCTTGAGTGCTTCATACTGTTCTTGTCTTCTTGTGTCGGTAAAAACCTTATCTTGTTTCATAATCGAAATCTTCAAAAAGATCTTGGGCCCAATAGTTGGGTGGAGTATAGGGATTGGCTGATGGAGATTGGGTGCTATCTTCATCACTGTCTGATATTTGAGATAATTCTTCAAATAATTTCTTTCTTCGTTCTCTTTTTGACACATTGGAAGAAGTTGCCTTTGATTCTTTTATGAGGTGGAGAGGATTATTTTAAAACCAACTTTTCACAAAGTTGATGTCAGAATAAGAACAGTCATATTTTGCCCACCATTTAATTTTGAAAGTTCTTTTTATGGAATTGTATCCATAACCAGATGCAGTAATAGTGTAATCCCACGCTAGAATCTAGGGTATAGGAAAAAGAGATATGAATAATAATTCATGGATGTAGGGTTTATGACCAGAAATATGAGATGTAAAATAGGTGAGTGATTCTTGAATTTTGGAAAGGAAAATAGGTGAGCTGATACCGAAAAATGCCCTGCAATCTAAAAACCATATGGGGAAATCAAATTTGCATTTTTTATCAAAAAAGATAAACCATGAATGAGTCTTTGGTTTGACAAAAAAACATATTGAACCAGGCTTTTTGGTAGTTATGGTAATTATAAGTTGGAGGATTGAAAGCTATAGAAAAGGGATTAGGTTTGTAATGGTCATAGATTTTGTCTGGACTGATAATTTTTTGGATTTTACATTTGGAATAAATAATTTTGTTATGGTCTAAAGGATCATGGGTGTGAGTAATCTCAGCAGATTTAGTATCTACTAAAATTAACTCATAATAATGCTGGGTTTTTCCTATATCTTTAGGAATGAAGTGAAAACTTGCAGAGAAAACTTGGTTAGCATATAAATATTGCATAATAGGACTATTATCATGGTCATTGTTTGGTAAAGGCATACTGGTACAACTAATATGTTCTTGGATGGATTTTTCTTGATATTGAGTGGGTGGTATTTTGGGTTGTGAAGATAATATTTGGGCATATGATGGAGATGATAATTCAGGGAATTCTTCTAATGGTGCAAATCTTTTATTTGGCCTTATTGGAATTCTTGGAGTGAATGGAGATAATGGAGGTCTTGGGGAGGATAATGGGGAATAATAGTTAGAGGGTTCTTGGGGTTTTGGGGATGAAGGTGGTTTAACCTTTTGTTTGCCCTTTCGGGATGTTGACATGTTGCTGATGTTCCTGCTAAAATTCCTGGGTAATGAAGTCAGGCAGAGAATTATTCTCTCCTTTGATATTTCTATTGTGAAATCAAATGCACTCAGAATGGCTTGCCATCGTGCAAAGATTTGTTTTGAAACTAAATTTTGAACATCTTTTTGTAAAATCTCTTTGGCAGATTTGCAATCAATTTGTAATAAAAATGTTTTGCTGTATAAATCGTCTTGAAATTTTGATATACATAAAACAATTGATAAAATCTCTTTTTTAATAGTTGAATAATTTTTTTGAGCTCCGAGCCAAATACCGGAATGATAACGAACAATTTGTTCATTGGATTTTTCTGGAAGAATCTGTTTGAGTATACCACCATATCCTGTATCAAAAGTATCAGTCTCAATAATAATTTGAGCTGAGGGGGATAGAATACCTAAACATGGAAGACTTAATACCTTTGTTTTGATAAATCTGACGATCTCAGTGTGTTGTGGGGACGAAGATTCTGGATTTTTGCGAAGTCTTTTATATAAAGGTTCGCAAATTTGTCTCATATGGGGGAAATAATCTGATATGTAATTTAAACATCCTAAAAATCTTTGAAGTTGGATTTTATCCTTAATTTTATCAGGGAATTTATTGGCGAATTCTATAGATCTATCTATAGGTTTAATAGTTCCTTGAAAAATCAGATGTCCTAAAAATCTGACTTTTGTCTGGAATAATTTCATCTTGGATTCTGATAATACTAATCCATTAGTTTTGATAATTTGAAAAAATGTTTTAAGATGCTTAAAATGTTGATCTATTGATTTTGAAAATTTAGTAGAATCATAAAGCCTATTGAGAAGGTTCTTTTTATTGGAATAGGGTATCTGATCCATTGTAATACCTTATTTAGAGGTTTATAATTAATAACTAGCCTAGGGGCTCCTCGTTCTAGTTCAGCTTATTTTTGGACATAGAAGGCTGAACAACTCCAAGGGGACTTGCTGGGCCGGATTAATCTTTTCTCTATTAATCCTTTAATTTCTTCTAGACAATAACTTAGTAGTTCTTGGCTCATTTGGATGGGCCAGGACTTTGATGGAATGTCTTTTTCATTAAAGCCGGGCTCATATGGTAAAGAAACTATGTGCTTTTTCCTTTCCCAAAAAGCATTTGGGATATTCGCACAAATTTCTTTTCTGAAGGTTGTTTCTAATTCTTTAATTTAGGCTTGTTTGTTTTGGATCAAATTTATTTGACGATGAAGACTATTGGCCTGTAATAGATTCAAGTCTCTGGTATCTATGGGTTGAAGGAAAGGGAAAAATAACTTTTGTCCTAATAGGTTAGTTTCTATTCCTAAATGGCTAACTGTAAAGGGATATTTGGGTAAGAAAAGGTGTTCCTAGAATAATATTCTGGTGGATGTTTTTGACTAATATAAAATGTGTTCTTAGGCAGTAACCATCGTTACATACATAAGAATTGCTTATTTTGTATTCTACATTTAATTTTGAACCACTAGCAGTATTTAACCTTTCAGTGGTTTTTTCATAATACTTGGTAGGGACAAGGCCTTCCTTGAGACAATTCTGGTCAGCACCAGAATCAACAAGGGCAGTGGTGTTTATATGGTATTCTTCATTAATAACAATAGAAATTCTAATATACCATTTCTGGTAATTAATCCTTTCTATTAAACTAATGAAGCTTTCATCAGGATTTACTGTGGGTTCTTCTTCATTGTCTGAAGAAGATGCTTTGCTAGGGGCAATAGACTTTCCTTTTTCGTCTGTGGGAGATGGTACTGATTCTTTGAGACCTTTAATCTCAAGATTAATCATTCTGGCTTTGATAGCTGCAGTTTCTTGCTGAATGGTCTTTATTTGTTTTTTCATAGTGTTGACTTCTACTTGTAAATCTTGAATACTAGCAGTCTTAGGTTTACTAAATTTTGATTCTAAGATTTTTGATAGATTAAAAGGTTCTGGGTCTTTTAATCATTTTTCTTCGCAAACTAAATCTCTTAATTTTACTAGATAATCCTTTTTAGTGATAGTATCATCAATTTTGTCTATGATGTCTAATAGGAATTCTTTTTGGAAGGAGATCATGTTTATAGATCTGCATGTACAAAGTCCTTCATCACAATTACAAGATTGTGATTCATCAGAGGATTCTGCGTTGGAAGTCTCTTGTATAGTATATATGACATCATCATTGTCAGATGAAGAAGGGTCTTCTTCTGACTGAGAGTCAATAATCATTACTTTTAATAGTTGTTGTTTTAATGAGTCATCTATTTCTAATTCGTTGATTTTTTGCTTCACTTGGCAATTCTTGGCCCAATGACCAAGACGTCCACAATTTAAGCAAGCCTTAGATGACTTTGGGTTCGAATCATGGGTTTTTGGATTTCTAGCTTTCTTGGGCCTGGGATTAAAAGAAGTACTAGGTCTATTGGGTTTAGCAAACCTATTGGGCTTAAAGGGTTTCCTATAGGTTTGTTTTCTAATGGACTTAGCTTTCTTTTTCTTAATAGCTGATGGGACCCTAATAGTTTCAAATCCATATTGAGCACAGAAGGATCCTAGTTCTTTTTTGCTTTGATGAAGTTCTGATTTCATTTTGGATTTTAACTTAATATCGTTAAAAAGAGCAAGGCCTTCATCATTGATAAAGCTAATAATTTCTCCATAGGAGAGATCATCATAGAGAAGGTTTCCATTGTTGAGGTCTCTAATGCGTTGTCTAACTTTTTCTGCAAATAGTTTGGGAAGTCCACTAATAAATTTCTCTTTCCAATAAGCATTATTGGAATCTTTTCTAATAAATACTTTGGCAAGGAACAAAATTCTTATACCATCTAAAATCTTGCATGGTAGGGCAGGTCAAATTGAGAAGAATTTTAGAAGACCTGGCTATCAATCTGTCTGGATCTCCTATAAAGTGTTTGGTAATAGCGTAAATTAGGGTTTCAAATGCATTTTCTATTTTTGTTGTGAAAATTCTGACTTCTCCTTTTTGTGGGTCTATTACTGATTGGGGGCTGCTGTCCTTGGTGGATTCTAATACTTCTTGTCGGTTTCCTTCAGTGAGATAATTTGTTCACCATCCCTTAAGGGTTCCAGTAAACCCTGCAATAATAGATTTAGTGATACCTTTATTGGTATTGGTGGGTTTGGTTCTATATGAGGTTGCTGCCATAGCCATTTCTTGGAGCATGTCTAGAATGTTATGCTCACTGGCGCCATCATGGTTCCATTCATAAATGTCGTCATTGTCATAATTAGCTTGAATAGCAAGCTGTCTTTCTTCAAATTGGAGATCTGGAGGGGTAGGTCTGGGATAATAATTTCTAGTTGTAGGCAAAGGTGCTCTGGTTCTATAATTGATTTTATTTACTTCATCATAGTCTCTAATTTCACTAATTAAATCTCTGTCTATCTCATGAATAGATTCTTTTCCTTTTGAGCTAGATTCTTCCTTAGGTTCTTCTTTTATACTTAATTGTTTTAATCGTTCATTAATAGAGGCTAATATGTCATCCTCTCCTAAAGTAACGATATCAGTTTCGATATTGGGAGTGAAGATGGGTTCAGTAATGATTGGTGGTTTCTGAATGCTGGGTGTATAGGTAATAGGGTTTGAAATGATTGGTTCTGTGACTCTCTCCCGGGAGATTTTGGAGGGAAGACTATCAATTTTATGGTCAATGGAGTCAATAGTATAGCTAATGGGATTCAGATGGGTGGAGATTGTGGCTAGATTTTGATTAGTATAATTATTTTGCTCATAAAGATGTGATATATCAGATCCTGTTGGAATTCGTTCCTTATTATCAGGGTTTTTAAGGATTTTGAAAGGGGCTGCAGGAATTTCTACTTTAAACAAAGGTGGCTTTAATTTTAAATTGTTTAATGGAGGATGAATGGATGACGAAACCTGATTGGTTGTGGAAGTCCAATTTTGTTCTAATTTAGTAATAACATCTATTTGATTAGGTTTGTCTAAATCAGGATGATTTCTTGCAAAAGGGTTATAAATTTTGTTATTGAAAGTGTATATTTCAAACCAGTCAAAGAATAATATGTCATAACGAATTTCATTCATGTGACCATACCATTCTTCACAGATTTTGGACTTTTCTTGTTCAGAAAATGTTTGAGAAAACCAATTTGTTCTTTTCCTATTTTCTTTTGATTGAAAATCCTTTCTTAGTAGATCTTTGTTAATTTCATAGTTAGAACTCATTATGACATTTAATTCATACATGTCTGATCTTGTGGGAGAGGGATCTTGGACAGGATCCTGAACTTCATTTTTCTTTGAAGTTTCTCCTACTTGATCTGATTCTAATGTTGTTCTAAAAGAATCAGTTTCATAATATCCTTTAGGTATGGTTGGATGAAAATCCACACCTAATAAATGGTTTTGAGTTCTTGAATCTAGACTACGTCTAGGAGGTAATATCTGAGGATCATTATATAAAGGGGTTCTAATCCTATTGGAGACTGGTCGTCATGATGATGAAGAAGAGGACAGATTATCAGAGGCAAATATGATAATAACACTTCTATCATTGGATTCACTGATGTGGGAAACATTTGAATTTGCTAGTTCTCTAGGGGGAACCATAGATTCAAATTTCCAACAATCAGGAATAGTGATTTGATTCCATTTTAATAACTTAGGGGTAATAGTATTGGCATGAAAAGTATTGGCTTTTAGAAGAAGAGTTTCTCCTGGTTTGGTTTGTAATAAAGTTTTAGGGTTAATCTTAGTGGTCATAACTTTATACTAAACTTTATAAATAATATTCAAATTTCTAGTTCCTATTTTAATATCTAATCCTTTTAATTGTATATCTAATGTAAGAGTATCTATGAGATTTGGGTCATACAAATCTATAGAAAAATTGGGATAACAATTAAAATAAACAGGACCATTATGAATATTGGAAGCTACTAAAGATAATAAAGTGTTTTGAAAATTTAAATGCCTAGCATCTCTAAGCATCATTAATACAGGAGTATCAATTCCTAAACGATGTAATGGTTTTATAGCTATTTGAACTCATCCTAAATGAAGATATTTAAAACCTTCTTGTCTATGCTTTCTCATGGCAGGTAATGATAATAATTAAATACTTTCATTTTCTCTGCTAATACTATATGTTTGTTCTGTTGTTTTGATAGAGTAGTCTGATCTAAAGTCAAAACTACCTACTTGATAAATCCTCTTGATCTTTTGACTGGGTATATGCCAGTTAAGAAGATCTTGTTCTATTTTGGCTATGTTTATCTCTTGACTATTGACAGTGCAATTTCGGTCTTGATGATCATCAGTGGGATGATCACGACTTCTTGGAGGAGAAGAGGTATTGGATCCTGACACGGATGATGAGTCATCACCCTGTCGATGTCTCCTAAAGAGTCTGTCTATACAAAGAGATTTGAAGATATAGCAAAGAATACTAGAGTGAACAACAGTGAATAGTGCCTGCCGGGACCACCACACTATGGGCTGAACAACGAACTTACAAAGGGCTGACCAACGGCCTTACCAACACTCAGACACCAGAGTAACAAGAGTCTTGAAGGCAATATAACCAAAGCAAGAAGATGAACAGAATCAAAATAGAAACAACAACTTGGCTCTGATACCAACTGAAAACAGGATCGTATTGTAAAAGAAAATAACAGTAAGTAACAGAAAACAGTAAGTAAAATCACAAAGTTTGATAATAAACAGCTGATTTTATATATTGTGATTAAAATCAAAGAGTAGCTTATAGTGCTTTATGAAAAGATCACTTGTTTGCTTTACAGAGTGCACTTAAAACTTTTCTCTAAAATTTTTCTCACTAAAACCAACTCTGAAATAAACTCTTGATTACAAAAGAAAATTTACAACTTAATTTATACAAAGTGTTAACGGACTTGAAAGAGGATGAAGTTCGGAATTATTGATTGATACTTTCTTGCTAAGGATCTTGCTTTTGCTTAAGAATATCTTGCTTTTGTGCTGTCGAAGTGCTTGTTTTTGTTTTCTTGCGTCGACTGGGAATCTTGCTGATTGCTTTTACTGTTTGTGTCTTGAGTGCTTCATACTGTTTGTGTCTTCTTGTGTCGGAAGAATATTTTGCTTTTTGATTTTCTTGAGTGCTTCATACTATTTTTGTCTTTTTGTGTCGGCAGAAATCTTTATCTTGTTTCATAATCATAATCTTCAAAAGGATCTTGAGCCCAATAGTTGGGTGGAGTATTGGGATTGGTAGATGGAGAATGGGTACTATCTTCATCGCTGTCTGATATTTGTGACAGTTCTTCAAATAATTTCTTTCTTCGTTCTCTTTTTGACATATTGGAAGACGTTGCTTTTGATTCTTTCATGAGGTGGAGAGGATTATTTTGAAACCGACTTTTCACAAAGTTGATGTCAGAATAAGAACAGTCATATTTTGCCCACCATTTAATTTTGAAAGTTCTTTTTATGGAATTGTATCCATAATCGGATGCAGTAATACTGTAATCCCACGCTAGAATCCAGGGTATAATAAAAAGAGATATGAATAATAATTCATGGATGTAGGGTTTATGACCAGAAATATGAGATGTAAAATAGGTGAGTGATTCCTGAATTTTGGAAGGGAAAAGAGGTGAGCTGATACCGAAAAATGCCCACCAATCTAAAAACCATATGGGAAAATCAAATTTGCATTTTTTATCAAAAAAGATAAACCATGAATGAGTCTTTGGTTTGACAAAAAACATATTGAACCAGGCTTTTTGGTAGTCATGATAATTATAAGTTGGAGGATTGAAGGCTATAGAAAAGGGATTAGGTTTGTAATGGTCATGGATTTTGTCTGGACTGATAATTTTTTGGATTTTACATTTGGAATAAATATTTTTGTTATGGTCTAGGGGATCATGGGTGTGAGTAATCTCAGTAGATTTAGTATCTACTAAAATTTAGTCATAATAATGCTGGGTTTTTCTTATATCTTCAGGAATGAAGTGAAAACCTGTAGGGAAAACTTGGTTAGTATATAAATATTGCATAATAGGATTATTATCATGGTCATTGTTTGGTAAAGGCATACTGGTACAACTAATATGTTCTTGGATGATTTTTCTTGATATTGAGTGGGTGGTATTTTGGGATGTGAAGATAATATTTGGGCATATGATGGAGATGATAATTCAGGGAATTCTTCTAATTGTGCAAATCTATTATTTGGCCTTATTGGAATTCTTGGAGTGAATGGAGATAATGGAGGTCTTGGGGAGGATAATGGGGAATAATAGTTAGAGGGTTCTTGAGGTTTTGGGGATGAAGGTGGGTTAACCTTCTGTTTGCCCTTTTGAGATGCTGAAATGTTGCTGATGTTCCTGCAAAAATTCCTGGGTAATGAAGTCAGGCAGGGAATTATTCTTTTCCTTTGATGTATTCTATTGTAAAATCGAATGCACTCAGAATTGCTTGCCATCTTGCAAAGATTTGTTTTGAAACTAAATTTTGAACATCTTTTTGTAAAATTTCTTTAGCAGATGTAATCAATTCGAAGTAAAAATGTTTTGCTGTACAAATCGCCTTGGAGTTTTGATATACATAAAACAATTGATAAAATTTCTTTTTTAATAGTTGAATAATTTTTTTGAGCTCCGAGCCAAATACCGGAATGATAACGGACAATTTGCTCATTGGATTTTTCTGGAAGAATCTGTTTGAGTATACCACCATATCCTGTGTCGAAGGCATCAGTCTCAACAATAATTTGAGCTGAAGGGGACAGGATACCTAAACATGGAAGACTTAATACTTTTGTCTTGATAAATCTTACGACTTCAGTGTGTTGTGGGGACCATGGTTCTGGATTTTTGCGAAGTCTTTTATATAAAGGTTCACAAATTTGTCTCATATGAGGGAAATAATCTGATATGTAATTTAAACATCCTAAAAATCTTTGAAGTTGAGTTTTATCCTTAATTTCATCAGGGAATTTATTGGCGAATTCTATAGATCTATTTATAGGTTTAATAGTTCCTTGAAAAATCATATGTCCTAAAAATCCGACTTTTGTCTGGAATAATTTCATCTTGGATTCTAATAATACTAATTCATTAGTTTTGATAATTTGAAAAAATGTTTTAAGATGCTTAAAATGTTGATCTATTGATTTTGAAAATATCAGGATATCATCAATATATGTTATGCTAAAATTAGAATAATCATTAAAGATATCGTTAATAATATTTTGAAATTCAGAAGGAGCATTTTTGAGTCCAAAAGGCATTACGTTCCATTCGTAATGGCCAAAAGGGACATTGAAAGCAGTTTTATATTTATCTTGCTCACTTATTTGAATTTGTCAAAATCCTAATTTTAAATCGAATTTTGAAAATATAGCAGAATCATGAAGCTTATTGAGAAGGTCCTTTTTATTGGGAATAGGGTATTTGATCCATTATAAGACCTTATTTAGAGGTTTATAATTAATAACTAGCCTAGGGGCTCCTCGTTCTAGTTCAGCTTGTTTTTGGACATAGAAGGCTGAACAGCTCCAAGGAGACTTGCTGGGCCGGATTAATCTTTTCTCTAATAATCCTTTAATTTCTTCTTGACAATAACTTAGCAGTTCTTGGTTCATTTGGATGGGCCTGGACTTTGATGGAATGTCTTTTTCTTTAAAGCCGGGCTCATATGGTACAGAAACTATGTACTTTTTGCTTTCCCAAAAGGCGTTTGGGATATTAGCACAAATTTCTTTTTTAAAGGTTATTTCTAATTCTTTAATTTGGGCTTGGACTTGGGCTTCTCTTAATTTTTGTTCTATTTTTTTGTAATGGATTTCTTCTTTTAGAAAGCTAATATAGGCTTGTTTATTTTGGATTAAATTTATTTGACGATGAAGACTATTGGCTTGTAATAGATTTAGGTCTTTGGTATCTATGGGTTGAAGGAAAGGGAAAAATAACTTTTGTCCTAATAGGTTGGTTTCTATTCCTAAATGACTAACTGTGAAGGGATATATTTGGGTAAGGAAAGACGTTCCTAGGATAGTGTTCTGATGTATGTTTTCAACAAATATAAAATGCGTTCTTAGGCAGTAACCATCGTTACATACGTAAGAATTGCTTATTTTGTATTCTACATTTAATTTTGAACCACTAGCAGTATTTAACCTTTCAGTGGTTTTTTCATAGTATTTGGTAGGGACAAGGCCTTCCTTGAGACAATTCTGGTCAGCACCAGAATCAACAAGGGCTGTGGTGTTTATATGGTATTCTTCATTAATAACAATAGAAATTCTAATATACCATTTCTAGTAATTAATCCTTTCTATTAAACTAATGAAGCTTTCATCAGGATTTACTGTGGGTTCTTCTTCATTGTTTAACGAAGGTGCCCTGCTAGAGGTAATAGACTTTCCTTTCTTGTCTGTGGGAGATAATATTGATTCTCTGAGACCTTTAATCTCAAGATTAATCATTTTGGCTTTGATAGCTGCAGTTTCTTGCTGAATGGTCTTTATTTGTTCTTTCATAGTGTTGACTTCTACTTGTAAATCTTGAATACTAGCAGTCTTGGGTTTACTAAATTTTGATTCTAAGATTTTTGATAGATTAAAAGGTTCTGGGTCTTTTAATCGTTTTTCTTCGCAAACTAAATCTCTTAATTTTACTAGATAATCCTTTTTAGTGATAGGGTCATCAATTTTGTCTATGATGTCTAATAGGAATTCTTTTTGGGAGGAGATCATATTTATAGATCTGCATGTACAAAGTCCTTCATCACAATTACAAGATTGTGATTCATCAGAGGATTATGTGTTGGAAGTCTCTTGCATAGTATATATGACACATCATTGTCAGATGAAGAAGGATTTTCTTCTGACTGAGAGTCAATAATCATTACTTTTAATAGTTGTTGTTTTAATGAGTCATCTATTTCTAATTCGTTGATTTTTTGCTTCACTTTGCAATTCTTGGCCCAATGACTAAGACGTCCACATTTGAAGCAAGCCTTAGAGGACTTTGGGTTTGAATCATGGGTTTTTGGATTTCTAGTTTTCTTGGGCCTGGGATTAATAGAAGTACTAGGTCTATTGGGTTTAGCAAACCTATTGGGCTTAAAGGGTTTCCTATAGGTTTGTTTTCTAATGGACTTAGCTTTCTTTTTCTTAATAGCTGATAGGGCCCTAATAGTTTCAAATCCATATTGAGCACAGAAGGATCCTAGTTCCTTTTTGCTCTGATGAAGTTTTGATTTCATTTTGGATTTTAACTTAATATCGTTACAAAGGGCAAGGCCTTCATTATTGATAAAGCTAATAATTTCTCTATAGGAGAGATCATTATATGGAAGGTTTCCATTATTGAGGTCTCTAATGCGTTGTCTAACTTTTTTTACAAAAAGTTTGGGAAGTCCACTAATAAATTTCTCTTTCCAATAAGCATTATTGGAATCTTTTCTAATAAATACTTTAGCAAGGAAAACATCCTTGTACCATCTAAAATCTTGCATGGTAGGGCAGGTCAAATGGAGAAGAATTTCAGAAGACCTGGCTATCCATCTATCTGGATCTCCTACAAAATGTTTGGTAATAGCGTAAATCAGGGTTTCAAATGCATTTTCTAGTTTTGTTGTGAAAATTCTGACTTCTCCTTTTTGTGGGTCTATTACTGATTTGGGGCTGATGTCCTTGGTGGATTCTAATACTTCTTGTCGGTTTTCTTCAGTGAGGTAATTTGTCCACCATCCCTTAAGGGTTCCAGTAAACCCTGCAATAATAGATTTAGTGATACCTTTATTGGTATTGGTGGGTTTGGTTCTATAGGAGGTTGCTGCCATAGCCATTTCTTGGAGCATGTCTTGAATGTTATGCTCACTGGCGCCATCATGGTTCCATTCATAAATGGCGTCACTGTCATACTTAGCTTGAACAGCAAGCTGTCTTTCTTCAAATTGGAGATTTGGAAGGGTAGGTCTGGGATAATAATTTCTAGTTGTAGGCAAAGGTGCTCTGGTTCTATAATTGATTTTATTTACTTAATCATATTTCACTAATTAAATCTCTTTCTATCTCATGAATAGATTCTTTTCCTTTTGAGCTAGATTCTTCCTTAGGTTCTTATATTATACTTAATTGTTTTAATCGTTCATTAATAGAGGCTAATATGTCATCATCTCCTAAAGTAATGATATCAGTTTCGGTATAGGGAGTGAAGATAAGTTGAGTAATGGTTGGTGGTTTCTGAATGCTGGGTGTATAGGTAATAGGGTTTGAAATGATTGGTTCTGTGACTATCTCCCGGGTGTATAGTCTAATTTTGTTCTAATTTAGTAATAACATCTATTTGATTGGGTTTGTCTAAATCAGGATGATTTCTTGCAAAAGGGTTATAAATTTTGTAATTGAAAGTGTATATTCATGTGACCATACCATTCTTCACGAATTTTGGACTTTTCTTGTTCAGAAAATGTTTGAGCAAACCAATTTGTTCTTTTCCAATTTTCTTTTGATAGAAAATCCTTTCTTAGTAGATCTTTGTTAATTTCATAGTTAGAACTCATAATGACATTTAATTCATACATGCCTAACTTTGTGGGAGAGGGATCTTGAACTTCATTTTATATAGAAGTTTCCCCTACTTGATCTGCTTCTAATGCTGTTCTAAAGGAATCAGTTTCATAATATCCTTTAGGTATGGTTGGATGAAAATCCACACCTAATAAATGGCTTTGAGTTCTTGAATCCAGACTATGTCTAGGAGGTAATATCTGAGGATCATCATATAAAGGGGTTCTAATCCTATTGGAGACTGATCATCTTGATGATGAAGAAGAGGACAGATTATCAGAGGCAAATCTGATAATAACACTTCCATCATAATCATAAAAGAAATTCTAATATACCATTTCTGGTAATTAATCCTTTCTATTAAACTAATGAAGCTTTCATCAGGATTTACTGTGGGTTCTTCTTCATTGTTTGAAGAAGATGCTTTGCTAGGGGCAATAGACTTTCCTTTCTTGTCTGTGGGAGATAGTATTGATTCTTTAAGACCTTTAATCTCAAGATTAATCATTCTAGCTTTGATAGCTGCAGTTTCTTGCTGAATGGTCTTTATTTGTTCTTTCATAGTGTTGACTTCTACTTGTAAATCTTGAATACTAGCAGTCTTGGGTTTACTAAATTTTGATTCTAAGATTTTTGATAGATTAAAAGGTTCTGGGTCTTTTAATCTTTTTTCTTCGCAAACTAAATCTCTTAATTTTACTAGATAATCCTTTTTAGTGATAGGGTCATCAATTTTGTCTATGATGTCTAATAGGAATTCTTTTTGGGAGGAGATCATGTTTATAGATCTGCATGTACAAAGTCCTTTATCACAATTACAAGATTGTGATTCATCAGAGGATTCTGCGTTGGAAGTCTCTTGCATAGTATATATGACATCATCATTGTCAGATGAAGAAGGGTCTTCTTCTGTCTGAGAGTCAATAATCATTACTTTTAATAGTTGTTGTTTTAATGAGTCATCTATTTTTAATTTGTTTATTTTTTGCTTCACTTTGCAATTATTAGCTCAATGACCAAGACATCCACATTTGAAGCAAGCTTTAGAGGACTTTGGGTTTGAATCATGGGTTTTTGGATTTCTAGTTTTCCTGGGCCTGGGATTAATAGAAGTGCTAGGTCTATTGGGTTTAGCAAACCTATTGGGCTTAAAGGGTTTCCTATAGGTTTGTTTTCTAATGGACTTAGCTTTCTTTTTCTTAATAGTTGATGGGGCCCTAATAGTTTCAAATCCATATTGAGCACAGAAGTATCCTAGTTCCTTTTTGCTCTGATGAAGTTCTGATTTCATTTTGGATTTTAACTTAATATCGTTACAAAGGGTAAGGCCTTCATTATTGATAAAACTAATAATTTCTCCATAGGAGAGATCATCATAGGGAAGGTTTCCATTGTTGAGGTCTCTAATGCGTTGTCTAACTTTTTCTGCAAATAGTTTGGGAAGTCCACTAATAAATTTCTCTTTCCAATAAGCATTATTGGAATCTTTTCTAATGAATACTTTGGCAAAGAAAACATCCTTGTACCATCTAAAATCTTGCATGGTTGGGCAGGTCAAATTGAGAAGAATTTCAGAAGACCTGACTATCCATCTATTTGGATCTCCTATAAAGTGTTTGGTAATAGCGTAAATCAGGGTTTCAAATGCATTTTCTATTTTTGTTGTGAAAATTCTGACTTCTCCTTTTTGTGGGTCTATTACTGATTGGGAGCTGCTGTCCTTGGTGGATTCTAATACTTCTTATCAATTTTCTTCAGTGAGGTAATTTGCCCACCATCCCTTCATGGTTCCAGTAAACCCTGCAATAATAGATTTAGTGATACCTTTATTGGTATTGGTGGGTTTGGTTCTATAGGAGGTTGCTGCCATAGCCATTTCTTGGAGCATGTCTAGAATGTTATGCTCACTGGCGCCATCAAGGTTCCATTCATAAATGGCGTCACTGTCATACTTAGCTTGAACAGCAAGCTGTCTTTCTTCAAACCTATTTACTTCATCATAATCTCTAATTTCACTAATTAAATTTCTGTCTATCTCATGAATAGATTCTTCTCCTTTTGAGCTAGATTCTTCCTTAGGTTCTTCTTTTATACTTAATTGTTTTAATCGTTCATTAATAGAGGCTAATATGTCATCATCTCCTAAAGTAACGATATCAGTTTCGATATGGGGAGTGAAGATAGGTTGAGTAATGGTTGGTGGTTTCTGAATTCTGGGTGTATAGGTAATAGGTTTTGAAATGATTGGTTCTGTGACTCTCTCCCGGGGGATTTTGGAGGGAAGACTATCAATTTTATGGTCAATGAAGTCAACAGCATGGCTAATGGAATTCAGATGGGTGGAGATTGTGGCTAGATTTTGATTAGTATAATTATTTTGCTCATAAAGATGTGATATATCAGATCCTGTAAGAATTCGTTCCTTATTATCAGGGTTTTTAAGGATTTTGAAAGGGGCTGCAGGAATTTCTTCTTTAAAAAAAAGGTGGATTTAATTTTAAATTGTTTAATGAAGGATGAATGGATGACGAAACCTGGTTGGTTGAGGAAGTCCAATTTTGTTCTAATTTAGTAATAACATCTATTTGATTGGGTTTGTCTAAATCAGGATGATTTCTTGCAAAAGAGTTATAAATTTTGTTATTGAAAGTGTATATTTCAAACCAGTCAAAGAATAATATGTCACAACGAATTTCATTCATGTGACCATACCATTCTTCACGGATTTTGGACTTTTCTTGTTCAGAAAATGTTTGAGAAAACCAATTTGTTCTTTTCCTATTTTCTTTTGATAGAAAATCCTTTCTTAGTAGATCTTTGTTAATTTCATAGTTAGAACTCATTATGACATTTAATTCATACATGTCTGACTTTCCGGGAGAGGGATCTTGAACTTCATTTTTTATAGAAGTTTCTCCTACTTTATCTGCTTCTAATGCTGTTCTAAAGGAATCAGTTTCATAATATCCTTTAGGTATGGTTGGATGAAAATCCACACCTAATAAATGGTTTTGAGTTATTGAATCTAGACTACGTCTAGGAGGTAATATCTGAGGATCATCATATAAAGGGTTTCTAATCCTATTGGAGACTAATTGTCTTGATGATGAAGAAGAGGACAAATTATCAGAGGCAAATATGATAATAATACTTCCATCATTGGATTTACTGATGTGGGAAACATTTGAATTTGCTAGTTCTCTGGGGGAACCATAGATTCAAATTTCTAAAAATCAAGAATAGTGATTTGATTCCATTTTAATAACTTTGGGGTAATAGTATTGGCATGGAAAGTATTAGCTTCTAGAAGAAGAGTTTCTCCTGGTTTGGTTTGTAATAAAGCTTTAGGGTTAATCTTAGTGGTCAAAACATTATAATAAACTTTATAAATAATATTCAAATTTCTAGTTCCTGTTTTAATATCTAATCCTTTTAATTGTATATCTAATGTAAGAGTATCTATGAGATTTAGGTCTTACAAATCTATCAAAAAATTGGGATAACAATTAAAATAAACAGGACAATTATGAATATTGGAAGCTACTAAAGATAATAAAGAGTTTTGAAAATTTAAATGCCTAGCATCTCTAAGCATCATTAATACAGGAGTATCAATTCCTAAACGATGTAATGGTTTTATAGCTATTTGAACTAATCCTAAATGAAGATATTTAAAACCTTCTTGTCTATCTCATGGCAGGTAACGATAATAATTTAATACTTTCATTTTCTCTACTAATACTATATGTTTGTTCTGTTGTTTTGATAGAGTAGTCTGATCTAAAGTTAAAACTACCTACTTGATAAATCCTATTGATCTTTTGACTAGGTATATGCCAGTTAAGAAGATCTTGTTCTATTTTGGCTATGTTTATCTCTTGACTATTGACAGTATAATTTGGGTCTCTATGATCATTAGTGGGATGATCATGACTTCTTGGAGGAGAAGAGGTATTGGATCCTGACACGGATGATGAGTCATCACCCTGTCGATGTCTCCTAAAGAGTCTGTCCAAACAAAGAGTTTTGAAGATATGGCAAAGAAGACTGAGGTTAACAAAAGTGAATAGTGAGTGTCGGGACGACCAACTGGGACCACCGCACTATGTGTTGACCAACAGACTTACAAAGGGCTGACCAACGGCCTTACCAACACTCAGACACCAGAGATCTTGAAGGCAATATAATCAAAGAAAGAAGATTAACAGAATCAAAAAAGAAACAACAACATAGCTCTGATACCAACTGAAAACAGGATCGTATTGTAAAAGAAAATAATAATAAGTTACAGAAAACAGTAAGTAAAATCACAAAGTTTGATAATAAACAGCTGATTTTATATATTGTGATTAAAATCAAAGAGTAGCTTACGGTGCTTTGTGAAAAGATCACTTGATTGCTTTACAGAGTGCACTTAAAACTTTTCTCTAAAAATTTTCTCACTAAAACCAACTCTGAAATAAACTCTTGATTACGAAAGAAATTTACAACTTAATTTATACAAAGTGTTGACGGACTTGAAAGAGGATGAAGTCCGGAATTATTGATTGATACTTTCTTGCTAAGGATCTTGCTTTTGCTTAAGAATATCTTGCTTTTGTGCTGTCGAAGTGCTCGTTTTTGTTTTCTTGCGTCGGCTGGGAATCTTGCTGATTACTTTTACTGTTTGTGTCTTGAGTGCTTCATACTGTTTATGTCTTCTTGTGTCGGCGTAATATTTTGCTTTTTGATTTTCTTGAGTGTTTCATACTATTTTTGTCTTTTTGTGTCGGTAGGAATCTTTATCTTGTTTCATAATCATAATCTTCAAAAGGATCTTGGGCCCAATAGTTGGGTGGAGTATTGGGATTGGCAGATGGAGATTGGGTGCTATCTTCATCGCTGTCTGATATTTATGACAGTTCTTCAAATAATTTCTTTCTTCGTTCTCTTTTTGACATATTGGAAGACGTTGCTTTTGATTCTTTCATGAGATGGAGAGGATTATTTTGAAACCAACTTTTCACAAAGTTGATGTCAGAATAAGAACAGTTATATTTTGCCCACCATTTAATTTTGAAAGTTCTTTTTATTGAATTGTATCCATAACCAATGCGGTAATAGTGTAATCCCACGCTAGAATCCATGGTATAGCAAAAAGAGATATGAATAATAATTCATGGATGTAGGGTTTATGACCAGAAATATGAGATGTAAAATAAGTGAGTGATTCTTGAATTTTGGAAGGGAAAAGAGGTGAGCTGATACCGAAAAATGCCCACCAATCTAAAAACCATATGGGAAAATCAAATCTGCATTTTTTATCAAAAAAGATAAACAATGAATGAGTCTTTGGTTTGACAAAAAACATATTGAACCAGGCTTTTTGGTAGTCATGGTAATTATAAGTTGGAGGATTGAAGGCTATAAAAAAGGGATTAGGTTTGTAATGGTCATGGATTTTGTCTTGACTGATAATTTTTTGGATTTTACATTTGGAATAAATAATTTTGTTATGGTCTAGGGGATCATGGGTGTGAGTAATATCGGCAGATTTAGTATCTACTAAAATTAACTCATAATAATGCTGGGTTTTTCTTATATCTTCAGGAATGAAGTGAAAACTTGCAGAGAAAACTTGATTAGTATATAAATATTACATAATAGGATTATTATCATGGTCATTGTTTGGTAAAGGCATACTGGTACAACTAATATGTTCTTGGATGGATTTTTCTTGATATTGAGTGGGTGGTATTTTGGGTTGTGAAGATAATATTTGGGCATATGATGGAGATGATAATTCAGGGAATTCTTCTAATGGTGCAAATCTATTATTTGGCCTTATTGGAATTCTTGGAGTGAATGGAGATAATGGAGGTCTTGGGGAGGATAATAGGGAATAATAGTTAGAGGGTTCCTGAGGTTTTGGGGATGAAAGTGGGTTAACCTTCTGTTTGCCATTTCGGGATGTTGACATGTTGCTGATGTTCCTGCAAAAATTCCCGGGTAAGGAAGTCAGGCAGGGAATTATTCTCTCCTTTGATGTATTCTATTGTAAAATCGAATGCACTCAGAATTGTTTTCCATCTTGCAAAGATTTGTTTTGAAACTAAATTTTGAACACCTTTTTGTAAAATTTCTTTAGCATATTCGCAATCAATTCAAAGTAAAAATGTTTTGCTGTATAAATCGTCTTGGAATTTTGATATACATAAAACAATGGATAAAATTTCTTTTTTAATAGTTGAATAATTTTTTTGAGCTCCGAGCCAAATACCGAAATGATAACGGACAATTTGCTCATTGAATTTTTCTGGAAGAATCTATTTGAGTATACCACCATATCCTGTGTCGGAGGCATCAGTCTCAACAATAATTTGAGCTGAAGGGGACAGGATACCTAAACATGGAAGACTTAATACTTTTGTCTTGATAAATCTTACGACTTCAGTGTGTTGTGTGGACCATGGTTCTGGATTTTTGCGAAGTCTTGTATATAAAGGTTCGCAAATTTGTCTCATATGAGGGAAATAATCTGATATGTAATTTAAACATCATAAAAATATTTGAAGTTGGGTTTTATCCTTAATTTCATCAGGGAATTTATTGGCGAATTCTATAGTATATCTATAGGTTTAATAGTTCCTTGAAAAATCATATGTCCTAAAAATCTGACTTTTGTCTGGAATAATTTCATCTTGGATTCTGATAACAGTAATCCATTAGTTTTGATAATTTGAAAAAATGTTTTAAGATGCTTAAAATGTTGATCTACTGATTTTGAAAATATCAAGATATCATCAATATATGTTATGCTAAAATTAGAATAATCATTAAAGATATCATTAATAATATTTTGAAATTTAGAAGGAGCATTTTTGAGTCCAAAAGGCATTACGTTCCATTTGTAATGGCCAAAAGGGACATTGAAAGTAGTTTTATATTTATCTTGTTCACTTATTTGAATTTGCCAAAATCCTGATTTTAAATCGAATTTTGAAAATATAGCAGAATCATGAAGCCTATTGAGAAGGTCCTTTTTATTGGGAATAGGGTATCTGATCCATTGTAAGACCTTATTTAGAGGTTTATAATTAATAACTAGCCTAGGGGCTCCTCGTTCTAGTTCAGCTTGTTTTTGGACATAGAAGGCTGAACAGCTCCAAGGGGACTTGGATTAATAGAAGTACTAGGGGATTTTTGATAGATTAAAAGGTCTTGGATTAATAGAAGTACTAGGTCTATTAGGTTTAGCAAACCTATTGGGCTTAAAGGGTTTCCTATAGGTTTGTTTTCTAATGGACTTAGCTTTCTTTTTCTTAATAGCTGATGGGGCCCTAATAGTTTCAAATCCATATTGAGCACAGAAGGATCCTAGTTCCTTTTTGCTCTGATGAAGTTCTGATTTCGTTTTGGATTTTAACTTAATATCGTTACAAAGGGCAAGGCCTTCATTATTGATAAAGCTAATAATTTCTCCACATGAGAGATCATCATAGGGAAGGTTTCCATTTTTGAGGTCTCTAATGCGTTGTCTAACTTTTTCTGCAAAAAGTTTGGGAAGTCCGCTAATAAATTTCTCTTTCCAATAAGCATTATTGGAATCTTTTCTAATGAATACTTTGGAAAGGAAAACATCCTTGTACCATCAAAAATCTTGCATGGTAGAGCAGGTCAAATTGAGAAAAATTTCAGAAGACTAGGCTATCCATCTATCTGGATCTTCTATAAAGTGTTTGGTAATAGTGTAAATCAGGGTTTCGAATGCATTTTCTATTTTTGTTGTGAAAATTATGACTTCTCCTATTTGAGGCTCTATTACTGATTGGGGGCTGCTGTCCTTGGTGGATTCTAAAACTTCTTGTCTATTTTCTTCACTAAGATAATTCGTCTACCATCCCTTAAGGGTTCCAGTAAATCCTGCAATAATAGATTTGGTGATACCTTTGTTGGTATTGGTGGGTTTGGTTCTATAGGAGGTTGCTGCCATAGCCATTTCTTGGAGCATGTCTAGAATGTTATGCTCATTGGCGCCATCAAGGTTCCATTCATAAATGGCGTCACTGTCATACTTAGCTTGAACAATAGGTTGTCTTTCTTCAAATTGGAGATCTGGAGGGGTAAGTCTGGGATAATAATTTCTAGTTGTAGGCAAAGGTGCTCTGGTTCTATAATTGATTTTATTTACTTCATCATATTCTCTAATTTCACTAATTAAATCTCTGTCTATCTCATGAATAGATTCTTTTCCTTTTGAGCTAGATTCTTCCTTAGGTTCTTCTTTTATACTTAATTGTTTTAATCATTCATTAATAGAGGCTAATATGTCATCATCTCCTAAAGTAACGATATCAGTTTCGATAAGGGGAGTGAAAATGAGTAATGATTGGTGGTTTCGGAATGCTGGGTGTATAGGTAATAGGTTTTGAAATGATTGGTTCTGTGACTCTCTCCCGGGGGATTTTGGTGGGAAGACTATCAATTTTATGGTCAATGGAGTCAACAGTATGGCTAATGGAATTCAGATGGGTGGAGATTGTGGCTAGATTTTGATTAGTATAATTATTTTGCTCATAAAGATGTGATATATCAGATCCTGTAGGAATTTGTTCCTTATTATCAGGGTTTTTAAGGATTTTGAAAGGAGTTGCAGGAATTTCTTCTTTAAACAAAGGTGGTTTTAATTTTAAATTGTTTAATGGAGGATGAATGGATGACAAAACCTGATTGGTTGAGGAAGTCCAATTTTGTTCTAATTTAGTAATAACATCTATTTGATTAGGTTTGTCTAAATCAGGATGATTTCTTGCAAAACAGTTATAAATTTTGTTATTGAAAGTGTATATTTCAAACCAGTCAAAGAATAATATGTCACAACGAATTTCATTCATGTGACCATACCATTCTTCATAGATTTTGGACTTTTCTTGTTCAGAAAATGTTTGAGAAAACTAATTTGTTCTTTTCCTATTTTCTTTTGATAGAAAATCCTTTCTTAGTAGATCTTTGTTAATTTCATAGTTAGAACTCATTATGACATTTAATTCATACATATCTGATCTTGTGGGAGAGGGACCTTCGACAGGATCCCGAACTTCATTTTTCTTTGAAGTTTCTCCTACTTGATCTGATTCTAATGCTGTTCTAAAAGAATCAGTTTCATAATATCCTTTAGGTATGGTTGGATGAAAATCCACACCTAATAAATGGTTTTGAGTTCTTGAATCTAGACTATGTCTAGGAGGTAATATCTGAGGATCATCATATAAAGGGGTTCTAATCCTATTGGAGACTAATCGTCTTGATGGTGAAGAATAGGACAAATTATCAGAGGCAAATCTGATAATAACACTTCCATCATTGGATTCACTGATGTAGGAAACATTTCAATTTGCTAGTTCCCTGGGGGGAACCATAGATTCAAATTTCCAACAATCAGGAATAGTGATTTGATTCCATTTTAATAACTTAGGGGTAATAGTATTGGCATGGAAAGTATTGGCTTCTAGAAGAAGAGTTTCTCCTGGTTTGGTTTGTAATAAAGCTTTAGGGTTAATCTTAGGGGTCATAACTTTATAATAAACTTTATAAATAATATTCAAATTTCTAGTTCCTGTTTTAATATCTAATCCTTTTAATTGTATATCTAATGTAAGAGTATCTATGAGATTTGCGTCATACAAATCTTTAGAAAAATTGGGATAGCAATTAAAATAAATAGGACCATTATGAATATTGGAAGCTACTAAAGATAATAAAGAGTTTTGAAAATTTAAATGCCTAGCATCTCTAAGCATCATTAATACAGGAGTATCAATTCC
Source organism: Bretschneidera sinensis (assembly GCA_023935145.1). Lineage (NCBI taxonomy): Eukaryota > Viridiplantae > Streptophyta > Magnoliopsida > Brassicales > Akaniaceae > Bretschneidera > Bretschneidera sinensis. Next base: position 54,836,267 of record CM043697.1, on the reverse strand, counting down.
TAAACGATGTAATGGGTTTTATAGCTATTTGAACTAATCTTAAATGAAGATATTTAAAACCTTCTTGTCTATGCTTTCTCATGGCAGGTAATGATAATAATTTAATACTTTCATTTTTTCTACTAATACTATATGTTTGTTCTGTTGTTGTGATAGAATAGTCTGATTTAAAGTCAAAACTACCTATTTTATAAATTTTATTGATCTTTTGACTGGGTATATGACAGTTAAGAGGATCTTGTTCTATTTTGGCTATGTTTATTTCTTGGCTATTGATGATATAGTTTGGGTCTGAATGATCATCAGTGGGATGATCATGACTTCTTGGAGGGGAAGAAGTATAGGATCCTGACCCGGATGATGAGTCATCACCCTGTCGACGTCTCCTAAAGAGTCTATCCATACAAAGTGATTTGAAGATATGGCAAAGAAGATCGGGGTTAATATAAGTGAATAGTGCCTACCGGGACCACCACACTATGGGTTGACCAACGGACTTACAAAGGGCTGACCAACGGCCTTACCAACACTCAGACACCAGAGTAACAAGAGTCTTGAAGGCAATATAATCAAAGCAAGAAGATGAACAGAATCATAAAAGAAACAACAACATGGCTCTGATACCAACTGATAACAGGATCGTATTGTAAAAGAAAATAACAATAAGTAACATAAAACAGTAAGTAAAATCACAAAGTTTGATAATAAACAACTGATTTTATATATTGTGATTAAAATCAAAGAGTAGCTTACAGTACTTTGTGAAAAGATCACTTGTTTGCTTTACAAAGTGCACTTAAAACTTTTCTCTAAAATTTTTCTCACTAAAACCAACTCTGAAATAAACTCTTGATTACAAAGGAAATTTACAACTTAAATTATACAAAGTGTTGACGGACTTGAAAGAGGATGAAGTTCGGAATTATTGATTGATACTTTCTTGCTAAAGATCTTGCTTTTGCTTAAGAATATCTTGCTTTTGTGTTGTCGAAGTGCTTGTTTTTGTTTTCTTGCGTCGGCTGGGAATCTTGCTGATTGCTTTTACTGTTTGTGTCTTGAGTGCTTCATACTGTTTGTGTCTTCTTGTGTCAGCAGAATATTTTGATTTTTGATTTTCTTGAGTGCTTCATACTATTTTTGTCTTTTTGTGTCGGCAGGAATCTTTATCTTGTTTCATAATCATAATCTTCAAAAGGATCTTGGGCCCAATAATTGGGTGGAGTATTGGGATTGGCAGATGGAGATTGGGTGCTATCTTCATCGCTGTCTGATATTTGTGACAGCTCTTCAAATAATTTCTTTCTTCGTTCTCTTTTTGACATATTGGAAGACGTTGCTTTTGATTCTTTCATGAGGTGGAGAGGATTATTTTGAAACCAACTTTTCACAAAGTTGATGTCAGAATAAGAACAGTCATATTTTGCCCACCATTTAATTTTGAAAGTTCTTTTTATGGAATTGTATCCATAACCAGATGAAGTAATAGTGTAATCCCACGCTAGAATCCAGGGTATAGCAAAAAAAGATATGAATAATAATTCATGGATGTAGGGTTTATGACCAGAAATATGAGATGTAAAATAGGTGAGTGATTCTTGAATTTTGGAAGGGAAAAGAGGTGAGCTGATACCGAAAAATGCCCACCAATCTAAAAACCATATGGGAAAATCAAATTTGCATTTTTTATCAAAAAAGATAAAACATGAATGAGACTTTGGTTTGACAAAAAACATATTGAACCAGGCTTTTTAGTAGTCATTGTAATTATAAGTTGGAGGATTGAAGGCTATAGAAAAGGGATTAGGTTTGTAATGGTCATGGATTTTGTCTGGACTGATAATTTTTTGGATTTTCCATTTGGAATAAATAATTTTGTTATGGTCTAGGGGATCATGGGTGTGAGTAATCTCAGCAGATTTAGTATCTACTAAAATTAACTCATAATAATGCTGGGTTTTTCTTATATCTTCAGGAATGAAGTGAAAACCTGCAGGGAAAACTTGGTTAGTATATAAATATTGCATAATAGGATTATTATCATGGTCATTGTTTGGTAAAGGCATACTGGTACAACTAATATGTTCTTGGATGGATTTTTCTTGATATTGAGTGGGTGGTATTTTGGGTTGTGAAGATAATATTTGGGCATATGATGGAGATGATAATTCAGGGAATTCTTCTAATGGTGCAAATCTATTATTTGGCCTTATTGGAATTCTTAGAGTGAATGGAGATAATGGAGGTCTTGGGGAGGATAATGGGGAATAATAATTAGAGGGTTCTTGAGGTTTTGGGGATGAAGGTGGGTTAACCTTCTGTTTGCCATTTCGGGATGTCGACATGTTGCTGATGTTCCTGCGAAAATTCCCAGGTAAGGAAGTCAGGCAGGGAATTATTCTCTCATTTGATGTATTCTATTTTAAAATCGAATGCACTCAGAATTGTTTGCCATCTTGCAAAGATTTGTTTTGAAACTAAATTTTGAACATCTTTTTGTAAAATTTCTTTAGCAGATTTGCAATCAATTCGTAATAAAAATGTTTTGCTGTATAAATCGTCTTGAAATTTTGATATACATAAAACAATTGATAAAATCTCTTTTTTAATAGTTGAATAATTTTTTTGAGCTCCGAGCCAAATACTGGAATGATAACGGACAATTTGCTCATTGGATTTTTCTGGAAGAATCTGTTTGAGTATACCACCATATCCTGTGTCGGAGGCATCAGTCTCAATAATAATTTGAGCTGAAGGGGACAGGATACCTAAACATGGAAGACTTAATACTTTTGTCTTGATAAATCTTACGACTTCAGTGTGTTGTGGGGACCATGGTTCTGGATTTTTGCGAAGTCTTTTATATAAAGGTTTGCAAATTTATCTCATATGAGAGAAATAATCTGATATGTAATTTAAACATCCTAAAAATCTTTGAAGTTGGGATTTATCCTTAATTTCATCAGGGAATTTATTGGTGAATTCTATAGATCTCTCTATAGGTTTAATAGTTCCTTGAAAAATCAGATGTCCTAAAAATCTGACTTTTGTCTGGAATAATTTCATCTTGGATTCTTACCTGGCATATACCCAGTCAAAAGATCAATAGGATTTATCCAGTAGGTAGTTTTGACTTTAGATCAGACTACTTTATCAAAACAACATAACAAACATATAGTATTAGTAGAGAAAATGAAAGTATGAAATTATTATCGTTGCCTACAATGAGAAAGCATAGACAAGAAGGTTTTAAATATCTTCATTTAGGATTAGTTCAAATAGCTATAAAACCATTACATCGTTTAGGGATTGATACTCCTGTATTAATGATGCTTAGAGATGCTAGGTATTTAAATTTTCAAAACTCTTTATTATCTTTAGTAGCTTCCAATATTCATAATGGTCTTGTTTATTTTAATTGTTATCCCAATTTTTCTATAGATTTGTATGACCCAAATCTCATAGATACTCTTACATTAGATATACAATTAAAAGGATTAGATATTAAAACAGGAACTAGAAATTTGAATATTATTTATAAAGTTTATTATAAAGTTATGACCACTAAGATTAACCCTAAAGCTTTATTACAAACCAAACCAAGAGAAACTCTTCTTCTAGAAGCCAATACTTTCCATGCCAAAACTATTACCCCTAAGTTATTAAAATGGAATCAAATCACTATTCTTGATTGTTGGAAATTTGAATCTATGGCTCCCCACCAGAGAACTAGCAAATTCAAATGTTTCCCACATTAGTGAATCCAATGATGGAAGTGTTATTCTCATATTTGCCTCTGATAATCTGTCATCTTCTTCATCATCAAGACGATCAGTCTCCAATAGGATTAGAACCCCTTTATATGATGATCCTCAGATATTACCTCCTAGACGTAGTCTAGATTCAAGAACTCAAAACCATTTATTAGGTGTGGATTTTCATCCAACCATACCTAAAGGATATTATGAAACTGATTCTTTTAGAACAGCATTAGAATCAGATCAAGTAGGAGAAACTTCAAAGAAAAATGAAGTTCAGGATCCTGTCCAAGATCCCTCTCCGACAAGATCAGATATGTATGAATTAAATGTCATAATGTGTTCTAACTATGAAATTAACAAAGATCTACTAAGAAAGGATTTTCTAATAAATACTTTGGCGAGGAAAACATCCTTGTACCATCTAAAATCTTGCATGGTAGGGCAGGTCAAATGGAGAAGAATTTCATAAGACCTGGCTATCCATCTATCTGGATCTCCTATAAAGTGTTTAGTAATAGCGTAAATCAGGGCTTCAAATGCATTCTCAATTTTTGTTGTGAAAATTCTGACTTCTCCTGCTTGAGGATCTATTACTGATTGGGGGCTGCTGTCCTTGGTGGATTCTAAAACTTCTTGCCTATTTTCTTCAGTAAGATAATTCGTCCACCATCCGTTAAAGGTTCCAGTAAATCCTGCAATAATAGATTTGGTGATACCTTTATTGGTATTGGTGGGTTTGGTTCTATAGGAGGTTACTACCATAGCCATTTCTTGGAGCATGTCTAGAATGTTATGCTCATTGGCGCCATCAAGGTTCCATTTATAAATGGCATCACTGTCATACTTAGCTTGAACAGCAAGCTGTCTTTCCTCAAATTGGAGATCTGGAGGGGTAGGTCTGGGATAATAATTTCTAGTTGTAGGCAAAGGTGCTCTAGTTCTATAATTGATTTTATTTACTTCATCATATTCTCTAATTTCACTAATTAAATCTCTGTCTATCTCATGAATAGATTCTTTTCCTTTTGAGCTAGATTCTTCCTTAGGTTCTTCTTTTATACTTAATTGTTTTAATCGTTCATTAATAGAGGCTAATATGTCATCATCTCCTAAAGTAACGATATCAGTTTCGATATGGGGAGTGAAGATAGGTTGAGTAATGGTTGGTGGTTTCTGAATGCTGGGTGTATAGGTAATAGGTTTTGAAATGATTGGTTCTGTGACTCTCTCCCGGGGGATTTTGGAGGGAAGACTATCAATTTTATGGTCAATAGAGTCAACAGTAGGGCTAATGGAATTCAGATGAGTGGAGATTGTGGCTAGATTTTGATTAGTATAATTATTTTGCTCATAAAGATGTGATATATCAGATCCTGTAGGAATTTGTTCCTTATTATCAGGGTTTTTAAGGATTTTGAAAGGGTTTGTAGGAATTTCTTCTTTAAACAAAGGTGGTTTTAATTTTAAATTGTTTAATGGAGGATGAATGGATGACGAAACCTGATTGGTTGAGGAAGTCCAATTTTGTTCTAATTTAGTAATAACATCTATTTGATTGGGTTTGTTTAAATCAGGATGATTTCTTACAAAAGAGTTATAAATTTTGTTATTGAAAGTGTATATTTCAAACCAGTCAAAGAATAATATGTCACAACGAATTTCATTCATGTGACCATAGCATTCTTCACGGATTTTGAACTTTTCTTGTTCAGAAAATGTTTGAGAAAACCAGTTTGTTCTTTTCCGATTTTATTTTGATAGAAAATCCTTTCTTAGTAGATCTTTGTTAATTTCATAGTTAGAACTCATTATGACATTTAATTCATACATATCTGATCTTGTGGGAGAGGGATCTTGGACAAGATCCTGAACTTCATTTTTCTTTGAAGTTTCTCCTACTTGATCTGATTCTAATGCTGTTCTAAAAGAATCAGTTTCATAATATCCTTTAGGTATGGTTGGATGAAAATCCACACCTAATAAATGGTTTTGAGTTCTTGAATCTAGACTACGTCTAGGAGGTAATATCTGAGGATCATCATATAAAGGGGTTCTAATCCTATTGGAGACTGATCGTCTTGATGGTGAAGAAGAGGATAGATTATCATAGGCAAATCTGATAATAACACTTCCATCATTGGATTCACTGATGTGGGAAACATTTTAATTTGCTAGTTCCCTGGGGGAAACCATAGATTCAAACTTCCAACAATCAGGAATAGTGATTTGATTCCATTTTAATAACTTAGGGGTAATAGTATTGGCATGGAAAGTATTGGCTTCTGGAAGAAGAGTTTCTCCTAGTTTGGTTTGTAATAAAGCTTTAGGGTTAATCTTAGTGGTCACAACTTTATAATAAACTTTATAAATAATATTCAAATTTCTAGTTCCTGTTTTAATATCTAATCCTTTTAATTGTATATCTAATATAAGAGTATCTATGAGATTTAGGTCTTACAAATCTATCAAAAAATTGGGATAACAATTAAAATAAACAGGACAATTATGAATATTGGAAGCTACTAAAGATAATAAAGAGTTTTGAAAATTTAAATGCCTAACATCTCTAAGCATCATTAATACAGGAGTATCAATTCCTAAACGATGTAATGGTTTTATAGCTATTTGAACTAATCCTAAATGAAGATATTTAAAACCTTCTTGTCTATGCTTTCTCACGGCAGGTAACGATAATAATTTAATACTTTCATTTTCTCTACTAATACTATATGTTTGTTCTGTTGTTTTGATAGAGTAGTCTGATCTAAAGTCAAAACTACCTACTTGATAAATCCTATTGATCTTTTGACTGGGTATATGCCAGTTAAGAAGATCTTGTTCTATTTTGGCTATGTTTATCTCTTGACTATTGACAGTATAATTTGGGTCTTAATGATCATCAGTGGGAGGATCATGACTTCTTGGAGGAGAAGAGGTATTGGATCCTGACACGGATGATGAGTCATCACCCTGTCGACGTCTCCTAAAGAGTCTGTCCATACAAAGAGATTTGAAGATATGGCAAAGAAGACTGGAGTTAACAAAAATGAATAGTGCCTACCGGGACCACCACACTATGGGCTGACCAACGGACTTACAAAGGGCTGACCAACAGCCTTACCAACACTCAGACACCAGAGTAACAAGAGTCTTGAAAGCAATATAATCACAGCAAGAAGATGAACAGAATCATAAAAGAAACAACAACATGGCTTTGATACCAACCAAAAACAGGATCGTATTGTAAAAGAAAATAACAATAAGTAACAGAAAACAGTAAGTAAAATCACAAAGTTTGATAATAAACAGCTGATTTTATATATTGTGATTAAAATCAAAGAGTAGCTTACAGTGCTTTGTGAAAAGATCACTTGTTTGCTTTACAGAGTGCACTTAAAACTTTTCTCTAAAATTTTTCTCACTAAAACCAACTCTAAAATAAACTCTTGATTACAAAGGAAATTTACAACTTAATTTATACAAAGTGTTGACGGACTTGAAAGAGGATAAAGTCCGAGATTATTGATTGATACTTTCTTGCTAAGGATCTTGCTTTTGCTTAAGAATATATTGCTTTTTTGCTGTCGAAGTGCTTTTTTTTGTTTTCTTGCATCGGCTGGGAATCTTGCTGATTGCTTTTACTATTTGTGTCTTGAGTGCTTCATACTGTTTGTGTATTTATGTGTCGGCAGGAATCTTTATCTTGTTTGATAATCATAATCTTCAAAAGGATCTTGGGCCCAATAGTTGGGTGGAGTATTGGGATTGGCAGATGGAGATTGGGTGCTATCTTCATCGCTGTCTGATATTTGTGACAGTTCTTCAAATAATTTCTTTCATCGTTCCCTTTTTGACATATTGGAAGACGTTGCTTTTGATTCTTTCATGAGGTGGAGAGGATTATTTTGAAACCAACTTTTCACAAAGTTGATGACAGAATAAGAACAGTCATATTTTGCCCACCATTTAATTTTGAAAGTTCTTTTTATGGAATTGTATCCATAACCAGATGCAGTAATAGTGTAATCCCACGCTAGAATCCATGGTATAGCAAAAAGAGATGTGAATAATAATTCATGGATGTAGGGTTTATGACCAGAAATATGAGATGTAAAATAGGTGAGTGATTCTTGAATTTTGGAAGGGAAAAGAGGTGAGCTGATACCGAAAAATGGCCACCAATCTAAAAACCACATGGGAAAATCAAATTTGCAATTTTTATCAAAAAAGATAAACCATGAATGAGTCTTTGGTTTGACAAAAAAACATATTGAACCAAGCTTTTTGGTAGTCATTGTAATTATAAGTTGGAGGATTTAAGGCTATAGAAAAGGGATTAGGTTTGTAATGGTCATGGATTTTGTCTGGACTGATAATTTTTTGGATTTTACATTTGGAATAAATAATTTTGTTATGGTCAAGGGAATCATGGCTGTGAGTAATCTCAGTAGATTTAGTATCTACTAAAATTAACTCATAATAATGCTGGATTTTTCTTATATCTTCACAAATGAAGTGAAAACCTGCAGGGAAAACTTGGTTAGTATATAAATATTGCATAATAGGATTATTATCATGGTCATTGTTTGGTAAAGGCATACTGGTATAACTAATATGTTCTTGGATTGATTTTTCTTGATATTGAGTGGGTGGTATTTTGGGTTGTGAAGATAATATTTGGGCATATGATGGAGATGATAATTCAGGGAATTCTTCTAATGGTGCAAATCTATTATTTGGCCTTATTGGAATTCTTGGAGTGAACGGAGATAATGGAGGTCTTGGGGAGGATAATGGGGAATAATAGTTAGAGGGTTCTTGAGGTTTTGGGGATGAAGGTGGGTTAACCTTCTGTTTGCCCTTTTGGGATGTTGACATGTTGCTGATGTTCCTGCAAAAATTCCTGGGTAAGGAAGTCAGGCAGGGAATTATTCTCTCCTTTGATGTATTCTATTGTAAAAAAGAATGCACTCAGAATTGCTTGCCATCTTGCAAAGATTTGTTTTGAAACTAAATTTTGAACATCTTTTTGTAAAATTTCTTTAGCAGATTTGCAATCAATTCGTAATAAAAATTTTTTGCTGTATAAATCGTCTTGAAATTTTGATATACGTAAAAAAATTGATAAAATCTCTTTTTTAATGGTTGAATAATTTTTTTGAGCTCCGAGCCAAATACTGGAATGATAACGGACAATTTGCTCACTGGATTTTTCTGGAAGAATCTGTTTGAGTATACCACCATATCCTGTGTCGGAGGCATCAGTCTCAACAATAATTTGAGCTGAAGGGGACAGGATACCTAAACATAGAAGACTTAATACTTTTGTCTTGATAAATCTTACGACTTCAGTGTGTTATGGGGACCATGGTTATGGATTTTTGCGAAGTCTTTTATATAAAGGTTCGCAAATTTGTCTCATATGAGGGAAATAATCTGATATGTAATTTAAACATCCTAAAAATCTTTGAAGTTTGGTTTTATCCTTAATTTCATCAGGGAATTTATTGGCGAATTCTATAGATCTATCTATAGGTTTAATAGTTCCTTGAAAAATGAGATGTCCTAAAAATCTGACTTTTGTCTGGAATAATTTCATCTTGGATTCTGATAATACTAATCAATTAGTTTTGATAATTTGAAAAAATGTTTTAAGATGCTTAAGATGTTGATTTATTGATTTTGAAAATATCAAGATATCATCAATATATGTTATGCTAAAATTAGAATAATCATTAAAGATATCATTAATAATATTTTGAAATTCAGAAGGAGTATTTTTTAGTCCAAAAAGCATTACACTCCATTCATAATGGCCAAAAGGGATATTGAAAGCAGTTTTATATTTATCTTGCTCACTTGTTTGAATTTGCCAAAATTCTGATTTTAAATCGAATTTTGAAAATATAGCAGAATCATGAAGCCTATTGAGAATGTCCTTTTTATTGGGAATAGGGTATCTGATCCATTGTAAGACCTTATTTAGAGGTTTATAATTAATAACTAGCCTAGGGGCTCCTCGTTCTAGTTCAGCTTGTTTTTGGACATAGAAGGCTGAACAGCTCCAAGGGGACTTGCTGGGCCGGATTAATCTTTTCTCTAATAATCCTTTAATTTCTTATTGACAATAACTTAGCAGTTCTTGGTTCATTTGGATGGGCTTGGACTTTGATGGAATGTCTTTTTCATTAAAGCCGGGCTCATATGGTAAAGAAACTATGTGCTTTTTCCTTTCAAAAGGCGTTTGGGATATTAGCACAAATTTCTTTTTTAAAAGTTATTTCTAATTCTTTAATTTGGGCTTGGACTTGGGCTTCTCTTAATTGTTGTTCTATTTTTTTTTGTAATAGATTTCTTCTTTTAGAAAGTTAATATGGGCTTGTTTATTTTGGATTAAATTTATTTGACGATGAAGACTATCGGCTTATAATAGATTTAGGTCTCTGGTATCTATGGGTTGAAGGAAAGGGAAAAATAACATTTGTCCTAATAGGTTGGTTTCTATTCCTAAATGACTAGCTGTGAAGGAATATATTTGGGTAAGGAAAGGCGTTCCTAGGGTAATGTTCTGATGTATGTTTTTTACTAATATAAAATACGTTCTTAGGCAGTAACCATCGTTACATACGTAAGAATTGCTTATTTTGTATTCTACATTTAATTTTGAACCACTAGCAGTATTTAACCTTTCAGTGGTTTTATCATAGTATTTGGTAGGGACAAGGCCTTCCTTGAGACAATTCTGGTCAGCACTAGAATCAACAAGGGCAGTGGTGTTTATATGGTATTCTTCATTAATAACAATAGAAATTCTAATATACCATTTCTGGTAATTAATCCTTTCTATTAAACTAATGAAGCTTTCATCAGGATTTACTGTGGGTTCTTCTTCATTGTCTGAAGAAGATGCTTTGCTAGGGGCAATAGACTTTCCTTTCTTGTCTGTGGGAGATAGTATTGATTCTTTGGGACCTTCAATCTCAAGACTAATCATTCTGGCTTTGATAGCTGCAGTTTCCTGCTGAATGGTCTTTATTTGTTCTTTCATAGTGTTGACTTCTACTTGTAAATCTTGAATACTAGCAGTCTTGGGTTTATTAAATTTTGATTCTAAGATTTTTGATAGATTAAAAGGTTCTGGGTCTTTTAATCATTTTTCTTCACAAACTAAATCTCTTAATTTTACTAGATAATCCTTTTTAGTGATAGGGTCATCAATTTTGTCTATGATGTCTAATAGGAATTCTTTTTAGGAGGAGATCATATTTATAGATCTACATGTACAAAGTCCTTCATCACAATTACAAGATTGTGATTCATCAGAGGATTCTGTGTTGGAAGTCTCTTGCATAGTATATATGACATCATCATTGTCAGATGAAGAAGGGTCTTCTTCTGACTGAGAGTCAATAATCATTACTTTTAATAGTTATTGTTTTAATGAGTCATCTATTTCTAATTCGTTGATTTTTTCCTTCACTTTGCAATTCTTGGCCCAATGACCAAGACGTCCACATTTGAAGCAAGCCTTAGAGGACTTTGGGTTTGAATCATGGATTTTTGGATTTCTAGTTTTCTTGGGCCTGGGATTAATAGAAGTACTAGGTCTATTGGGCTTAGCAAACCTATTGGGCTTAAAGGGTTTCCTATAGGTTTGTTTTCTAATGGACTTAGCTTTCTTTTTCTTAATAGCTGATGGGGCCCTAACAGTTTCAAATCCATATTGAGCACAGAAGGATCCTAGTTCCTTTTTGCTCTGATGAAGTTCTTATTTCATTTTGGATTTTAACTTAATATTGTTACAAAGGGCAAGGCCTTCATTATTGATAAAGCTAATAATTTCTCCATAGGAGAGATCATCATATGGAAGGTTTCCATTGTTGAGGTCTCTAATGCGTTGTCTAACTTTTTCTGTAAATAGTTTGGGAAGTCCACTAATAAATTTCTCTTTCCAATAAGCATTATTGGAATCTTTTCTAATAAATACTTTGGCAAGGAAAACATCCTTGTACCATCTAAAATCTTGCATGGTAGGGCAGGTCAAATTGAGAAGAATTTCAGAAGACCTGGCTATCCATCTGTCTGGATCTCCTATAAAATGTTTGGTAATAGCATAAATAAGGGTTTCAAATGCATTTTCTATTTTTTTGTGAAAATTCTGACTTCTCCTGTTTGTGGGTTTATTACTGATTGGGGGCTACTGTCCTTGGGGGATTCTAATACTTCTTGTCGGTTTTCTTCAGTGAGGTAATTTGTCCACCATCCCTTAAAGGTTTCAGTAAACCCTGCAATAATAGATTTTGTGATACCTTTATTGGTATGGGTTTGGTTCTATAGGAGCTTGCTGCCATAGCCATTTCTTGGAGCATGTCTAGAATGTTATGCCCACTGGCGCCATCAAGGTTCCATTCATAAATGATGTCACTGTCATACTTAGCTTGAACATCAAGCTGTCTTTCTTCAAATTGCAGATCTGGAGGGATAGGTCTGGGATAAATATAAAACTGCTTTCAATGTCCCTTTTGGCCATTACAAATGGAATGTAATGCCTTTTGGACTAAAAAATGCTCCTTCTGAATTTCAAAATATTATTAATGATATCTTTAATGATTATTCTAATTTTAGCATAATATATATTGATGATATCATGATATTTTCAAAATCAATAGTTCAACATTTTAAGCATCTTAAAACATTTTTTCAAATTATCAAAACTAATGGATTAGTATTATCAAAATCCAAGATGAAATTATTCCAGACAAAAGTCAGATTTTTAGGACATCTGATTTTTCAAGGAACTATTAAACCTATAGATAGATCTATAGAATTCACCAATAAATTCACTTGTGAAATTAAGGATAAAATCCAACTTCAAAGATTTTTAGGATGTTTAAATTACATATCAGATTATTTCCCTCATATGAGACAAATTTGCAAACCTTTATATAAAAGACTTCGCAAAAATCCAGAACCATGGTCCCCATAACACACTGAAGTCGTAAGATTTATCAAGACAAAAGTATTAAGTCTTCCATGTTTAGGTATCCTGTCCCCTTCAGCTTAAATTATTGTTGAGACTGATGCCTCCGACACAAGATATGGTGGTTTACTCAAACAGATTCTTCCAGAAAAATCCAATGAGCAAATTGTCCGTTATCATTCCAGTATTTGGCTCGGAGCTCAAAAAAATTATTCAACCATTAAAAAAGAGATTTTATCAATTTTTTTACGTATATCAAAATTTCAAGACGATTTATACAGCAAAACATTTTTATTACGAATTGATTGCAAATCTGCTAAAGAAATTTTACAAAAAGATGTTCAAAATTTAGTTTCAAAACAAATCTTTGCAAGATGGCAAGCAATTCTGAGTGCATTCGATTTTACAATAGAATACATCAAATGAGAGAATAATTCCCTGCAAGATATTCTTAAGCAAAAGCAAGATCCTTAGCAAGAAAGTATCAATCAATAATTCCGGACTTCATCCTCTTTCAAGTCCGTCAACACTTTGTATAAATTAAGTTGTAAATTTCCTTTATAATCAAGAGTTTATTTCAGAGTTGGTTTTAGTGAGAAAAATTTTAGAGAAAAGTTTTAAGTGCACTCTGTAAAGCAATCAAGTGATCTTTTCACAAAGCACTGTAAGCTACTCTTTGATTTTAATCACAATATATAAAATCAGCTATTTATTATCAAACTTTGTGATTTTACTTACTGTTTTCTGTTACTTATTGTTATTTTCTTTTACAATACGATCCTGTTTTCAGTTGGTATCAGAGCCATGTTGTTGTTTCTTTTATGATTCTGTTCATCTTCTTGCTTTGATTATATTGCCTTCAAGACTCTTGTTACTCTGGTGTCTGAGTGTTGGTAAGGTAGTTGGTCAGCCCTTTGTAAGTACGTTGGTCAGCCCATAGTGTGGTGGTCCCGGTAGGCACTATTCACTTCTGTTAACCCCAGTCTTCTTTGCCATATCTTCAAATCTCTTTGTATGGACAGACTCTTTAGGAGACGTCGACAGGGTGATGACTCATCATCCGTGTCAGGATCCAATACTTCTTCCCCTCCAAGAAGTCATGATCATCCCACTGATGATCATTCAGACCCAAACTATGTCATCAATAGCCAAGAAATAAACATAGCCAAAATAGAACAAGATCTTCTTAACTGACATATACCCAGTCAAAAGATCAATAGAATTTATCAAATAGGTAGTTTTGACTTTAAATCAGACGACTCTATCAAAACAACATAACAAACATATAGTATTAGTAGAGAAAATGAAAGTATTAAATTATTATTGTTACCTGCCATGAGAAAGCATAGACAAGAAGGTTTTAAATATCTTTATTTAGGATTAGTTCAAATAGCTATAAAACCATTACATCATTTAGTAATTGATACTCCTGTATTAATGATGCTTAGAGACGCTAGGCATTTAAATTTTCAAAATTCTTTATTATTTTTAGTAGCTTCCAATATTCATAATGGTCTTGTTTATTTTAATTGTTATCCCAATTTTTCTATAGATTTGTATGACCCAAATCTCATAGATACTCTTACATTAGATATACAATTAAAAGGATTAGATATTAAAACAGGAACTAGAAATTTGAATATTATTTATAAAGTTTATTATAAAGTTATGACCACTAAGATTAACCCTAAAGCTTTATTACAAACCAAACCAGGAGAAACTCTTCTTCTAGAAGCCAATACTTTCCATGCCAATACTATTACCCCTAAGTTATTAAAATGGAATCAAATCACTATTCCTGATTGTTGGAAATTTGAATCTATGGTTCCCCCCAGGGAACTAGCAAATTCAAATGTTTCCCACATCAGTGAATCCAATGATGGAAGTGTTATTATCATATTTGCCTCTGATAATCTGTCCTCTTCTTCATCATCAAGACGATCAGTCTCCAATAGGATTAGAACCCCTTTATATGATGATCATCAGATATTACCTCCTAGACGTAGTCTAGATTCAAGAACTCAAAACCATTTATTAGGTGTGGATTTTCATCCAACCATACCTAAAGGATATTATGAAACTAATTCTTTTAGAACAGCATTAGAATCAGATCAAGTAGGAGAAACTTCAAAGAAAAATGAAGTTCAGGATCCTGTCCAAGATCCCCCTCCCACAAGATCAGATATGTATGAATTAAATGTCATAATAAGTTCTAACTATCAAATCAACAAAGATCTATTAAGAAAAGATTTTCTATCAAAAGAAAATAGGAAAAGAACAAATTGGTTTTCTCAAACATTTTCTGAACAAGAAAAGTCCAAAATTCAAGAAGAATTGTATGGTCACATGAATGAAATTCGTTATGACATATTATTCTTTGACTGGTTTGAAATATACACTTTCAATAACAAAATTTATAACCCTTTTGCAAGAAATCATCCTGATTTAGACAAACCCAATCAAATAGATGTTATTACTAAATTAGAACAAAATTGGACTTCCTCAACCAATCAGGTTTCGTCATCCATTCATCCTCCATTAAACAATTTAAAATTAAAACCACCTTTGTTTAAAGAAGAAATTCCTGCAGCCCCTTTCAAAATCCTTAAAATCCTTGATAATAAGGAACAAATTCCTACAGGATCTGATATATCGCATCTTTATGAGCAAAATAATTATACTAATCAAAATCTAGCCACAATCTCCACCCATCTGAATTCCATTAGCCATACTGTTGACTCCATTGACCATAAAATTGATAGTGTTCCCTCCAAAATCCCCCGGGAGAGAGTCACAGAACCAATCATTTCAAAACCTATTACCTATACACCCAGCATTCAGAAACCACCAACCATTACTCAACCTATCTTCACTCCCCATATCGAAACTGATATCGTTACTTTAGGAGATGATGACATATTAGCCTCTATTAATGAACGATTAAAACAATTAAGTATAAAAGAAGAACCTAAGGAAGAATCTAGCTCAAAAGGAAAAGAATCTATTCATGAGATAGATAGAGATTTAATTAGTGAAATTAGAGAATATGAACGTATTTTATATTAGTCAAAAACATCCACCAGAATATTATTCTAGGAACACCTTTTCTTACCCAAATATATCCCTTTACAGTTAGCCATTTAGGAATAGAAACCAACCTTTTAGGACAAAAATTATTTTTCCCTTTCCTTCAACCCATAGATACTAGAGACTTGAATCTATTACAGGCCAATAGTCTTCATCGTCAAATAAATTCGATCCAAAACAAACAAACCCATATTAACTTCTTAAAAGAAGAAATCCATTACAAAAAAAAATAGAACAACAATTAAGAGAAGCCCAAGTCCAAGCCCAAATTAAAGAATTAGAAACAACCTTCATAAAAGAAATTTGTGCCAATTTCCCAAATGCCTTTTGGGAAAGGAAAAAGCATATAGTTTCTTTACCATATAAGCCCGGCTTTAATGAAAAAGACATTCCATCAAAGTCTAGGCCCATCCAATTGAACCAAGAACTGCTAAGTTATTATCCTGAAGAAATTAAAGGATTATTAGAGAAAAGATTAATCCGGCCCAGCAAGTCCCTTTGGAGTTGTTCAGCCTTCTATGTCCAAAAACAAGCTGAACTAGAACGATGAGCCCCTAGGCTAGTTATTAATTATAAACCTCTAAATAAGGTCTTACAATGGATCAGATACCCTATTCCCAATAAAAATGACCTTCTCAATAGGCTTCATGATTCCGCTATATTTTAAAAATTCGATTTAAAATCAAAATTTTGGCAAATTCAGATAAGTGAGCAAGATAAATATAAAACTGTTTTCAATGTCCCTTTTGGCCATTACGAATGGAACATAATGCCTTTTGGACTCAAAAATGCTCCTTCTGAATTTCAAAATATTATTAATGATACCTTTAATGATTATTCTAATTTTAGCATAACATATATTAATGATATCCTGATATTTTCAAAATCAATAGATCAACATTTTAAGCATCTAAAAACATTTTTTCAAATTATCAAAACTAATGGATTAGTATTATCAGAATCCAAGATGAAATTATTCCAGACAAAAGTCAGATTTTTAGGACATCTGATTTTTCAAGGAACTATTAAACCTATAGATAGATCTATAGAATTCACCAATAAATTCCCTGATAAAATTAAGGATAAAACCCAACTTCAAAGATTTTTAGGATGTTTAAATTACATATCAGATTATTTCCCTCATATGAGACAAATTTGCGAACCTTTATATAAAAGACTTCGCAAAAATCCAGAACCATGGTCCCCATAAAACACTGAAGTCGTAAGATTTATCAAGACAAAAGTATTAAGTCTTCCATGTTTAGGTATCCTGTCCCCTTCAGCTCAAATTATTGTTGAGACTGATGCCTCCGACACAGGATATGGTGGTATACTCAAACAGATTCTTCCAGAAAAATCCAGTGAGCAAATTGTCTGTTATCATTCCGGTATTTGGCTCGGAGCTCAAAAAAATTATTCAACTATTAAAAAAGAAATTTTATCAATTGTTTTATGTATATCAAAATTCCAAGACGATTTATACAGCAAAACATTTTTACTTCGAATTGATTGCAAATCTGCTAAAGAAATTTTACAAAAAGATGTTCAAAATTTAGTTTCAAAACAAATCTTTCCAATATGGCAAGCAATTCTGAGTGCATTCAATTTTGCAATAGAATACATCAAAGGAGAGAATAATTCCCTGCCTGACTTCCTTCTCCGGGAATTTTTGCAGGAACATCAGCAACATGTCAACATCCCGAAAGGGCAAATAGAAGGTTAACCCACCTTCATCCCCAAAACCGCAAGAACCCTCTAACTATTATTCCCCATTATCCTCCCCAAGACCTCCATTATCTCCATTCACTCCAAGAATTCTAATAAGGCCAAATAATAGATTTGCACCATTAGAAGAATTCCCTGAATTATATTCTCCATCATATACCCAAATATTATCTTCACATCCCAAAATACCACCCACTCAATATTAAGAAAAATCCATCCAAGAACATATTAGTTGTACCAGTATGCCTTTACCAAACAATGACCATGATAATAATCCTATTATGCAATATTTATATACTAACAAAGTTTTCCCTGCAGGTTTTCACTTCATTCCCGAAGATATAAAAAAAAACCCAGCATTATTATGAGTTAATTTTAGTAGATACTAAATCTGCTGAGATTACTCACACCCATGATCCCCTAGACCATAACAAAATTATTTATTCGAAATGTAAAATCCAAAAAATTATCAATCCAGACAAAATCCATGACCATTACAAACCTAATCCCTTTTCTATAGCCTTCAATCCTCCAACTTATAATTACCATGACCACCAAAAAGCCTGGTTCAATATGTTTTTTGTCAAACCAAAGACTCATTCATGGTTTATCTTTTTTGATAAAAAAATGTAAATTTGATTTTCCCATATGGTTTTTAGATTGGTGGGCATTTTTCGGTATCAGCTCACCTCTTTTCCCTTCCAAAATTCCAGAATCACTCACCTTTTTTACATCTTATATTTCTGATCATAAACCCTGCATCCATGAATTATTATTCATATCTCTTTTTTCTATACCCTGGATTCTAGCGTGGGATTACACTATTACTGCATCTGGTTATGGATACAATTCCATAAAAAGAACTTTCAAAATTAAATGGTGGGCAAAATATGACTGTTCTTATTCTAACATCAACTTTGTGAAAAGTTGGTTTCAAAATAATCCTCTCAACCTCATGAAAGAATCAAAAGCAACGTCTTCCAATATATCAAAAAGAGAACGAAGAAAGAAATTATTTGAAGAACTGTCACAAATATCAGACAACGATGAAGATAGCACCCAATCTCCATCTGCTAATCCCAATACTCCACCCATCTATTGGGCCCAAGATCCTTTTGAAAATTGTGATTATAAAACAAGATAAAGATTCCTGCCGACACAAAAAGACAAAAATAGTATGGAGCACTCAAGAAAATCAAGAAGCAAAATATTCTGCCGACACAAGAAGACACAAACAGTATGAAGCACAAACAGTAAAAGCAATCAGCAAGATTCCCAGGCGACGCAAGATATTTTTAAGCAAAAGCAAGATTCTTAGCAAGAAAGTATCAGTCAATAATTCTGGACTTCATCCTCTTTCAAGTCCGTCAACACTTTGTATAAATTAAGTTGTAAATTTCCTTTGTAATCAAGAGTTTATTTCAGAGTTGGTTTTAGTGAGAAAAATTTTAGAGAAAAGTTTTAAGTGCACTCTATAAAGCAATCAAGTGATCTTTTCACAAAGCACTGTAAGCTACTCTTTGATTTTAATCACAATATATAAAATCAGCTATTTATTATCAAACTTTGTGATTTTACTTACTGTTTTCTGTTACTTACTATTATTTTCTTTTACAATACAATCATGTTTTCAGTTGGTATCAGAGCCATGTTGTTGTTTCTTTTATGATTCTGTTCATCTTCTTGCTTTGATTATATTGCCTTCAAGACTCTTGTTACTCTGGTGTCTGAAGGTTGGTAAGGCCGTTGGTCAGCCCTTTGTAAGTACGTTGGTCAGCCCATAGTGTGGTGGTCCCGGCAGGCACTATTCACTTTTGTTAACTCCAGTTTTCTTTGCCATATCTTCAAATATCTTTGTATGGACAGACTCTTTAGGAGACGTCGACAGGGTGATGACTCATCATCCATGTCAGGATCCAATACCTCTTCTCCTCTAAGAAGTCATGATCACCCCACTGATGATCATCAAGACCCAAATTATATTCTCAATAGTCAAGAGATAAACATAGCCAAAATAGAACAATATCTTCTTAACTGGCATATACCTAGTCAAAATATCAATAGGATTTATCAAGTAGGTAGTTTTGACTTTAAATCAGACTACTCTATCAAAACAACAGAACAAACATATAGTATTAGTAGAAAAAATGAAAGTATTAAATTATTATCGTTACCTGCCATGAGAAAGCATAGACAAGAAGGTTTTAAATATCTTCATTTAGGATTAGTTCAAATAGCTATAAAACCATTACATCATTTAGTAATTGATACTCCTGTATTAATGATGCTTAGAGATGCTAGGCATTTAAATTTTCAAAACTCTTTATTATCTTTAGTAGCTTCCAATATTCATAATGGTCCTGTTTATTTTAATTGTTATCCCAATTTTTCTATAGATTTGTATGACCCAAATCTCATAGATACTCTTACATTAGATATACAATTAAAAGGATTAGATATTAAAATAGGAACTAGAAATTTGAATATTATTTATAAAGTGTATTATAAAGTTATGACCACTAAGATTAACCCTAAAGCTTTATTACAAACCAAACCAGGAGAAACTCTTCTTCTAGAAGCCAATACTTTCCATGCCAATACTATTACCCCTAAGTTATTAAAATGGAATCAAATCACTATTCCTGATTGTTGGAAATTTGAATCTATGGTTCCCCCAGAGAACTAGCAAATTCAAATGTTTCCCACATCATGATGGAAGTGTTATTATCAGATTTGCCTCTGATAATCTGTCCTCTTCTTCATCATCAAGACGATCAGTCTCCAATAGGATTAGAACCCCTTTATATGATGATCCTTAGATATTACCTCCTAGATGTAGTCTAGATTTAAGAACTCAAAACTATTTATTAGGTGTGGATCTTCATCCAACCATACCTAAAGGATATTATGAAACTGATTCTTTTAGAACAACATTAGAATCAGATCAAGAAGGAGAAACTTCAAAGAAAAATGAAGTTCAGGATCCTGTCCAAGATCCCTCTCCCACAAGATCAGATATGATGTCATAATGAGTTCTAACTATGAAATTAACAAAGATCTATTAAGAAAGGATTTTCTATCAAAAGAAAATAGGAAAAGAACAAATTGGTTTTCTCAAACATTTTCTGAACAAGAAAAGTCCAAAATCCGTGAAGAATGGTTTGGTCACATGAATGAAATTCGTTGTAACATATTTTTCTTTGACTGGTTTGAAATATACACTTTCAAAAACAAAATTTATAACCCTTTTGCAAGAAATCATCCTGATTTAGACAAACCCAATCAAATAGATGTTATTACTAAATTAGAACAAAATTGGACTTCCTCAACCAATCAGGTTTTGTCATCCATTCATCCTCCATTAAACAATTTAAAATTAAAACCACCTTTGTTTAAAGAAGAAATTCCTGCAGCCCCTTTCAAAATCCTTAAAAACCCTGATAATAAGGAATGAATTCCTACAGGATCTGATATATCGCATCTTTATGAGCAAAATAATTATACTAATCAAAATCTAGCCACAATCTCCACCCATCTGAATTCCATTAGCCATACTGTTGACTTAATTGACCATAAAATTGATAGTCTTCCCTTCAAAATCCCCCGGGAGAGAGTCACAGAACCAATCATTTCAAAACCTATTACCTATACACTCAGCATTCAGAAACCACCAACCATTACTCAACCTATCTTCACTCCCCATATCGAAACAGATATCGTTAATTTAGGAGATGATGACATATTAGCCTCTATTAATGAACAATTAAAACAATTAAGTATAAAAGAAGAACCTAAGAAGAATCTAGCTCAAAAGGAAAAGAATCTATTCATGAGATAGACAAAGATTTAATTAGTGAAATTGGAGAATATGATGAAGTAAATAAAATAAATTATAGAACCATAGCACCTTTTCCTACAAGTAGAAATTATTATCCCAGACCTACCCCTACAGATCTCCAATTTGAAGTAAGACAGCTTGATGTTCAAGCTAAGTATGACAGTGACGCCATTTATGAATGGAACCTTGATGGCACCAGTGAGCATAACATTCTAGACATGCTCCAAGAAATAACTATGGCAGTAACCTCGTATAGAACCAAACCCACCAATACCAATAAAGGTATCACTAAATCTATTATTGCAAGGTTTACTGGAACCCTTAAGAGATGGTGGACAAATTACCTCACCGAAGAAAGCCGACAAGAAGTTTTAGAATCCACCAAGGACAGCAGCCCCCAATCAATAATAGACCCACAAACAGGAGAAGTCAGAATTTTCCCAACAAAAATAGAAAATGCATTTGAAACCCTGATTTACGCTATTACCAAACACTTTATAGGAGATCCAGATAGATGGATAGCCAGGTCTTCTAAAATTCTTCTCAAATTGACCTGCCCTACCTTAAAAGATTTTAGATGGTACATGGATGTTTTCCTTGCCAAAGTATTCATTAGAAAAGATTCCAATAATGCTTATTGGAAAGAGAAATTTATTAGTGGATTTCCCAAACTTTTTGCAGAAAAAGTTAGACAACGCATTAGAGACCTCAACAATGGAAACCTTCCCTATGATGATCTCTCCTATGGAGAAATTATTAGCTTTATCAATAATGAAGGCCTTGCCCTTTGTAGCGATATTAAGTTAAAATCTAAAATGAAATCAGAACTTCATCAGAGCAAAAAGGAAGTAGGATCCTTTTGTGCTCAATATGGATTTGAAACTATTAGGGCCCCATTAGCTATTAAGAAAAAGAAAGTGAAGTCCATTAGAAAACAAACCTATAGGAAACCCTTTAAGCCCAATAGGTTTGCTAAACCCAATAGACCTAGTACTTCTATTAATCCCAGGCCCAAGAAAACTAGAAATCCAAAAACCCATGATTCAAACCCAAAGTCCTCTAAGGCTTGCTTCAAATGTGGACGTCTTGGTCCTTGAGCCAAGAATTGCAAAGTGAAGGAAAAAATCAACGAATTAGAAATAGATGACTCATTAAAACAACAACTATTAAAAGTAATGATTATTGACTCTCAGTCAGAAGAAGACCCTTCTTCATCTGACAATGATGATGTCATATATACTATGCAAGAAGCTTCCAACACAGAATCCTCTGATGAATCACAATCTTGTAATTGTGATGAAGGACTTTGTACATGCAGATCTATAAACATGATCTCCTCCCAAAAAGAATTCCTATTAGACATCATAGACAAAATTGATGACCCTATCACTAAAAGGATTATCTAGTAAAATTAAGAGATTTAGTTTGCGAAGAAAAACGATTAAAAGACCCAGAACCTTTTAATCTATCAAAAATCTTAGAATCAAAATTTAGTAAACCCAAGACTGCTAGTATTCAAGATTTACAAGTAGAAGTCAACACTATGAAAGAACAAATAAAGACCATTCAGCAAGAAACTGCAGCTATCAAAGCCAGAATGATTAATCTTGAGATTAAAGGTCTCAAAGAATCAATACTATCTCCCACGAACAAGAAAGGAAAGTCTATTGCCCCTAGCAAAGCATCTTCTTCAGACAATGAAGAAGAACCCACAGTAAATCCTGATGAAAGCTTCATTAGTTTAATAGAAAGGATTAATTACCAGAAATAGTATATTAGAATTTCTATTGTTATTAATGAAGAATACCATATAAACAACACTGCCCTTGTTGATTCGGGTGCTGACCAAAATTGTCTCAAGGAAGGCCTTGTCCCTACCAAATACTATGAAAAAACCATTGAAAGGTTAAATACTGCTAGTGGTTCAAAATTAAATGTAGAATACAAAATAAGCAATTCTTACATGTGTAACGATGGTTACTGCCTAAGAACGCAATTTATATTAGTCAAAACCATACATCAGAACATTATCCTAGGAATGCCTTTCCTTACCCAAATATATCCCTTCACAGTTAGTCATTTAGGAATAGAAACCAACCTATTAGGATAAAAGTTATTTTTCCCTTTCCTTCATCCCATAGATACCAGAGACCTAAATCTATTACAAGCCAATAGTCTCCATCGTCAAATAAATTTAATCCAAAATAAACAAGCCCATATTAACTTTCTAAAAGAAGAAATCCATTACAAAAAAATAGAACAACAATTAAGAGAAGCCCAAGTCCAAATTAAAGAATTAGAAATAACCTTTAAAAAAGAAATTTTTGCTAATATCCCAAACGCCTTTTGGGAAAGGAAAAAGCACATAATTTCTTTACCATATGAGCCCGGCTTTAATGAAAAAGACATTCCATCAAAGTCCAGGCCCATCCAAATGAACCAAGAACTGCTAAGTTATTATCAAGAAGAAATTAAAGGATTATTAGAGAAAAGATTAATCCGGCCCAGCAAGTCCCCTTGGAGCTGTTCAGCTTTCTATGTCAAAAAACAAGCTAAACTAGAACGAGGAGCCCCTAGGCTAGTTATTAATTATAAATATCTAAATAAGGTCTTACAATGGATCAGATACCCTATTCCCAATAAAAAGGACCTTCTTAATAGGCTTCATGATTCTGCTATATATTCAAAATTCGATTTAAAATCAGGATGTTGGCAAATTCAAATAAGTGAGCAAGATAAATATAAAACTGCTTTCAATGTCCCTTTTGGCCATTACAAATGGAACGTAATGCCTTTTGGACTCAAAAATGCTCCTTCTGAATTTCAAAATATTATTAATGATATCTTTAATGATTATTCTAATTTTAGCATAACATATATTGATGATATCCTGATATTTTCAAAATCAATAGATCAACATTTTAAGCATCTTAAAACATTTTTTCAAATTATCAAAACTAATGGATTAGTATTATCAGACAAAAGTCAGATTTTTAGGACATCTGATTTTTCAATGAACTATTAAACCTATAGATAGATCTATAGAATTCACTAATAAATTCCCTGATGAAATTAAGGATAAAATCCAACTTCAAAGATTTTTAGGATGTTTAAATTACATATCAGATTATTTCCCTCATATGAGACAAATTTGCGAACCTTTATATAAAAGACTTCGCAAAAATCTAGAACTATGGTCCCCACAACACACTGAAGCCGTAAGATTTATCAAGACAAAAGTATTAAGTCTTCCATGTGTAGGTATCCTGTCCCCTTCAGCTCAAATTATTGTTGAGATTGATGCCTCCGATACAGGATATGGTGGTATACTCAAACAGATTCTTCCAGAAAAATCCAATGAGCAAATTGTCCGTTATCATTCTAGTATTTGGCTCGGAGCTCAAAAAAATTATTCAACTATTAAAAAAGAAATTTTATCAATTGTTTTATGTATATCAAAATTCCAAGATGATTTATACAGCAAAACATTTTTACTTCGAATTAATTGCAAATCTGCAAAAGTTTCCAATAATGCTTAGAAAAGTAAGAAGATCTTGGGCGGAATCTCTTACTTTTCTTGGGTGCTTCATACTGTGCTTGTCTTCTGTCGGGAATCTCTTGCTTTTTGCTTTTCTTGAGTGCTTCATACTGTTCTTGTCTTCTTGTGTCGGTAGAAACCTTATCTTGTTTCATAATCGAAATCTTCAAAAGGATCTTGGGCCCAATAGTTGGGTGGAGTATGGGGATTGGCTTATGGAGATTAGGTGCTATCTTCATCACTGTCTGATATTTGAGATAATTCTTCAAATAATTTCTTTCTTCATTCTCTTTTTGACATATTAGAAGAAGTTTCCTTTGATTCTTTTATGAGGTGGAGAGGATTATTTTGAAACCAACTTTTCACAAAGTTGATGTCAGAATAAGAACAGTCATATTTTGCCCACCATTTAATTTTGAAAGTTCTTTTTATGGAATTGTATCCATAACCAGATGCAGTAATAGTGTAATCCCACGCTAGAATCCAGGGTATAGCAAAAAGAGATATGAATAATAATTCATGGATGTAGGGTTTATAACCAGAAATATGAGATATAAAATAGGTGAGTGATTCTTGAATTTTGGAAGGGAAAAGAGGTGAGCTGATACCGAAAAATGCCCACCAATCTAAAAACCATATGGGAAAAGCAAATTCGCATATTTTATCAAAAAAGATAAACCATGAATGAGTCTTTGGTTTGACAAAAAACATATTGAACCAGGCTTTTTGGTAGTCATGGTAATTATAAGTTGGAGGATTGAATGATATAGAAAAGGGATTAGGTTTGTAATGGTCATGGATTTTGTCTGGACTGATAATTTTTTGGATTTTATATTTGGAATAAATAATTTTGTTATGGTCTATAGGATCATGAGTGTGAGTAATCTCAGCAGATTTAGTATCTACTAAAACTAACTCATAATAATGTTGGGTTTTTCTTATATCTTCAGGAATGAAGTGAAAACTTGCAGGGAAAACTTAGTTAGTATATAAATATTGCATAATAGGATTATTATCATGGTCATTGTTTGGTAAAGGCATACGGGTACAACTAATATGTTCTTGGATGGATTTTTCTTGATATTGAGTGGGTGATATTTTGGGTTGTGAAGATAATATTTGGGCATATGATGGAGATGATAAGTCAGGGAATTCTTCTAATGGTGCAAATCTATTATTTGGCCTTATTGGAATTCTTGGAGTGAATGGAGATAATGAAGGTCTTGGGGAGGATAATGGGGAATAATAGTTAGAGGGTTCTTGAGGTTTTGGGGATGAAGGTGGGTTAACCTTCTGTTTGCCCTTTCGGGATGTTGACATGTTGCTGATGTTCCTACAAAAATTCCCAGGTAAGGAAGTCAGGCAGAGAATTGTTCTCTCCTTTGATATATTCTATTGTGAAATCAAATGCACTCAGAATGGCTTGCCATCGTGCAAAGATTTGTTTTGAAACTCAATTTTGAACATCTTTTTGTAAAATCTCTTTGGCAGATTTGCAATCAATTCGTAATAAAAATGTTTTGCTGTATAAATCGTCTTGAAATTTTGATATACATAAAAAAATTGATAAAATCTCTGTTTTAATAGTTGAATAATTTTTTTGAGCTCCGAGCCAAATACCGGAATGATAACAAACAATTTGCTCATTGGATTTTTCTGGAAGAATCTGTTTGAGTATACCACCATATCCTGTGTCGGAGGCATCAATCTCAACAATAATTTGAGCTGAAGGGGACAGGATACCTAAACATGGAAGACTTAATACTTTTGTCTTGATAAATCTTACGACTTTAGTGTATTGTGGGGACCATGATTCTGGATTTTTGCGAAGTCTTTTATATAAAGGTTCACAAATTTGTCTCATATAAGGGAAATAATCTAATATGTTATTCATACATCCTAAAAATCGTTGAAGCTGAGTTTTATCCTTGATTTCATCAGGGAATTTGTTGGCGAATTCTATAGATCTATCTATAGGTTTAATAGTTCCTTAAAAAATCAGATGTTCTAAAAATCTAACTTTTGTTTGGAATAATTTCATCTTATATTCTGATAATACTAATCCATTAGTTTTGATAATTTGGAAAAATGTTTTGAGATGCTTAAAATGTTGATCTATTGATTTTGAAAATATCAAGATATCATCAATATATGTTATGCTGAAATTAGAGTAATCATTAAAAATATCGTTAATAATATTTTGAAATTCAGATTTTAGTCCAAAAGGCATTATGTTCCATTCATAATGGCCAAAAGGGACATTAAAAGCAGTTTTATATTTATCTTGCTCACTTATCTGAATTGGCCAAAATTCTGATTTTAAATCGAATTTTGAAAATATAGCGGAATCATGAAGCCTATTAAGAAGGTCTTTCTTATTGGGAATAGGGTATCTAATCCATTGTAAAACTTTATTTAGAGGCTTATAATTAATAACTAGCCTAAGAGCTCCTCGTTCTAATTCAGCTTGTTTTTGGACATAGAAGGCTGAACAGCTCCAAGGGGACTTACTGGGCCGGATTAATTTTTTCTCTAATAATCCTTTAATTTTCTCTTGGCAATAACTTAGCAGTTCTTGATTCATTTGGATGGGCCTGGACTTAGATGGAATATCTTTTTCATTAAAGCCAGGCTCATAAGGTAAAGAAACTATGTGCTTTTTCCTTTCCCAAAAGGCGTTTGGGATATTAGCACAAATTTCTTTTTTAAAGGTTATTTCTAATTCTTTAACTTGGGCTTGGACTTGGGCTTCTCTTAATTGTTGTTCTATTTTTTTGAAATGGATTTCTTCTTTTAGAAAGTTAATATGGGCTGGTTTATTTTGGATTAAATTTATTTGGCGATGAAGACTATTGGCTTGTAATAGATTTAAGTCTCTGGTATCTATGGGTTGAAGGGAAGGGAAAAATAACTTTTGTCATAATAGGTTGGTTTCTATTCCTAAATGGCTAACTGTAAAGGGATATATTTGGGTAAGAAAAGGTGTTCCTAGAATAATATTTTGGTGGATGTTTTTTACTAATATAAAATGCGTTCTTAAGCAGTAACCATCGTTACATACATAAGAATTACTTATTTTGTATTCTGCATTTTGTTTTGAACCACTAGCAGTATTTAACCTTTCGGTGGTTTTTTCATAATACTTGGTAGGGACAAGGCTTTCCTTGAGATAATTCTGGTCAGCACCAGAATCAACAAGGGCTGTGGTGTTTATATGGTATTCTTCATTAATAACAATAGAAATTCTAATATACCATTTCTGGTAATTAATCCTTTCTATTAAACTAATGAAGCTTTCATCAAGATTTACTGTGGGTTCTTCTTCATTGTTTAACGAAGGTGCCCTGCTAGAGGTAATAGACTTTCCTTTCTTGTCTGTGGGAGATAGTATTGATTATTTGAGACCTTTAATCTCAAGATTAATCATTCTGGCTTTGATGTCTGCAGTTTCTTGCTGAATGGTTTTTATTTGTTCTTTCATATTGTTGACTTCTGCTTGTAAATCTTGAATACTAGCAGTCTTGGGTTTATTGAATTTTGATTCTAAGATTTTTGATAGATTAAAAGGTTCTGGGTCTTTTAATCGTTTTTCTTCGCAAACTAAATCTCTTAATTTTACTAGATAATCATTTTTAGTGATAGGGTCATCAATTTTGTCTATGATGTCTAATAGGAATTCTTTTTGGAAGGAGATCATGTTTATAGATCTGCATGTACAAAGTCCTTCATCACAATTACAAGATTGTGATTCATCAGAGGATTCTGTGTTGGAAGTCTCTTGCATAGTATATATGACATCATCATTGTCAGATGAAGAAGGGTCTTCTTCTGACTGAGAGTCAATAATCATTACTTTTAATAGTTGTTGTTTTAATGAGTCATCTATTTCTAATTCGTTGATTTTTTCCTTCACTTTGCAATTCTTGGCCCAATGACCAAGACGTCCACATTTGAAGCAAGCCTTAGAGGACTTTGGGTTTGAATCATGGGTTTTTGGATTTCTAGTTTTCTTGGGTCTGGGATTAATAGAAGTACTAGGTCTATTGGGCTTAGCAAATCTATTGGGCTTAAAAGGTTTCCTATAGGTTTGTTTTCTAATAAACTTAGCTTTCTTTTTCTTAATAGTTGATGGGGCACTAATAGTTTCAAATCCATATTGAGCACAGAAGGATCCTAGTTCCTTTTTGCTCTGATGAAGTTCTGATTTCATTTTGGATTTTAACTTAATATCGTTACAAAGGGCAAGGCCTTCATTATTGATAAAGCTAATAATTTTTCCATAAGAGAGATCATTATAGGGAAGGTTTCCATTGTTGAGGTCTCTAATGCGTTGTCTAACTTTTTCTGCAAATAGTTTGGGAAGTCCACTAATAAATTTCTCTTTCCAATAAGCATTATTGGAATCTTTTCTAATAAATACTTTGGCAAGGAAAACATCCTTGTACCATCTAAAATCTTGCATGGTAGGGCAAGTCAAATTGAGAAGAATTTCAGAAGACCTGGCTATCCATCTATCTGGATCTCCTATAAAATGTTTGGTAATAGCATAAATAAGGGTTTCAAATGCATTTTCTATTTTTGTTGTGAAAATTCTGACTTCTCCTGTTTGTGGGTTTATTACTGATTAGGGGCTACTGTCATTGGGGGATTCTAATACTTCTTGTCGGTTTTCTTCAGTGAGATAATTTGTCCACCATCCCTTAAGGGTTCCAGTAAACCCTGCAATAATAGATTTAGTGATACCTTTATTGGTATTGGTGGGTTTGGTTCTGTAGGAGGTTGCTGCCATAGCCATTTCTTGGAGCATGTCTAGAATGTTATGCTCATTGGTGCCATCAAGGTTCCATTCATAAATGATGTCACTGTTATACTTAGCTTGAACAGCAAGTTGTCTTTCTTCAAATTGGAGATCTGGAGGGGTAGGTTTGGGATAATAATTTCTAGTTGTAGGCAAAGGTGCTCTGGTTCTATAATTGATTTTATTTACTTCATCATATTCTTTAATTTCACTAATTAAATCTCTGTCTATCTCATGAATAGATTCTTTTCCTTTTGAGCTAGATTTTTCCTTAGGTTCTTCTTTTATACTTAATTGTTTTAATCGTTCATTAATATAGGCTAATATGTCATCATCTCCTAAAGTAACAATATCAGTTTCGATATGGGGAGTGAAGATAGGTTGAGTAATGGTTAGTGGTTTCTGAATGCTGGGTGTATAGGTAATAGGTTTTGAAATGATTGGTTCTGTGACTCTCTCCCGGGGGATTTTGGAGTGAAGACTATCAATTTTATGGTCAATGGAGTCAACAGTATGGCTAATGGAATTCAGATGGGTGGATTGTTGACCAACTTTTGGTAGAATGCTTGATTTTTTTATTTAGTTTATTTAAGGAACATACACACATAATAAAAGACTAAAATAATTTTATATTACATCTTTTTTGAAAGAATACCAATCTTTTAAAATCGTGAAATAATGTTTATATATAATTATTTTTAAACAATTTTTTTTGATGTGGGATAATAATATCAATCCAAAATGAAATATGTATTTACTAAAATGGGAATTTGAAATATGCTAAACACAGTATAAATAAAGTTTAGTGTTGAAAGTTATCTGTTCCTTGTTGTTTATGAATTCTTTGACATAATCAATCCCTCTAACAAAAAAAAAAAAAAAACCCCAAATGGTATCATGGCTATCATCATCAAACTCATGTGAAGTTATCTCCCAACAGTGCAGGAGTATTTGACTTGAACGGAATAAAAAATAATAAAAAAATGTGTGCTTTTTAAATAAATTTTTAATTTAAAAAGAGATACACATGTACGTTTTTTTTTCTTTTTTCCTTTCCATTTCCTTTTCAATTCAAACTCAACCTAAAGTTAAAAATCGCAACCTTAGACTATACAGCATCATCATCAATAAGTATCGATAAGTATAGTTTATCGAGTTAGTTTTTGTTATCTTATTATTATGCATGTAATAATTTATTTAAAAAAATTAAAATCTGGACTCCACTGACATCTATTTGGTTGTGAAATTTGCAGGAGTTACCGGAAAACCAACGCAGCAGCGATGCTGTGAGCTCAATGGCGTATAATGCAAATGCAAGGGTCCGTGGTCCGATGTACAGATGTGTCAGAGCCATCTCATCACTACAGCAAGCGATTTGACTCTCTCCAAACGAAATAGCTCAAGCTGAGGTTGCGCACATGAGAATGCACCAATTCACTTCAACACCAAATCCGCCAAACACTTCTACTACTCCTCTGACCCAGAGATGATCATGATGATCACTAACTCATGTTGTAAATTATACTGCTAAACATATCATTGTATTTAGTACAAATGGATTTTGGGTATATTTTCCATCAACCGCGCTTTTTTTCTTAATTTACTTTAACTTAAGTAATTATGTTTGAAATATTTTCTTTTTATTGAAAGGATGACGATGGGATAAAATCAAAATTTGTATATTTGGCAGGCTAATATGATAATGAAAATTATTATTAGCTTACGATT
This sequence comes from Bretschneidera sinensis, assembly GCA_023935145.1. Classification (NCBI taxonomy): domain Eukaryota; kingdom Viridiplantae; phylum Streptophyta; class Magnoliopsida; order Brassicales; family Akaniaceae; genus Bretschneidera; species Bretschneidera sinensis. The sequence continues at coordinate 54,804,815 of CM043697.1, read as the reverse complement.
GGGGGAATCATTAAAAAAAAATTCAAATTTTGAGAGGCTATTACATAAACTTACAAAAATATCTCCAAATATAAAGAAAACTTTACAATTTTAAAAAGTTGGGTGGCATGAACCTCACAAATTTGTATCCATCCTTGATGACAATCAAATTGAAATTAAAGATATTACTTTTACATAGTGGTGTAATTATTATGCCAATCTTAACGATATTGAAATCCTTTGTGATTTGATGGGATCAAAATTATATGGTCTAATAAGAATCAAGACACATGGCTTGTTATTTTTGGGAAGTGTGAGGACCAAACCTACTCTAACTGTAATGATGGCTACACCACCCTATAGTCTAAAGATTATGCCTTTATCATGAGAATAAATAAGCAGAGGTCGTTTCTCCAAGCAGAGATCATCTTCCACAAGGTTCGAGGCTCAAGAGTCACATCCCAGTTGTATCCCACTCCAAAATATTAGAGACAAGGGTTGACACGCCTATATAAAGGGGTTCTAACCTATAGAGCAAGAGAGAGACGAATATGCATGCACAAAAATACAAAAAACATAAGGGATCCAAGAGAAAACCAGGCACAAAGAGAAGTCTCAAAGGGCAGAGAAGAACCACTTTGGTCTTCTTCCTTTCTATACTCTCCCACCTCGGTATCATTCTAAATTCTCTCCTTATTTCATTCTAAATACACCCACTGATTTAAGTATTAGAGGGTTTTCCCTGAAGCAGAAGCTCTGAGTGGCTTCTCCTACAGGCACACGAACGCACAGAACAACTACGATCACAAGGGTGAAATCACCTCAAAGCTCTCTCCTCCTGCAAGTCCACAAACACTAGACTATCCTTACCCTGTTGAAGGCCATGAATGATAGAGCAACCCTTTATCATCTTTTTTAGCATCAACAGTTTGACGTCGTCCATAGGAAGTGGCAAATTTATCTTATGATGACATTCGAAAAGCCCATAAATGGTCTTATCCTACGGTTCCTAACGCTGCAATCGATCTCATCGTACGGTTCCTAATATTATAGCCTTGAGGTGTTTCGTTCGGCCCCATCAAAACAAAGATGGACATCATTGCACCTTCAAAGCGGTATACAGATGGGCACAACCCTCGCTAAACCTCAGGAAATTGACAAAATCATGAGGATCATGGTGAGTGGGTCCAATCCAACCCCTTGATCATACAAATGACATCGGCTCGGACTGGACCTACTCAGGTTCACCCTCAAAGAGCCAGCATACCAGTCGTCTTTAGAGATCGAGAAGAAACAGTCATCTCGACTCGAAATGAGCATCAACACACGCCTAAATGGGAGGTTTTTGACCAAAGCCAAACTTGACATCTCACAAATTCTCAAGCTTAGCTCTCAATTGGGTCTAGACCATCTCTCAAGCTCTAACAAGACCCATGAAATTGTGAGCTATTCAAAGTCCCTCAGAAGCAGAGATCAAACACAAACATACCATCTTCATTTTGAAAGCTAGCAGCCCCGACGTCTCGAACGAAGTTAGGCTTCCAAGAGATCCACTCTCTTAAAATACCACAAATACAATGAGTCGTAACAGTAACCTTGCTTGGACTGGGTAGTTTTGATCACATCATATGCCCCTATTCCCTAGGAAGATCTGAAGAGATTCCTAAAGGAGTAGAAGTTTTTCTTATTATCTCAATGGACCAAAGTCATAGCTTTGGCTTGGAGTTCTGTTCTACGAGGAACCACATAATTAAAGCTTTAACTCTACACTGGCGGGAGCTATGTGGCTCGAGTCTAATGGCATAATCTTCAAACTATAGTTTTTGTCACATCGTATGCCGTTGACATGAGAACTCACAAGCAAATGTCGCTTCCCCCAAGCAGATGCCTTTTTCCACAGGCCAGAGTTATCTTCTACAAGGCTTGATGTTCAAGAGTCACACTCTAATTGTATCCGAATTAGGAATCCCAGAGACAAGGGTCACCATGTCTATATAAAGAGGTTCCAACCTACTGAGCAAGAGAAATACAAATATGCATTCACATACATATAAAAAAGAGACTAGATTCAATAGAAAACCTAGTACAAAGAGAACACACAAAGGGAAGAGAAGAACCACTTTAGTCCTCTTCCTCTCTATACTTTCCCACCTCGGTATCACTCTAAATTCTCTCATTGTTTCATTATAAATACACCCACTAACTTAAACATCGAAAAGTCCTCCCTAGAACACAACTTTTTGGGTGGCCTTTTTTGCAAGCAAACAAACGTATAGAACAACTGCAATCATAGAAGAGAAATCACCTCAAAGCTTCCTCTTCTTGTAAGTTCCACAAACAATAGACGATCCTTCCCCCGTCAAAGGCCACGAAAGATAGGGCAACCTTTCATCATCTTTTTTGGCATTAACATGATTAATGCCCTATTAACTTATTGCTGGGGACATTAATAAAGTGGGGAGCAAAATACAAATATGGGGTAATTAAATAGAAAATTAAAAAATTGAAGCATTTTCCAATTATAACCCTTTATTTTATATGTTTGCACATATTGACTATGTTTGGCTTTCATTTAAGCCAACTTCAAGTGGAGTTTATTTTTTCAAAATTTGCCAAAAAGCTAATTAAATCAAATCACCTATTAATCGATGTTTTAACTATTATTTAATAAAATTTAGTAAGGTTTGATTCAATTTGATTAAGTTTTTGACAAATTTTAAAAATAAATTCCTGCTTAAATTTGACTTAAATGAAAACCAAACAACTTCATTATCATGCCTGGGTTGTATTTTTTTTTATCAGCATATCTAGGTTGCATAAAGTCAATTTCTCGTTATGTGACATTAATATTCAATTACCCAAATCTTTCATTTTATACATACAATATATTAGAAATGAGTTTGTTGGGTTACTTGGTTCTTTTGGTAATATATGGCACGTTATTTTTTAACACAGATTTTATTTTTCTTTTCTCAAAGTTTTTTTTCTTTTCCCAATAAATACTTAAAAACTGTCAAGTGCCTACAGCTAAAGAACTGTTGTATTTTAAGGGCGTTTGTTCGTGATAGTCTGTGGGGTAATTCTCAACATTATTGACAATCCAAAATTTATTACATTCGATTTGTAAATGAAGAGCAAGATTTTGCTAACATTTGATCATAATGATAATAAGATTGTCCAAAATGGAATAATCAGATAGACTTCTCATAAGTGTTTATCTTACACCACCACATGCTAGTAATATGATCTTTAAGATTTTTGGGACAAAAATACCCTTACTCTTATTTTATTATTTATAATTGGGTTTCTTTGGTTACTTGGCTATTTAGGCAACATATGTCCCATTTTTTTTTAGGCCATTTTCGTTATTGAGATTTGTCTCTTTTAAGATTTGGGTCCTTAGATTTGAAATTATGCAATGTCGGGATTAACATTTTATTTCTTTAACAATCAAGTTCTCACCTCATGGACCAAAATATTAAAAAGAGACAAATCTCAAGAGAGAAAATACCTATTTAGCCTTTTTTAACACATGCTTTTAGTTTTTTTGGTGGCCTTATTGCCACAGCAAAATTTATGAGTAGACTATTTTGCCCTTTCAATACATCAAACCGCTACAACTAAAAACCTTTTTATAATAATGCTCGTAAACTATCAATTTCTTCTTAGTGTAGTTCCATTGTCAACATCCCACACATCATTTGCCATGAATTTCTAGATCAATATGCTTATCTAGCTAAAATTATATGACCTAACTAAAAATCTCTCACCTCGCTTAAATTTCATTTTTGGTCCCTCGAATATATATCAATTCCCAAATTGGCCACCCCACTAAAACTTTATTTAATTATATTTCTAGACTATCAATTTTTTTCAATAATAAATCACCATGAATTGCTAGCTCATCACATTGATTGGGTGAAAATTAGACGTCATGGTTGAAAAATCATGACCTCACTAAACTATATCGTAATTCGAGGTATATTGAAGGGAGAAAATCAACTTTTCTCTCACAGATAAAATGTTAGGAATGAGTTTGGGTTAAATTCAAGTCATATTCTTCGATTAGATATGTACATTCGAGAAAAGGATTGGCTTTAAAGGCTAGTCACGAGGGTCTCAGTCTTGAACTCGTCGGTTGTTGGTGGACTGCTCAAGCTGTTCACTTGTTGAGAGTGGGTCGCTTCATGTTGACCACTGGACGGACTGGAAATGACTCCCTTGTAGGCCTTCCTCGGGCATTAAACAATTTTGCTCAAAATTGGTATGGTTATCTTTTATGTTTAAAAACTTGCCCACCTTAAAACTGGCTCAACAGTAGGTAGAGTCTATTAGCTGAAAGAGAACCACACGCCGTGTGATGTCCGGTGCACCCTCGACTGCCCTTGAAAATCCAGAGGGCTGAGTGCCTTCCACGTTCGATCATACTCATAATCGCAACAAGTCCGCAAAGGGAACAACCTCTGGTCGATGTAACAGTGTACGCATAAGAAGTTGACAAAATGGACCCGTAACTTTGAGAAAATGATAAGCACTCCGAGAGTTAGGCCCAAGGTCTAGTTCCAAACTCGTCGGTTATTGGTGAACTGCTCAAGCTGTTACTGTGATAAGAATGAGTCACCTCATGCCATCTCGGGGATGGATCTCTGTGCGTTAAAGTGTTGATACACATTCTCTCTTCCTTTTTCTCATTTTCTTTCCTTGGGTCACTATCTCTCTCTCACTCTCTCTCCTTTTTAAGTTGGCAATTCACGATGATTTATTACCATAGTATGAGCAAAGGGACGATATTGAGACAAAATTGATAGTCAGAGAGTATAATTGTCAAAATTTTCAGTTTGAGGACAGTTTGAAAAACATCCTATATTAGGGGGATAAAAATGAAATCTAACCGATATTTTTTGTTAGACGGACAACTAATTTTAGCCCATTAAACATGCTGATATGATATAATTCACAATGATTGATCTCCAAATGACGACTGAGGGACCGTATTATACTGAGACGAAATTAACAATTTTGAAATATAATTGAAAAAAGTTTTAGTTGGGGAAGAAAACACGGTATACTTAGGAACCAAAAACGGAATTTAGCCTCTTGTCAATTTCGAACTGCAACGCCTCACGCCAAAGAAAAAGGTTAAATAATAAGATTGATTGAGCATTTTAATCTGGTGCTTCTTAGGAGTGGAATGTCTGTGGTTTCTTGCGGCTCTTGGGGTGGTTTTTTGATTGAGCATTAGTGCTGTTTTAAGGAGTGGTTTTTTTGGAGGTGTTTTGGAATTGTATGGCACGTATAAAATTTGCTCATATGTAAATTTCTTTTTCGTCTTGATAAATTAACCAAGTGCTAATGTTACGCAACTTTTTTTTGGCTTGTAATATATAGGTTAAATCATGAAGTCAAAAACTATAAATTCATTTTACTTGAGGTAGATTGCGGAGAATTTAGAGAGTAATAATGAGACTTCATCATACATTACATTTTTCCACCATCTCCATGGGTGATGAAGTCATAAATATCTTTGATTAACTTGTTGTAACTCCTTTCATGGATGATGAAGGCTTATATCGTGTATTTTATATTTAATAAGTTCTAAAATGTCTTGGAATTTTGAACAAAGTATTATTTCGGCCCTAGCTATATAAAATTCATGGCTTTGCCCTGCTTGGGGTTAAGGTACTTATTTCCCTCTCCTCTCTCTCTTTCTTATTCTCCCGAGATGTTGAAATAATTTTCCGTTTTGCCATCTTGTTCCCCTTTGATCAGAAAGTTTTGAGATTCAATTAGAATTTGAATTCGGTTTGGTGGACATTTGAGCCGAAATTTAGGTTTAGATTTTCTAGGGATATTTCCTTTTTGTGCAAATCTTGGTTGAATTTGTTGTATCAGAACTCAGTAGTAATCTTTGGGTTTCGAATTGTGCATCATTGACAGAGTAGATAGTGAAGGAATTCTTTTTTTTTTTTGTTTGCGGTAAGTAAAAGAAAGTTAATTAAATCCTGAAAAATATTAAAAAAGGTATTCTCAAATATCTCCAATACTTCTGTTTTTCATTTTTAGTTACTGTTTTCTCAGCAATCGAACAGAAAAAGGGTGAGAAGATGTCAGTGCTGATAGTGACGAGCTTGGGAGACAGAGTGCTTGATTTGTATACAGACAAATGCCCCTTAACTTCCAAGAACTTCCTGAAGCTCTGCAAGTATGTATATGTCTACAAGTATATGTTCTTTTTTATGATTTTACATGTATCCAAGCCAGTACTTGTCAAAAAAAAAAAAAAAAAACATGTATCCAAGCCAATGTAAAAAAAATCTGATCGATCAATCTTGGTTGTTTAGGATATAATTATTATGTTTTGAATGTCTAATTAGCTGCTATTGATAGTACCTATTAGTGCAACATTGTGACTTTTGCTTTGTTGTGTAGGATTAAGTATTGTAATGGGTGTCTATTCCACAAGGTTCAAAAGGATTTTACGGCAGAGACTGGAGATCCAACTGGGATGGGAAATGGTGGTGATTCAGTCTACAAGTAAGAAACTTAGAATACGCTGTTCAATGATATATTTAATGTTTTATATATAAAATACTCTAATCTGTACCATCATGTAACTTTGTCTGTTGATAGTTGTAGCTGTCAAGGTTACTTACATTAAAGTTTTATTGATAACATTTTAGTTATTAATAATTTGTGCTTGTGGTATGATTTATAACTTATAAGTACTTCTTTACCCTCTATTATGTTGGTATCTCCCAAGAGATAAGTGACAAATGTTTCACATAGCATCACATTCTCATTGCATATCTTGTTTTCTTTTCCAGATTTTTGTACGGTCAGCAGGCTCGGTTTTCAGTGATGAGATTCATCTTGATTTAAAGCATTCTAAGACCGGCACCGTTGCAATGGCTAGTGGTGGAGGGAATCTTAATGCTTCCCAGGTTTAAGATTCTTTTGCTTGCTTAACGGTGTTGATAATTTTTTTCATTTTTTAATATTGTGTATCATCCCATAGAAGTTTTCAATGTTTTTCCTTACTCCATTTCTGTAAAAGATATGTTTATTTGTCTTGAGTTGTAAATTTGCTCGTGGCCATATGCATTTAAAGTGAAGAGTCTTTTAAATTGTTATCCATTTATGTGCTTATAAACCTTCTTTTCTTTTCAGTTCTACTTCACATTGCGTGATGATCTAGACTATCTTGATGGAAAGCACACTGTGAGTATCCTGATCTATCGATCGTTTATTATCAGTGATTTTATTGGAAAGAATGTCTTCTAATTTTCCTTTCTAATAATTTATGTTTGAAGCAATAATAATGAAGTGATAATTGGTAATGATAAAGTGCAAATATAGTATTTCTTTTATTTGAAGGACAACAATCAATTTGACAATGTGGAGTTTCAGGAACAACAAATGAAAAATCTGAAAATTTTATAACCAAATTATTTGTGTAAGTAAAAAAAAAGGTGAAGTTAAATTTATTGGATAAGAAAGTAGAAAATGCCAAATCACTGATAAGATGGACAAAGATCAGTTGTAAATATTCCTTTTATCGTAAAAGTGGTGTGTATGAAGGATTGATATATTTAGAGAGTGCAGCAAAAGTCAAAGAGAGAGACAAGTTGGGCAAGTTAGCATGTGACATAAAACTAAAAAGAGCTGGTCCCCATTCCCAGGCCATCTCTTGCGCACTAAATGCTCCTCTTGCCTCTTTCTATACCATAAATGCCCCTCTTGCCTCTTTCTATACCATAAATGCATTGTGCACTAACCAATCCATCTCCAAAATGCTGCATTCCTTTTTTCATCTCCTTTCTTTTCTTTGAAACATGTCGCACAATGGACATGCCACTTGTCATTTGTTGGACCACCGCAATCCGGTTTTAATGTATTGTATAGTTTTACTCATTATATCTAGGACACATCTTTCATTCCCTTGTCTAATCCAAGATCATATGACCCATGTTTAAGTTTCTCTTTCTCTTTTTCACTTTTACGAAATATTTGAGAAGCCTCCCCCCTTTTTAAATCCTGTTTTGTTTTCGGATAGTGATCCCTGGTTGCTCTATGAGATATCTGTTTTTAAGGAAGCTTTTTTGTTCTTTTGGCATTATGGATTTTTTTATTGAGATGTATAATAATAAAGGAAGTGGCTCCAAAGATGCAAGCATAAGACAAAAAAGGAAATATTGATTCTGTTTGGTGGTCCTTTATTTCTTATTCTATAGTAGTTAGTTGTTGTAGAGTTAATTTTTATCCTTACTTTGAGCTTTTGGAAACCTCTAATGTGATGGGGGAAGTGGTTGGGCCAAACCAAAATGCTTTCGTCGAAGGAAGACAAATCATGGATGCCACTTTAATTGCTAATGAGGTAGTTGATGCTCATTTAAAAATTGGAAAGAATGGGGTTATTTGCAAGCTTGATATGGAAAATGCTTTTGATCATGCTTGTTGGGATTTTCTTCTTTATTTATTGGAAAGAATGGCTTTCGGTGCTTTATGGCGTAAATGGATTAAGAAGTGCATCTCTCCCGCTTCTTTCTCTATTTTGATTAATGGATGTTCCTCGGGTTTCTTTAAATCATCTTGAGGTTTTCGATAAGGTGATCACCTGTCCTCATTTCTTTTCACTTTGGTTTTGGTGAGGGGGTTAATGGAGAGTTGCTCGCAAATATGTTGGGTGCTAAATTCAAAGACAAGAGTGTGTGGGCTCCCATTGTTGAAAGATTTGAGAAGAAGCTTGCTGGTTGGATGAGCCATTACCTCTCTAAGAGAGGTCATTTAATCCTCATCAAGAGCACCCTTTCGAGCCTTCCCATTTAGTTTATGTCACTTTTTCCTATTCCATGTGAGATTGCCAAGAGATTGGAAATGATCCAAAGGAGATTTCTTTGGGGTAACATAGGGAAGACCATAGACACCACTTGGTGAGATGGGGTGTTATTAATCAGCCCATTGATTGTGAGGGTCTTGGGATTAAGTCCTTGGTTCTTTTCAACAAAGCTCACTTTGGAGATTCATGGTGGAGAAGGATCAATTGTGGCATAAGGTTATTGTGGCCAAATTTGGGGTGGAGCATAATGGGTGGACTTCTAGGGAGAGGCGTGGTACTTATGGTGTTGGGGTGTGGGGTGGATTAGAAAGGGTTGGAGTGACTTTCTTTCTTATGTCCTCTTTGAATGTGGCAATGGGAATGACATTTGGTTTTGGCATGATGTTTGGCAAGGTGGCATTTTGTTGAAAGATCAATTTCCAGAGGTTTTCACCCTTGCTAGAGATAAGGAGGCTTTAGTTTACTCTTGTGTGAGTTCCCATAATGAGGCGATTGTGTGGGGCATAGCCTTGATTCGGAATGCTCATGATTGGGAATTGGCAAGTATGGATAATTTTCTTGAGAATATCTATAAGGCGAAAGTAAACTTGGTAGATGATGACAAGGTTAAATGTTGGTTGAATTTGAGTGAAAAATTTGAGGTTGTCTTTTTATAATACTCTTCTCTCGAATGGAAGCACAGAGGGAAAGGATAACTTCTCTTGAAGAGTGATTTGGAAAAACGCAGCTCCTTCAAAGGTTTCTTTCTTTGCTTGGGAGGCTAGTTGTGGTGGTATTCTCACGATTGACAATCTTGAAAAAGGAAGGAAGGTGCTGGTCAATAGATACTATCTTTATAAAGAGGATGCCAAATCTATCTGCCACCTTTTATTGGGATGCTCATTCACTAGGCATCTTTGGGAGATGGCTCTTAGCATAGTGGGAATTCATTGGGTGCCTACCAGCTCGGTTCAAGATGAGCTGTGGGCATGGTATGGATTGAGAGGATCAAAGCAAAAGAAGAAGGCATTTTGCTTGATTCCTCTCTCCATTTTTTGGGTCATTTGGGGTGAACGGAATAGGAGTGCTTTTGATGGCAAGGAAAGCCCCTTAGCCACCATCAAGGATGGGTGGTTACATACTTTTGGATTTTGGGTTAACGGGAATTTTTTTGTAAATGATGAAGATATCTTAGACTTTATTGAGACACTATCTTGTAGATAGATTTTCGTACTTGGATGGCACCCCCTTGGTGCCTTTGATTAATATACTTTTTACTTATCAAAAAAAGATAGAGAAGTTTGTGTCATTAGTTTTGGACGGCAGTCTGGTAGACCTGGTGAGCTAGCGTGTCTTGCCTTAAGGAGGCTTGAGAATGGTTGTTGAAGGTTTATCTTTGATGGCTCTTGTTTCCTTACCTGAAACCTGATTATCTGGTTCCCAAACTTATTAATCTATTATGAGGCTTTAGTATGGATAAAAATAGGAATAGCCTAGTTCACTGCAGTGCAGTGTCAACCTGCATAGTGTTACTGGGTCTCAAATGCATGTTGTATGATTTATTTTGAAGGGTATGACCAAATGACTTATAGGAATAGCCAATCTTTAAAATATCTACAGGTTTTTGGTGATGCCGTTAAGGTTTGTCATCTGATGTTAAGAGTTGAGAACAAAAGGAAATATTATAATTTAGAAGTGGTCTTGGGTGATTTGGATATTTAAATGTATAAATGTGTTTTAATAATTTCTTCTCTTATAATTGTAAGTTTTTCTTCGATAATATATTAGATTATCTAAGAATGTTTTAATAATTTCTTCTCTTATAATTGTAAGTTTTTCTTCGATAATATATTAGATTATCTAAGTATGTGTGCGTTATTACAGGTTTTTGGGGAAATTGCAGAAGGGTTTGAAACTCTAAGTAGGATAAATGAAGCTTATGTGGATGAGAAGAACAGGCCATTTAAAAACATCCGGTTTGTTCTTGCTCTTCTCTATGTGTATTCTTATGTGGATTTGGCTACTACACTTTTACTCTGCTATAGTAATTCATCTTTTTCTTATTGAAGTAATTTATTAATTCGCCCAATAATATTTGAATAGAATCAAGCACACATATATTTTAGATGATCCTTTTGATGATTCTCCCCAGTTGGCTGAGTTGATATCTGACACTTCTCCAGAAGGAAAACCAAAGGATGAGGTAATGGATGATTGCAGATTTTATTTATTTATTTGCTTATGAGAATGTTTGAAATTAATGGAAAATGGATGATATAGTAACATATAGCACAAAAAAGTATATGTTCCATATTGTAGCTGGTAAAATCTGTATGAGAGATATTCCTCAAAATCTACTATATCTATCTCATTTACAAAAGAATTCTCATTGACCCAAAAATTAAGTGCATTGAACCACCTTTCCCTAATTACATCAATAGGTCTCTCAATGCCATCAAAATATCGAAATGGGACCATAGAGTAAGCTTTATTGAGGCTTTTTGAAGCCCTAAACCCACACCAAACTCAAACCTCATCTCTCATGGAGCCGGCAAACGCCCAAGAAACCCCAAAACCTTATAAGCCATCACCCACAAAGCTCTTGCCAAAGAACATTCCAATAAAAGATGAAACGCGGACTCGCCGCATTCTTTGCAAATGAAACACCAATTCACCAAAACTCCCATCTTTTTTGTAAATTGTCTAAATTAAGAATCTTCTAGCTTCCCAAGCAAAGAAACTCACTTTCTTTGGGGCTCCAGAACACCAAATAGCTTTCCACGGGAAATTGAGAGAACCATCCAAAGGGGTCACGACCCAAAGAAACTTACAAAAAGATTTCACCTCAAACCCTTTATCCGGATTATCCTTCCATTTAATCACATCATCATTAGATAAATTCATTCTATAGCTATACAAAGTTTCCAAAAGATTTTGCACCCTTGCGACTATGGATGGATTCAAGCTAAGCCGAACTCGGCTCGTGAAAAATAAAACTATTTGAGCCGAGCTCGAGCTTAAAAACATAAACTCGATATCGGCTCGATCAACTTTTGACGAGTTCGAGCGAGGCTCACGAGCCATTAGAGCATCTTCAAATGCAAAATAGTTTTTACTAATTCAGTCCTTTAAACTTGGGCTTTAACAATCAAGACAATCCCAATTTCTTGAGAAAATAAATTTTGAACTCTTTAAATGCATAATGTTTTTACCAACAGCCCATTAACCTTGGGCTTATCCACCAACAACACTAGGCCAAGAAGAAAGCCTTTAAGTTTGGGTGTGAGATTGTTTGATTCACAAGTCCACATATTTATAAGTGATTCTCCCTCTTCCCATCTTCTATTTAGGTGATGTGGGATTCACTTCCCTCAATTTCAATCAAGCTCTCATTTAGACAAGAAGAAAAACCAATGCTTGAATCCCACATCGCTTATCGAAGGCAATGCTAGAGTACCACAACCCTATAAACTCAATCCCACATCAATAGGAAAGCAATGAAATCAGTTTGAGCTTCATTTTAAAAGCTCACCTGAGACACAATTTTGCATTCAAAACACATTGAGTTCTGTTGTAGAAGCAATACCTCTGATTGTTCAAGTGATTTTTGAAGTTTACGTTTTTTTAATTCAACTTATTAAATATATTACATATTTTTATATATGCAAAGAAGTTAAAATATTTTGATGAATGGTAATTCGAGTTGGTTCGCGAGCCATCAAGCTAAATATTTAATGGCTCAAGCTCGGCTCTTTGTCAAACGAGTGCAAAACTAAGCTCTAGCTTGAGCTCGAATTTAATGAGTCACGAGCCGAGCGGCGAGCTGCTCAGTTCGAATCCACCCCTACTCGCGAGTTACGACCTCCCAATCATGGATATTTCGGATAAAAAAGACATCCCACAAAATAGAACCATTAGACTCAGAGATGCACGGAGAAATAAGAGCTTCTTTATCCCTCACCAAAGCAAAATCTCTTCAAAATCGGTCTTTTAGAGGCATGTTCCCAAATCACTTATCAAGCTACAATCGAGTTCTCCTTCCATCACCTACCGACATTGAAAGACAAGGACACAAGTCCTCCCATCCATTCTGAATCCATTTCCACACCCCAACACCATAAGCCGCTCTTCCTTTTCTAGACATCCACCCACAAGGATCTAATCCAAAATTAGCTTCTACCACCTTCCTCCAAAAGTGATCCCTCTGCACAAGAAATCTCCATATCCACTTCTCTAGGAGAGCTTTATTGAACAAGGTAAGACGGTTGCTTAACCACACTCCACCTCACCTCGTGATATTTGAACTCCTCCCTCGAGTTGCCCCAAAAGAATCTCCTTTGAAGATTCTCCAACCTCTTAGCCACCACACTCGGAATAGGAAAGAGAGACATGAAATAAATATGGAGGCTAGAAAGAGTGCTTTTAATAAGAGTAAGCCTTCCTCCTTTAGAGAGATAATGATTCTTCCATTCGGCAAACCATTTTTCAAACCTTAAAACAACTGTATTCCACACTTAAATTTTTAAATTTGGCACCAAGCGGGAGACCAAGATAGGTAAAAGGAAGTGAGCCTACATTGCACCCCAACAAGCTAGCAAAAAAATTGCCATTTATGTTCTCACCAAGAGGGATCAAATTACTTTTGCTAAGGTAACCTTAAGTCTAGAGACCGCCCCAAAGCATAAAAGCACACATCGAAGATGCAAGATTTGAGTGGCATCCGCCCCACAAAAGACAATTGTGTCGTCGGCCAAATGAAGATGGGACACATCGACACTCTTCCTTCTCTCCCCATCTTGAAATTGTTCAAAAGACTCCCATCTACCGCCTTCACTCCGATCTACACTCCTTCCTTCTCTCCATTAAATTTACTTTTAACGTATAAGAAAAGATAAACATGTAGGGATGCTGCTTTTGGAACTGGGAATGAAGAGGTAATGATAGGTGAGGGGATGGGATGGAGGGTTGGTGACACTGCTATGTGTAAGAGATTTTTGTAAATAGAGGCAGAGAAAAATCATCAACTTGGTTTATAGCAAATCAGATTTGTAATTCATGCAGGATAGTGGACGTGATGGTAATTTTTGTTGACCATTTCTCTTTGGAATTGGTGATCATTTCTTGACATTATGACTAGCTTGATGATGGCGTGCGGCTTGAAGACGATTGGGTGCCCATGGATGAACAATTAAGTACAGCAAAGCTTGAGGAAGTTCTCCGTGCCAAGGATGCACATTCTAGTGCAGTTGTGCTTGAGAGTGTAAGAATTTCAAACATAAATAGTGATCCTTGTAGGCTTGTATTTTGTGCTTGAATGTGATCTATTGTGATTACAAAATGATTTTATGGTCTGACCTGCACTACAGATTGGGGATATTCCTGATGCTGAGATGAAGCCTCCGGAGAATGTGCTATTTGTTTGTAAACTGAATCCAGTCACTGAAGTGAGTGCTTGTTTTCTCATTGTGTGATTGGGACATATGCTATGGCTGCAATCATGGAAGTATGGATAAGAGAGGACATATGGATACTTCTTTCATTTTAAATAGTAAATTAAAAGAAAAGGATAAGGGAAGGACTGATTTTTCTTCTGGATTCGCAATATCATCTCTGGGCAGAAATGGACTAAGTGGGACTTTCTATTTTTCTTCCCATCGTACTGTTAACTTTCTTTTAAACAAGCAAAATAGAGGAAAAGCTACTTCTTCTCTCCCACTCTCTCTTTTTCCCTTCCTCTCTTCTCCTTCTTTAACTTGTTTGGTGGAGTTTATGAAATGGCTTTTGTTTCCTATAAGCAGAAGCTAACCCAAACACCCCTAAAAAATACGGTTTATGAGGTGGTTTATAAATAGTTTCTGCTTCTCAGAAACTGAATTTGTCTCATAAAAACTATTTTCATTGCTGTTTACTAAACATTAAATAGTTTATAGCTCCACTACTGTTTTACCATAAATTAAACCATAAACTGTTTATACTACTAAGCGTGTTACTTATTACGGTACATGTCATTGTAGGACAAAGTTTAATTGCTCAATTTTCAATGCAGGATGAGGACTTGCATACAATCTTTTCACGTTTTGGAACTGTGATATTGTGAGTGATAACTAGTGATTTTCTTTATAGTGAAGTTTTGGATGTTAGTTGGTCCGTCGACTGGGGGGCGGGGTAGCTAACGTGTTTCTCATTGTAACTGAATAATGACAGGGCTGATATAATCCGTGATTTTAAGACTGGAGACAGTTTATGCTATGCTTTCATCGGTGAGTGGAATCTGGTTTTTGCCATGTTGTGATAAAGCATCTATGGTCTATTATATGCAGTGTTCTAGTAGTGACCACATGCTATAAACGGGGATATAACACCCCTCCTCCAGAAGACAGAAAAAAAAGAAAAAGAAAAACATATCTTGTATACTGATGACCTTTCAGATGTTTAACATTAAAAGCTGATGACAATCCTTATACATTCCTCATGTTTTCCATGTCGGAATATGCATGCCTGCAAAAATATTTTTTTTTCTTCTCAGAAAATGGGAAGACTCATCTTAAATCACATGGTAATATCTAATAACCTTCTTATTTGGGATAAGTGAAGAGTTTGATCTCTCTTTCTCTCTCAGGAAAAGAAGTGAAGTAGTGTGCTAAAATTTATATATCCAGGTAAAAATGCATGTCTACATTTGTGCATCCATGCATATATTATGTGTGTACATATGTGTGCCTGCTAACAATGTGTTGAACAGATATTTTACAGAGTAAGATGATGTGGACAAAATTTCAAAAAAACTTCTCCACTATAGATGCCTAGATCTACCTCCCCCTTTTATGTTGTTCATAGTTGGCTAAGATGTTGTCAATGATGATCAAGATGGTCTTGAAATTTTTGAAGTTCTCCATAATGAATGCATAACTAGTCATAGTGCATGCATAAGATTTATCCTGCTCTGTACATCATTTGCATATCGTTCTTTTCCCCATTGTTTATGTGTAGCAAAGTGATGTGCATTTGTTTGCCAACCAGTTTACATTTTTTCTCCTCTCTTTTTGTTGATTTGTATTCATAATAGATGTTTAAACCTGATCTTATCATTTTGGTTTCTTCATGGCAGAGTTTGAGACTACAGAGGCGTGCCAACAAGCATATTTTAAGGTACTTTTGTTGATTAGGAGTATCTTTATCTTTTCTCGAATGTTGCATGTATTTTTCAGCCTGCATATTGAGTGACCCTGGGTTCTTGCTCTATGTATTGAGTTATTTTAGTAGATTTGCTTTTCTTGGTCTGCGGTTTGCTGCAATGTGATACAACAAACCATAAGATCTATTCTATAAGACGAGTAATCTTTTGTTGTGGGAGTTACAATGACAGACTTAGAAGTTTTATAAGTGTTGCAGTAATCCTCTTTACTACTGCTCAAGATGGCATATTTCTTAAAACCTTGGTATCGAAATAGACTAAATGAAGATGTAGTATCTCTTTAGTTTCCATATACTTTAGAGAAGCAGAATTTCTAGCCTATGAATGGAACGAGTGAATGGGCGTGTAACCTATCAATATGCTTCCCATCCCTCCACCTTGCACTAGTTCATTTTCAAGTGTGTGCTGTGAATCATGCATCCTAACCCTCCATTTTTCTTAAGTCCATTCTGTGAAGCAGTTGATCATATGCTTCTTTCATGTGCAGTACAAATGGTTTTTTTATTTGCTTTTTCTGCATCTATAATCTATTTTTCTGACCACCCATTTGTCTGTCTTTCACAATAACTTTTGAGAGGGACTGTGGGAGGCACAACGGGCACCTGGCAAGGATTTGGCTGTCTATCATGATAATGCTCTGAGAGGGAGGTGCATGAGACTCCTTAATATCTTTAATTCGAGAAGACTATTTTGGCCAGTTTTTTTGGATGATTCCTCCATATCCCATGAGGGAATCTGTCCTGCTGACTTCAACTCCATTCATAGGAAAGAGGAACCTATTTCCAACTTTCCTTTGCCACAAAATTACTGGGCAGGAGTAGTAAGACTTTCCTTGTACAATTTTAAATTGAATCCTCCCAACACATGAAGGTATCTAACTTTTTCTTATAAAATTTTAAATTGAATTCTCCCTCCCCTAGAGTCTTATACCCAGTAAGTTGTCGAAAAACTGCTGTCTGCATATTCCTTCCTTTAGAGTGCCAGATTTGATCATACTTCCATATTCGACCAAAAGATGAGTTGGTAGCTTGAACATGAAAACTTGGTCCCTAGGCTCTAATTCAAGTGGCAGCGACAAGGTGGGGTTAGGTTAGCCCCCCAAAAAGAAAAGAAAGCCTCTAAGCTGTGGTTAGTACCGCAGAGTTCAGCGTTCTTCTTATTCAGGAAAATGATGTCCAATTGTGCTTTTTCTGATTCCAAATTTCTGATTCTGAACAAAACATGATTTTCAGAGACATAAATGACTCATGTGGTACATAACTACATTTAAGGTTTTTAGAAAAATATTAACGGTGCTTTCAACATTTAGGGTTATCAGAAAACTTGCAGATGATTCAAATATTGAACATACATGTTTTTAATGAAATATATCATAAATTATTTTTCAGTTGTATCAGAACAAAATTTTCTAATCTTGGTTAACCTACTTTTTCATTTCAGATGGATAATGCTTTGATTGATGATAGAAGGATACATGTGGATTTTAGTCAAAGTGTCTCTAAACTTTGGTCCCAATATAGCCGGAAAGATAACCAAATGAGTAAAGGTAAAACTTGCTATAACTGATATAATGGCTTTCAGTTCTACTTATTTAAATTGTAGAATCCACCTGTACAGATGCATATAAGTCAACTAATAAGTAAATGGAGAGTTTTTATTTCAATTGGCTCGTGTCCTGGCGTTTTACTGCATGCTTGACAATCTGCTATCAACTTCTAGGTTCTCTTTTTCTTACTTTCTTGGACATTATGGTTTTGTTATCATGCACATGCTCTTGCTGTATGTTGCCTATGGTTCTCCATTTTTTGTTAATAGTTATGTTCTTTGTTAAATGGAGAATGCTATTTCATAATAATAAATAGAATTGTCATGCGTTTTTCCCTTTTTGTTCTGGGGAAATAGGGATACCTTTAAGCCCTAGCTTCATGCTACTTGAGCTAACAGGCTGCTTTCCAGTTAGTTAGCTGACCTGTAGATGTGTTTCCTCTACTTCTCAGTAAGTGGCGTGCATTAGGGTCGACTTTACGGTCAGAATCTTCAATCTGGAAAAGAATTATTATTCTGGAGCTGGTTAATGTCATTACTATTGGATATTCTAATTCACATTTTAGGAGATTCTCATTGCTGCTGCACATTAGCAGTGCTTGTTTATGTCATTGCTGTTGGAGATTCTTGATCGGTTCTTGTATTTCGTTGGTTGGAGTGATCACTTGGGGGGAACCTTCATGATTGGGAGCTTGATAATGTGGGAAGATTTTGGAGTTTCTTTACTCGTCAAAAGTTGACTTGGGTCGGAGGGCGAGTCACTTGGAAGTTGAAAGAGGAGAAAGGGTTTGAGGTCAAAACTTACTATAAGGTGCTTTTTGCCAATCTACCGTTAGAAGGTAGTTCAAATTTTCCTTGGAAAGCAAGTTGGTTGACTAAAGCTCCTAAGAAAGTGGGTTTCTTTGTGTGGGAAGCAATTTGGAAAAGGATCTTAACAATCGATGATCTTCAAAAAAGAGGGAAATTGTCAGTTAACCGTTGCAACCTCCGCAAAGAGAAAGTTCGAATCGGTTTACAATCTCCTCTTGGAATGTTCTTATACTAAACATCTTTGGGATATGACATATTGTGTGTTAGGAATGGATTGGGTAATGGCTGGTTCTATTTTGGAAGAATTATGGGCTTGGAGTGGTATTTGTGCTCCTAAAGAGATGAAGAAAGTCTATGCTTTGATCCCTCTGTTTATTTTTTGGTTGATTTGGAAGAGCAAAATAGGAGGGCTTTTAATGGAGTCTGATTGAAATCATTAAATGGTTTAATACTTTTTGGTTTTGGTTCAAGGCTAATTATTTTAAAAATGAGGATGAGTTCCTATAGATTTATTGTCGTGTATATAGTCCATTTGTAAATGGGTTGGATCCCCTTAGTGCATTATATATAGTATATTAATTTTATTGATAAAAAAATTCTTTCAATTTAACACAGAGGGATCTGGTATTTAAGTGGTATTGTATGGTTCCTGGGTTGGGTTGTGGCATCAAGCCCCCAATTATGCAGCAACTGGGGAAGTAATATACATGATTTTGATACACAAGGTGTCACATGACTCACATTGAAAAGGACCTAGTGGGCTGAATATCAGAAGGGAAAAAAGGTTCAGCATCAATCATCATTGCTAAGTTTGTTTCATAATATGCCTTATTCATCTAAGGAAGAAAATTGCAGTTAGGAGGGTCCTGCCTGGAATCTGTTAATTCTTGTTAAAGCATCCATGCAAGTTAGACCTTCACGTCTGAACGCTATATTATTCTTACCAAAAATAAAAGAAAGAAAAATAGAACATGACATAAGGTTGGAAGGGATGAGGGTGTTTGGAATGCCAAAGAAGGCGTCTGAACCTTTTTAAACATACTGAAGATGGAATAGTGTGGCATGACTGAGCCTGGGTAAGGCAAGGGTGTGAAGAGTATGAGAAGGTTCAGATACTTGTGAAGACTGAAGAGGCATGTGGAGTGGGATGAGTGGCATTGGCAGACATTTTGCCTTATTCGTGATCTTTCACTATAGGCAAACCACCCATCTGTTTTTGCTTCTGAAAACCCAGTAGTTTAGTTGGACTAGTGTCAAGAAATCATTAAATTAATAAAGAAGTTGAATCCTTCTTTCTAGGCAAATGAAACGTACGCACCCATTGGAGATTGAAGTCCCAACCTCAGTTTCCACCATATTTTTTTTTGATAAATAAAAATTTATTAATAAAACACCAAGAAGGTGCAACAAAAACCAATGGCTATTTTCAACAGAGAAAGTCCACAAAATCTAGATGATGATCATTATTTACAAAGAAATTACCTTTAAACCAAAAATTGAGAGTATTGAACCAATTATCTCTAATAGTTCCAATAGGCTTTTCCACTCCATCAAAAGCTCTCCGATTCTTTTCTCTCCACACTAGCCAAAAAAATAGTGGGGAATCAACTAATAAGCTTTCTTGACCTCCTTAGATGCCCTCAAGCCACTCCAAGCCCAAATTTCATCAATCACGGAGCCCGCCGCTGTCCAAAAAACCCCCAAAATTCTATAATCCATCTCCCACAAACTCTTAGCTAACAAACAATCCACCAAAAGATGATTACACGGACTTGGCACACTCTTTGCAAATATAACACCTATTAACAATCACTTTTCTCCTCATTTGCAAATTATCGAGGGTTATAATTTTCTCCCAAGTAGTTTCCCACACAAAGAAATTAACTTTCTTGGGAGCGCGGGAGCACAAATGACTTTCCAGTCTCCACCATATTTTTATGGGCAGAAGGCGACGAGACCAAAAACCAGTGGAAAGGAAAAAAAGAGAAAAGATTCTATTCATAGCATTTCAAGCCTAAGATGCTTTCTTGCTTCGTGTTTGTTCTTGAATTTATCTAATTCTCTTTGCAGGATTTTAAGTCATGTGAATCCATTTTTGGGTTAAAACCCCATTCTAGAAACCTTGATGAGTCCATTTTCCAACAAAAATAAAGGGGAGCTGAAAATCCCACCTCCGAGTAATGATTCTTTAATCTCTTTGAAGCAAAAAATACCTCTTCACAAGATGTTTTTTTTGTTTCCAACTACACTCATCCAGCTTTCAAATGATTCGTATTTCCCTTTATTCCAATATCATAAGTGAGAGATTTGTTGGAAGTACAAATCTGCAACCTAGGAAATACATGCTAATGTCAAATTTTGTGATTATTTTTTTGGGATTATTTCATTTCAGGATCGTTCTGGAAATCTCTGTTGATTTTTTATTTCTAACTGGTTGTAGGAGGTTCACCAACAAACTATCTAAATACATCCTGAAGGATGATAACACATAGCGCGGTGGGGACAATAACTGTTGGAAATCACCTTGACAAGATGCCCAGGTGGTGATTTTCCAAACACCCAAGTCTTGAATGACTTGTATAAAGAATTTCAGCAATCGAACTCAAGAACAGAAAATCAAAGAAAGAAAGAAGACAAGTAATTTGTTGTCGAGGTTCGACAATGTGCCTACGTCCCCGTGAGTTCCTTCGAACTCTCTGCACTATCTCAATGGTTCTTACAAAGTTACAACAATCCCCTTCAAGAATCCAAGTTCTTGAAGAACCAAGAAGAGAACGAGAAAGTGATAGACCTATTACAATGCTTTCTATCAATTCTCTACTAACCTCTCTTCTTTACAATCAGCCTCACTACAAGAGTCCCTCTTGTGTTTATGTCTCTCACACAATTCTCTCTTGTGTTTACAATGATCTCACAATGTCACAACCTGTGTGGTTCTCTCACACACCTTTTTCACCACTTGAAATGAGGTTAGGAAACCCTTTTTATAGCTTCTTAATTCTTGGACAATCTTGTGAATCATTTTTGACCCTTTGATCATGTTCTTCTTTTAATCTCAGCCCTACATCACTCTCCAAGTGATGCTGTGCGTTTTGGTGTGGTGCTTTGTGCTGCGGCGTGACCTGATGCTGCAGCCTCCTGATGCTGTGCGCACACCTCCTGCCTGTGGGCAGAAACTTCCACAACAGTGTGCCTGACCTTCCCATGCTCAAAATTGAAGCACACACATGTGTGCAACCTTATAACTTGCTGAACTTTGATATCCCACAATTGGTTTGGACATTAACCAAACTTAGACCATGTTTGGACCTGTTCAAACCTTGACCATGTTTGAACCATGTTTAAACCTTAGACAAAAAACCAACAATCTCTACCTTTGTCTAAGCGTTTAAACCCGAACCATTTGTGCAGAGACCTTCGGGATTCAAACTCATCTTGAGTTATCAATCAACTGACTCCAATCCTAAGTAATTCAAGGCAATAATTGAACTTACTTAGAGGTAGAAACTTGGTGCCTAAATCTGCAGGACTTTTCTCCGTGGTCTTCTTGTCAACATGAATGCTTCCTTCTGTACCATTTTCCAGAATGTAATGATACCGAACATCCATATGCTCCGTCCCCTCATGGAACACCGGATACCTCCACAAGTGCCCCGCACTTTGGCTATCCAAAGATACCACCACCTGCTCTTTTAGGATCTCCCACTCGTCCAACAACCCTTTGCACCCCATAGTCTCCTTTATGGCTTCCGTAGCCGCTATGCATTCTGCCCTGGTTGTTATGAGTGCTACCACTGGCTGCCACTGAGCCTCCATGTACCTCAGCAACCACTTCATCCCAAGACAACGCTTTTTTCCGGGATTACTCACACATTTGCTGAAAACATCCATTGCCCAAGAAACACTTGACCTGTTTCTCTTCCTTTCCCGGATGATTCTCCTCATCCCAAGGATCTTTTGTGCAAGACTGAGATTCTTCCTCTCGAACTCCTCACTGAGTTGAGATGTAAACCTTTCCATCCTCTTCCTGCTGTTCCAAATTAACAGCCCATCAATGACATAGGTGAGGATACTCACCATCTTCTCCACCTTGTGTCCAGGTGAGAAAGTTTCTGTGAAACCTATGTCTCCTCTTCTTGTGAACCTATTCGCCACTAGCCTAGCCTTGTTCTGGACTTCATCTCTTGGAGGGCACCCTTCTTTGATCTTGTAAGTGCACTTACATTCCACAACTTTCTGATTTCTTGGAATTTTCACCAATTCCCAGAAGTTGTTCTTCCTCAAAGAATCCATTTCTTCCTCCATAGCCAGCTGCCACTTTGACGAATCCTTACACTCCATGGCGTCCGTGTAAGTTTCTGGTTCAGCCATCCCTCCTTCTTTCCAAGGAGCTGCTGCATCTACAGCATTTGCAAACCCATATCTCAGGGGTGGTCTAACCACTCTTCTTTCCCGGTCTCTTATGAGCTAGTAGTTATTTACTGCATCAACCACTTCTTGTTCAGCCTCTTCTTGAGTTTCTTGAGCTTCTTGGCCTTCTTCCAAGGGCTCTACTTGGTCCGAACCCTCTTGCCTCCTCTGCTCTACCTGAACCGAGTGCTCCTTGATGCGATGCTCAACAATTTCTGAATTGGTTTGCTCACTAGCCTCTGCAGGGTTAGTTTTCTCCAAGTAGGGAAATAACAATTCATTAAAATTAACATTCCTACTTATTATGAGTTTTAATCCTTCTTTTTCTAAGGACCACAACCTATATCCCTTAGCCCCTTCCCCATATCCTAGAAACACACATTTTCTAGATCCTGGGCTAAGTCCATCATCCTTTTGTTGTGCATACGCAGCACACCCAAAAGTCCTAAGGTTGTCCAACTCAGGGGGTTTTCCACTCCACATCTCCTTGGGAGTCTTTTGGAACACAATCCTAGAGGCTGATCTATTAATCAAATATGCAGCTGTAGCTACAGCTTCTCCCCAAAAATATTTTGGTAACCGGATCCATCTAACATGCACATAACCTTTTCCATAAGGGTCTTATTCATCAACTCAGCAACTCCATTTTGCTGAGGAGTTTCCACAACCGTCCTATGTCTTAGAATGCCATTTAACCTACAGAATTGATCAAGTTCTTGGTTAAAAATTTCTAAGCCATTATCGGTTCTTATCCCCTTAACTACTCTACCCATTTGAGTCTCAACCAGCCCTTTCCACACCACTAATTTATTCAAGGCATCTAATTTATTCTTAACCAAATAAACCCATACTTTTCTTGAATAATCATCAATTAAAGGCAGAAAGTAAATGTTACCTTCCTGTGTTGGTGTCCTTGCTGGTCCCCAAAGGTCCGCATGAATGTAGTCAAGAATGCCCTTAGACTTGTGCACTCCGGTGTTGAAGCTGACTCGATGTTGCTGCCCAAAAACACAGCTCTTACAGAAATCCAGTTCTTCTACTTTGTCACCATCAAGTAGACCTTCCTTGCTAAGCACTTGCAGACCCTTTTCGCTCATGTGTCCCAAGCGAGTGTGCCAAAGGGCTGCCTTGTCCAGCTCAGCCATCAAGCTTGCTGCTTGATCATTGGTTTCTGTTTCTCCGATCATCTCATAGAGTCCATCGTTTCTTGCTGTCTTGATCACTACCAAAGATCCCTTGGCCACCTTGATCTTTCCTCCCTCTATCTTGAATGTATAGCCCATGGAATCCAGCTGCCCCAATGAGATCAAGTTTCTCTTCAAATCTGGAACATACCTCACATTTTCCAGCAGCCTTGTGACTCCATCAAACATCCTCAATTGGATATCTCCAATCCCTCTCACTTGGTAAGAATTATCATTCCCCAAGAAGACCCTTCCATCATTGACCTTCTTGAAATTCTTGAACCATTCTTTGTGAGGGCTTATATGATGAGTGCACCCGGTATCCAAGATCCATTTCCCGCTGCCTTCTTGCCCCTTGCTCACACTTGAGCACACAACAAGAACATCATCATCTTGCTGTTCTGTTTTGGCAACCGAAGCCTCTCCATTCTTGGTATGGCTTCCTCCTCTATCCCTTGTCATCTTCTTGCAATCTTTCTTGACATGACCCTCCTTATGGCAGTAGTAGCAGCTCTTCCCTCCAAATCTCAGTTTGGAATGCATTCCCCCATGGCTTTCTCCTCTACCTCTGTCCCGGTAGTAGCCATGCATGCTGCTGTGCACTCTCCCATGGCTCTCTCCTCTACCTCTGTCCCGGTAGTAGCCATGCATGCTGCTGTGCACTCTCCCATGGCTCTCTCTTCTACCTCTGTCCCGGTAGTAGCCATGGTTGCTGCCATACCAAGTTGCTGGCCTTCTTTTAAAGAACAGCCCTTTACCACTTGATGCACTCCTTTTCTTGGCATCAAGATTATCTTGCAACTCTTTCTTAGGATCAAATTTAAAACCAAAGATTCATTTATGAAGATACCTCTTATGTGGGAGAGTCTTGGCAAGAAACAATTCATCTAGTTTCTTCCATAATGCAGCTGGATCTTCCGAGTCTCCGCACTCCCTTATGACATTGTCCGACATGTGCAAGAAAATGGTGCTGTAAGCCATCTTCTTAATCTCGGTTCGCTGGTCCTCCGTGACACTTGCTGGAAAAGCATCATCTTCTCCAATAGCCAAGTCCACTTTCTGTTACATGAGAACCGCCTTGATCTTCCGCTTCCATAGGGAAAAATCCCCATTTCCATCAAACTTCTCCACACAGAAATTTGAAGCCATCTTTTGCGGACAAGATCCCAGATTTGTGCACTAACCACAACTACTTTCTTCAACTTCAAGAACACAGATCGAAGATGGATCTTTAACACCGTTGCTTGAATCAACCTTCAAGAACATGACCGGATCTTGATCTTTACACCGTTCTTGAATCACCCAAGAAGTTTGATCTTTGATTCTTGGAGTCTTGGCTCCGTACCTTCTACTTCTTGTTCCGATAACCAGTTGCTGTGCTCTGATACCACTGTCCAAAGCTCTGATACCACTGTTGGAAATCACCTTGACAAGATGCTCAGGTGGTGATCTTCCAAACACCTAAGTCTTGAATGACTTGTAGAAAGAATTTCAGCAATCGAACTCAAGAACAGAAAATCTAAGAAAGAAAGAAGACAAGTAATTTGTTGTCGAGGTTCGGCAATGTGCCTACATCCCCGTGAGTTCCTCCGAACTCTCTGCACTATCTCAATGGTTCTTACAAAGTTACAGCAATCCCCTTCAAGAATCCAAGTTCTTGAAGAACCAAGAAGAGAACGAGAAAGTGATAGACCTATTACAATGCTTTTTATCAATTCTCTACTAACCTCTCTTCTTTACAACCAGCCTCACTACAAGAGTCCCTCTTGTGTTTATGTCTCTCACACAATTCTCTCTTGTGTTTACAATGATCTCACAATGTCACAACCTGTGTGGTTCTCTCACACCTTTTTCACCACTTGAAATGAGGCTAGGAAACTCTTTTTATAGCCTCTTAATTCTTGGACAATCTTGTGAATCATTCTTGACCCTTTGATCATGTTCTTCCTTTAATCTCAGCCCTACATCACTCTCCAAGTGATGCTGTGCGTTTTGGTATGGTGCTGTGTGCTGCGGCGTGACCTGATGCTGCAGCCTTCTGATGCTGTGCGCACACCTCCTGCTTGTGGGCAGAAACTTCCACAGCAGTGTGCCTAACCTTCCCATGCTCAAAATTGAAGCACACACATGTGTGCAACCTTATAACTTGCTGAACTTTGATATCCCACAATTGGTTTGGACATTAACCAACCTTAGACCATGTTTGGACCTGTTCAAACCTTGACCATATTTGAACCATGTTTAAACCTTAGACAAAAAACCAACAATAACTACGAAATGGTATTTGATGGGGATGTTCCTGAAAGTCCAAGGCAAGAGAAGAGGCATCGAGGCCATGAACCAGATGACCGAGTAGAGAAACAAAAGATGAATATTCGGAGTCCTCATGGCCAGAAAAATGGGGATCAACAGAAGAAATATGTAAGTGACAGGCACAGACAAGGTGACGAATGGAACACAGAGGATGGGATGAATCATGATAGGAAAGCAAGTCGATTTGATGGAAGCAGAAGGGACCAGGACTATCTTGAAGAGCGGAGGGATAGGGAAAAGCATATGGAGAGATGAAGAGAGACAGATGATAATAGGAGAGATGAGAGGGATTATAGAAAATGAAGTGCTGATTTTGATGGCTATTGCGACAGTAGGGATGATGGATATTATAGAAATGATGGATATAATAGAAAGAGAAGTACTGATACTGGCATCCATGGGGACAGGAGGGGTGATAGAGATAATGGGAAGAGAAATGCAGATAGTGACAGACGAGACTTGAAAAATGAGCCTAGTTATAGGAAAAGTGGTGTAGACATTGACAGTAACAAAGGCAGGAGGGAGGAGCTAGAACAAAGACGTTGTGGTACAGAAAGCGGTGATGATCATGACCATGATAGAAGAAACCGACATGACAGAAAGAGATGAAGCCATAAATGATGCTTGGTTGTAACTGACATTGCTCTTCTAAATTTCTTGTTCATAATTTATTTCTTATTTCTCTCTTTCTTTAATATTTTCCCGTGTTTCTATAGGAAAAAATGCAAAATTAGAGAAGATTGCTTCAGGCGAAGTTGAATTGAAATTTTGTGAAGCTAAACGACCGAATTCAAAATTCGTGCGGATTAGCTATTGAGGCCTATATTGCTTTGGAATTTGGATGTGTGCCAACTTGAACTTAAATTTTGTTGTCTGATAACGTTTATCTTTGGATTCATGGCAATGTTCTCATTTAAAGAAAAACCATCTTCATCTAAGTCAGCATACCAGCTAAACCAAACCCGGTGTTAGATAATAGGAACTTCCCAGTCCTTTCCTATAGCATGTGTTATCACATGATGCTAAGATTACTTATTAGATCATCACGTTTATCATATATAGTCATGTATCAATGTCTTGACGGCTGTCTAGCCGTAGTCTATATTTTGCTGATTCTATTTGATACTTTGAATGCGACTCTCTTTGCTATGATTGGTAGGAGAATGTTGGAGGAAAGAAGAAAAATTTAAGGAAAAAAATATTGCTTTTTTTTTTTTTTTTTTTTAACTTTTATAACGGACCATTACGACCGTTTTCACAATCCTTGCTCTAAGACCCTGTGGAGGATGTAAATTGCAGGATGTAGGAACCGCCATCTCGAAGGTCGAATTTACCACTGCGCCATATGCCCTAGGGGCAAAAAAAAAATATTGCTATTTTTTTTTTTGGATAACGGATTATTACAATCGCTCCCACAATCCTTGCCCTAAGATCCGGGGAAACCGTCATCTCGAAAGTCGAACTTACCACTGTGTCATATGCCCTGAGATGATGAAAAAATAATTAAAAAAAGACTTATTTTAACTTTCATTATGCAAAGTAGGATTTCATTTTCTTTTATTTGTTATTAATGGTAGTCACAGGAAGATGAAAAATAGGTAAGTGAGAAATAGCCAAATAGAAATTGAGAACCTGGATCGAAATTGAAAACATTACTTTTGCATGAGAGAAGTGCAACCGTTGAACTAAGCTTTGTAGAATATAACCAACCATAAAGTTAGATTGATGTTGTAAGTTTATGTTGAGTATCACTAGAAAGTAATTGCGTGGTAGGTGATAGGAGGGATAAAGGATGAGAGAAGACTACCTCTTAATATGTAGTCCATAAATTTAATGAGTCTCATTTGAAAAGAAAAAAAATAATTACAAGATGGGTGTTAACTAATTTCATTGGTAGAGTAATTTGTCGTCGTGCAAGAGAATAAGGATCAAACCTCTTCTCACGATGAGAGCAATTTAAGAGATCTCATTATGTAGCCTATATACCCGAGTCAAACCGAAAAAAAAAAAACCCTTGAGAGAAGAAAAAGTTCCAACACAACGTTGTCTTTGGGATGGAGGAGATTGGAGTGGAAAAGATTGAGTACTATAATCCTATTCAAGAGGCTTTTTAAGGAAAGAGAAGATTTAATACCTTCCAACCAAGTGTGATGTTGTTCACCTTCTCAATCTTTATGGTGTAGGTTTAAACTAAACTGATCCCAAACATATTCGTTGAAGCATGCCAATTTTTGCGAGCGTTTTTCACTCTCCTGCCTCCATTAGCCACTAGTCATCTTATGTGGCACAAAAACTAACCCTTTTGTAAAGATTTAATTAGAAAAAAATTGATAACATAAGGTTTTAAATGTCTCAATTAGAAACTTAAAAGACTAATTTAAAACGTGGGTCTAACTTTGAGGACCAACAGTGTAGTTTAGCTTTCGATGGAAGATGCTTTACTTCCTCTTTTTCTTCTGCTCTCCGAACCCTCAAATAACTTACTGTTCGGGAAAAGAAATATGGAAAGGGAGGGGAGGCGAGAGGAAGGGCTAAGGGGACGTGTAATGACTTAGGATCTTCACCAGACAAAAAATTCTCCATCTTAACATCATGTATATAAGATTGGTACTCCTTAGAATATATATATATATATATATATATATATATATATATATATATATATATATATATGACCTTGCATTTTTGAGTCCGTCTTGAACTCAATAACTCCACAAACCTTGTTTCCATTCACGAAAATTTCCCAGTAAAATGTGGCAAACAGTTGACTTACAAAGAGCTCCATGGTTTGTACATTCATACGGAATCCTTTATCCACATAATCAACTAACAGCTGACATCCTGCTTCGTCCAGCTATTTAGGAAGGCCAAGAACATAAGCATGATCCTTAAAGAAATCATATAGCAAACACTCCTTATGTGGAGAAAGCTGTAACTGTGACACTAGTGAACACTAACTTTAGAAATGATATTCTGGTACATGCCTCTTCTGATCTCTCTCCATGTAGCCAAGTCGAGCCACCCTGTTCCGATCTTCCAGATCATCATGATGATTATAATGGTGGGAGGACCCATGCCCATATTCGTGTCGTTGCTTCACCTCTAGCATTTTGTTTAGCGCGCTTCCTGCTTTTCGCTTGCGGTTGCTCGACTTTGCTGACCTAAAACCCTGTTCAGTATCATCACACATTGATACAACTCGTTCTTCCACATTCTCTATATCTGGTGTCCATGATGATTGCCCCTTCATTCCTAGGTGCTGTATATCTCCGGCATTCTCTTGATGATTCCCATGATGCATGTTCTCATATTCTTGTCTGTGTGAGGATGTAGACCAGCTTTGTCTCCTATCCTGCTTTTTTCTCTCACTTACAGAAGTCAGTTCAACACCAGCTTCTAGGTCATTTTCAATGCGATCATCCACATCCATCAAGTCAATTTTACGAGTTATTTCACTGCAGGACTTCCTTGTGTTCTCCAGTGCTGCCTTTACCTTGTCTGTGTCAATCTTCTTGATAGCTTCCTGGCGTGACAGGCCAAATTTACTTGCTCCATTTTCTAAATTTCGCCTCAAATATTTGTCCTTCAATTCTCCTACTTCTCTTCTTTCACTTCTTGCAACAATTCTCTCTTGATTTTCTTCACCACGTCCATCTGACTGAACACTCGATGCGTTTTGAGCCTCCTTGTTCTGGTAAGGCAATGTCTTTGGTTCGACGTGCTGAAAATCTTCATAATTGCTATATGACTGGTGAACAAGGGTGCTTTTTAACTCTTCACTCCTATAGTCATTACTTCTCTCAATGATTCTAGGTGGCTCACCATGGTTATTGGAAAATATCTGCTCAGACACTGGGTTAGGCAACACTGGCACAGAGGTTCCATGTCTCAAAGTAGCACCTCCAGTCTCAGTTGATGCAAGTTCTTCTTTGCTAGAAGGAGCTCTTGATAATGCCCCAGCTCCGATGCTTCCTTCAACTTCACCACCCTTGGAAGCTGTTGCTTGGTTTTGTTCATACAATTCCAACATTTGATTGCTAACCTCTGAAAGAAGTACACATTTACAGTCAAAATTGAAATCCAATGTATCCTGCAAGTAGCACAAGACAACTAGAGACATGATTAGTGATTGAAACTATCCAATTGTATTCTTCTGAATTGTTCATATATTTTTGTTCTCCATCCTCTAACCTAAAGCTCCCATGCCCCTATTTCCCGCCTAGTAAAAATTTAAAAACAGAGATTGAACTATGATTTAGCACATTATCCCCTTTTCTTTTTTAGTTTATCTTAAATATATAAAGATTGAGAATTCATTTTAAAAGCAAAACAAGGTAAGAAAGAGGACACTGTCTCCTGCCATCAGTCGATAACATATTAATTATTGAAAGAAAAGGAGGACACCAACCCTCCAATTGGCGTGGGGTAACGTCAAACTCTTGCCACCACACCCTCTCACCATCTGAGGGAAGCTTTACTTTCAGGAACTTCGCAGCAAGGAAAATGGCACCTGCGGCAATCTGGTGGGGCTTAAATTGCAAGCAAAGAGATGTCCGCAATCTGCATGTCGCATCCCCAATCAAGAACAGACAATGAATGGACAGTATGTAGGTACAAGAAGAAATGGAATCTATCGTACCCGTCATTAACGAAATTCCATGCAACCTGTGCAAGGGCATTCTGTGCAACCTTAAACTTTTTAATTGCCTCAACAAGCGGTTTATATGGATGGTGCACATTTAGATCGAAACCAAGAGTTGCAAGTACTACATTCTCTCCCAATAAAATTAATTCTTTCCGTTGTTCATATACCTCCTGCATGATAGATGCATATATATGAATTAACTGAATAATTGAAACTAAAAACAAAGAAAATGATATAAGAATATTCATTCCTATGTCTGGAACCGGGACTTGTACAAAAAAAGAAGAAATAAGACCCGAGTTTCTGGAACAGTGACAATATATCCCTGGGCCAAATGACATAACAATTCTACAAATACAAAGGAAATAAGCAAAATGTTGAGAACGAAAATAATGAATTACAATAACAAAAGCCAGCTAACTATGACCATGGGCAGACTATGAACCCAGGCTGTTTAGCAGACCAGACATTAGTTATTATTACCCTCACATGATCACAACTGATGAAGGAATGCCAGCAAAACTAAAGATTGAATTCATGCCATTAAAATCCTGATAAAATGGAAAACCAAGAAAGACCAAAATACTCAAATTAGTTCACTGTTTTCCAATATATGGACTCATATCAGAGCTGCCTAAATTTTTAGGGCAAATCACAGATTAATACCCTGTGGTTAGAGTTATACTTAGGTCTTTGTGTTTTAACAAGTTCAACTTGAGTAACCCGAGGTTGAATCCGTTAGCACATACGGCTCAAGGCGTCAAAAATATCATCTGTGCAGCACATGAATTCATTTGCAAGTGGGAACCACTGTCATTGGCACCAAATTGGCCGCTCTTGCATTAAAAAGGTCAAAGATGAGAAATTTATGGGTACACTAAGACTACCATGTCATTCATAGACTACACATATCAGTGCGAGACACGTGGACAAGTGGGACCATATTTTATTGCAACAACTACTATTTAAACCATGGTCAAATTGACCAAGTTACTGTTGCAATTAAATATGGTTTCACTTGTTCACGTGTTGCGCTCTGATATGCTTAGTCTATGAATGACATGGTAGTCTAAGTCTACCCAAGAATTTCTCATTCATGGCACCACCTTAGCTCAAAATTAACAAGGAAATTCAATGAAAATTCGGGAAGAAGGCTATGAAACTTGCTCTCCCTACAAGCAACAATATTGCAAATGTTGATTGCCATCACCAGTGAGAGTGGACAGAATAAAATACTGCAAGTAGATTCTTTGGGTGCACAAATTTAGGGTAATGAATTATCTTTAATTTCTCAAAGCAATTTTTCATTGAAAAATCTATTCATGAGTCTTTTATTCCATCATTTTTGCAAGAAGACAGGTGCAATTTCTTATTTCACAAACTGTCCAAATCGGAGGCTGATAAGGAAGAGGCTCGAGGAAGGGAGACAGATTTTGAGACCCAAGTTGCTGAGTCTCACGTAAGAGAGGAAACTTGAGCTGGAGCTGCATGGGTTGAGATAAAGACCCAGTGGATGTGGAGATGGGAAACAATTCTGGCATTCCTGATGGGTCCATGGTCTGGGGGTAGTTGGGTATAAACTCGGTTTGGATTGATGATAAAAGGTTGATTTGATATGAGATTTTGGGCTTTAACACTTTTTGGTTTTGTTGTACTGAGAGAAATGAAACCTTAAAACGAAATTGGGGTAGATAAACTTCGATCAATGCTGAAAAATGAAGCCACATGCCACCACACGATTTTTTTGACATTTTGAGCATAGTTATCAAAAGCGCAAGGCACAGTAAGTCGCAAAGGGTAACTGAAGCCTACACACAAAGCGCAAGGTGCGAGGCGCAGGCACATGTCTGACAAAGGCGAGGCACACATTTACGAAAAAAAAAATGTATATAAAACGCTTATAATTCATATGACACAAACTATACTAAGAAATATCATAGATTTGATTTTGTAACCATTACTTTAATACAAACACACTAGAAAATACCAACCCTAAATACTAACTATTAAGCATAGTAGCTATTATTATTATTATACTATCCTAAACTAAAGTAACTGTGCAAATGTGCAATATAATTAAGCTTGTTTTATACTAGCAAGTAGCAACTATCAAATGTGCAAGCGTGCAATAATAGTCCAGTAACCATTATCTCTAGTCTTTTTCGTTACTGTGCACTGTGCAAGTCAGCAAGTGTGCTTCTTCCTTTTTTTTTTTTTTTTAAATGAGTCAGCAAGTATATAGTGGGGCCATAAACCCATATAACATGTGATAAAAACAATATAATATATGCACATTACCCATAAGCCAGCAAGTGTGCAGTGGGCCATAACTTATAATATAATAACACTCATTACCCATAAACCATAACACATTAGTCTATCAAGTGGAGCAGGAGCGAGCTACTAGAAAACTCACCTTGTTTTTGTCACAGGCAGAAAGCTACTATTCATCGTCTTCTTCTATGAGAAGATAGAACCAGATTTTCAAAACCTAAAAAAGAGAGTTTTGTTTGCAATGCGTATGCGCTATATGAGGACAGAGGGTACTGAAAAGGCATATAACAGAAAAAATCGAAGAAAAAAGGAGTTTATTACTATTTGTATCTCTATTTCTTCTCCCCTACCTTCTCCTTCGTCTTCTTTGTCTCTAACATTTGTACGGCGTGCTTTTAATGGGCATTGCGCCTCATGCAGGTCACCTCGCCTCGGGTGCCTTGAAGCGCTAAGCTTGGAGCCTCAGTGCGCCTCTCGCCTAGGCACGCTTGCTTTTAACTACTATGGTCTTGAGCCTTATATGCTAACGGAGTCAACCACATGATACATTTGAATTTAATTTTTTTAAAATTATCGGGTCCTAAGTTAGTATAATGCCAACCACAAGGTAGTAATCTGTAATTTGCCCAAATTTTTAATATTAGCACAAAAGGACCTGGCTAAGAGAAGTCCAAATATCAGACCTAGGTATGGCAATACATTGATTTTCTTATTTTATATTATTGGTAAACTCGGGGAACATGAAGAAGGATATAAAGCCCGACAATTGAACACTAACAAGGGCGGGCCAACAGCTGAAGACTTGCAAGGAAAGCCCAACAGCTAAAGGAATTTACATTCACAGCAATCACATGTTTTGAACAGGAGACTGCAACATTTAGTTGACTGCAACATTTAGTTCTATCATCTTAAATTATTAAGTATGTTTCAAGGGTCAATAACTAAAATGGAAACAGGTATCCATGTGAAGAGTACACATCTTTAATGAACATGGGTACACTGGGATAACTAACCACATCCATGAATGCGATAATTAGCTGTCTGTATAATATCTGTGCACTACCGGCATTAGAGATATAGAATGAAGAAAATGAAAGTACCAGGTATACATAATTAGGAATTATGCAAGTTCTAATGTAATAAAACAACAGTAAAAACTACAAGAAGTACAGAACTGTCATACAGAAAAGCAGCACGGAGATAACCATACCTTCTGCTTAATCCTTTGAATTGCTTCAGGGTCCTCTTTATGAATAATTTCATAAGAAACAATTATTACATCTTTCAGTGGGTGGGGAGTCTCTTCAACCTTCCCGGCGAGAAACATACACACAGTGGCAATGGCCTGCAAGATAATTTGAACAAAATCAGGCACTTAATAGATCGTCTCCCCAAATCCAAATAATCAACCAATTCGTTTCATATTACATTTTTAATATATATATATATATATATATTTTTTTTTTCCTTCATTCCTTCTTGTCATCAATGATTTGACGAACACCTGATGACTTAGCAATCAAGTAAATGTGTTGTTATGAACTCTCTGTCTCTCTCTCCCACATGAACACACATAGACACAAACTTTCTTCCCAGTTGCATGCAGTACCTAACAGAATGACTTAAGTGCAGCTTTTAAAAACACAATGACCAATCTTATTTATGTCAAATCACAGGGTATTTATAAAAAAATTTCCCTTTAATTTATTAGGATTTTGATTATGAATTGGTTTATTTACTTTTATGTTTAGGATTGCTTCATATATAAGCACCTTTATTATGCTGGATTGAGGTAGTGCATTGATAATAGAATTTTAGAATTGATCCATCTCCCTCTCCAGTTATGTGCCTCTTCCCTTACTCTTCTTCTTCTCTTCTTTTCTTCTCTCATCTCCTCGATTCTTCTCTTTCTCCCCTCTTTCTTCTTCTCCCTTGAGATAGCCCTCTAAATTATTCTTTGTTTACCTACTATCCTACATGAATGTTCTTTTTCTCCTCCTCTTCAGCCACTGAGTATGCCAATGCCATGTCCAAGCCGCATGGAGATACGGGTTCTCCATGGTCAGCTGCCTGTGCAACAGAGTTCTCTATCTTAGCAGAGATTTCCTCCTATATTACAATTTTTTATCCATCCCTCTAATTACATTAGCTACTAATCCAGAATTCCAATCAGAAAGTTCCTAGTTCCAAATACATTAGGCTAAATGAATGTGGACAAGTGCAGCCACAAAATTGTACCACCTACCATCGCCACAGATGCTAGAACTATACCTAGAAATAAATCTTCCAGAAAGGAAAAAAGAAATACAATTATTCAAATATTTGAGAAGGAAACATAGACTCACCATCCAATCATTCTTTGCATGCGACTGACGAAGGAAGAATCGGTGACAGAATACTACCGCTGTAGCAATTGTTATTTGGGGGCTTCATTTTAGAAATTCACATTTAACATCAAGAAGAGCCAATTATCATTAGTTCATTAGATACACTGAAGCACAAGAATAAATCAAAATTTTTTTACTTTAATGCAACAAGAGAGTGACAATGTTATGCATCTTTGGTGTCAGGTAACTATAAAGTATAGTGCTACTTGAATTTGACACTAAATCTGTGTTAGGATTTTGGTTCAATTCCTATAAGGAAGACTTCTAATTGATTTGAGAGAAGTGATTTCCTATTTTATATTTGTTTATTCTAGTAGAAGTAGTAGTAGTACTTTATTATGTTGTTCTTTTCCTAATAGTATTAGAAAAATATCCTCTATATAAAAGGGGCAGAAGGTTTGAGACACCCATAATTCCAATATATATAATCAAAGAGATTTACTACTATAGTTATGATGAGAGCTTTAGATGTATTGAGGTTTTAAGTTGTCTAAGTAGAGATAACACTTACAACTAGAGCTAGGTTAAGAGCTTAGGTGTATTGGGGCTTTCGGGTTGTGAGAGCTTAGCAACTTTGCTCTTTCTAAAGTTGTAATTGAATATTAATAAAGCATTAGATTTGTTGGTCGACGTAGGCAAAGAGGTTGCTGAACAACGTTAAATTGTTGTGTTTTTGCTCTTTGTTTGTTTTGCTTATTTAATTGTTGTGGTTGTGATTTGCCTAAATTTTGAGTAAATGGATTTTAGAGGTAAAATCCCAACAAGTGGTATGGTCATCTTTTTGAAGAAGATGCATGCTGCTATTTGTTGCGTCTGCGTCACCATGTCGTTAGATATACCTAAATTTGAGATTTCTTTATTTAATGGAAGCAATAATTTTACTCTGTGGCAGAGTACAGTTCAAGCTCTTTTAGTATAACAAGATATTGATCAGGCTTTAGAGGAAGAAAAGCCAGGAGAGGTGACTAATAGAAAGTTGCAATCGATTTAGAGGTTAGCTCTTGCTCCCGAGATCAAGTATACTATGTTGAAGGAAACTAAACCAACGGGTTTGTGGGATAAGTTCGAGGGTATCTATGCGTCAAAGTCTTTAACCAACAGATTGTGCATCAAGATGATCCTCTATTCTCAAAAGATAGAAGAAGATACAAGTCTTCATGATCACTTGAATGAATTTAACAAGTTAGTGTCTCAATTGTTGAATGCAAAAGAAATATTGAAGGATGAGGAAAAAACATTGCTCTTGTTATCATCTTTACCAAAATCTTACAAACCATTAGTGCAAACATTGTTGGTGGCCAAGTCGACATTGAGCTTAGATGATGTGATCGCGCTTCACCGTGAAAATGAAATGTTGATGGGATACGAGAGCTTGTCTAGTGATAGTCAAGCGCTTGCTGTGGGGAGGTCTAATCGAGGGAGGAGCTAATGGAGAGCGAACAGTAGCTCAAGGTGGAGATCCAAATCTAGACCTAGAGATGATGATGACAAGGAGTGCTTCTATTGTGGAGAGATATGACATATACAATATTATTGTAAGGCCATGAAGGATGATTTAAAAGAATTGAAAAGGATTAGCGGGAAGAAGAGTCATGATGATAAGAGCAGTGAAAGTGCTAATCTCACCAAGGGAAGTGATGAAGAGGTGCTAGCTATTGAGCACATTGAAGAAAAAGTTGATGAGTTATGCTACTTGATTCGGCGTCCTCCCTTCACATATTCAATAAGAAGAAGTAATTTGATTGTATGAAGGAACCT
Organism: Bretschneidera sinensis; assembly: GCA_023935145.1. Classification (NCBI taxonomy): domain Eukaryota; kingdom Viridiplantae; phylum Streptophyta; class Magnoliopsida; order Brassicales; family Akaniaceae; genus Bretschneidera; species Bretschneidera sinensis. The sequence continues at coordinate 54,767,500 of CM043697.1, read as the reverse complement.
ACCAATGAAAAAGTTGTTACCACATGTGGAAAACACAAAACAATTGATGGTAAAAGAAGCTTAAGGTTGAAGCTCCATGATGGAAGCGTGAAGACACTTGAGAAAGTAAAGTTTGCTTCCTCTCTCACTACAAATATCATCTCTTTGGGGGAGCTTGATAAGATGGGATACACATGCAAGTTCTTAATAGATAAAATGTAGTGTTGAAGGCTACTATCAACAATAAGGGCTTATATCTGCTGGATGGGAAGATTTTGCTTGAAAAATTAGGTAGAGGAGATATGGAAGAACCAAAAGGAAGGATCGCACCAACCAAAAAGAAAGTTAGATTTGTTGATGAGGTGTGGAGAATTTGAGCCCAGGTGGAAACTAGATTTGTTATGATTTTGGCTCAATTCTCCACAAGGAGGACTTCCAATTGATTTGGGAAAAGTGGTTTTCTATTTTATAGTTGCTTATTCTAGTAGGAGTAGTAGTAGTAGCAGTTTATTATGTTGTTCTTTTCCTAATAGTATTAGGAAAATATTCTCTATATAAAGGGGACCTTAGAGAAGGTTTGAGACATAACTATAATTCCAATATACATTGTAAATCAAATGGGTTTACTACTAGAGTGTTATTGGGGTTTTGTGTTGTCAAGTAAAGACAACACTTACAACTACAGCTAGGTTGAGAGCTTAGGGTGTAATGGGGTTTTCGAGTTATGAGAGCTTAGGACCTTTGCTATTCTTAAAGTTGTAATTGAATATTAATAAAGCAGTAGGTTTGTTGGTGGACATAGGCAAGGAGGTTACCGAACAACGTTAAATTATTGTGTTCTTACTCTTTGTTTGTTTTGCATGCTTAATTGTTGTGGTTGTGATTTTTGCCTAAATTTTGAGTAGGTGGATTTTAAAGGTAAAATCCTAACATTCTATTTTAGAAATTAACAACTACTAGGGGAAAAAGATCTTGGTTGAAAGCATAGCGCATCATGAGAAGATCTGAAGTTTTGAATTCACTTGTCTCCTCATTCAGATTGTCCATCTTTATATTACTAGTGAAGCTATAACTAGTATATGACCCCACTCCACAAAATTTAGCATCCTCTATTGAATCAATAATTAAATGGGTAACACTTTCTTGCAGTCATTAAAGAGTGATTTTTCCCCAAGGTTGGTGAAGCTAAGTCAAGGAAGAGGACGTCACATAGTAAAAGGAAAGGTGAGTGCTATGGTGCCTTGTTAAAAAATAAGGCAATTTGCCTTACCCATACATTTTGTGGTAAAACAAATATATTTGGTGGAAACATTTATAATTCTGGTGGTAAAACACGTAAAGTTGTTTTTATCATCAATGTTTTTGTTTTTGTCACCAAAAGTATGTGTTTTAACACAAAATATATAGGTAAGGCAAATTGCCTTGTTTATACCAAGGAACTCTTAGACACCAAAGGAAAACCAAAGAAGCCATAATACATGGACCCTTCAAGTGGAAGATGCCTTCAAAATCAAATTAAAACCTAAAATTTGAATAGTTAAAAAAGAAGAAGCAATTTATATGGTAACAGATAGATCTCTCTAAATTTACAAGAGCTCCCCCCATGACTGTCCTCTATTAATCTCTCTTTACATGCACCATCTTAGACACAACAGAACCACTCAGACAACAACGTAACTCCAGTTCCCCCACCGTAGTGTAACCAGATCCACACTAGATAGTGATAAGAGACCCTACAGTCTCCACCAGCCGAGCAACGAAAAAAAGGTGGTAAACTGTATCTCAATCCTTTTTCCAAAACAACACAGCTAATAGAGAAGAGTTTTCTCTTGAACTACATTTGCTGTCATTAAAACACAATCCCGAACAGCTGTTCAAATGAAGAAAAAAATTCCCAAATAAAATTTGCATGCCAAACACTTTCATAGAAAAAGTCCCCTTTCAAGAAAACCATTCCAGCCCCAACTAAGAAAAAGAGGGGGGAAAGGAGGGGAGGGGAGGCACAAAAAGCGTATATTAGATCTCTAACCTTCAACCTCTAATTTCTACTTGTGACTATGGGCTTCAACGAAAAATCAGCCCCAAGCAACCCAATCCATATATCTATAAACAATATCTTTTATCCATGCACTACAACAAATTTTTTTTTTTTGATAAGTAAAAATATATTATAAAAGAGGCATGAAGAGGGCACCACCCGAATACAAAAGCTATCTACAAGTGAGAACCTAAAAGAAATCTACAATATCTTCTTCATTTACAAAAAAAAATTCTATTAAACCAAAACCCAAAAGTATGAATGATGAGAATCAACAAGCACTATTAAAGGATCCATTGCATATTCCAGTTGGGCCAATTACTAGATCAAGATCCAAGAAAGTCAAAAAAGCACTTAATGGGCTGATTCAAGAGATTTGGGCTGAATCTAAAATGGGGCATTCCAAGCTTGGCCCAACAGGAGATGAAAGCATAATAAGTTTAATCCAAGCTATTGATAGTGACATGGGTATGTCCAACATAA